>JAGIQG010000026.1:11747985-12947985 GCA_024679065.1 Sphyrna mokarran | reverse complement strand
TGTGGAAGTTATCAAAAATTAGGATAAATTATTGAGTTCCCTTCTAGAGGAAAATCAAAATGACCTGAAAGAGTTATTAAAATCACATGGAGAGATGTGTGGGAGTAAGCTAGGAAATACTGAAATAGTACATGATGTAGATGTAGGCAGTGCTGTTCCAATTAAGCAGCATCCTTATAGACTTAATCCTCCAAAATTGGCATAGGTTCAAAAGCAGATTGAAGGCATACTTAAAAATGACATAACTGACATGATTTGCAGTGAGTGGAACTCACTCATAGCGATGGTAGCAGAATTGGATGGTACCTAACAATTGTGAGTGGACTTTAGTAAAGCAGCTATGAAATCAGATTTGTTCCCTGTTCCTTGGTTGGAAGACTGCATTGAGAAGGTGGGACAAGTGACTTTTATCTCCAACCTGATCCCTTTATCTGAAAGAGCAAAGGAGATTTCGGCTTTCGTGACACCAAATGGTTTTTACCAAATCAAAGTTATGTCATTTGGAATGAAAAGACCCTAACAACATTTCAAAGATTAACAGTAAGGTTGTTTCAGAATTGCCCAATTATGCAGTATACAAAAAAAACTGGACATTTTCAGCCTGCCATAGAAAGAACATCTGGAGCATCTGGCGGAATTGTCCGATTGACTTTAGGAGGCGGACTTGGTGGAAAAGCCCAACTCACATTCCTCAGCTATACCATTCTATGTCTGGTGGGGACAGATGACCGCACAGGATGCGAAAACAAAGGGTATAAGGGAATTCCCATTACTATGGACAAGATGGGAAATTCTGAGATTTCTGGGCTAGAGTGGTTTCTACAGGAAATTTGTGCCAAATTTCAGCAGTGTGGCTGTTCCCTTGACTGACCTTTTGCAGAAGTATTGCAAAGTTCAGTGGACAGCAGAGTGTCAACAAGCAATTGAAGGTCTGAAGATTGTGTTAACCATTGCCTGTGTGATGGCTGCATCAAATTACACGAAACTACTCAAGGTGGCCGTTGACGTGACTGATTTGGGCGTCAGGATGTATTATTACCAGAAGGGAATATAGAACGGCCTATTGGGTATTTTTCCAAAAAGCTGCACAATCATCAGGAGAAATATTCATCCATTGAGAAAGGGGCCTTGAGTTTGGTGCAACATTTTAATATTTATGTTACCAGTAATTCATCTGAGATGATTGTGTCTCCTGATCACAATCCATTCAATATTTTTGGGGAAATTTAAGAATAAAAATGCAAGACTGTTTGGATGAAGATTATTGTTGCCAGCATTTAAAGATAGAATCATAGAATCCCTACAGTGCAGAAGGAGACAATGCGGCCCATCGAATCTGCACTGACAATAATCCCATCCAGGGCCTATCCTTGTAATTCCATGTAATCCCCTTGACAATCAGGGGAAATCCCACCCAGATCTGTTCCCTGTCACCCCAAGTACTTACCCTGCTAATCTCCCTAACCTACATTTCCTGGGGCACTAAGGGTCGATTTAGCATAGTCAATCTACCTAACCAGCACATCTTTGGACAGTGGAAGGACACTGGAGCACCCGGAGAAAACCCATGCAGACACGGCAAGAACGTGCAAGCTCCATACAGGCAGTGACTTGAGGCTGGAATTGAACCTGGGTCCCTGGCACCGTAATGCATCAGTGCTAACCACTATGCCATTGTGCCATGAAAATAATACATGTGGTGGGAAGAAAGGATGGATTGCAAATGCCTTATCACTATTTTGATGAAAGAAGAAGAAACGTTCAATGGTGGAAGAGAGTGATCGAAAGGGATGAGATTACTGTTATGTTTGCATGTTTTAATTTTACAAAATGTAAGTATATCTATTGTAGAGTACTAATGGTGTGAAACTAAAAGATATTGAAAAGTGAAGCCACCTTGAATACTGATGGTTCATTTTTTTCCTCAGAGGGAAGTGTGACAATATTGTGCCTTTAAGAAATACATTTTAATCTTGTTCCTCTGCAGGATGTTCTGAGCAGTCCCTAACACTTTGTTAGAGCTTTAGTGGCATTCTGTATTGTTGTTGCAACAGCATAATTGTAATGGCTAGAATGTTTGTATTAATCTGAACTAATGCTGTCCTACTATTTTTTTTTCCCCTGGAATTTTGTAAAGTGGGGCTTCATTGGGATGATTGGCAGGTATTGTCATGTGTTGGGTAAAGCTTGGCTTTTCACACAATTTTCAAGCTTCGAAGTTGCTTGAAGTTCAGAGGCATAGCACTGCTTTTCCCCCTCTCTGGAGTTGGAAGCTTTGTTGTCTGGTGGCTGTTTGTCAGAAACATCCAGAGACTAGGTTTACTTCTCTGATGTTTTGCAATTTGGGGGATATAGTCTTTCTAAAAGCAGCTATCAGATTCACTGTCCAGGAGTGGTAAAACTTTGGAAATCCAGCGTCATGTCAGCAGACTTGTTTTTGGGCTAACTAATGCTGAAGAAGAGTGTATATTTATGGGATATTTCTTTACATTGGAACAACAGAGATAGCTAGCTGTTAAGAATTATACTATGCCATGTTTAAGTTTTGTAACTGATAAAAGTTATTCTCATTATTTTTATTATATTTTAACTATTTTCTTAAATAAAGTTTGTGTGATAAAAGCTCCCTTGTGAGTCACTTGAATCATACCTGGAGTGAAACACCTTATGCTCACCCTAATGCCAAAATCAAATGCAAAAGTTAGGTTCTTGGCTAACTTCATAAAACACCTTGGAGTTCCTGGCTTGGGTCTTAATAGCAGACAGAACTCTAATCTTAGACACACACTAGAGAAGACAAAACACTAATCTCAGACAAACTAGAGCAGACAAGACACTAATCTTAGACATGTACTAGAGTGGACGGAACACTAATCTCAGTCATATTAGAGCAAACGCTAATCTCAGACACTCACTAGAGCAGACAGAACACTAATCTTAGACACATACTATCGCAAACAGAACACACACTAATCTCAGACACATTAGAGCAGACACTAATCTTGGACACACACTAGAGCAGACAGAACACTAATCTTAGACAAACTAGAGCAGACAGAACACTAATCTCAGGCACATTAGAGCAGACACTAATCTCAGACACACAGAGCAGACGGGACACTAATCTCAGACACATTAAAGCAGGCACTAATCTCAGATACACAGAGCACAGAACACTAATCTCAGACACATTAGAACAGACACCAATCTCAGACACACTAGTGCAGACAGAACACTAATCTCAGTCATTCACTAGAGCAGACAGAACACTAACCTCAGACACACACTTGAGCACAGTGTTGGAGGGCAGAATGGAGAGTTTCAAGCACTTTGGGA
The DNA here is from genome assembly GCA_024679065.1 of Sphyrna mokarran. NCBI lineage: Eukaryota > Metazoa > Chordata > Chondrichthyes > Carcharhiniformes > Carcharhinidae > Sphyrna > Sphyrna mokarran. The sequence continues at coordinate 12,944,649 of JAGIQG010000026.1, read as the reverse complement.
TAAGAAGAAAAATGAGAAAGACACAGAGACAGCAACGAGAAGATAGAGACCGAGAAATCAACAGTCAGGATAAACAGTTAGAGAAAACATAGTGAGATCAGACTAAATATTACAGTTTCTAATGCTTGTGATCTGACACAATTCACTGAACACATTCCCCGTTTCTCTGAGCTTCTCTTATTTGCATAATTTATTCGATTGCATGAACTAATATGCTAATATGCTCCCAGAGCCTCTGGAGCAGATTCAATGTTTGGAAAAAGGAATTGTTCAATAATTTGTCTTGGTTCCTGTTGGAAATTCTTGTCATCATGTGCTGACTAGAGTAATGAATAGGTTTTTAAATCAGCGATGAGGCTGCAGCACGGGACCCAATCATGGGAAAGCACCAGTATCCCAACTCAGTTTATGGAAGGTCTAAGGGACATTTCTTTGAAATTAACCTGCAGAAACTGGCAGAGTGTATGTGTGTGTGGGGGAATGGAGAGGGTGGCAGGATATGATCTTCAGAACTTGCTACAGGAAGTGATTGATGGCAAAACATTGAATGTATTCTAGAGTTGGCTGGATATAGCAGTTGGGGCAAATGGGATCAAAGGCTATGGGGAGAAAGCAGGACTGGGCTACTGAGTTGGACGATCAGACATGATTATGATTGAATGACAGAGCAGCTCAAAGGGCTGAATGGCCTTCTCCTGCTTCTATCTTCTATATTTCTAAGAAGCACACCATTGTCCAGTTGGAAATACAACCAACAGAATTTGCCAAAGGCTTCAGATTCAGAATGGGCCCCAACTCCCTCCTTCATAACAGGTTTATGGTACACCCCTATGGTGTGCAGAGTTAGCTAGGGTCAGGGGTCAGCTGTAAAGGGATGAGGTCAGTGAGAAAGTGACCGTATTCCTGGATATTTCATCCCATGTTACCTACCCTCCTACCACATCCCCAACCGCCCTACAATCAACAGTTACCCCTTGTATAGATCCACCTTCCCAATTGCAAAGCAACCAGACATCACTCAATTGGATCATTCTTAAGGCCGGAATTCTCCGGCCGTTCATGCTCTCCCGATGCTACCAGCGAGGATGGGGAATTTGACGCTCAGCTGCATCTCCGTTCACTGCAGCGGGACTGGAGAATCCCACCATCAGGAACAGCCAAAAAATTCCATCCTAAATGTCAGTCAAATAACTTTAATTTCCATTCCTCGTATCCTGATCTCCCAAAGCAAAATCATTCAAAGATAATGAAAAGAAAACACACAATTTTTCCAATGCCTTCCAATGATCTTTCTCCCAGATTTTGGTCACGGTTTTCTGGAAAGCAATGTTCAATTCCGGGAACTAATCTCAGTGCCCGGTGAGGTGGTCTGGGAGGGTGATTTTGAGAGGTTGTGTCTCCCCCTGACAGGAGAATCTACAACAGACTCACTAAGAGGGACCAGCTAGTTAGAACTGAGGAGAGAGGAGACATTTCTTCACTCCGAGGATTGTGAACGATTGAGATTCTCTTCTTCAGAAATTTGTGGAGGCTCGATCAATGAGAACACTCACTGTGGGAATCAATCAGAATTTGGTACTCAGGGAATGATGGGATTGGGCAGGAAGTGCGGACAAAGTGGATGGTCAGCCATAATGTGATTGAACAGTGATCAGCCTCGCCGGGGGCAGGGGTGGTTGCGGAAGTTTGGGTAGTGAGCACCTATTCTTTCTCATTGACTGAGCTTCTAACTCTCCAACTCTGTGTGTCCCTCTTGGTCAGGGAGCTCATATGAAGTCGTGACTGGAAGCTCCCTTCCCAATGCCGACACCTGCTCAGAGATATACTGACCAACCTGAGCTCCAAGGCAAATCTCAGTCACTTAAGAACATACAAGAGGAGGCCATTCAGCCCTTTAATACTGTCATTCTACTCAATCTGATCATGGTGACTCTAATCCTAACCCCATCCAGCTGATTAGGCTTCATATTCCAAAACAGCCTTGTCTGTAAACCTCCTGCCTTCTGGTTTAACATGATCGATTCCGCTCTTTCTTGTGGGAGGGTTCCAAAACATTTCCCAATTTGTGCATGATGGACATTCCAAACTTCTCTCTTTAATGGTCAATCTCTGGTTTCAAGTTCATGTTCCCTTGTCTTGGACTCCCCTCCTTCCCCCCCACCAACCCCCACTCGCCCCCAATGCTACCACCTGAAGAAAGAATTCTCTCTACCCTTGCAATTTCTTTGAAAAACTTGAGGAACCTCAACCAAATCATCCATTAATCTCCTAAAATACCCGCATGGCCTTTGCGTAGTCGCTCCTAATCACCTGACTCTCTTTAGGTTCCACTCAGTTAAGGTGCTGGGTTTGGAAAAGTGGGGAGTGCAGGGAGGTGAGGGGTGGGTGAGCTGGGGGAGGGGAAGAGTGACAGGACTAGGAGTGCAGGGAAGTGGTGAGGGGGGCGCTGCGGGAGAGGGAGGGGGACGGGGCTGGGAATGCAAGGAGGCGAGGGGGGGCTGGGGGAGAGGAGGGGACAGGGATAGGAGTGCAGGGAGTGAGGGGACAGTGGGGTGTGCAGGGAGGTGAGGGAGGGTTTGGGAGAGAGAGGGGGACTGGGCCAGGAGTGCAGGGAGATGAGGGGGGAGTGCGGGGACTGGGGGAGAGGGAGGGGACAGGGATAGGAGTGCAGGGAGGTGAGGGGACAGTGGGATGTGCAGGGAGGTGAGGGGTGGGGGAGCTGGGGGAGAGGGAGGTGGACAGGGCCAGGAGTGCAGGGAGGTGAGGGGACAGTGGGGTGTGCAGTGAGGTGAGGGGGAGGGTATGGAGGGAGGGGGGTTGGGGGTTATGCACATACGGAGGTGAGGAGAAGGGGGACGGAGAAGACGTGGGGTGGGTGGCGAATGCAGTGGAATCCTGGAATAAATGTGAATAAGTTCCACAAAACGAAGATATTGCGGATGCTGGAAATCTGAAATAACCACAGAAAATGCTGGAAATACTCAGCAGGTCTGGAAACACCTGTAGAGAGAGAGAGGCAGACTTAATGTTGCAGGTCAATGCCCTCCCGTCAGAAGTGTAAAATGTTTAGAGATGTGACAGCTTTAATCGAACCTTCAGTCCGACCACTTGGAGCAGGCGTGTGGTCACCTGCCCTAACATATCTCCTCATGGGCCAGTGCCCTGTTTGTCTGATAATCACTACTATGAAATGTTCTGGGCCGTTCTTTGCTGCAACAAAGGTGCTATATAAACGCAAGTTGTTGTTGGTGTTGCCCCCTCATTCTCCCCGTGTGATTAGTTCCTGATCCCAGTTGTTACGCAGGTTCACATATCCCTGACAGAACCTGGCCAGTGTGTCATTCACTGGCAGTATCAGAGACTATTTGTGCTGACGCAAGGATTAACTTCCCAGTTATAGCTGCTCTGTCAGAGAGTCAGCGCAGGCTCGATGGGCCAAATGGCCTTTGTCTGCACTGTCAGGATTCCATGTGTCGTTGTGAGGGAGGCACATCATAGAATCCCCACAGTACAGAAGGGGGCCATCCAGCCCAACAAGTCTGTACCGACCACAATCCCACCCAAATCCTACTCCCATAACCCCACGCATTGATCCTTACTAGTCCCCCTGACACTAGGGTCAATTTGGCATGGCCAATCAACCTAGCCCACACAGCTTTGGACTGTGGGAAGAAACAGGAGCACCAGGAGGAAACTCATGGAAATATGGGGAGACTGTGCAGACTTCACACAGACAGTCACTCGAGACTGGAATTGAACCAGGGGCCCTGCTGCTGTGAGGCAGCAGTGCTAACCACTGTGCCACCATGCTGTCCAAGGAACTTGGGTAAGGAATTTGAGAAGGAATTTGATAATAGACACCTGGCACAGTGTAGGCCACTGGGCTAGGACAGTATAGGTCTTCGCCTGACACTGGGCTAGGACAGTATAGGTCTTCGCCTGACACTGGGCTAGGACAGTATAGGTCTTCGCCTGACACTGGGCTAGGACAGTATAGGTCTTCACCTGACACTGGGCTAGGTCAGTAAAGATTTTCGCCTGACGCTGGGCTAGGTCAGTAAAGGCCTTCGCCTGACACTGGGCTAGGACAGTACAGGTCTTCGCCTGACACTGGGTTAGGTGAGTAAAGACCTTCGCCTGACGCTGGGCTAGGTCAGTAAAGGCCTTCACCTGACACTGGGCTAGGACAGTAAAGATCTTCACCTGACATTGGGCTATGTTAGTAAGGGTCTTTGCCTGACACTGGGCTAGGACAGTATAGGTCTTTGCCTGACACTGGGCTAGGACAGTATAGGTCTTCATCTGATGCTGGGCTAGGACAGTATAGGTCTTCGCCTGACGCTGGACTAGGACAGTATAGTCCTTCGCCTGACACTGGGCTAGGTCAGTAAAGGCCTTCGCCTGACACTGGGCTAGGACAGTATAGGTCTTCGCCTGACACTGGGTTAGGTGAGTAAAGACCTTCGCCTGACGCTGGGCTAGGTCAGTAAAGGCCTTCACCTGACACTGCTATGTTAGTAAGGGTCTTCGCCTGACACTGGGCTAGGACAGTATAGGTCTTTGCCTGACCTGGGCTAGGACAGTATAGGTCTTCATCTGATGCGGCTAGGACAGTATAGGTATTCGCCTGATGCTGGACTAGGACAGTATAGTCCTTCGCCTGACACTGGGCTAGGACAGTATAGGTCTTCACCTGACGCTGGGCTAGGTCAGTAAAGGCCTTTGCCTGAGACTGGGCTAGGACAGTATAGGTCTTCTCCTGACACTGGGTTAGATGAGTAAAGACCTTCGCCTGACGCTGGGCTAGGTCAGTAAAGGCCTTCACCTGACACTGGGCTAGGACAGTAAAGATCTTCACCTGACATTGGGCTATGTTAGTAAGGGTCTTTGCCTGACACTGGGCTAGGACAGTATAGGTCTTTGCCTGACACTGGGCTAGGACAGTATAGGTCTTCATCTGATGCTGGGCTAGGACAGTATAGGTCTTCGCCTGACGCTGGACTAGGACAGTATAGTCCTTCGCCTGACACTGGGCTAGGACAGTATAGGTCTTCGCCTGACGCTGGACTAGGACAGTATAGTCCTTCGCCTGACACTGGGCTAGGACAGTATAGGTCTTTGCCTGACACTGGACTAGCTCTACCAATAAAAGTGAAAAGAACTAAGTAGAGAAAATGTTGAACGCTTGGCAGGTCCGACAGTATCTGTGGAGAGAGGAAAAGGACAGAGTTAACATTTCAGATCGATTACTGTTCATCAGAACTGGAACAAGTTTGAGATGGAACAGAGTTTAAGCAAGTCTTGAAGAATTTCAGATTTAACATCTGAACCTCTGGCTCATTCTTTCTTTGCTTCTCTTTCTGCAATGATGTTTCTGTCTTTCTCATTGAATACTTCTCCTGTGGTTCTTTACTCCTCCCGTCGCCAATCTCCTTTCAGCATCGTTGGCATTTTATCATTGAGTCTCTCCTGCCTTCCACCCTCTCACATACTTCGATCGTCTCCCCCGTGCTGCCTGCAAACTTGCTTCAAACCTGTTACATCCCCAACTTGATCCAGTTCTGATGAGAAGTCATCGGCCTGAGACATTAACTCTGTTTCTCTCTCCACAGAGAGTGACCAACCTGCGGAGCATTCCCAGGGCTTTGATTTTATTTCAGATTTCCAGTATTTGTAGCAATTTGCTTTTATCGGGGAGAGGGTATTTTGTGTCCATACCTCCTGGCAGGTTTGGTAGTGTGTAATCAGGCAGCAGGAAGGGTGGGCACAGTAAGAGGTTTCACAACACCAGGTTAAAGTCCAAAAGGTTTAATGTGATACCAAATAAATCTGTCGGACTTAAACCTGGTGTTGTGAGACCTCTTACGATGCCCACCCCAGTCCAACGCTGGCATCTCCACACCAGGGGGGTGGTGGGTCAGGACCCTGCTGAAAAAAATCCATCCTGATTAAATCACGGACAACATTCCTACCCCACTACCAATTCAGGGCCTTAGGTTAATGTCCACCAAAGATCCTCATTCCACTGTTGCTGCAGTCCCGTCTCGCGACCCTCATCCTAACCACTCACCTGTGTCCTGGGACCCAGTGGTGAACTGAGAGCGAGCGTTGGTCTCAGTTACTGCTACTATAGTTCAATGGAACTGCCAGCCTCTGTCCTGGAGTCCTTGAGAGGGAGAAGGACTCCAGCTACCCTGTCAATCGCCAGAATGGAATGAGATGCAGGGGTGGGGAGGGGGATGGGGGCCCTTGCCGTCTCTCTGGCCAAAAGCCAAGACTCCCCCCTCCATTGCCTCCACTCGATTCAGCCCTCCGAGATGAGACGCAATCTTGGCGTGACTGTTCCTGGTTGGGTGCATTCCTGGGGGTTTCCGCTCACCCACTCTTCTCCGAATGCTCCGCTCACACTGATGTCCCCCTCATGCGCCGTCCCCAAAGCTACAGCTCATTAAGAAGCGAGCAGACATTTCATTGCCACACCGCACTGATTCCCGATTGTCCAACCAGCCTCATTCTCCCACCTCTCAACTCAGCAGCGTTCAAAGAGACGGAAAGACAACGGATATTAATGGCCATCATCTTCCCACCGTACAACCCCCCCACCACACCTCCACCCCCACCCCCTCCCACCACCCCACCCCCATCCCACCCTTGATTTCTTTCTGGAAGTTCCTCCCAGCAGCAACAAGTCATTGAATTTTAGAGCACAGGATGAGGCCATTCAGCCCACTGCCCCTGTGCTGGGCCCTCTCATAGCCCCTGCAATTTCTGTTGGAGCTGGTTCCAGTGCTCTTTTCAGATAGCGCACTCAGTTCACTGATGACTCCACATGTTTCCTCTCATGTGAAGGAATTCCCCGAATCCTGCCTTCCATAGAGCAGCAATTTTGTGTTTTTTTTCTCCTCTTCCTGTTCGTTCCAATGTTTTTCCAAGCTGTTGGTCTCACACTTGGGATGAAAGCCTGGTGAGTGTTTCTCTGCATGTGCTTCCTGACCTGCTGAGTTTCTGCACCATTTTCTCTCTGGGATTTCCCGTGATGCTGTGTGTGGTATTTGTGCTTTTTGTACAAAATCCCCGCCTGTTGTTCTCTTGACTGAGGTACAGAATGTCAGGCTCTCTGGTTACAGCACTTAGCGTCAGTTCACTGGTAACACTGACACCTCATCCAACCATTAACTAACCACCAGGAAACTTGATATCTCCTACAAGTCTTCGGTTCCCACTCCAGCCTCGTATTATCTCTCTCTATCTCTCCCTCATCCTCTGCTTCACCTCATACTCTGTTTCTCACTTACCTTCCCTCATTCATTGTTTCTCTTACTCACAAACACGCACAGACACACACTCTGTCTTTTCTCCCTGTGCTCTCATTCCCACTCTCCCCTTTCTTTCCATCCTTCTTTCTCTCTCTCAATAACTACCTCTTTCCCCCTCTCTCTCTCTGTTACATTCTCTCTGTTCCACACTCTCTGTCTCACATTCTGTCTATCCCACATGCTCTCTCTGTCTACATTCTCTCTCTGTCTCACTCTCTCTCTCACACACTCTCCCTCTATCTCTCTCTCTCTGTTTCAGACTCTCTCTCTGTCTCACATGCTTTCTCTGCCTACACACTCTCTCTCTCTGTCTCACACTCTCTCTCTACACACTCTCTCTCCCTGTCTCACACTCTCTTTCTCTGTCTCACATTCTGTCTGTCCCACATGCTCTCTCTATCTACAGTCTCTCTCTGTGTCTCTGTCTCACACTCTCTCTCTCTTTCTCACTCTCCATCTATCTCTCTCTGTCTCACATGCTGTCTCTGTCTACACTTTCTCTCTGTTTCACACTCTCTCGCAGTCTCTCTCTCACACGCTCTCCCTCTATCTGTCTCTCTCTCTCTCTCATACTCTCTCTCTATCTTTCTCTGTCTCACACTTCCTCTCTCTCAGTCTCTCTCTCTCACACTCTCCCTCTATCTCTCTTTCTCTGTCTCACTCTCTCTCTCTAGTTCACCACCTCAACAACCATCTCCACCCAAACACCTAAAACACAACAGAAGAGAACATCACACTTCTTTTTCCCCACACACCCCACCACTCCATACAAGAACAAACTAACATGGATAATAATGTATAATTTAAAAGAAAAATAAGGTTCAAGAGGCAAGAAGATAACAAGCCACAGGATAAAGGCAAGGCATCACGAGGAGCAACAAGGGTTGGACGTGAACAGAAAGAAAAGTGGCAGAGCACGAAGAAGAAGGAACAAGTCCTCTCCCAAAAATCTCTCTCAACCTCACACTCTCTCTCCATCTCAGTCTCTCTCTATCTCATTCTCTCTCTGTCTCACACTCTCTCTGTCTCAATCTCTATCTCAGTCTCTCTCTATCTCACACTCTTTCAATCTCTCATGTTCTCTCTGTCTCACACTCTCTGTCTCAATCTCTCTCTGTCTCACACTCTCTGCCTCAGTCTCTCTCTGTCTCACACTCTTTCTCTCTGTCTCACATTCTCTCTCTGTCTCACTCTCTCACTCTCAATCTCACAGCCTCTCTCTGTCTCACTCTCTCTCTCTCTCTGTCTCACTATCTCTGTCTCACATTCTCCCTCACAAACACCGGAGCAACTTTCTGTAAGCAGGGTTTAAACAGAAACTATCAAATATTGTGTGATATAGAAGCAGGTTGTCCCATCATTATGGTATTGCTGTTCAGATACCTGGTTTTTCTTTTAAGAGCACACAGAGCTATCTTTGGAGAATCCTTTCAGGAACTCAAGTGAAAGAATCTCTCTAGTGCTGAATGAATGAGTTGACAGTGCCTGAAATGTCCTGCACCTTACAGAGTGTAACAGAGCTGGAGTTTCCATGTGTGACACATTTGCAATAACTGGGACAAACTGCAATTTCTTCCTTCAGAAATATCTCAAGAAAATGGAGTTAGCTGATATTGCAGTGAACCATCATGTGACCAATGTGCGGAATCCATTTTGAGCACAGTAAGATTCCACAAATGGGGGTGGAGCCAGTTCAGGTCAGGGGTCACAGTGTCCCAGATCATTCAGAGGATGGGAGTGCTGGGCTAGTGCTGCGAGGGTCAGGGAAAGCACCGTGGGAGTGCTGAGGGAGTGTAGGGGGCTGCTGGGGGAGTGCAGGGGGGAGTGCAGGGGGAGTGCTGAGGGAGTGAAGGGAGCTGCTGGGGGAGTGGGGGTAGAGTGCAGGGGGTGTGCTGGGGGAGGGCGGGGGAGTGCAGAAGTGTGCTGGGGGAGTGTGGGGGAATGCAGGGGATTGTTGGGGGAGTGCTGGTAGAATGTTGGGGGAGTGCAGGGGTGAGTGCTGGGGAAGTGCTAAGAGAGCTCTGGGGGAGTACTGACATAACAAAGAACAAAGAACAAAACAGCATGGGAAACAGGCCCTTCGGCCCAACGAGCCCACGCCACCACCCCGATGTTCCCACCTCTACCCGCGATCCCTGTCCATGTTTATAGATCTACGGATTAAAAACCAAATTTGAGACAATTTAGGGAGAATTTGTTTTGCCAATTAGCCTAAGAGCACATCTTTGGGATGTGGGAGGAAACCGGAGCTCCTGGAGAAAACCCACGCAGGCACGGGGAGAATGCGCAAACTCCCACAGACACAGGCCCAAATCCATGTATCTGCACAGCATCGCGATAGTCACTGAGCTGTCGTGTTGCCCATCAAATGGCCCAGGTCAAGCGTACACTGACGACGTGAAGCAGTAGGATACTCTCAAAAGATCCAAGAGCAGTCCTCTCTCGACCCATCGCGTGTATGCCCCTCATTAGACAACAAAGTGTTGACAACAGAGTGCTGAGGGAGCGCTGGGAGGATGGTGGGGAGTGCTGTGGGAGTGCAGGAGGTGCTGGGGGAATGTTGGGTGAGTGCGGGGAGGTGCTGTAGGAGTGCAAGGGGTTGCTGGGAGAGTGCGGGGGAATGCTGGAGGGATGCTGGGGGAGGGCAGGGGGAGTGTTGCACAAAAGGCCTCCTCTTTTGGAAGAGATATTAATCTAAGGTTTTTCTCAGGTTGATACAAATGTTTCCAAATTGCTATTCCAATGAGTTGAGTAGCACAGTGGTTAGCACTGCTGCCTCTCAGCGCCAGGGACATGAGTTTGATTCTGGCTTGGGTCACTATCTGTGCAGAGTCTGCATATTCTCCCCATGTCTGCGTGGATTTCCTCCGGGTGCTCCAGTTTCCTGCACAGTCCAATGATGTGCAGGTTAGGTTGACTGGCCATGCTAAATTGCCCCTAAATTGTGTCAGGGATATTAGCAAGGTAAACACAGGGATAGGGCCTGGGTGGGATTGTTTTCCATGCAGGCTCGATGGCCTCCTTCTGGTCTGTAGGGATTCTATGATTCTAGGAGCAGATGTGTTCTCTCCAGTGTCCTAGCAATATTTAATCCCTCAACCAGCATCACTGAATCAGATTATCTGATTATCATCACATTGCGGTTTGCGGGATCTTGCTATGTATGATCCGACTGCTGCACTCGACTACATCACACAGTGACTACACCTGAGTATGGAATAGGTTTTCATATACTTTTAAGGTTCTAAGGTAGATGTTATTAATAAATGCACACCTACATCCAAAACAGTCATAGAAACACACAAACTAGAAGGAGGAAGAGGCCATTCAGCCCTTCGAGCCATTCATTATGACCATGGCTGATCATCAAATTCAATATCCTGACCCTATCTTTCTAGGGAATATCGCTTGATGCCTTTTGCCCCAAGAGCTATATCTAATTTCTTCTCGAAATCACACATTGTCACCACGTCTGCTTCAGTGAAAAGTGGAGCAGAGCCTGAGAGAGCACAAGGCATCCAGGGTTCAACGTGCCAAGGCAGCTGATCTCAGTCACAGAGTACACGTCTGCCCTCAGATTCGTAAGTGCAGAGAAACCTCTCACTAATGGTTGTTCTAATGAGCATCCAAACTGATAAGTATCAATGTAATCAAGCCCAACCCCACCGTCCCCCCCCCACCACACTCACATTGGGTGGACTCACACTTTTTAATAGCGGAGGCCATTGGAGGGGGCTGATGTCTCTGCCAGTTTCAGCTACAAATTGGAGTTGGGGAGAGAGGCGGAGGCTTTCTTCTAAGTGCTGGCTCTGGAGAGGGGAAATGAAGAGTTAATTTCATTTGGCATGTTCCTGGTTACACCTAACACATCAGAGGGCAATGCTGAAATTGCAGGCATGTACCCAGGATGGGAAATCACAGAACAAGTTGGCTTTGTATAGCTCTGTTAAGATAGGAAACATCCCAAAGTGCTTCACAAGGATGTAATCAGACAAAAAAACTCTGACATCAAGGTGAAGCAAGAGATATTAAAGCGGTTGACTGAAAACTAGATGAAAGAGGATATAAAAATAACTCTAAGCAGAGGAGAGAGAGGTGGAGATGTTCAGAGAGGGAATTCCAGAGTTTGGACAACCACAGGCAAATCGCTGTGGTCATGTGACTCTTAATCTGGAGACTGATCCTTAAATGGGCCACAACTGTAATGGTGGGGAGACAGGAAAAAGTCAGGAATACACAAATTCCCACCTGAATGGTGGAAGCTCTTTGAACATTAAATGGGGTAACACCTGCTCTGAACTTTCTGGGGGGTAATCGGAGATCGTACACCACCAGGGAAAGGTAATCTCACCACCAGCTACTGCTGAGGGAGAACAGGGACAGGCAGGAACTTTGGATATGGCATTTTTTTTTGTCTATTATTAAATTGAAAACACCTCCCACACAAGATTGGAAATTAAGCTTAAAAAGAAGAATCTGGGGAGGGATCCAAAGCATGGTCTGAATATAAGCTTTAAACAGGGTCCAAAGAGGCAGTTTCAAAACCCCCTCCACCCTGCCCCATCAAACACTCCCAAAAGAGGTACAGCACAAGAGTTGATAGAGAATAAAGCTCCCTCTACACTGTTCCTCATCAAACACTCCCAGGACAGGTAGAGCATGGGGTTAGGTACAGATTAAAGCTCCCTCTACACTATTGCCTTCGAACACTCCCAGGACAGGCACAGCACAGAGTTAGATACAGAGTAAAACTCCCTCTGTGCTGTCCCTCATTAAACACTCCCAGGACAGGTAGAGTATGGGGTTGGATACAGAGTAAAGATCCCTCTACACTATCCCTCATCAAACACTCCCAGGACAGCTACAGCACAGAGTTAGATACAGTGTAAAGCTCCCTCTACACTGTCCCCATCAAACAGTCCCAGGATAGGTACAGCACGGGTTGAGACACAGAGTAAAACTCCCTCTACGTGATCCCAGACAGTGTTATTACAGCTCAATCCATTATCGGTGAAGATTTGATGGTTGAGACAGTGATGAGTATGAAATAGTTTTCTTTTGATTTTAGCAGCTGCATCTTTGAATTAGCAAAGTAGATGGAAAACTATATTGCTGAGGATGAGAAACATGTTTTAGTAAGAAGCTGAAGGAAATCAGCATCAGTAAAGAAATGGTTTTAGGGAAATTGATGGGATTGAAGGTAGATAAATCTCCAGGTCCTGGTAATCTTCATCCCAGAGTACTTAAGGAACTGGCCCTGGAAATGGTAGATCCATTGGTGGTTATTTTCCAAAATTCTTTGGACTGGTTTCGACATATTGGAAGGTAGCTAATGCAAGCCCACTATTCAAAAAGAGAAGTAGAGAGAAAACAGGGGACTATAGATCTGTGAGCCTAACGTCGATACTGGGAAAGTTGCTGGAGTCCATTATCCAGGATTTCATTTGGAAGGCAGTGATATAATCAGACAAAGTCAACATGGATTTACAAAAGGGAAATCATGTTTGATGAATCTATTGGAATTTTTTGAGGATGTAATTAGCAGAGTTGACCGCGGAGAACCAGTGGATGTGGTTTATTTAGACTTTCACAATGCTTTTGACAAAGTCTCACATAACAGATTGCTGTGTAAAGTTAAAGTACATGGGATTGCGGGTAATGCCTTGAGATGGATAGAAAGCTGGTTAGCAGCAAAGAGTTGGCATAAATGAATCTTTTTCAGATTAGCAGGGAGTCACCAGTGGGATTTCGCAAGGACCTGCGCTAGGACCTCAACTATTCACATTATATATTAGTGATTTGGAAGAGGGAACTGAATGTATTATCTCCAAATTTGCAGATGGTACAAAGTTGGATGGAAGGTGAGGAGGATGCATAGATACTTCAGTGTGATTTGGACACGCTGAGTACATGGGTATCTGCGTGGCAAATGCTGTATAATGTAGATAATGTGAGGTTATCCATTTGGTAGCAATAATAGGAAGACAGATTATTACTTGAATAGGTGTAAATTGAGAGAGGTGGATACTCAGCGAGATCTTAGTGTCCTCATGCCTCAGTCACTGAAAGTAAACGCGCAGGTACAACAAGCAGTAAAGAAGGCAAATGGTATGTTGGCCTTCATAGCGAGAGAATTTGAGTATAGGAATATTGTTGTTTTGCTGCATTGTATGGGGTGTTGGTGAGGCCACATCTGGAGTATTGTGTGCAGTTTTGGTGTCCTTATGTGAGAAGGATGTCCTTGCAATAGAGGGAGTACAGTGAAGGTTTACCAAGCTGATTCCTGGATTGGCGTCTGTCTTATGAGGAGAGGTTAGAATTATATTCACGGAGCTTAAAAGAGTGAGAGGGGATCTCATAGAAACTTTTAAAATTCTAACAGTGTTAGACAGGGTAGATTCAGAAAGAATGTTCCCAATGGTGGGGGAATCCAGAATTAGGGGTCATACTTGGAGGGTAAGTAGTAAATCTTTTAAAACTGAGGTGAGGAGAAATTTCTTCACCCAGAGGGTGGTGAATGTGTGGAATTCACTATCACAGAATGTAGTTGAAGCCAAAACGTTGTGTGATTTCAAGAAGAAATTAGATATCGCTCTTGGGTATAAAGGGATAAAGGGATATGGGTTAAAAAGGTGGGATCAGGATATTGAATTTGATGATCAGCCATGATCAAAATGAATGATGGAGCAGGCTCAAAGCACCAAATGGCCTTCACCTGCTTCTATGTTTCTAAGAGCAGAGTGTGAGGTGAAGCACAACATGGACATGATGGGCTGAAGGGCCTCTGTCTGTTCTGTAAATTCATCTGATTATTTGAAAAATAAGTGATTGACATAAATGAGAAATGGAAGTCCAGGAAACTGGGGCGCCTGAAAGGACAGAATGATACAAAGTAATAAAAGATGAATGAATCAAATCTTCAGGATCTTATGCAGTGGATTAAGAGGGAAATCGGGAGACTCTGAATGCACCAGTTTAAATTCCCTGAATTCAGGAATTGTAATGTGGCCTTGTGACAGGAGCACATATATAATAATAGGGAATCCAATGACCCAAGCTATTTCTCCGCTGACATGGGTTCAAATCCTACCATGGCAGTTGGTAGCATTAAAAGCTAGTTTAATTTTGACTTCTGAACTATTATCAACTGTTATAAAACCCATCTCATTCACTAATGTCCTTTAAGGAACGAAATCTGCCATCCTTACCTGGTCTGACCTACATGTGACTCCAGACCCACTACAATGATCCAGCAAGCCACTCAGTTGTATCTAAATTCTTAGAAGTTCTAAAAGGAATGAAAGCAGATGCAGCATCTCACATTGTCCCAGACCTGGAAACACCAACTGCAAACCCAGCCCTATCATCCCTGCAAAGTCCTCTGTGCTAACATCCAGGACAAAGGTGCATTGACCTCAGGCTGAATCTCTGGTTTTGGGACGAGTGCGTTTGGAGAATCCCGCTCTATGACTGTAAAAACAGGTCAGAAGCTCAAAGCTTGTCTACCATCTACAAGACACAAGTCAGGAGTGTGATGGAGTACTCCCCGCTTGGCTGGATAAGTGTGATTCCAACAACACTCAAGAGGTTTAACATCATCCAAGACAAAGTAGCCCACTTGATTAGCATCCCATCCATCACAACAGCTATTCATTCCCTCCATAGGGGCAGCATGGTGGCACAGTGGTTAACACGGCTGTCAGGGACCAAGGTTCAATTCCTACATTGGGTCACTGCCTGTGTGGAGTTTGCACAATCTCCCTGTGTCTGCGTGGGTTTCTTCCAGGTGCTCCTCCCACAGTCCAAAGATGTGGATTTAAGCGGATTGGCCATGATAAAAATTCTCCCTCAGTGTACCCGAACAGGTGCCGGAATGTGCTAACTGGGGGATTTTCACAGGATTTTCATTGCAGTGTTAATGTAAGCCTACTTGTGACTAACAAATAAACTTTACAACCGATGCACAGTGCCAGAAGTGTGCGCCATCTATAAGATGCACTGCAACAACTCATCAAGGATCTTTAGACAGCATTTCCCAAGTCCATGAGCTCTTCCACCTGGTTCGACAAAGGCAACAGATACCTGGGAACACCACCACCGAAAAACCCCACTCCAAATCACACAACATCCTAAATTGGCAATACATTTCTGTTCCTTCACTCTGAGTGGATCAAAAGCCTGGAACCCTCTCCCTAACAGCACCGTGGGTGTTCCAATACCACGTGGGCAAAAAGGCAGCTCATTACGCTCCCCACCCCCCCAAGTCTGGCCACCACACCCACATCCCATGAATGAACATTTAAAAAAACGGATAATAAATATAAGGGGATCTGGAATAACTCATTGGACCCCTTAAACCTGCTCTGTCCTTCAATAAAGCCATGGCCGATCCTCAGTCTCAACTCCCCTTCCCCACTCTCTCCCAATCCTTTGGTCTTGTGGGAGCTGATCCTAATGGTGGATAGCAATGTAGGAATGGGAGGAGGCCTATCAGCCTCAAGACTGATTAGGTGGATTGCCCACAGTAAATTGACCCCAAGTGTTGGAGGGATTAGCAGGGTAAATATGTGGGGTTATGGGGATAGGGCCTGGGTGGATTGTTATCAGTGCAGGCTCAATGGGCCGAATGGCCTCCTTCTGCACTGTAAGCATTCTATGGTTCTGTGATTCTATGAGGCTCTCCACTGTTCAGCGAGACCATGTTTGACGTGCGATCAAACTTAGTATCCTTCACTTTGCTTCATGCCTTTGGTGATCTAAAATCTGTTAATCTGTAATTTAAAATTAACAACCAATCCAACATCAATTGCTGCCTCTGGAACATCTACCAACATCTGTGCATGTTTCCTTATTTCACTCCTGAATAATCTTTCTCTGACTTTTAAACCATGCATTCATAGACTCACTAACTAGCAAAAGTAGATTCTGACTATCCATCTCATCCATCTACTCCATAATATCTGGAAAAATCCAATCAAATCACCATTAAATTCCAGAGAATAAATCCTATTTTGTGTAATCTCTACTCATAATTTAATCCTTGGCATCCAAATAACATTCTGTTTAACATTCTGTGATGTTGAGGATTCCTCAGGCAATTCCCTCCTGCCTGTACACAACTGGACTGTCACCTCTGCTGGGTCTGACCTGCCGATGGGACAGGACATGCCCAGAAATGCTGATGTCTGGGACATTATCTGTAAGGTATAATTATGACTTCATCAGACTGTTAATGATTAGTCTGGAGTCACATGTAGGCCAGACTAGATAAGGACGACAGATTTCCTTCCCTGAAGGGGCATTAATGAACCAAATGGCTTTTTCTGACAATCAGCAATGGTCGTCAGTAGATTCTTAATTCCAGATGTTTTCCTGTGGTGGGATTTGGACCTGGATTCCTGGCAATAATCCTGGATCACTATTCCAGGGACAATACCATTTGCCATGGTCTCCCTTTGTCAGAGGGGTTCCCGAGAACTCCAAACTGAAATTCATCTTTTCTCCATTTATATTTAAGAATGAAGTCAGTTTATATGGTCCCACACACATGGCAGTGGAAATCTGGAAGGATTCGCATAAATAAAAGAATATTGAGGCAGTTGATTTGCCAATTGAAAATTTTGAAACTGAGGCTAAAAAATTTAATTATGAGGGGAGGTAACATGGGCTAGCTTGCATTCCCTTCCATATGGGAAGATGGAAGGGATATCCAATCATAGAACTCTAAAGTGCAAAAGGAAGCCATTCAGCCCATCAAGTTTGCACCAGCCACAATCACATCCAGGCCCTATCCCTGTTCTGCTAATCCTCCTGACACTAAGGGACAATTTAACATGGCCAATCGACCTAACCCGCATATCTTTGAACTGTGGACAAAACCGGAGCGCCCAGAAGAAACCCACACAGAGATGGGGAGAATGTGCAGACTCTACATAGAGAGTGACCCAGGATTGAACTTGCATCCCTGGAGCTGTGAGGCAGCAGTGCTAACCACTGTGCTACCGTTGGTTTTTAGATGGTCTAAAACTGAATCTCCATTACAGTTCCCAGACTGTCACATTGTGACACATCCATTTTCTACTTGAATCACCAGTACTGTGTCTATAAATTAATATATACTGCTCAGATGTGAAACTGAAGAATATGTCCCGCGTAAAAGATTTTTAGTAAAGGTTTTTAAGATGAAACAAACAATATCTTTTTTAAAGTCAATTTCCATTATCCTTTCGGTGTCTCATGACATCACACCTGAATGACCCAACTGTAACATTAATGTTCTGCCCCTTGTTCTTGACTCTCTCCAATAAGAGAGAATCTATTTCTTACAATGGGTAGAGACCAGAACAAGGGAAGCGCACTGACATTAATAACTGGGAAGAGGTTCTTACCCAGCGATTGAGAGGCTTGTGTTGGGCAGTGACATTTAGGGATGGTGAACAAGAGCAGGCAGATGAAATTGAGACCCAGAATCATAGAATCCGAGAAACTCCTGTCGCAGGAGGTGGCCATTTTACCCAGCATCCTGTGCCAGTCAAAATAAAGAGCTGTCCAATCAAATCCCAAGATTCTGCTCCTAGTCCGTAGCCCTGGAGGTTACATCACCTCAAGAGTACATCCAAGTATTTCTAAAACATGGCAAGGATCTCTGCCTCTACCACCCTATCAGACAGTGAATTCCAGACCCCCCACCCTCTCTGGATGAAACATTCTCCTCTACCCCAATCTGAGGGAGGGTGTTAGAGCTGAGATGCCTCATATCCTTTAAGAAGTACTTGGATGAGCACTTGGCATGTCATAACATAGAACATAGAACATAGAACAATACAGCACAAACAGGCCCTTCGGCCCACGAGTTGCGCCGATCACATCTACCAAGAAGGCATATGGAGTCTTAGCTTTTATTGGTAGGGGGATTGAATTTCGGAGCCGCAGCATCATGTTGCAACTGTACAAAACTCTAGTGCGGCCGCACTTGGAGTATTGTGTGCAGTTCTGGTCCGCACATTATAAGAAAGATGTGGAGGCATTGGAGAGGGTACAGAGGAGGTTTACCAGGATGTTGCCTGGTAATGGAGGGCAGGTCTTATGAAGAGAGGCTGAGGGATTTGAGGTTGTTTTCGTTAGAAAGGAGGCGGCTAAGAGGGGACCTAATCGAAACATATAAGATGATTAGAGGTTTAGATAGGGTTGACAGTGATAGCCTTTTTCCTAGGATGGAAAAAGCTAGCATGAGGGGACACAGCTTTAAATTAAGGGGTGATAGTTATAGGACGGATATCAGAGTAGGTTCTTTACCCAAAGGGTGGTTCGGGAGTGGAATGCCCTGCCTGCAGCAGTTGTAGATGCGCCAAGTTTGGTGGCGTTTAAGAGGTTAGTTGATAAGTATATGGAAGAGAAGGGAATGGTTTAGTTTTGAGGGGCATTGCTTTTTATTTTGGTCGGCACAACATCGAAGGCCGAAGGGCCTGTTCTGTGCTGTATTGTTCTATGTTCTATGTTCTATGTTCAATCCACAGATCTATAACCCCCTATCCTATTCTTTTCCATATACTCATCCAGAAGTCTTTTAAAAGACCCCAGTGAGTTTGCCTCAACAACCTCCGACGGCAGTCGGTTCCATTCACTCACCACCCTCTGAGTGAAAAACCTACCCCTGACATCTCCTTTGTATTTGCTTCCCTGTACCTTACATCTGTGTCCTCTCGTAGTGACCATTTCAGCTCGGGGAAATAGTTTCTGAGAGTCCACCCTATCTATTCCTCTCAACATTTTATAAACCTCTATCAGGTCGCCTCTCAACCTACGTCTCTCCAGTGAGAAGAGTCCCAGTTCCCTCAACCTATCTTCATAAGGCCTGCCTCCCAATCCAGGCAGCATCCTCGTAAATCTCCTCTGCACTCTCTCAATAGCCTCTACATCCTTCCTATAGTGAGGCGACCAGAACTGCGCACAATACTCCAAGTGGGGTGCACAATACTCCAAGTGGGGTTCAAGGTTAACATTCAAGATTATGAGCCAAGTGCTAGTAGATGGGGTTAGATGGGAGCTCAGAAGCTTCTTGTATGTCGGTATAAATCGATGGACTGAAGAGCCTCTTCTGCATTGCATGACTCTATGATTCTAATCCAATTATTTTAAATCTCTCCCCTAGTTAGTAGTCTCCCTGGTCAGGAAAATAAATCCCTTCCTAACCACTTCACTGATGCCTTCAGAATTTTATAGACCTCAGCTGCTCCTGTTCTAAAGAACACAATTCCAGCCTATCTAATCGTTCCTCACAGCTAAAAACAAACTAAAACAGAAGAGATGAGCCATGGACTGATTGAATGATGGACCAGGCTCCAGCATTTCAATGGCTTACTCCTGATCCTTTGTCAAAGACAAAATGAGATGAAATTGCTTCATATTTGCCAGAATCTTAACTGATTCACAAAACTCTGATCAGGAACTTGGATAATGTCCTGCACGTGACCTGTATTTGAGTTTATATCAATGCACATCAACGGGCATGAAGTAGAAATAGTCGAGAGCTGCAAGTTTTTAGGTGTCCAGATCACCAACAACCTGTCCTGATCCCCCCGTGCTGACACTATAGTTAAGAAAGCCCCCCTAACGCCTCTACTTTCTCAGGAGACTAAGGAAATTTGGCATGTCAGCTATGACTCTCACCAAATTCCACAGATGCACTACAGAAAGCATTCTTTCTGGTTGTATCACAGCTTGGTATGGCTCCTGCTCTGCCCAACACCACAAGGAACTACAAAGTATCATAAATGAAGTCCAATCCATCACAAAATCAGCCTCCCGTCCATTGACTCTATCTATACTTCCTGCTGTCTCAGCAAAGCAGCCAGCATCATTAAAGACCTCACACACTCTGGACATTCTCTCTATCAACTTCTTCCTTGGGGAAAAAAGTACAAAAGTCTGATGTCATGTACCGACCCACTCAAGAACAGCTTCTTCCCTGCTGCCATCAGACTTTTGAATGGACCTACTTCGTGTTAAGTTTATTTTTCTCTATGCCCTGGCTATGATTGTAACACCACATTCTGCACTCTCTCCTTTCCTGCTCTATGAACGGTATGCTTCGTGTGGCGCACAGAAAAACAATTCTTTACATTGCACACTAATACATTAACAAATTAACATTAACAATTCAAATCAATATATGTCTTTGGTTGTGTGGTGAATATTATATTGTGAATATTCATTGTACAATATGCATATTCCAGCATCATAAGAGAAAAATTGCATTTACATAGCAATATAGGAAGTTAAAGGTGGTATCAAGTTGGAAAGAAAGATATACAATGCTGCAACAGTGAGGGATAGGCTGGAAGATTGTGGAAATTTTAGAAACCAGTGTTGGATAACTAAAAAAATAATAAAAAGAGGGAATTGAAACATGAGAAGAAACTAGCAAGAAACATAAAAACAGACAGTAAAAGTTTTTACAAGGGAGGAGAGTAGCGAAAATGTATTTTGGTCCCTTAGAGGAACAGACTCAAGAGTTAATCAAAGCAAACAAGGAAATGACAGGACCTTTGAACAAGCCCTCTGTACTTGTCTTCACTGTAGAGGATTGCAATATTCAGAAAGCAGGGGGTAGAGAGAGGAACTTAAAATAATCATGATCACCAGAGAAAAACACTAGGAAAGCAAAAGGGATTAAAGGCTGGCAATTCCTCTGGACTTGACAATCTTTATCCCAAGGTCTTCATGTGGCTGCATTGGTTCTATTCTGCATTTTGGGAAAGGACTAAAAGAATTTTGGAAAACTTCTATTTAAGAGCAAGACAGACACCAGGAAGCTATAACAAAAACAGAAAATGCTAAAAAAAAAACTCAGCAAGCCTGACAGCTTCTATGGAGAGAGAATAGAGCCAACGTTTTGAGTCTGGATGACCCTTCATCAGAACGTTGTTATCCAGAGGGTGGTGACAGTCTGGAATGTGCTGCATGGGAAGATAGTAGAGGCAGGATGCCTCACACCCATTAGAAAGTACCTAGATGAGCACTTTGCTCAGTACAGCATTCAAGGCTATGGGCCAAATGCTGGTAAATGTGATTAGGTGGGAGGTCAGGTGTTTCTCACGATGGGTCAAAAGGCCTCATCTGCAGTGCGTGATTCTGAGAAATATATCAGAATTCTTAGTAAATGGGGTGGTTAAAGGGGAACCAGTAGATGTAATGTATTTAGATTTTCAAAAGGCATTCAATAAACTAGCAGGGAGCTGTTCTGGTCAGTCCTTGGACTTCAACTGTGTACAATCTATATAAATGATCTTCAAGTAGGGACAGAGTTAACATAGCAAAATTTGTGGATGATACTAAAACAGATGGGAAAGTAGGCAGTGAAGAGGATATGAAGACTACAGATGGATATAGATAGGCTAGGAGAATAGGCCTAAATTTGGCAGATGGAGTTTAATGTGGATAAGTGTGAGGTTATCCATTTTGGCTGAAAAAATAGAAAAAGAAATTATTATCTAAATGGAAAATAGATTCAAAATGCGTCAGGGCAGTGGTATCTATATTCTGGGCAGAGGGATCGGGTGTTTGTGTTCTGAGCAGAAGGATCTGGGTGTCTGTGTTCTGAGCAAAAGGATCTGGGTGTCTGTGTTCTGGACAGAGGGATCTGGGTGTCTGTGTTCTAGCTAGAGGGATCTGGGTGTCTGTGCTCTGGGCAGAGGGATTTGGGTGGCTGTGTTCTATGCAGAGGGATCTGGGTGTCTGTGTTCATGAATCACAGAAAGTTAATACACAGGTGCAGCCTGGTGCACAAAGGCAAGTGGGATGTTGGCATTTATTGCAAAGGGACTGGAGTATAAAAATAGAGAAATATTGTTGCAATTGTGTAGGGTGTTGGTGAGACCACATCTGGACTATTGTATCTCCTTATTTGATCTCCTTATTTGTGGAAGGCTGTGGTGGTATTGGAGGTTCACCAGATTGATTCCGGGGATGGAAGGATTGACATACGAAGACAGATTAAAAAGTTGGGTTTATACTCGCCGGAGTTTAGAAGGACGAAAGGGGATCTGATTGAGGTATATAAAATTTTAAAAGGAATCAATAAAGCAAATGAAGACCAAATGTTTCCTCTTGTAGGGCAACCTGCCCTACAAGGTATAGGGTGAGAGGTGATAGATTTAAAATTGGCATGAGGAGGGACTGAGATAAGAATGGCTTAAAGGGATATGGGGGACAGGTGAGGAGGTGGTTTTAAGACCAGGAAGAAATCAGCCATAAAAGCAAATAACTATAGATGCTGGAATCTGAAACCAAAAGAGAAAAGGCTGGAAAATCTCAGCAGGTCTGACAGCATCTGTAAGGGAAGAAAAGAGCTGATATTTCCAGTCCTGATGGCCCTTTGTCAAAGTATTTTCTCTCAAGAGATCAGCCATGATCTGATTGAATGGTGGAGCAGGCCCAAAGGGCTAAATTTGCCAAATTCTGCTCTGAATTCCTATATTCCTGTGTTCGAGTCATGATCACATTGAATGGCAGGACAGGCTCGATGGGCCAAATAGTCTACTTAGATTCCTGTGTCTTATAGTCAAAGCTGAGTTTGATAGATTTTTGATTTCAAGAGAAGTTAAGAGTTATGGAGGAGAGGCAGGGAAAGGCTACAATCAAATCATCCATGACTTTGTGGGACAGCAGAGCAGGCCCAACTGGGTGAGTGATTGAGTCCTAAACTTATTCCTTCTGCTCTTATGATATTATAACATTTTTCAGAACATCAGGGTGATCTGAGGAACATTTTTAAGTGTAGTTAATATTTGGTGGCAACATTGGCAACAGCACAACTAATCTGCAGAGCAAGATCCCACAAACAGCAACGAGTTAATGGTGAAATAATTTGAGCGATAGATATTGGTCAGGATTGTTTCAGACAAGTGTAATCATTTAAGTCCACGGAAGGAGCGAGAAGGATGTTGGTGTAATGTGTCATCCCAAAGTCAGGACCACCAACAGTGCAGCATTCCCTCAGCATTGTTCTGGGAATGTTAGCCTGCATTTCAAGCTCAGGTCTCTGGAATTTAGTTTGATTCCACAACCATACGCTGGGAAGCGTGAGCAGCTCACACTAAACCACAGCAGCCCCAGCCAACAGGGTGACAACTGGAGAATGGAAAATTAGCAACTCGGTTTCTACCTGAGCTATTGAGGCACTTGGGGACATTACAATTTCACCCCACTGAGTTGCTGAGCTGCACAGGTCCCTCGGTGAACATTGTTCCAGCTCCGGATCTTATTTAAAATGCTCATTTCAGAATCAGCAGCTTCCTGGAAAAGGTGATGCTGGGATTACGATGAAGTCCAGTCATAAGTGGTCGGTAAGTACAGGAATCACACCGAGAGTTGCAAATCTTCAGAACTTGCTGTTCAATTGACGTCACTCTACAGTTCGTAAACACCTGCCCATCCCCCCCTCACTCCTTTGCACCCCATCTTTTAGTTTAAGATGTGGAGATGCCAGTGTTGGATTGGGGTGGGCACATTCAGAAGTCTCAATGACACCAAGTTAAAGTCCAACAGGTTTATTTGGTATCACAAGCTTTCGGAGCATGATTCACCTGAGGAAGGAGCTCGTGATACCAAATAAACCTGTTGAACTTTAACCTGGTGTTGTGAGACTTCTTACTGTGTCCTTTAGTTTAAAGAATTTGCAAGATTGACACATTAAACTCTTGACACATTAAACTCAAGTTAAACTTTGCAACGACTTAGGTCTGGAATTGAAGAGTGTAAATACCCTTTAAATAGCATGATCATTCTCAATATCAACCAATCTCTTCAGCCACAGAGAATAATTTAAGTGGTCCAATCTCATTCCTGCAGGTAGAAAAATTGTTCTGAGGGATAAAGATATTATTTTACATTTTCACATAAATTTTTCACTTTTTCTTTCTGTCTGATAGGCTGCTAATCCCGTCAATCACTAAAATCACCAATGCCCCATTGCCCTTGTTACTGGCACACTCAGCATGCTACCAGTAACCAGTTTAAGCTGAAGAGTGAAGGAGGAAGTCTAATGGCATGTACCATGAGGCCTCCTCAGCCCAGGGGGCTTTGAGTTAATGGTTTAAAATCAAGGCCAGAATTTACACTCGCACCCAGCAGATCCTGAGGCACGGTGAAGGAAACGACGTGGGGGTCGGGGGGGTAAGGGAGGATCAGGTTAGAAACTTAGGAACTAGAAGCAGGAGTAAGCTACTCAGCCCTTCAAGCCTGCTCCATCATTCATGTTGACCATGATCAATGAATTCATTATCCTTTATTGATATTAATATTGAATTTGATAGTCAGCCTTATCATATTCAATGGTGGAGCAGACTGGAAGGGCTAATAGTCTCCTCCTGCTTCCAGTTTCTATGCTCTGTGTAAATCTTCATGGACAGGATTCCCTCTGGAAAAGATGATGCTGGGATTATGATGAAGTCCAGTCATAAGTGACTGGTAAGTACAGGAGTCATACCGAGATTTGCAAATCTTCAGAACTTGCTGCTCAATTGACGTCACTCTATAGTTGGTCAACACCCGCCCATCCCCTCTCACCCCTTTGCCCCACCCTTTAGTTTGCCCAATCCTGCCCAAACCAGATGCAGTTTTAGAAAAGGGCAGGAAGTGCCTTGGGAAAACCAGACCCCACCTTTGCCCCTATTAAGTCTGTTATGTAGCCATTTAATGGCCACTCAATGTTTAGGCTAATAGGTACTGGCTGGAGCAGGGTGAGAAACAGACTTCCATCTCAAGCAAAAAAGGAGCCTCGATCTGAAAACCATCTCCATCCCCTCCGGCATTGACTTTGTGCATTTACTATCCCACCCCACAAAACCCCTAACTCCCACCCCCTCACTCCCAGCTCCCATCCCGTCCCCTCCCAGGGCATCCCTGACCCTTCTTCCTCTGGTATTTAAATGCAATCCTGGGATTTAGGCTCAGGATGTAGAGATACCACTGTTGGACTGGGGTAAACATAGTAAGAAGTCTCACAACACCAGGTTAGAGTCCAACCAGTTTATTTGATAGTAATCTTATAATCTTTCGGAAACGGTATTCCTTCGTTGGGTGTGTGAGATTTCTTACTGTATTTAGGCTCAGGCACAGCATTGTAGTACTTCTTCTGGCCACTGCAGCGCTGTCCCTGGAGGGGGCTAGAAAGACGTTGGCCAATCAGATTAGCCAACAGCTCTCCAAGGCAGAGCCCCTGACAAGGGTGGATGGAAGTCCCGTCTGCTGCCAACCAATGGTCAATAGAGTGTAAAATGATGATGAGCCTATCAAGGTTGGTGGAGGTGGATCACATATCGACTCTCAGTATGGCAGTGGGCGCCAAGATCTAACCATCCTGAAAACTCAGGCCCTGCTGTAAGGGAAATGTGTCTCTGGGAGTAATTGCACAAAGCAGGAAATGTGATGCTCAGGGTACAGCCTCTCCATCTCAGAAAGATTCCAAAAGGCTTCATTGGATTGTGTCAACCACAATACAGAACCTTGTCCCAGCAGCCATCCTCCACACTGGATGGGAGAGAGTCAGCACCAACACAGTAGTGGAGGTAAATCCCACAAGCAAACTTTCCAGCAAGGTAGCCATGATCTTACTGAATGGAGGAAGCTCGAGGGGCCAGATGGCCTATTCCTGCTCCGATTTTTTATGTTCTTATCAGAGCCGTGGATTCCATTTAGTTTTTTTTACCCTCCCAAGCTTTCAGTCGCAGTGGTCAGTTACATCCCCACCTCATGTCTCCCTTCTCTCATGGCAATTTGATGGAGGTCAACTAACTCAGGTAGAAACTAGCTTTGGCACCTTTCTGGCCCAAATGGCTCACTGCCACATAGGAATAAAAGGAGATAGGAAGAAGGGGAGGCCATTCAGCCCCTTAAGACTCTTTCACCTTGCAGTGAGATCATGGCTGATCTGTATCTTAACTCCATTCAACCACTTTGGTTCCAACACTGTTGTCTAACAAAACTTATTGGTCTCCATTTAGAAAAACCATTTAACAAAGGCTGCATCTTTCATAGACTCCCTACAATGCACCATTCGGCCCATCAACCAATAACAATCCCACCCAGGCCCATCCCCATAACCCTATGTATTTACCCTGCCAATCTCTCTAACACTAAGAGGCAATTTAGTATGGCCAAACCCGCACATTTTTGGACTGTGGGAAGAAACCAGAGCACCTGGAGGAAACCCACGCAGACACAGGGAGAACATGCAAACTCCGCACAGTCACCTGAGGCTGGAATTGAACGAGGGTCCCTTGAGCTGTGAAGCAGCAGTGCCAACCACTGTGCCACCGTGGAATTTCACCAGAATTAGCAGATACTAATTTTGCTATTCTGCTCTGGCTGACTTTGTGTCACATCTTAACAAATGTGTCTGTGATACTATCAGATACGGTAAAAGAATGAGGCTTTGTTTGATTAAAAACCTTTAGGATGACAACTAGGAATTCCAGTGAACATTTCTGCTTTTATTGTGTATGGGTGACACCTCCAACTCTGATATCAATTGTCCAACTCTATCTGCCCCAAGAGTCGACCACAGAGAGTAGGAGAGTGTCTCTCAGGGGACCAGGGGATAGGGAGAGCAGGAGGAGAAGTGGAAGGGAGATCACCATGATTGTACTGAATGGTGGAGCAAACTCTGGAGGGCCAGATGGATCATTCTTGCTCCTGTCTCTTCTGTCTTGTTATAAGTCAGAGGAGCTGGGGAAGAGCTGCTAGATTCCTATCCCTAAAGGACATTTGTGAACCTGTTGGACTTTTAGTGACAATCTGACAACTTTCCTGTCCATTTTGCTGAAGCTAACCAACACGTCTCTGTATTTATTGAACTCGATTGAATATCGGAGGTCAGTTCGAGGACCCAGGGCTATGGTTTTTTACACAGTCCAGGGTTTTAGCTCGTGCTTTATAAGCCTGTTTCAATAGGTTTAGTGCACAGGCTACATCCTGCGTCTGGGAAAGTCTTTCAGGAACAACCTCATTAAGTGAAGAAAGCTGGCCTTACCTTGGTATAAACTCCCCATGACAATTCTGTCTCTGTCACCATAACAACAATCCCAAACATCCCAAATATCAGTGCATAGTCACTCAGGCGTTTCCGTTTCTCAAACAGGGCCCTCCTATGTCCCAGCTTATGGCCGATGTTCTGTGACTTTTTGGGCGATTTTCTCCCATCATTGACCAAGCTGTCATTGGAGATGTTATTCTGGTCGGGTTTGGAGACCACCACCTCCAGGCCCGAGTTGGTTTGTAGAGGCTGTGTCTCTGAGTCCAGGTCATGAAGGTTCCTGTGCGAGGTGCCCAGGCTGCTGAGGGGCCTCACCACCCCTCCGTTGTACTTGCAGCTGGTCATGGCTATCTCAGTGAAAGGGTTACTCTCGCTGAAGCTGTGCTTGGATCCAGCATGGTGCAAACGATGGAAGTCACTAGTGTTCACCTAAATGCAAACCAAACAAAGAGTTTAGAAGTCAATAGCAGAGCCTTGGTGTCTCCAAGTCATTTATTTAAAAGGTAGCCCTGCTCATACTAACACTAGCACAATGTAGGAGCACGTTTAATATCTTTTGACTTCAAACTCCACCTGAAATGAATTAATATCGAATAACAAGTGGCTTCTTGGAGATGTAAATGCTTTTGTCGCTTCCCCAGATCCCCTATGTTAAGATAGCTTGTATTCATGTATTTACTCATTGGCTCAATGGGCCACACTCCCTCGTGGCCGAGTCACAAAGTTGTTAGATCAAGACCCAAGCCACAGCACAAAATCCAGGTTGACTGAGCTTCAATGCAGTACACAGATGGAGTGCTGCACTGTCAGAAGTTGCTGTCTTTTGGCTGGGCCATTAAACCAAGGCTCTACCCCTCGGTGATGGCAAAGATTCCAGAGTCACCCTCTGAAGAAGTTCGCCCTGATCAACACTCATTCCTCAACCAACACTGAAACCACTGCTGTTTAAGGGACAGTCCAGTTCCTACATTTCCTTCTATCACCAGATTGACTATTCTTTACAAGGAGTTATTTATTGTAAAGTCCTTTGGAACATTCTGAGTATGTGAAAGATGTGATAGAAATGTGATTCCTTCTTTTTCTTTTTTTTATTCATCTATTCTACCTGCCATGACATTGTCCAATCACTGCTCTGTCTCAGCTCATATACAGTAAAACACCTCAGCTGTGCCTTTGTTACCTTGACATGTGATTATCTGAATACATACCCGGTATGTCTCTTGCTTTCCATTCTCAATAAACTCCTGCACTTCTAAAACCTTCCTGCCCCATTCCAAACTCAGGCCCAGGTCCATTCACACATCATCCCATTTGCTCATGGACCTCATTTCAAGCCTGATGAGGTCTCCATTTGAAAATTCCATCAAACTCCTCACTGTAAATCTTTGTAAGCTCCTTCTGCCCTAAAACCCTCCAAGATCCTCTAATTCCAATCTCTTGCCCATTCCCACTTTTTCTCACTCTACCACTGAATCATAGAATCATTGAATCGGAGAATCGCACAATGCAGAAAAGGCTCTTTAGCCCATCGAATCTGCACCGACATACAAAAAAACACCTGAATTTCCATCTAATCCTATCTACAAGCATTTGGCCCATAGCCATGGCGGCGTTATATGTCTGGATGCTAGACTCTGGAAAACCCCACTAAACCTGTCTGCCTCTTTCTCCTTAAAACATGTTCCTTTAAAATTGACCTGTTTGACCAAATTTCTGGCAACTTGAACTAAAATCTCCTGTGGCTCCATGTCACCCTTCAAGATGGCGCCGGTGTGAGGCGACTTCTTGTGAGCTGTGCCCAGAATGTCTTCTAATGTTATCATTTATCCTTGTTCTATTCTTCTAAAACTTCACTTCTACCTCTTTAGAACTCTCTAACAATGCTATCTTACTCTACACCCTAGCTATGACTATAATGCTACATTCTACACCTTTCCCTTTCCTTCTCCCCTATGTATTCTATGAATGGTATGCTTTCTCTGTGGAGCATGCAAGAAACAATACCTTTCATTGTACACCAACCCTTAACAATAATAAATCAAATTTTTAAAAAGTCACATTTTGTGTGATAAACATTCCCGTGAAGAACCCTGGGATTTCTGGAATATTAAAGGTGCTATATAAATGCCAGTTGTTGTGGTCACAGGCTCTTTTTCTCTTTCATATGAGATCAGAAGGCTCTGTTTCATATTGAGTTGGGATGTAACATCTCCATTTAGAAATAAAATAAAATTTATTCATTAATCACAGGTTTACATTAACAGTGCAATGAAGTTACTGTAAAATTCCTTAGTCGCCATACTCCGGCAGCTGTTTGGGTCAACGCGCTTAACCTTTCAAACTGTGGGAGGAAACCGGAGCACCTGGAGGGAACCCACGCAGGCACTGGGCAAATGTGCAAACTCCACACAGACAGTGACCCAAGCTGGAAATCGAACCCAGGTCCCTGGCACTGTGAGGAAGCAGTGCTAACCCACTGTGTCACCTGTCTGTTACAAGATACCTGCTCTTCCATCATCAAGATTCATGATTAGGATGAAGGAGTAGTAACAATTTTGACCTGCCAACTCAGGGCAAGACATTTCACCAAATTCTTTTGTTCTTGTTGTTAATTTCTTGTCTGGGGCCTTTTGCAGGACCCTGTCCCGGATACGGCAAGGCTAAACAAATGATACTTGCTGATATCAAAAATCTTCAGGACCATTTATCAAAGAGGCAGTATCCCACTGTTTAAAATGGATATGGGATAGTTTCCCAACATCCCAGAGTGACACAGTGTATTGTGCCATTAATTATAGCCCACAAACTGATAGACACAAATACAGACGGCTGGTTGAGTTGAGATTGTTTGAGCATCTCTACCACTTGTCAAAAAATCATTGTTGGAGTCCTGAAAAATGCATCAAGCTTTCAGACTAATTATAGTTCATGGACTCAAACTCACAGACATCAAACCCAAAATTATACAGCATTTGTGCTCAAAGTCTGCAAAATATGGATAGCAAATGTCACATGATAACCTGCTCTCTCACAGAGAAAGAAAATGGTAAGGTGGTGGTGCATTGCTAATATTCACTGGACTAGTTATCCTAAGGCCCAGGTTAATGTTCTGGCGACACGGGTTCAAATCCCACCATGGCAGCCAGTGGAATTTAAATTCAATTAACAAATCTGGAATATAAAGCTAATCTCACTATTGGTGACCATGACAACTATCATCGACTTATGCCCTTTTGGGAAAGAAATCTGGCATCCTTACCTGGTCTGGCCTACATGTGACTCCAGAACCACAGCAATGTGGCTGTTCCCAACAACTCCCTGTTACTCCCATGGTGGGGAATGATCCCAATGGTGGGGGAGTCCAGAACGAGGGGTCATAGTTTGAGAATAAGGGTGTAAATCTTTTAGAACTGAGTTGAGGAGAGATTTCTTCATCCAGAGGGTGGTGAATGTGTGGAATTGACTCCCACAGAAAGTAGTTGAGGCCAAAACATTGTCTGATTTGAAGAAGAAATTAGCTATCGCTCTTAGGGCTAAAGGGATCAAGGAGGGAAGAGGGGTTCAGGATATCGAATTCATATGATCAGCCGCAATCATAATGAACGGCAGAGCAGGCTTGACGGGCTAAATGGCCTACTTCTGCTTCCAGTTTCTATGTTTCTAAGACTGTTACCTGCCTCTGACTGAGTAACTGAGTAAATTCAAGGGCAATTAGGGATGGGCAATAAACGTTGTCCTTGCTGATGATTCCCACACCCCTTGAAAGAATTAAAAAATACTACAATTCCACACTAGGGAACACAATCTGGTTAAAGGTCCTCATACACAAGGAACAAGATAGGTCGGTGCAACTGAAGTCAACACCCTCCGAGGTTAGTGAGCCAGGCAAAAGGCCGTAGACTTTAGACCACAAACATGGAAAACCCCACCACAGACAGCAGAAAATTCTGGCCATTATCTTTACCGAGCAATGGGCACAATGTCCAAATGTCCCATTATTATGATATTCCGGTGGTCAAAAGACTGAGAGGAAGATGGTCAGTGAGCTAGACTCTTGGGCTAGACTTCTATTCTCTGTGACAATCTGAAATGGATGACAGCCTATTTCTCTCCACATTTCTGTTTCCAGTGCAGTGAATGGCGATAAACTTCCTGGGATTGCTGGCTAGGTTAAAATTTATTCCCTATTCCTGGTTGTCCTTCAGAAGGTGGTGGTGAGCTACCTTCTTAATTTGCCCACAATAGTTCCTTTCTCGGGGCAGAACTTTGTGCACTTTTCACTGGTCGAATCTTCTACTCAATGATTTGATTTGATTTATTATTGTCACATGTATTAGCATACAGTGAAAAGTATTTGTTTCTTGCGTGCTATACAGACATAGCACACCGTTCATACAGAAGGAAAGGAGAAATCGCAGAATGTAGTATTACAGTCATGGCTAGGGTGTAGAGAAAGATCAACTTAAGGCGAGGTAAGTCCATTCAAAAGTCTGATGGCAGCGGGGAAGAAGCAGTTCCTAAGTTGGTTGATATGTGACCTTAGATTTTTGTATCTTTTTCCCACAGAAGAAGGTGGAAGAGAGAATGTCTAAGGTGTGTGGGGTCCTTAATTATACTGGCTGCTTTGTCGAGGCAGCAGGAAGTGTAGACAAAGTCAATGGATGAAAGGCTGGTTTGCGTGATGGATTGGGCTACATTCACGACCTTTTGTAGTTCCTTGCGGTCTTGGGCAGAGCAGGAGCCGTGTCAAGCTGTGATACAACCAGGAAGAATGCTTTCTATGGTGCATCTGGTGAGAGTTGGAGCTGACATGTCAAATTTCCTTAATCTTCTGAGAAAGTAGAGGCATTGATGGGTTTTCTTAACTATCATGTCAGCATGGGGGATTTGGACAGATGATTAGTGATCTGGATACCTAAAAGCTGGAGGCTTTTGACCCTTTCTAATTCATTCCTATGGGAATTCTAATTGGCTGCATCTCATATCACCAGGAATCCTGCAGCAGGGGTGTGATATCAGTGGGACCAAAAAATCCCACTGGCATGAACAGCCAGATAATTCCAGGCAAGGTATATTTAGGCTAGTTTAATTTTGTGTTTCTCTGTAAGGTCTTTGGTTAGGTTCATGTGAAATGAAGGTGCCTGCATGTCTGTGGGTTTTAGTTTCATTTTAAACTGCGCTTGCATTATGATTAGAGAGTTTACAACATGAAAACAAACAAGTGCTAAAAGAAAGACTTGGCAACCACTCTTGAGTTATAAAGAGAAATAGACTTCAGTTTTAAGCTGGACACAGTAGCAGTTAGAGCCAGCTAGCTGGAGAGGAAGCAGCTCTCAGAGAAATTACCAGAAGCAGGACAATGGATTAAGGGCAAAGAAACTAAATCCCAGGTATTAAAGAGCAAGTTATTCTAGCAAACAGTGAATGAAAAGTCTCAGGAAGACTGAAATCAAAGGGACAAAGAACCGGAATGTGATCAAGATACTTTTCACTGAAGTTAAAGAAAGAGACAGAGAGAGGATCCCAGTTAAAGAAAGCACTGAAAGGTGCAGACCTGGAGAAGTCAGGTGTCGAGAGTTCAGACATCTGAGAGAATTCTAAAGTTGCCAACACGTTAACACAGCCTGTGACGCAGAACTGATCTGTTGGCGTGGCTGGGTACCTGAGAGATTGTGTAGAAGCTTGAATAGACAAGGTGTTCCAGAGCAAAGGGGTATTGAGAGGAGAGGTTGAAATCCTGGAAGTGGATCTTTGTTGCAGTACCTGAGAGAAAGTGCTGTTTGGGAGAAGATTCTAAGCTGGATTTTGCCAAGACTGGAATTTGGAAACACTTGTATGAAAGTCAAAAAGTCCAGTGAAATGACTTGGCTCACAGAGTGATGGGAATTTAATGAGAAATCCGCTGAAGACTGCATCTGCCACTCAGTTTCAGAGTGTGGTGTGTCTGACCACAGTTGACCTATTGGTTTACTTGGACTGTGTACTTACTGAG
This sequence comes from Sphyrna mokarran, assembly GCA_024679065.1. Classification (NCBI taxonomy): domain Eukaryota; kingdom Metazoa; phylum Chordata; class Chondrichthyes; order Carcharhiniformes; family Carcharhinidae; genus Sphyrna; species Sphyrna mokarran. The sequence continues at coordinate 12,911,306 of JAGIQG010000026.1, read as the reverse complement.
AACATTAGAGTATAAAATCTATTTTATAAGTTGAGTTATCCTTAAAATGCTGTTTACAGCTATGAAGATATAGGTGGGGGTGACAGAGCAGAGTGTTACAGAACAATATTTTCCTGTCTTTTGGCTAAGATCACGTGTAGTGTCAACATGCTATGCTTGGTTGAAGTCATTAGGTTACATTTTAGCCTCATTTGAAGCAATTTTTAAAATCTGCATCTCGACCCTTTGCTAAGATGCAAATAAGATCAAACCTTCGAGGAGGAGCTATGCCTATTCCAATCAGCTTGGATCAGGAATGCCTCAACTTTTGAGACTCTGAATTGGACTTAATTTGATTGAATTGGAATAAAAACTAAAAAAAATGTTTTTTTTTTGATGAAAACTAAGGTTAATAACCTGGAATGATCGTCTAATGATAATGCCACCAGGCCATAGCTTTGGGGGAGATGATGGCCTAGTGGTACTATCACTAGACTGTTAATCCAGAAACTCAGCTATTGATCTGGGGACCTAGGTTCAAATCCCACCATGGCAGAATTTGAATTCAATAAAAATATCTGGAATTAAGAATCTACTGATGACCATGAAACTATTGTGGAAAAAAACCATCATCTGGCCTACGTGTGACTTAGAGCCACAGCAATGTGGCTGACTCAATGGGAATAAATTCTGGCCAGCCAGCATCGCCCATGTCCCACAAATGAATAAAAAAAGCATTTGTCAGTCCCAAGACGCTGATCATCCATGTCTCTTTAAAAGAAACAAAAGTTTCCAACTATTGAGCCAAGGTTCCATTCTGGGACTTTCCTATCCAATAGTATCAGCTGGCACCATGTCAATGGGCATGTCTCATAGGATTACACTGCATCTACAGTACAGAGCCAGGCCATTTGGCCCAATCAGCCCATGCTGGTCTTTATATTTTCCTTGCGCCTCCCCCCATTTATCCTCATCCAAATCTACCATCTTTTTCCTCTTCTCCTCCAGGTGCTTGTCTATCTTTCTCACTTCAATGTACCTATATATTCACCCTCCCTGTGGGAGTGAGTTCCACATCCTCATCACCTTGAGTAAAGGAGATTCTCCTGAATTCCCGACTGGATTTCTTGGTAACTGTTTTATTTTGACAGGCTTGAATTCTGCTCTTCCCTGCGTGAGGAAGCATTCTTTCTGTATCCACTCAATCAAAATCATTCAGAATTTTAAAGACCTCTTCTGCTCACTCCTCAGCCTCTTTTTTCAAGAGAAAAGAGACACAGCCTGCCAATCCTTTCCTGATATAGAATCCCACACATTTCTGATATCATCCTCATAAATTTCTGCACTCTCTGGCAGTGCCTCAATGTCTTTTTTATAACACAGTGGCCACGACTGCAGACAATTCTCAAAGTGAGGTCTAACCAAGGTTCAGTACAGGTTTAACATAGTTCGCTACTTTTCAATTCTCTCCCTCTGGAATTAAAGGCTGGTGTTGGATTTACCTTTTGTTTTTTTCTGGCTACATTAACATGACACATAACTTCAGGTGATTAGTATATATGTATTGAGAGATCCCGTTGTCCCTCTACCTCACCCAAACACACACCTTTCAAGTAACAAGTGACCTCCTTAACTTTCTTAAAAAAAAGATTTGAGTTGATTTATTATTACCACACGTATTAATATAGTGAGAAATATTGTTTCTTGAGTGCTACACACAAAGCATGCTGTTCATGGAGAAGGAAAGGAGAGAGTGCAGAATGTAGTGTTACAGTCAAAGCTAGGGTGTAGAGAAAGATCAACTCAATGCAAGGCAGGTCCATTCAAAAGTCTGACAGCAGCAGGGAAGAACAGCAAGCTGTTCTTGAATCAATTGGTACGTGACCTCAGACTTTTGTATTTTTCTCCTGATGGAAGAAGGTGGAAGAGAGAATATCTGGGATGCGTGGGGTCCTTGATTATGCTGGATGCTTTGCCAAGGCAGTGAGAAGTGTAGACAGAGTCAGTGGATGGGAAGTTGGTTTGCATGATGGATTGGGCTACATTCACGTCCTATAGTAGTTCTTTGCGGAATTAGTGCACTAACTTATATTTATCCATCTTGATTTGTTAATTATTTAAAAAAAATGAATGCCCTCCTCACTTTTGACTCTTCCCCCTCCGCCATTAGAGTCACCCATCCATTTACAAATTGTATTTCTGATTCCAAATCCAAATCTTTAATGTAGATTGTAAACGCTGATGATCCCAGCATTGATCCGTGTGGAATGCCACCTCCCACCTTTTATCTCTTGGAATAACAACCCTTTACCGGCCCCCACTTGAAACTAGTTAGCTGTCTAATCTGCCAAAGGGTCATCTGGACTTGAAACATCAGCTCTTTTCTCTCCTTACAGGTGCTGCCAGATCTGCCAAGATTTTCCAATGTTTTCTCTTTAGGTTTCCAATTCCAGCATCCGTTTTTATCCATGAAGTTGACCACATGATGGAATCTCCAGAGTTGAGTGCTGGAGGTGAGTGGGCTGTAGCGAGGGGCAAGTGTCAGACCCCAAGTGGGGAATTCCAAGTAATCGGAACTCACAAATCCGTCTGATCTTTTGCTGGTGCCTGGGAATGAAGGCCATTTGGCGAAATTATATTCAAGACATTAATAAATGGATCCTGCAGTCAAGGCAATAGGCAGACAGGCAGAGAGAGAGTGGGTAGAGTTTGGAGAATCGCACTGGTTTTGATCATTTGAATTGCTGTCCCTCATGTCTACAGTTTTAGGCCAATCGCAGATTCACAGCCTCTTAACAGCAATGATCCAATCCAGAAATAAAACTCATCTGGAGTGTAACAGTTAACTGGCCAATTACATTGCATTCACCTAACCAGCAGTAAGCAATTCAAGGTTGTTAATTAAACCATGCTTTTTTAAAAATGCTGATTCCATTGTAAAATTCAAGGTGGACCAATTTAAACCTCAGGTCAACATGAGAAGCATGTTGCAATAATATTAGAGCTGATTTTTCTCTCCAAACATCTGGAGCTGCTTCTTTTAGAGGAATAGAATGAGGCCACTCAAAGCCTTGATCTTGTTCCAATATGCAATTGAGATCATGTCTGATCTATACCTAACTCCATCTTCCCGCTTTGATTCTGTAACTCTCAAATTGCCTCACAAACCCAACAAACATTCAGCAGTCTCAGGTTGGACATCTGCCATTGGTCACCCGGAACTGACAGAGTTCCAGATTTCTATCCCCGCTGTGTGAATGAGACTCCCTGATATTGACCCTTGGGTGGCATGCGGGCTCGATCCTGCCACTCCACGCCCACTCTCTCCCACGCCCCATCCCCTTTTCTTATACTCCTCGAACCCCCCGCCTCCCCTTTCTCATTCCGCACCAGAGAAAATAGTTTCTCGTTATTAACCTTATCGAATTTTGTCTCTGTGGACATCACAACATTCCTGCTCTGATTTTGAGTACAATTCCCCCCCACCCCCACCAACACACCCTCCACCCCCCCCAATAGGCCCCTGTCCAATCAGATGTGAAGGCAGCACATGGAGGCCGAGTGTGGTGATGGGATTAATCTATCAGCCGCTAACCATAAGGCCATAAGACATAGAAGCAGAATTAGGCCATTTGGCCCATCAAGTCTGCTCCACATTCAATCAGGGCTGACATTTTTCTCATCCCCATTCTCCTGCTTTTCCCTATAACTCCTGACCCCGTTATTAACCAAGAGCCTACCCATCTCTGTCTAAAGACACTCAGTGACCTGGCCTCCACAGCCTTCTGCGGCAAACAGTTTTACAGATTCACCACTCTCTGGCTGAAGAAATTCCTCCTCGTCTCTGTTTTAAAAGATGGTCCCCTTAGCCTGACATTGTGCTCTCTGGTTCTAGTTTTTCCTACTTGTGGAAACATCCTCTCCACATCTGCTTTATTCAAGCCTCACAAAATCCTGTAAGTTTCAATAAGATTCCCCCGTCATCCTTCTAAACTCCAACAAGTACAGACCCAGAGTCCTCAACTGTTCTCATACGACAACAAGAGCCAGTTGCGTGCTCAGCAGTGGCATTTTCACAGAAGAGTTTTGGGCAATGCTTCCACATTTTGTCAAAGGAGATCTTGGAAATCTGGGACATCAGTTGGAAACTGATATAATTTGAACTCTGTGTCATTGGACTGGAGGCTGACCTCGGCCCCTCTCAGGAAATGCTGCAACTGGGGAAGGCTCCTCTGCACCCATGAAGTAAACAACAGGCTTCCCCATCTCGCCCTCCCACCCTAGTTATGATTTGATGGGGTGGCACAGTGGTCAGCACTGGTTCGATTCCCGGACTTGGGTCACTGTCTGTGCAGAGTTTGCACATTCTCCTTGTGCCTGTGTGGGTTTCCTCCAGGTGTTACGGCTTCCTCCCACAGTTCAAAGATGTGCAGGTTAGGTGGATTGGCCATGCTAAATTGCCCCTTAGCATTAGCGGATTAGCAGCGTAAATACATGGGGTTATGGAGATAGGGCTTGGGTTGTATTGTGGATGGTGCAGCCTTGATGGGCTGAATGGCCTCCTTCTGAACTGTAGGATTCTCTGATTCTATGATCATTCCCTCATTCATTCCAAATCTGTTATCCGATTGCTGGGAACTGCTTGCTGCAATCTCCCACTGTCTCGTCCTGCGTCACTGTTGTGATGTCAGCTCAGACCACCAATTCTGTTTTATCAGTAGAACTGTGCCAATCAATCCCCTAAAGGCCCAGTGTTCCTCTGAAACTCCGGTGCTTCATCGCACACATTTTCCTCTTGCGGTACAGAGTTTTTAAATCAAAGTGGACACTTTACAAATGAATACAGTACGGGGATGGCACCATGTGCCTTGCATCTGAATCGCTGCCAGGTTCCCAATATAACGGTCAGAAAAATAAAATTCTGGACAGAATAAGTTATTAATAAAATCGTTCCCTTTCACTGCCCCCCCCAAATAAACAGTGACTCTGTACAGTTACGCAGTGAGTGATCCTTTCCCTGCTGAATAAACAGTGAGTCTGTAGTTACACAGTGAGTGATCCTTATCCTGCTGAATAAACAGTGACTCTGTACAGTTACACAGTGAGTAATCCTTACCCTGAATAAACATTGACCCTGTACAGTTACACAATGAGTGATCCTTACTCTGCTGAATAAATAGTAACTCTGCACAGTTACACAGTGACTGATCCTTACCCTGCTGAATAAACAGTGATTCTGTACCGTTACACAGGGACTGATCCTTACCCTGCTGAATAAACAGTGATTTTATGCAGTTTAATTCCAGCATGTTACCTTTATACAGGACTGAGATGCATAGCGGATAAGTCATTTTGGGCGAATCAGAAGTGTATTTTCGTAGGGCTGCTGTTGAATTGTCTGTTTTTCCTGAGAATCTGATCAAGTGGTCAAGGGGGCACTGAAATGATTTGCTATCTGGGGCAGTCTGTTAATACACAATAATATTTGTTCAAGAACGCGAGATCTATGAGTCCCTGTTTGACACATTGCAAATCTTTTCCAGGAAAACACGTTGAGGGTTGTCCGGAGCAGCTAATGATTTCAGAGACTGCAGTTACGGCAGTAACATTCAGATTCACTCCTCACTGCATATTTCAGACTGACTTCCCGGAACAGCTTCCCATCCACCAGTCACAGACTCGAAAAATTTCTGTTATCACACCATGTGATTTGGCAGAGATGATATCGGGGTTTGTTACACTGAATGCAACAAGGGAAGGGATGCTTTAAATGCAAGGCATCGCTCCGAGTCTCATCACTGGCAATGCAGTGTAAGGGTGGGTGTGTGAACAGCACAATGCAGTGTAAGGGTGGGAGTGTGAACATTTCATACCGTGCTCACTAAAACTGTGAGTAACAACCAGAGGAACACAACAGAATCTGCTCCCCCAAACATGGATTCTAGACTGATTCAGCACTCATAGGGGCAGCTCTGACACTTCATACCTATTGGTATCTGTACTGTACCACAGTGTAAAACAGTGACAGACTGTCCCCACCAGTACTGAACCCCAATTTCATACAGTGACAGACACATCCCCACCAGTACTGTACCACAATGTTATACAGTGATAGACCCGTCCCCACCAGTACTGTACCCCAATTTCATACAGTGACAGACACATCCCCACCAGTACTGTACCCCACCGTTAAACAGTGACAGACCGTCCCCACCAGTACTGTACCCCAATTTCATACAGTGACAGACCCATTCCAACCAATACTGTACCACAATGTATGGGTCAATGGGATGGGTCAGTGACAGACCCATCCCCACCAGTACTGTACTCCAATGTTAAACAGTGACAGATGTGTCCCCACCAGTACTGTACTCCAATGTTACATAATAGCAAACCTGTCCCCACTAGTACTATACCCCAGTGTTAAACAGTGACAGACTTGTTCCCAATAGCACCGGATCCCAGTGTTACACAGTGACAGACTTGTCCCCCCAGTACTGTATTCTAGTGTTACACAATGACAGACCTGTCCCCCAATATTGTACCTCAGTTTGATATTGACAGATCCGTCCCCACCAATACTGTACTCCAGTGTTACACAGTGACTGACCAGTCCTCACCAGTACTGTATCCCAGTGTTATAGAGTGACAGACCAATCCCCACCAATTCTGTACCCCAGTATTATACAGTGACAGACCCATCTCCCGCAGTACTGTATCCCAATGTAGTAGTAACAGACCCATCCCAAAGTACTGTACCCCAGTTTTATACAGTGAGAGATCTGTCCCCACCAGTAGTATACTCCAGTGTTATACAGTGACAGATCCGTCTCCACCATACTCTATCCCAGTGTTATAGAGTGACAGACCCATCCCTGCCAGTACTGTACCCCAGTGTTATATAGTGACAGACCCATCCCTGCCAGTACTGTACCCCAGTGTTATGCAGTGACAGACCAATCCCCATCAATATTGTGCCTCAGTGTTATACAGTAACAGACCCATCCCCACCACTACTGTACACCAGTGTTATACAGTAATACACCAATCCCCACCAACTCTGTACCCCAGTGTTACATAGAGACAGATCCATCCCCACCAGTATTTTGCAATTGAAAATATATAATTTCAATTTACAAGATGGTGTCTGTTTTAGATACACATTTTTTGCATGGGACTCTCTGGGTTGTGAATGTTAGCTGATAAAACCTCCCCTATTCTGCAATGAGATTTGATATTACCATGCACGGTGCTGAAAGTCTTGGTGCACCAGCCTATCCAGCTGCATTCTCCGCTCGGCAGTGGATACCAGTGGATTTATGTTTGGCACTGCAGGTGTTTACCAGCTGATGCTGTTCACTGTGACCCACGTATCGGAATTAGACAACACCCTCACGAAAGCTTATCAGAACACCCACTGGAATTCCAAATGTGTCCTCCAGTCATGTGAGACTCCACATGGGGACAACAGCTTTCTCCCTGTACAGATTAATGCAGTGTCTAATGGAGCAGTCACTGATGTAAGCTTTGTTGTGATTATCTATGGAATCATAAATCGATAGGGCACCAGAGGCCATTCAGCCCATTATGCCTATGTCAGCTCTTTGAATGAGCTATCAAATTAATCTCACTTCCCTCTGGTCCTTCCCTAGGGCTTGGTAAACCTTTCCCTTTCACATGTTTTCCGATTCTCTTTCCAAAGTTATTATTGGATCTGCTTCCACTGCTCTCTAAGGCAGTGGCTTCCAGATCACAACAACATGCTGCGCAGAATGCCCTGTACGGTAAACTGCCTTTGCTAATGTGCTTTTTCTAATGTGATTTATTCGCAACATTTTTACCAGTTGGTCTCTCGCTTGCAGTAGTGAGATGTGCAGCAAGGTCAAGGTATAGAAGAGGAAATTACAAACAAGAACCAGGGACTAGAACTTTCGATTCGATGTCCTGTCATCTCTGAGAGGAAAGGAACGATCAAGGTTTTAAACATCTGGCAGCCAGCTGGTGTAGGAGGTGACCAGAAATCTAGCTTCACTCAGCTTTAAACCAATTCACAAAATGAAACATGACAAATTTACAGCATTCAACTCTCCAACCCACCCCAGCGCCAATAACAATCTCTTTGTACCTCCTTTATTAAAACCTTAACCGATGAGTTGTTCCATTTGAAAAGGCACTCGATATAAAAAAAGACTTTAAAGGAAACTTTTAAACATAAATTAAAATGTCATTCTGGTTATTAATGAACGAACCCAGCCCTCGTCGGCAGAAAGCCTCAAACTTATTGGTGGACACGGCATGTGCCCCTTCCCCAGCCTCACCGAGGCACGGACGTAACCGCAAGACAGAGACTGGCAGGCAGCCTGCATGCTAGCCTTTATAGGAAGGGGTATAGAGTACAAGAGCTGGCCTTTAATGTTGCAGTTGTATAAAACGTTGGTTAGACCTCATTTGGAATACTGCGTCCAGTTCTGTCACCTTACTACCGGAAGGACGTGGAGACTCTGGAGAGAGTGCAGAGGAGGTTTACCAGGATGCTGCCTGGTATGGAAGGTCTGAGTTACGAGGAGAGGATAGGCAAATTGGGGCTGTTTTCCTTAGAAAGACGTAGACTTAGAGGAGATGTTATAGAGGTGTACAAGATTATGAGGGGTATAGATAGAGTAAACAGGGTTAAGCTTTTTCCTAGGATGGACTCAAATAGCATGAGGGGTCATGGGCTTAGGGTAAGGGGGGTAAGATATAATTTGGATACCAGAGGGAGTTTTTTCACACAGAGGGTGGTGGGGGTATGGAATGCGCTGCCAAGTAAAATGGTGGAGGCAGGCACTCTGGAGTTATTTAAGAAATACTTAGATGGGCACATGAACAGAATGGGAATGGAGGGGTATAGAAAACTGATTAAAATAGGGATCATGAGCCTTGGGAGTCCCTGGGAAGTGTGTAAATAGATGATGATATTGATGAACTTGTTTTTATCCTACAGGTGCTTTGGTCCACCTTGTTGTCTAACAAGGGGCATTCACGCGATGGGTCATGAGAGGGCTGCTCTTGGATTTTTTTCAAGAGTATCCTAGTGCTTCACGTCGTTAGTGTACACTTGACCTGGACCATTTGATGGACAACACGACAGCTCAGTGACTATCGCTGTGCTGTGCAGATACATGGATTTGGGCCTGTGTCTGTGGGAGTTTGCGCATTCTCCCCGTGCTTGCGTGGGTTTTCTCTGGGTGCTCCGGTTTCCTCCCACATCCAAAGATGTGCTCTCAGGCTAATTGGCAAAACAAATTCTCCCTAAATTGTCTCAAATTTGGTTTTTAATCCATAGATCTATAAACATAGACGGGGATCACGGGTAGAGGTGGGAACATCGGGGTGGCCGAAGGGCCTGTTTCCCGTGCTGTTTTGTTCTTTGTTCTTTGTAACATCCCCAGCCGCCCACTGGCTAGATCTCTTAATGGTCATCTTGACCCATAAGCTGCCCTTCACTGAAGAAAGTCATAAATCCATCCCGTGTTGTTGGCACACATCTAACGTTCCTGGGATGTTCACCCAACCAAGCCAACTCTAATCCAACTGAGTCAATTGGTGTCTATTCCCCAACCCAACTGAGCCAATTGATGCCCATCCCTCCAACCCAAGGCATATGGCAACAGACACTTTTCCATGCATGTTGTAGTCTCAAGCTATGGGGTCCAGCATTTTGGCATTGTATTGGCTGAACAGGAATTTCTCCCACTCTTCCTTGCTTGCTATTGGTGGAAGGGTTGAAGGTTAACATACGAACTGTTTGGCTGAGTTATAAACTCTGCTTCCTTGACCATCCAGTCCTGAGGTGGGATTTGAATTCAGGGATTCTACCTCAGAGATAGGAACACCACCCGCTTACAGGGCATCCCAAAAGTGCAAGTCATGATCCAATGAGGTCCTCCAACTTGTAGACACTTGGTTTCGACAATTGACACAAGGGAGCTGAGATTTACCAGAGTTTCACATTCCCACCAAATGACGAGTTTGCATTTAATCAGGAACTTTCCAGTATGTCAGCACATCCCAAAGCGCTCACAGCCAGTGAGGTACTACTTGAAGTGTAATCACTGTTGCAATATTAGAAAATGCAGCAACTATGTTGTGCACAGCAAGACTTCACAAAGAGCAATGTGAGAATAAGCTAACGCTCTGTTTTCTTGGGTGGGTTATAAAGAATGCTTTCTATATAGCAAGTTGTTATGATCTGGAATCTGTGGAAGCAAATTCAATATTTCAAAGGGAAAGCAGATAAATACTTAAAAAGTAAGATTTTTCAGAGCTTTGGGGAAGAGTGGGTGAGTGGGATTAATTAAATAGCTCTTTCAAAGAGCCAACCTGATACAATGAGGCAAAGGTATTAGTTATATATGATATTTTATATGTACCCATATTTGGTATCTATTCACATACATATATAATGTTATATATACTGTGTATGTATATATATATACACACACACATGATATATATTATATATAGAGTCCTAGAGGTTTACAGCATGGAAACAGACCCATCGGCACAACTTGTCCATGTTGCTCTTATTTATTTATTTATTTTAAACCCCTAAGCTAATTCTAATTGCCCGCATTTGGCCCATATCCCTCTATACCCATCGAACACATATAACTATCTAAATGCTTTTTAAAAGACAAAATTGTAGCCGCATCCAGTACTACCTCTGGCAGTTTGTTCCAGACACTCACTACCCTCTGTGTAAAAAAATTACCCTCTGGACACTTCTGTATCTCTCCCCTCTTACCTTAAACCAATGCCGTCTAGTTTTAGACTCCCCTACCTTTAGGAAAAAATGTTGACTATCTTTTCTTGGGTATTAAGTACTATCTTTTCTTAAATATCTTTTCTTAGGTAGATTTTCTTAGGTATGGATGTGATCAGCGTAACTTATGGATCAAAGGGCCTGTTTATGCTGTAGAGTTCTATGTTCTATCTAACGGATCTATGCCCCTCCTTATTTTATAGATCTCTATAAGGTCACCCCTCAGCCTCCTACGCTCCAGAGAAGAAAGTCCCAGTCTATCCAGCCTTTCCTAATAACTCAATCCATCAAGTCCCGGTAGCATCCTAGTAAATCTTTTCTGTACTTTTTCTATTTTCATAATATCCTTACATAGAGTATATATACACACACTGTATGTGTGTGTATATATACACTGTACATAACATGTACACCTTTGCGGCATGGTGGTTAGCACTACTGCCTCACAGCACCAAAGACACAGGTTCAATTCCAGCCTGGGGTCACAGTCTATATGGAGTTTGAACATTCTCCCTGTGTCTGTGTGAGTTTCCTCTGGATGCTCCGGTTTCCTCCCACAGTCCAAAGATGCGTGGGTTAGGTTGATTAGCCATGATAAATTGCCCCTTGCTGTCAGGATGCTTAGTGGGGTACTTATATGGGGATTGGGCCTGGGAGGGGCTGTCGTTGGTGCAGACTCAATGGGCTGAATGGCTCTTTCTGCTCTGCAGTGATCCTATATATATATATATTGGTATACATATATCCAACAGTGCACCTGGTGAAATATACAATATCATTACTGGATTATGCATCGTCCTGAAACATTGCAATGCCCAGAAAGATAGAACTTTTATTTTGTACGTCCTCAGAATATCCCAAACTGCTTCACAGCCGCGCAATTCCTTTTGAACAACAGTTAGGGAGCCAGACACAACAGCCAATTTGCACACAGCAAGATCCCGTAAACACCAAAATGAGCTGTATAAACAATGCCGTAAACAAAAGCACGGGGGGGATTCTTCACCACAGGGATAGCATTGAAAAGCAAAGAATTTATATTACACACATATCGACTATACTTGAAGTTGCACAAACAGCTCCAGTCTCCATAATATAGAAAGGCTATAGAAGTACAGGAGAAAATGCCAAAGGATTTATTAGAATTACAACAGAACTGAGGGATAGAAACTATCAGGAAAGGCTGAACAAGCTGAGACTTTTTCTTTAGAAAAGAGTAATGTGATGGGGGTTGTGGGAAGGGAGGGGAGTGGGGGCTGCTAAGGTGGGGGTGGCAGGGAGGTGGTGAGTGATCTAAGAGGTTATGAAAGGGATTTTAATCTGGTTGACGTAGAGAAGGTATTTCCACCTTCAGGAAAGGCTAAAATTAGGACCATAAATATAAAATAGTCACCAAGAAACCAAATCAGGAATTCAGAAGTAACTTCATAAGAGAGTGATCAGAGTGTGGAACTCACTACCACGGGGAATGCCGAGGTGAATAACACAATTACAAAGTTAAGCTATCTAACCACATGAGGGAGAAATAAATAGAAGGACATTATAATGGGATTAGGTGGAGAGGGGTGGAAAGAACACTAGCATTAACCTGTTGGGCTGAACGGCCTCTTTCTGTATCATAAAAGCTATGCAATGTGACCTGCTTTAGCCGGTGTTTACTGAGCAAGGAACATTGGACTCAAGACACTGGGAGAACTTTCCTGCTCTCTTTAAAATGGATCCTTCTACTTAAATTTGATTAAATGATTGAAAGGCGTTTGCCTGCTCTTCATTCTGGCATGAACTGCAAATTAGCTCCAATCCTGGGCAGAGGCTCGAGCCCAGAGAGGGAAATGTTAGCAACTGGGCAAGCGCAGCACTGAAATAGCCAACAATATCACCCATTTCTATTGCACTTTAACTCAAAAAGAACGGTCGTAAATAGCGTCATGTGAGATTAGGCTGGGAGAAAAAGAAACAATATTTATTATTGTTACTTATTGTGAGTTTCAGAGGAGGAGGGAGAGATATTTGGGATGAAAGATGGTAGGGGGAGAAGGAGGGAAAAATGTGAGGGTTAGAGAATGGACTTCCCAGAGCAAGTCAGGATTGGCAATAAATGCTAATCCTTCCAGCAAGCCCATCTTCCAACACTGGGCATTCTCAAATGAATAACCACAGCAATGATCAGTGCAGGCAATGGGTTATTTCACATGCTGTTGTAGATCTGTGAATGTCTAAGAAGGTGAGTAAACAGAGGAACAGGGAGAGGTCATTCAGCCCCTCGCATCTAATCTGCCATTCAATTTGACCATGGTTGACCTGAATCTCAACTCCATCGCAGAACTTTGGCTGCATAACAATCCTCCTTCCTATTGTTCTTCGTTCTGAAATTTAGAATTAATCCTCAACCTCAACAAGACATTGCAGGAAGAAATTGTTCTAGATTTGCACTCCCTGTTGTGTATGTATGGGCAGCGTGGTGGCACAATGGTTGGCACTGTTGCCTCACAGTGCCAAGTTGGATTCCCAGCTTGGGTCACTGTCTGTGCTGAATCTGTACATTCTCCCCATGTCTGCGTGGGTTTCCTCCGGGTGCTCCAGTTTCCTCCCACAATCTGAAATATGTGCTTGTTAGGTGTATTGGGCCATGCTAAATTCTCCCTCAGTGTACCCGAACAGGCGCTGGTGTGTGGCGACTAAGGGACTTTCACAGTAACTTCATTGCAGTGTAAATATAAGCCTGTTTGTCACACTAATAAATAAACTTTAAACTTTAAGAGCTTATTTCCTTGCATCACTCCTATATAGCCTGCCTCAAATTTTAAAATTCTGTCTCCTTGTTCTGGACTTATTCCTTAAGAGGAAATAATTTCTGTCTGTCATCCTTATCAATGCAGGTCACATCTTAAACCCATCAATCAGATCATCCCCAACCTAAACGCTAGTCTACGCAAACCGTCCTCATAATTTAACCCTTTTAGCTGCACTGTAATTCGAGTGAATCTGCACTGCACAACACCCTCACCGCCCCCATCGCCCCAAGGGCTCTCCAGTTTCCTCCCACAGTCTGAAAGATGGGCTAGTTAGGTGCATTGGTCGTACAAAATTCTTTGTCAGTGTACCCATACCCCATCAGCCCCCATGCTACTACCCCCACCCTCCACCCACCTCCAAGGCCTCAACACATCCTTTCTGAGATGCAGGCCCCAGAAATGGATACAGTATTCCAGAAGGCATTTGCCAGAAGCTTCATTTAACTGTAGCTTCACTTAACTTCACTGTAGCGTCATTTTCACACTTTATGTTCAATGAGAAGCTCCCCCCATTAGCAATGTGCAGGGATCTTTTCACGTGAAGAATATAACAGGTGCAGAATGAGTTGCTGGGGAAGAACAGAGCACTGCACCATATCCAACAGGGTCAGGAGATATTCTTAGGGTTGGTTACCTCTGGGAGTGCACTGGTTAATGGCTGGTGCACAATTCTTTGCTGCTTTTTGTTCGGGTGATCATCAGCCCATCTCTCTGACTGAGGCAGTGATGCAACTGCAGTAGCAGGGTGAAAGATTTGGATTGCTGCATTGAAAGGCCAGTCTTTCAAAGTCCCTATGCAACCATTTGAGGCATTGTGTGCAGCCAATGTGACTTACAAAATGGGGCAGCGCACCTGCAATTTTCCAATGCCCGTGAACTGACTGTGTGGGGCTTAGTCAAGTTCACCTTCAAATTCACCTCTGCCAAAAGCAAATACTATCCACCACCCAGTAGGTGGGATTGAGGGACTGAGTGAGCAAGTGGGATTGAGGGATGGAGTGAAATGAATGGATTGAGAGGTAGAGTGAGATAGAGGATTGAGGGATAGAGTGAGAAGGAGGGATTGAGGGATAATGTGGGAAAGTGGTTAGGTGGGCGCTGAAGGGCTGTTGGGTGGAGGTACATTTCTTTGGGATGGCTTTGCCAGTTCAGGAATTGCTGGCAGCAGAGACCATGCAAGAGACTGAGTGTCTGATACAGAGATTGAGCGTGATACAGAGACTGAGAATATGATACAGAGACTGAATGTGATGCAGAGACTGTGATACAGAGAGGGAGTGTGATACAGAGAGTGAGGGTGATACAGAGAGGGAGGGTGATATAGAGAGGGAGTGTGCTACAGAGACTGAGAGTATGATACAGAGAGGGAGTGTGTGATGCAGAGACTGAGTGTGATACAGAGACTGATTGTGATACAGAGAGTGAGGGTGATACAGAGAGTGAGGGTGATACAGAGAGGGATCTGTGTTCTGTCAGTTACAATGGAATGTTGTTGAATATTTAATTCTATATATATTACATTCAGCTTCTGCTTAGGAGGAATCTTCAGGATAATCTTGTCAGCCTCAGTTCCTTGGGCATATTTTAAATAAAAATCTAAATGCAGGATGTTAAAGTTGCATTAAAACCTTCACATAATTAATACTTCTGATTGATGTAGAGTGTGGTCACTGAGAGATAGGATTTCATGCTCAGCCCCAGAGAGGACTCTCTGTCCAGCCTCAGACACGACTCTCTGTTCAGCCTCAAACAGGACCCTGTTCAGCCTCCCACCTCCAAACAAACATTCAAACACATTCTCGATTTTCAAAGCATTTGCTTCAATGTTGAGGTTTTCGTGAGGGACACTGAATATTCCAAGAAAAAGCAGATTCCTGTCACCCCAGTGGGGCGCAGTTTGGTCTCTCCCTCCCCGCTTTCTGATTTTTTTTGAAATATGAAACTGTGCAATTCAGACTGGAAAACGCTTCAGAGAGGATTTCCTCTCCCGCAAGCACCAGAAACAACTCCTCAACACCCAGAGATATCACCAAACCGGATTCAGGGGGATCTGTAATGAACATAGACGGGATGGGGAGGTCTGAGGGATTTCTCTGAAAGGATTTTGCTTTTATCAGTTAACCCATTTAGCCGCAGTGACTCTCACAGAGAGAATGACAGGTAAAGCGAGGGGGTTCTTTAAGGCAGAATTGGAACCTCAGCCTTTCAGCTCAGTGCACCATATGAGTCTGTGTGTCTCTCTCTTTTTCTCAGTCTCTCTATCTGTATCTCTCTCTGTCCCTCTCTCGCTGTTTCTCTCTCAGTATCTCTCTCTCACTCTGTGTCTCTCACCGTCTATTCTGCCTCTGTCTCTCTGTATCTCTCTCTCTCTGCCTGTCTGTCTCTCTCTCTGTCCTCTCTCTGTCTTTGCCTCTTTCCCTCTCTCTCTTTCTGTCTCTCGGTCTCTCTCCGTTGGAATCTTTCTTTCTCAGTTAGAATTGGTTCTGTATTTAGTGAGTCTGTCGCGCCGCGATATCAGAGAGGCGTTAGGATGCAGCAAGCTTCACTCTGAGATCCCAATCAGAACCTGCACCCTTCACATTCCCCTCAAACACATTGATTTCAAAAAAAAATCAGCAGCATTGCGACTTCCACCGCCTCGGCCTCTCCAACACTGACTAAAGATTTACCCATCAGATCCCTCTCTCACACACACATAGACACACATATACACTGACACACACTGACACACACACATATACACTGACACACACACTGATACATATACATTGACACATACGCATGGACACACACACACACTGACACGCACACACATATACACTGAGACACACACTGATACACACACACACACACCACACATATACACTGGCACACACACTGATACACACACACACTGACACACACACATATACACTGGCACACACTGATACACACACACTGACACACACACACACACACACACTGACACACACTAACACACACACATATACACTGACACAACACGTTGACACACATACATTGACACACACACTGACACACACACACACTGACACACACGTTGACACACGTTCACACACACTGACACCACACATATACACTGACACACACATTGACACACACACACTGACACACACACACACACACAAATTGACACACAGAGACACACACACTGACACACATACACTGACACACACAGACACTGACGCACACACAGACACACACTGACGCACACAGAGAAACACACACTGACACACACACACACACAGACACACTTTCTGACAGTGACACACACGGGTACATACACAGAGCAACACACACAAAGAGATTCACACAGAGACGCTGACACACAGGCTCTCTCTGTCTCTCTACCTCTCTCTCACACACACACACAATACAGGGACATCTGCACTGGGTTTCGGATGATTAAGCTCACCTGAGGCGATGGATAGTCTCTCTCTCTGGGTGCAGATTTTTCCTACTGCAGGATTGCCGCCGTTACCTGGCGCAGGTTAGATCCCGGGATAAACATTCACAGATACAGACATAAGAAACGGGACTCTCTAATCATCTATGTGTGTCTATCTATTCCTCTGTACATTTCTCTCTGCATCGCTTCCCTTTCTGTGTGAGTGAGCCTCATATCTGTTTCTATTTCCTGGCCTCTGCCTGTCTCTGTATGAGTAGCTCTGTCTACATCTGTGTCTTTCTGTCCGTCACCCTGTGTTTCTTTGTCCCTATGTCTCTGTTTCCCTGTGTGTCTCCGTGTCTCTCTCTGTCCGTGTCACTCTGTCACTGTGTGTGTGTTTCTGTGCTCACTGTCCCTGTGTGTCTTTCTCTTTGTCCGCGTCCCTGTGTCAATGTTCCCTGTCTCTTGTGTGTGTCTCTGTCTCCAAGAGTGTATCTGTCCTGTCTCTCTTTTTCTGTCTCCCCTGTGTGTCTCTCCCGTGTGTGTCTCTCAGTCTCCTGTGTGTGTATATGTGTGTCTGTCTTCCTGTGTGTGTCTCAGTCTCCCTGTGTATGTCTCTCTTCCTGTTTGTGTCACTGTCTTTTTCTGTTTCCTGTGTATCTCTCTTTCTCTGTGCCTCCCTGTGTGTGTCTCTTTCTATCTCTGTATGTCTTTCTATCTCTGTCAGTCTCCTTGTGTGTATATCTCTCTATCTCTGTATGTCTCTTTCTATCTCTCTCTCTCTGTTAGTCTCCTTGTGTGTATATCTCTCTATCTCTGTCTCTCTCTCTCCCTTTCTCTGTCCTTTCTGTGTGTGTATGTGTCCGAGCTGCTTACCTGGTACTCTGCAGCCTGGCTCTGGTGACTGTGCCAGCAGTGTTTGTGCCCACACTGGTTCCTGTGTTGATGCTGGCAGTGTGTCCCGCGGCCCGAGCCTCCAGCTCCCGGTTCCTCGGCAGCCTCTGGTTCCATGGCAGTGCCGGCTGCGCACTGCACCGCGCCCGGGAGCTGCGCCACTCTGGGGCATTGCTCAGCCCTCCTGCCCAGGCTGCCAGCCTCATTGGCCGGCCCGACCACAACAAGCCGCATGACGTTACCTTTAAACACCCCCTCCTCCTGCCACACAATTAAAGGCGCCTCTCACTCACTCAACCATCCCATAATATTAACTAATGCGGGGAGGGGGGGGGGGGGGGGGTGGAAAACAGATGGAAAGGTCAAAATTAAAATGTAATTCACTATCCAATCCTGGAGGTAGCAGTCACAGAGCAGCAGTGATCATTCCCCTAGACTTTCATATAAACTCAGATTAGCCATCACTTTGGAACCTCCACTGTGGTGGATCTTAAACCTGGTGTTGTCAGGCTTCTTACTGGGTGTGGGTGGACAGGGTTAATAGGAGACAGTGTTTATTGGAATAAGGTTAAGGGGTTAAAAGGTCCAGAGGGGCAGTTAATCCGTTCCTCCCTAATCTTCAGTGATATTCTGCCCTGGGCTCGAAGCGATGGAGATACTCAAGTGGATTGGATACTCCTCAGTACATCTTCACTCAACGACAAACGATTGGATAATTTCTGAGATTCAGCTCTCGAATAGGTCCAATTCCTATATGAAAATAAAATTCCAAAAGTTGCATTAGTTTCAACACTGGTAACTTTCATTCTAATTGGAAATAATGAGTAGCACTGTGGCCTCACAGCGCCAGGGATCTGGGTTTGATCCCTGACCTCGGGTCACTGTCTGTGTGAAGTTTGCACATTCTCCCCATGTCTATGTGGGTTTCCTCCACGTGCTCTGGTTTCCTCCCACAGTCCAAAGATATGCAGGTTTGGTAGATTGGCCATGCTAAATTGCTCCTTAGTGTCAGGGGGACTAACTGGGGTAAATGGAAGGCGTTATGGGGATAGGGCCTGGGTGAGGTTGTGGTTGGTGCAGACGCAATGGGCTGAATGGCCTCCTTCTCAACTACTGTTGAATTCTATGATAACTTCCAGATCCCTGCAAATCGCTGCGTCAAAAAAAATCCTCATCTCCCCCTTGGGTTCTTTTGCAATCTATTTTGCAATCTGTGTCCCTCTGGTTACTGATCCTTCTGCTTTTAAAACTCCTGTGATTTTAAAACACCTCGATTAAATCTCCTCTCAACTTTTTCTGCTCTAAGGGGTATAATCCCAGCTTCTCCAGCCTCTTGACGTGAACTGAAGTTTCACATTCCTGGTAATATTCTAGTACACTCTCTAGGGCACCCTTCCTATTGTGTGGTGTCCAGAATTGGACAATGCTTCTTTCAAAAATTATGCTATTTCATAAAATTTATGAAACTATATTCCAAAATATTTTGAGTTGGAAATTGCAGAAAGTGCAATGAAACTCAACAGATCTTCTGTTCTGCAGTTCCAAAACACAATTTCAACACTCTATGTGATTTATGATTTACATTCCTTGTCAGACACATAGGCCAAGGGGATTCAGTACACTTCCCTTCCTCTTGGTTCACTGTAGTTGAAAGGCACAGTGGTCTTTCCCCATTGCACCATGGCAGCACTTACTCAAAGCTTGAGAGCATTCCCTTAGCACATAGTCCTGGGATTTGGAATGCTCCAGTCTGTAACACTCGGTCAAGGACAATTCTTTGCACTAGAAGATCAACAAGTTTTTTGAGCAGATCAAAGCACGTCTTTGACTGAATTTCAGCAACAGTTGATACTTGTCTCAATGTGCATTTCTGGAAGCAGGCGGTAGAGCGTAGCATCCCAGGGAACTGCCCGCAGAGCACAGAGTCCCTGACAGCAGCCTATAGAGCGCAGAGTCCCTGGAAGCAACCCGTACAGCATAGAATCCCAGGGAATAGCCCATACAGCACAGAGTCCCTGGGAATAGTCTATAGAGCACAGATTCCTGGGGAATAGGCTGTAGAATGCAGAATCCCGGGGAACAGCCCGTAGAGCGCAGAGTCGCTGAGAGCAACATGTAGAGCACAGAGTCCTTGGGAACAGTTGTAGAATGCAGAATCCCGGGGAACAGCCCATAGAGCGCAGAGTCCCTGGGAATAGCCCATAGAGTGCAGAGTCCCTAGGAACAGCTGTAGAGTGCAGAATCCTGGGGAACAGCCCATAGAGCGAAGATTCCCTGGGAACAGCCCATAGAGTGCAGAGTCTCAGGGAACAGCCGTAGAGCACAGAGTCCTGCATCACAGAGCTATTGGAGATGAACCTTGATAAATACCACTGCATTTCTCTTTGGATCTTTGCAAAGGCACATGTTACAAGGAGATGAACAACAGTCTTCACCTCCATATTATCTTGAAAGCAATGTGTAGATGGGATGAGATTTCAGGTGATTTGAAAGGAGCTTTCTCAGCACCAGCCAAGCTAGGTCTTGGTGCTTCTTTGAAAGTTCTGCTGATGAAATGTTCTGTTTAATGGCTTTAACAGTCCACTCAGGAAACCAGCTGACAGGATCCACTATCTGCTTTGTCTGGTGCTACCAACTGATAGATCTGTGGCCAAAGCTGGTTTTCTGCATAAACCTTTCCAGGTGGTATGGTATGGTCCAAAGCTTGGCATATTCTGTAGCAACCTGGCCAGAAACATCCTTCACCATACTGGGACAGGTAGAATCTCAATACGTGATGACACTTGGTGTTTGTACACTGAGAGTTTATACTTAATTGTTGCAGCCACACACAAAGGTGGCCATCAGTATGAGGGCAAGGATGGACAGGTTTATTCCTCCATTATCAAGAGGTTTGTACATTGTGTCACTGCTAACACATTCCTTTTTCAACCTCCAGACAAAGCAGAA
Source organism: Sphyrna mokarran (assembly GCA_024679065.1). NCBI lineage: Eukaryota > Metazoa > Chordata > Chondrichthyes > Carcharhiniformes > Carcharhinidae > Sphyrna > Sphyrna mokarran. The sequence goes on along the minus strand of JAGIQG010000026.1, from coordinate 12,890,479 downwards.
GATGTCTCAGGTGATTGGCCTGGAACAGGAATGCAGAATAAGCCAGACCTGTGCCGCGTAGAGCAGTATTGAGAGTACCTCACACCTCTGACTTGTGATGGAGGTCATTCCCACATGTTCAATTTTTGTTTTACCATAGCTATTCACTCTTTCCGGTCTTTAGCAAGTGTCTCGATACCTTGATAGGGAGTTTAACCCATTCCGAACAGTTCAAAGGCCTTGATCATCTTGTCCAGAGTTAACCATTTGTCCAAACCCTCTCTCATATGGTGCTGTAAGAATGCCATGGTAGAGGGCAAGAAGGGAGGCTATGCTGTCTTCACCTCAAACATTCTGACATGAAAGGCTTCACTGAAAATGTCAAACTGTGATGACATCTTCCATCAGGCTGTTCCTCATAGACCCTCTGACACAATACTTCAGATTAAGATTGGAAGTTAGTACGGAACCTGCCTTCAGCGTCCTCTGAAGCAGCACATTCCTGTACATACCCTATTGTCTATAACAAGCTGGTAATATTATTTATTTAATTCTGAAATTTAGGAGTTTCAGAGACACATGACCTCACACATATCCGAATATCAATTTGCACTTATTCACTGCGGTGTGTAAATAACAGTCTATCCTCCACCCACAGATGCTTCACCAGTAATGGTGCTGCCCACAGCATTCCCAGACTGAGCTTGTTGGATGTGAAAATGAGGAAAGGAAAGAACATTCGGAACGTCAATGAATTCAGCTGAACTGAATGGTCTTGAAGACTTGTGCTCCAGAACTTGCCGTGTCCTGAGCCAAGATGTACCAGTACAGTTACAGTACTGGCATCTGCCCAGCCATAGGGAAAATTGCTTGGGTTTGTCCAGAACAGGATAAATCCAACTCAGCTAATTACTCATCAGCATACTCTGGTCATCAGTAAAGTGATGGAAGGGGTTATCGACAGTGCTATCAAGCAGTACCTGCTCAGCAATAACCTGCTCAGTGATGCCCAGTTTGGGTTCTGCCAGGGTCACTCAGCTCCTGACCTCATTGCAGTCTTGGTTCAAACATGGACAAAAGAGCTGAATTCCAGCAGTGAGGCGAGAATGAAAGCACTTACCATCAAGGCCTCATTCAACTGAGTGTGGCATCAAGGAGCCCTAGCAAAAACTGGGATCAATTAGAATCAGGGGGAAACTTTCCGCTGGTTGGAGTCATATCTGGTATAAAGGAAGATGGTTGCGATGGTTGGAAGTCAATCATTCCAGTTCCAGCACATCTCTGCAGGAGTTCCTCAGGAGAGTGTCCTAGGCCCAACAATAGGCTTCATCAATGACCTTCCTTCTAACATAAGGTCAGAAGTGGGGGTGTTTGTTGATGATTGCACAATGTTCTGACTCCTCAGATACTGAAGCAATTTTTGTCCAAATACACTAAGATCTGGACAATGTCCAGATTTGGGCTGACAAGTGGCCAGTAACATTCATGCCAAATCTAACTTCCATCCCTTGATGTTCAATGGCCCAACTCTGAATTCAATTTCCATCTCTGAATCTCCCACTATAAACATCCTGGAGGGTAACCATTGATCAGAAATTGAACTGAACCAGCCACATAAATACTGTGGCTACCAGAGCAAGTGAGAGGCTGGGAATCCTACAGCAAATCACTCACCTCCTGACTCCCCAAAGCCCATTCACTGACATGGCACAAGTCAGGACTGCGATGGAATATTCTCCACTTGCCTGGATGAGGTCAACTCCAACAACACTTAAGAAGGTTGACACTATCCAGGACAAAGCAGCCCACTTGATATGTACCCCTTCCACAAACATTCACTTCCTCCACCACTGATGCACAGTGCATCTACAAGACGCACTGCACGAATTCACTAAGACTCCTTAGACAGCACCTTCCAAACTCACTACCATCTAGAAGAACAAGATACCTGGGAACACCCACTGCCTGGAAGTTCACCTCTGAGTCACTTACCATTCCGATTTGGAATTATATCGCTGTTCCTTCACTGTTGCTGGGTCAAAATGCTTCCTAACAGCACCATGGATGTAACTACACCACTGGACTGCAGCAGTTCAAGACTGGAGCTCACCATCACCTTCTCAACAGCAACTGAAGGTGAGGAATAAACGCTGGTCAGCCAGTGGCACCCACATCCTGTAAAAAATAAATTTTAAACTATGTGTGCCCAGGCTGCATAAGGAGTTTAAATGGATGGCTAGAAGCTATGGAAGTGCAGATGTTTTGAGTAGTCTAGTCTAGTTAATGCTATTTTAGTAACTGGTATCTTGTGCAGTGAAAGATCAGTGATTCTAGGAATCGACGGGGACAATTCTCCCAGCCCGTTCCTCGAGTAGCGCAATGGGCCTGGAGACATCATCAGGGATCATTTCAGAGGCTGTATACTGGGCACTATGGCTTCTGTGTGTCTCTGTGGCAAAGGTTTCCAACTTCCTTGGCTGTGCGATGGAAATTGCCATTTGCATTTCATAAGCGGGCCTAGGACTGAATTCTTTAGACTCGCTAGTATCTTCCACATCCCCCAACCCCTGCCAGTGAGATTTACTCCTGATCTCCACTTACAGGAACAGGTAGCCCGACCCTGCTGGAAGAGAGAGAGGCCATCGAGGCTTCCCCAGGAGGTTAAAGTTAAAGAGGAGTGATCCTTGGGCAGTGCCAGCTTGGCACCCTGACACTGCATATTGATACAGCCCAGGGTCAGATTGGTGGGCAGTGACAAGGAGGTGGGATCAGAAGGGATGGGGCCTATTGGGGCAGGGCCTGTTGGAGTGATCGGGACCTATTGCCACTCTGCATTGGGATGACTGAGACAGAGCAGGAGGAGAGCAATCAGGGTTGGCCTTCTGGGTGGCAGGATAGGGGGTCAGGATGGCTGGGAGTGGTCAGGGCTGTTGATGGGGGCTCAGAGAGACCAGGGCTGGACCTGAAAGGTTGGTGAGGCCAGCAATCGAGGACTAGGGGGTGGTCAGAAGGCCAGTGGGGAGGTTTGCAGAGTTAGCCAGTGGTCTGGAGGCCGGTGATGTGGGGTCATTGCTCCGCTCTATGATGCCGGTCTCTCAGGAGGGAATAAGCCCCACCTACAGATTTCCAGAGGGAGTGTCGGAAATTCATTCTGGAAATCACACTGAAAAGAAACCAGTGGGATTTACGCCCATTTCCCCACAGGCTGGGAACTTGGAATTTTTTTGGAGAATCCAGGAAAATATGTCTGACAAACGCTGGTTGGGAAAGGGTTTGGAAAGGGTGGTTGATGTGGTTGGGTAAGTTTAAATAGAATCAGTCGTGAATGGATCCTGGATTCCCGGTTTGGCCATGGTTTGGATGATCCCTGGTCTCCATAAGACTATAAGATATAGCGGCAGAATTAGACCACTCGGCCCATCGAGTCTGCTCCACCATTCATTCATTGATGATATTATTCTCATCCCCATTCTCCTGCCTTTTGCCATAACTCCTTATTGATCAAGAACCTATCTATCTCTATCTTAAAGACACTCAATGACTTGGCCTCCACAGCCTTCTGCGACAGTGTTCCACAGATTCACCACTCTCCAGCTGAAGAAATTCCTCCTCATCTCTGTTTTAAAGGAGCGTCCCTTCACTCTGAGGTTGTACTAACGAGTTCGAGTCTCTCCCACTAGGGGAAACATCCTCTCCATGTCCACTCTATCCAGGCCTCTCAGTATTTTGAAGGTTTCAATAAGATCCCCTCTCATCCTTCTAAATTCCAACAAGTACAGACCGAGAGTCTTCAACTGTTCCTCATATGACAAGCCTTTCATTCTTGTGAACTCCTCTGGATCCTTTCCAAGGCCAGCACATCCTTCCTGAGATATGGAGCCAAAACTGCTCACAATACTCCAAACGGGGCCTGACCAGAACCTTATACAGCCTCAGGAGTACATCCCTCCTCTCGTAATCTAGTCCTTTTGACATGAATGCTGATATTGCATTTACGTTCCTGACTGCCAACTGAACCTGCACCTTAACCTTAAGAGAGTCCTGAACCAGGACTCACAAATCTCTCTACGATTCAGATTTCCAAAGCTTTTTTAGAAAATAGTGTATGCCTCTATTCTTCAAATCAAAGTGCTCATATAAGCTCACAATTTCCCACATTGTATTCCATCTGCCACTTCTTTGCCCACTTTCCTAACTTGGCCAAGTCATTCTGCAACCTCCCCACTTCCTCGACACTATCTGTCCCTCTACATATCTTTGTATCATCCACAAATTTAGCAATCATGCCATAAGTTGCATCTCCCAGATCATTAACACATATAGTGAAAGGTTGTGGTCCCAACACTGGCTTCCGTGGAACACCACTAGTCGCTGATTGCCATCCTGAAAAGGAGCCCCTTATCCCCACTCTCTACCTTCTGTCTATCAGCCAACCTTCTATCCATGCCAGTACCTTGCCTCTAACACCATTGGCTCTTAGTTTATTTAGCAGCCTGCTGTAAGACACCTTGTCAAAGACTTTCTGGAAATCCAAATAAATCACATCCACTGGCCCTCCTTTATTTAATTTTTTCATTACCTCCTCAAAGAATTCTAACAGATTTGTCAGACTTGACCTCCCTTTGACAAAGCCGTGCTGACTCAGCCCTATGTAACCATGCATCTTCACGTACTCCGCAATTTCATCCTTAATAATGGACACCAAGATCTTACTCATGACCGAGGTCAGGCTAACTGGCCTATAATTTCCCATTTTCTGCCTCCCTTCCTTCTTAAACAAGGGCGTTATATTACAGCATGAAAAATCAGTTATGAGAGGCCGTTGGGTGTTTGTTTCGTGCATCTCCTCAGTAAATCCTAAACTCCCAACCTCTAATCCTGTCTGAAATTGCTCATGCACACATTGCTGTGCTCTTTACTCTGTGCGGCTGCTTTTATTAAACATTGAGAAAGAATCTGCTTATCTCTCTGATTGTACGATTTTGATGGGCATTTGCCTTGGCAGTTATTGCAACTTTCACAGAATGGGTTTAAATCGCAACATGAGCGCAGTTAGATTTATATCTTTATACCTTCTCATCTGAGTGAAAGCCTTAAATAACTATGGAGCCTGGGCAAGAGCAAACAATATGTAGCTGCTATGCTCCTAATCATGAAAGCTTAGTGGTTAAATCACAGGTCTAAAGGTTAGTTTATAAAACTCTATATCCTTCGGTTGTTATTTGAGAACAGTATAAAACTGGTCTCAATAAATATGGCAATGATTGTCATAAAAACACAACCGATTCACTGATGTCTCTTTAGCAAAGGGACCCTGCCTTCTTATCTAAACTGGGCCTGTATGTGACTCCGGTCTCTATTTTGATTGATTTGATTTATTATTGTCACATGTATTAACAGACAGTGAAAAGTATTGTTTATTGTGCATTATACAGACAAAGTGTACCCTTCATAGAGAAGGGAAGAGAGAGCGCAGAATGTAATGTTACAGTCATAGGTAGGGTGTAAAGAAAGATCAACCTAATGCGAGATATGTCCATTCAAAAGTCTGATGACAATAGGAAAGAAGCTGTTCTTGAGTCATTTAGTACATGATCACAGATTTTTGTATCTTTTTCCCAACAGAAGAAAGTGGAAGATAGAATGTCAGGGGTGTGTGAGGTCCATAATTATGCTGGCAGCTTTTCTGCGACAACAGGATGGGATTTACCCTAGGATTCTCTGGGAGGCGAGAGAGGTGATTGCAGAGCCTCTGGCTCTGATCTTCAGGTCGTCTATGGTTACGGGTATAGTGCCGGAAGACTGGAGGATAGCGAATGTGGTCCCATTATTCAAGAAGGGGAACAGAGACTTTCCGGGGAATTATAGGCCGGTGAGTCTTACTTCTGTTGCGGGCAAAGTATTGGAGAGAATTATTAGGGATAGGATTTCTAGTTATTTAGAGAGAAATGAATTGATTGGGGATAGTCAGCGTGGTTTTGTGAAGGGGAGGTCGTGCCTTACTAACCTTATTGAGTTTTTTGAAAAAGTGACCAAAGAGGTGGATGGGGGGTAAGGCAGTTGATGTGGTATATATGGACTTCAGTAAGGCGTTCGATAAGGTGGCACATGGAAGGCTTCTGCAGAAAATGCAGATGTATGGGATTGAGGGTGATTTAGCTAATTGGATTAGGAATTGGCTAGCAGATAGAAGACAGAGGATTATAGGCAAATTAGTAAATTTGCGGATGACACCAAAGTCGGAGGAGTGGTAGATAGTGAAGAGGGGTGTTATAGTTTGCAGAGAGACTTGGACAAGTTGCAGAGCTGGGCCGAGAAGTGGCAAATGGAGTTTAATGTGGAAAAGTGTGAGGTAATTCACTTTGGCAGGAATAGCAAATGTGTAGAGTCTCGGGTTAATGGTAGGACTCTTAATAGTGTTGAAGAACAGAGGGATCTTGGTGTATGTGTGCATAGATCCCTGAAAGTTGGCAATCAAGTCGATAAGGTTGTTAAGAAGGCATACGGAGCCTTAGCTTTTATTGGTAGGGGGATTGAATTTCGGAGCCGCAACGTCATGTTGCAACGGTACAAAACTCTAGTGTGGCCGCACTTGGAGTATTGTGTGCAGTTCTGGTCCCCACATTATAAGAAAGATGTGGAGGCATTGGAGAGGGTACAGAGGAGGTTTACCAGGATGTTGCCTGGTATGGAAGGCAGGTCTTATGAAGAGAGGCTGAGAGATTTGAGGTTGTTTTCGTTAAAAAGAAGGCGGCTAAGAGGAGACCTTATTGAAACACATAAGATGATTAGAGGTTTAGATAGGGTGGAAGTGATAGCCTTTTTCCTAGGATGGAGAAAGCTAGCACGAAGGGACATAGCTTTAAATTAAAGGGTAGTGGTTTTATGACAGATGTCAGAGGTAGGTTCTTTACCCAGAGGTTGGTAAGGGTATGGAATGCCTTGCCTGCGTCAGTTGTAGATGCGCCAAGTTTGGTGGTGTTTAAGAGGTTAGTAGATAAGTTTATGGATGAAAGGGGAATGGTTTAGGTTAGAGGATCACTGCTTGTTCCTAATTGGTCAGCACAACATCGAAGGCCGAAGGGCCTGTTCTGCGCTGTAATGTTCTATGTTCTATGTTCTAACGGGAAGTGTAGACAGAGTCAATGGATGGGAGTTGGTTTGTGTGATAGTCAGGGCTTCATTCATAACCCTTTGTAGTTTCTTGCAGTTTTGGGCAAAGCAAGAGCCATACCAAGCCATGATACAGTCAGAAAGAATGCTTTCTATGTTGCATCTGTAGAAGTTGGTGTGAGTCGTAGCTGATACGTCAAATTTCTTAGCCTTCTGAGAAAGTAGAGGAATTGGTGGGGTTTTCTTAATTGTAGTGTCGGCATGGGGGGACCAGGACAAATTGTTGGTGATCTAAACACCTAAAACTTGAAACTCTCGACCATTTCTATTTCATCCCCATTGATGTAGACAGGGGCATGTTCTCCACTACACTTCCTGAAGTTGATGACTCTCTCTCCTTCGTTTTTATTGACATTGAGGGAGAGATTATTGTCATTGCACCAGGATGTGGGCTTCACTGACAAGTGATCACCTGTTCTGAACTCAAATACTATGGTCTTCCCAATAAAGTATCTTCATTGAAATGTAAGATGGCTGCCTGCAGGGAGTCCCACATGACAGAGGTCACATGACCACAGTGAGCAGGATAGCACATGTAGCAATTGTTTCAAAACCCAAAATTCCCTTTATTATAAAGAAAAGACACAAACATCCCCCATTTCCTAATGAACAAAGTATAAATGTTCACGCACTATCATGTGTAACAGTGAGTTATCGAAGTCACCTCCTATACATTCACAACTGTTCTCATATATTGACATGTTTGTTATTCATGTCAAATTCTTCTCATGGATTGCATACATTGGGCAGAATTTTACTGGCACATCCGCCCGAGGTTCATACAATCCTGCCCGAGGCCCCGGGGTAGGCGTGCTGGTAAATTTCCAGTGGGATTTTCCTGCCATGCTCTTCCCAAAACTGGAATATCCCGCTCAAGGTCAACAGACCTTAACATAGTCCATGTCCCAACCTCTACGATGCCTATGATGGGCAGGATGAAAATGTTCCACCAATTGAGTTTTTTTAATAGCACATGTGCACATTGTCATTGGCTGCTTATCTGGGTGATGTTTCCTCTCTGAGTGTCATTCCCATAGCACTTGCTATTGCCATGGTAACTGTTGCTGTAGTTCCATTTCCCCTGTCGGTGGAGCTCTGGGAGCGATGGCCTCCATGCAGCTAGTGCGATCCTGTCTTTCTAATTGGTCACTTGCAGGGATCTTCTCTAGCTGGTCGGACCAGTCCCTTTAGTCAGTTCCAGCACATACAATCGAGAGGTTGAACTGCTGTATTGGGTTTACCAATTTGCCATGTGCACTGACTCCAGTTCAGAGTGTTGAGGGTTTGCACCCTGGCTGACTCTGGAAATGGTTTGGCTGCCTTGTCAAATGACATTTAGCTTTCTGCCATTTCACCTTGACTTTGTTCACTCAATGCCTGTTCCTACTTCCACTTTCAGTAGCAAGAAATTACGAAAGGTCATGAATGCAGCCCAGTCCATCACGCAAACCAGCTTCCCATCCATTTTGTCTACACTTCCCACTGTCTCGCTAAAGCAGCCAGTGTAATTAAGGACCCCACACACCCCAAACATTCTCTCTTCAACCTTCTTTCATTGAGAAAAAGATACAAAAGTCTGAGGTCATGTACCAACTGACTCAAGAACAACTTCTTCCCTGCTGCTGTCAAACTTTTGAATGGACTTACCTCATCCTTCTCTACATCCTAGCTATGATAGTAACACTACATCCTGCACTCTCTCACTTCTTCTCTATGAATAGTATTCTTTGTCTGTGTAGCATGCAAGAAACTTTTCACTGTATGTTAATACATGTGACAATAATAAATCAAATCAAGTCAAAACTGTTTTGCTATTTGATGAGTAGTTTGGGAATTAGTCTTTGGTTAGGACTACGTTCAGGCAAAATGTTTGTCCACTTATGGGTTGCCATTTAAATATCTATGCTGGATTAGTTTAAAAGTTTAAAGTTTATTTACTAGTGTCACAAGTAGACTTACATTAACACTGCAATGAAATTACTGTGAAAATCCCTGTGTTGCTACACACAGATGCCTGTTTGGGTACACTGAGGAAGAATTTAGCAGGGCCAATGTACCTAATCAGCACGTCTTTCAGACTGTGGGGGAAAACCAGAGCACCTGGAGGAAACCCATGCAGACACGGGGAGATTGTGCAGACTCCACACAGACAGTGGCCAAGACTGGAGTTGAACCTGGGACCCTAATTTATCCTGAACAGATCAGCTCATTCCCTTGGTGATTCCTTTGGCAATTTTTGCTGCATTTGTCTGGGAATAATGCGGAGATGGTTTATAGTGAATTTGTCGAACCTTCATGAATTCTTCACTCGTGAACTCAGGGCCATTGTCATTCAACAGAATTTTTGGAATGCTGTAATCTTCAAAGAGTCCTTTCAAGCATTCTGCTGCCTCTCCTGTTGTCATTGAGATCAGCTGGTCTCATTGTCAATAGTCAGAATAGTATTCAATGGTGACCAGATCATCAGTTACTGTGACACAGGTAAAGAAATCTCCTCCCAGCTTCATCCATGATTGTCTGGGATGCCAATTGTTCCCAATGGCTCTCTAGTTGTTCAGGTCATTACTCGGTACAGACACCGCACTGGCCAATGTGGTCTTTAGTTTAATGCCCATGTGTGGCCAAGGATAGACTTTCTTTCCTCAGACTCAATTCAATTGCATCAATGGCTTGCATGGATGCACTTGGGCTGCTCTCTTCTCATCTCCTTCAGGACGACCCTATTTGGTTTCTCCACAATACTATATGGATTGTCTATTCAGCAGTGTTCTCAGAAGTGTGTGACCACAGAGGTGACCTTGACGCTCCCAGGCTAACCTTTCATCACAAATTCTTGCAGCACTTGGAAAATTGCACCTTGTTGGGTATGTCAGTTGATTTGAGCAAGGAGCTTGTCTGTCAGGTCCAATGTTTCTGATGAGTTTTTGACTTCCACCACATGCTGTAGCTTCACAAAGAAACTGGAAGATTTCACACTCTGTCGTAGAACCCTCAACTTTCTTCATGGAGAATGCTGCTGTCGACAGTAAGTTTGATGTACATCTGGGGTAGAACAGTGATTAGCACTGCTGCTTCACAGCACCAGGGGTCACAGGCTCGATTCCCGGCTCGGATCACTGTCTGTGCGGAGTTTGCACATTCTCCCCATGTCTGCATGGGTTTCCTCCCGATGCTCTGGTTTCCTCCCAAATTCTGAAAGATGTGCTGGTTAGGTGCATTGATCCAAACAGGTGCTGGACTGTGGTGACTTTGGGATTTTCACAGTAACTTCATTGCAGTGTTAATGTAAGCCTTACTTGTGACTAATAAATAAACATTACTTTTTTTTTACTTTTTCCCCTTGTTTGTATGTCACATCCAGATGCTTTGAAGTGAATGGTGATGGTTCGGAGTGGTGTGTGGTTAGACTCCACTATCAGTTTGTCTCTCCTAAGCAGTGTTAAAAGTGTTGCTATTTGTATCAGTTTCAGCTTGTTAACTAAATATGTTGCAATCTCACAGTTTTGCCATTGCAAGTGGAAAAATTGCCAGTTTCACTGCATATCTCCTTTCATTTCAACGGTAGCTAGCAGTGGAAAATTTTGGGGCATTACCCAGTGTTTCACGTGCAAACTTCAGCTTGTGTTAGTTTTTCCCTTGACTGTATTATTTTTTTCCCTTTCAACAGCTTTTAGTGGAGTAAGAAGTCTCAAAACACCAGGTTAAAGTCCAACCCAATAAAGGAGCGGTGCTCCGAAAGCTTGTGCTACCAAATGAACCTGCTGGACTTTATTACTCCAGCAGGAGTTGTGAACCTTCTTACTCCAGTCCAATGCCGGCATCTCCACATCATGGCTCTGAGCAGACCAGAGCATTTCAGTAGCTGTACTTCTCTCCCAACTTTCCAAAACTCAATCTCAGCTCTACTTCTGACACCATGTTCGGAGTTCAAAGGCTACATGCTTTCTAGTATCATGTCTCTATTGAACTGAGTGTAAAATGGCTGCCTGCAGGGAGGCTCTTGTGGCACTGCTCACATGACCACAGGGCACGTAGTAATGACTGCATTTGAAAACGTAAACACCATCCTTGCCAACTCCGCAACAATGGAAAGCTTGCTGGGTTGCTTCAAAGGGCAGTTGGGAATCAATGATAAACACTCAGTCGCTACTTGTAGGAGCTCTTTGTAAAATCAACAAGGGACAACCTCAACCTAGCTGGTCTTATCTTGTAAAATTCCAACTGGTTCAGTATTGTTGGCCAGGGAAAGGAACAACAAATAACAACAACTTGCATTTATTCAGTGTAGTAAAAACATTCCAAGGTGCTCCACAGGATTATCATTGGACAAAATTTTGACTCTGAGCCAGATAATCAGATACAGAGACAGGAAACCAAAAAAACTTGGTCAAAGACGTACTTTCTCTGGAGTCAAAAGAGAAAATGCTGGAAAATCTCAGCAAGTCTGGCAGCATCTGTAAGGAAAGAAAAGAGCTGATGCTTCGAGTCCAGATGATACTTTGGGTTTTTTCTCTCCTTACAGATGCTGCCAGACTTGCTGAGATTTTCCAGCATTTTCTCTTTTGGTTTCAGATTCCAGCATCCGCAATAATTTGCTTTTATCCAGTTTCTATGGGAAAGCTCAAAGAAGGCAGAGCTGGAGTAGCAGCAATGTTTAAACAGGAAATTCCAGAGCCTGGGGCCCAAGCGCTTGAAGGCATGGCTCCCAAAAGTGGAAGGATGAAAACGGGTGCATGCACAAGTCCAGAATTGAAGGAGAAATCTTGGAGATTCTCAGGGATGACAAAGATCACAGACAGGTGGACAGAGAGGACCAAGGAAGAACTTGCAAACAAGGATTAAAATTTTAAAATTGAGATGTTGCAGGACTTGGGAGTCAATATATATCAACAAGTGCAAGTATTGATTGGTGTGGATACTGACCTCACCCAGCTAAGCTAATGTGGGACTCAAACGTTCTCTGAGACTGCCAAGCAAGTCAGTCATAAGGAAAAACAATTGCATAACAGAAGATCTATCACCTTCTTAGGTCAATTAGACACTCAGAATCTTCTCACCAAAACCCATGTACCTTTAATGGGAAGCAGATTCAAAATGCATCAATGCAGAGGGATCTGGGTGTCCTTGTGCATGAATCACAGTAAGAAGTCCCACAACACCAGATTAAAGTCCCATGGGTTTATTTGGACTCAAGAGCTTTTGGAGCATTGCTCCTTCCTCACTCACCCGATGAAGGAGCAGCGCTCCAAAAGCTTGTGATACCAAATAAACCTGTTGGAATTTATACTGTGCCCACCCCAGTTCAATGCTGGCATCTCCACATTATGGGTCACAGAAAATAGGTGTGTCAGAGCAGCATATAATGAGAAAGTCAAATGGAATCTTGGCATTTATTAAGAAAGGGTGTTGGTGAGACCATACCCTGGAGTATTGTGTCCAGTTTTGGTTGCCTTACTTGAGGAAGAATGTGGTGGCATTGGAAGCAGTTCAGAGGAGGTTCACCAGATTGATTGCCGGGATGAAAGGTCTATTGTATGAGGAAAGTTGGATAGCTTGGGCTTGTACTTCTTGGAATTCAGAAGGATGAGAGGGATCAGATTGAGGAATATAAAATATTAAAGGGCATTGATAAGGTGGAAGGTGATGTTCCCCTTTGTGGGACAGTCTGGAACAAGAGGTCGTCAATTAGAGGCAGGGTTTTCTGGTCAAGTTCACCCCAAGGCCAGAAAATACCGTCCGAGTCAACAGACCTTTGCAATTCTACCGATAGAGTGAGAGAAGATAGATTTATCACTGAGTTAAGGCAAAACTACTTTTCTCGGAGGGTTGGGAATCTATGGAACTCACTGCCTCAGAGTGCAGTGGAGATAGAATCAATCAATTGAAAGAGATAGATAGGTTTCTGATGGAAATTGGGATGAAGGGTGATGGAGAACAGGCAAAAAGTGAAACTGAGACCAGGATAAGATCAGTTAGGATCGTGTAAAATGCCACTCCCACTCCTAATTCCCATATTCTGGAATTTCTACCTCCTCCTCTTCCTCTCAGATCCCATCAAAATGAATCTCTGACCAGACTGCTAAAAGTTAAAAAAAAATCCAAACTGAAGAGAGAAATGCCTCTCTCTAGAGTAATAATACTCAGGCTGGTGTTGCTGTTTTCGGCCGCATTATTTCTGGAATTCAATTCCTCATTTCTGAGACACCAGTTTGTAAAGGTTCCTGTTTAAGATTTGTGTTTGGGAATCGGCCTGTAGCAGGAGCTGTGTCCTGTGTAATAGTGGCACGATTTTGCTAACAAGTTTGTATTGATGTTGGCATCAAATCTGTCTTTGAGTCAGAATGTCAATACATATATCATTCTGGAAGGAAGTTACCCATGCTGCATCGCAGTCAGACTTGATTAAAGCACCTCGTCTGACTGTAATTCCCCTGTGCTCGAGATCCTTACAAGATAAGGGTAGCGTTAGATTGGACCACAAAGTGAAATAGCTGAAGAGTAGATATTCAAAGAATCAGAGAATGATACAGCACAGAAAAGAACACTCACTCAAACAGACACTCAGTTACTCACTGTGCTTACTAACAAACCAGGTGATGGGATAGAAAGCCACCAATCCAAATGGACAAAAGCTTGAGTTACTGATAGATAGATTGATTTGATTTATTATTGCCACATGTATTAACATACAGTGGAAAGTATTGTTTCTTACGCACTATACAGACAAAGCATATTGTACATTTGAGAAGGAGAGAGTACAGAGTTACAGTCATAGCTAGGGTGTAGAGAAAGATCAGCTTAATTAATGCAAGGTAAGTCCATTCAAAAGTCTGATGGTGACAGGGAAGATGCTGTTCTTGAGTTAGTTGGAAGATGACCTTAGACTTTTGTATCTTTTTCCTGACAAAAGAAGGTGGAAAAGAGTAGGTCCAGGCTGAGTAGGGGCCTTAATTAAGCTGGCTGTTTTCCCAAGGCAGCAAGAACTGTAGACAGGGTCAATGGATGGGAGGCTGCTTTGTGTAATGGACTAGACTATGTTCACAATCTTTTATAGTTTTTTGTGGCCTTGGATAGAGCAGGAGCCATACCAAGCAGTGATACAACCAGGAAGAAGTCTTTATGGTGCATCTGTAAAAGTTGGTGAGAGTCATAGTGGACATGCCAAATTTCCTTAACCTCCTGAGAAAGTAGAGACGTTGGTGGACTTTCTTAAATAGAGCATCAGCATGGGGGTACAGAACAGGTTGTTGGCGATATGGACAGCTATAAACCTGAAGCTCTCCACCGTTTCCACTCTGTCCCCTTTGATGAAGACAGGGACATGTTCTCCTTTCCATTTCCTGAAGTTGATGACCATCTCCTTCATTTTATGACATCGAGGGAGTGATTATTGTCATCAGATTCTCTATCTCATTTCTGTATTCTCTCTCATCAGAGATTGTGGTCAATGCAGACTCGATGGGTCGAATGGCCTCCTTCTGCACTGTAGGATTCTCTGATTCTAAGATAAAGGGAAACTACTTCTAGGGAGTCTGGGACAATGGGGTAAAGTCTAAAAGTTAAACATTTCATAGAAATTAGAAATCACTTCAACACACACAATGTGAGAGAAGATTTATTAACAACAAATCTATCAATCTCTTGGGCTGAAGACTAACAATTGGTCCAGCACTAATTACCATTTGAGGAAGAGGAAACTGATGTATTTTTAAAAAATCATTTCATTCTTTTTATTCGTTACAAAATTTAGCAGAACGGGAAGAAGAAGAATTGTTTGATCAACAGCCAAGAACCAGTTGATTAGTAAGTTTGCGGTTGATGTAAAGGTTGGTGGATTTGTTGGTAGTGATGAGGACCATCAGAGGATACAGCAGGATATAGATTTATTGGAGACTTGGACAGAGAGATGGCAGATGGAGCTTAATCTGGATAAATGTGAGGTAACGCATTTTGAAAGGTCTAATATAGATAGGAAATATATAGTAAATGGCAGAACCCTTAACAGGTCACTGATAGTGGCAGCGCAGTTGGAGAAGGTAGTCAAGAAGGTACATGGCATGTTTGTCTTCATTGGCCGGGGTATTGAGTTTAAAAATCAGCAAGTCAAGCTTTATAGAACCTTAGATTGGCCGCACTTGGAATATAGTGTTCAATTCTGGTCGCCACACTACCAGAAGGATGTCTAGGCTTTGGAGAGGGTACAGAAAAGATTTACCAGGATGTTTCCTGGTATGGAGGACATTAATATGAGAAGAGGTTGGAGAAATTTGATTTGTTCTCACTGGAACGATGGAGGTTGAGGAGTAATCTGATAAAAGTCTACAAGATTATGAGAGGAAGGGACAAAGTGGTAGTCAGAAACTTTTTCCCAGGTGGAAGAATCAATTACCAGGGGGCACAGGTTTAAGGTGAGAGGAGCAAGGTTTAAAGGAGATGTACGAGGCAGATCTTTTACACAGAGGGTGTTGGATGCCTGAGCTCGTTGCAGGGGGAGGTAGTGGAAGTGAATATGGTGGTGACTTTTAAGGGGCATCTTAACAAATACATGAATAGAATAGGAATAGAGAGATATGGTCCCCGGAAGGGTAGGGGGTTTTAGTTAAGTCGAGCAACAAGGTCAGTGCAGGCTTGGAGAGCTGAAGGAACTGTTCCTATGCTGTAATTTTTTTTGTTCTTTATGGCTTCACTGGAAAGACCAACATTTAACGTCCATCCCCAGTTACAATTGACTGACTCACCAAGAGGAGAATGTGCAAACTCCACGCAAACAGTGACCCAAGCTGGGAATTGATCCGGGTCGCTAGCGCTTTGAGGCAGCTGTGCCACCCTTTATTTTGAAACAACTCTTCAACAATTCTACAATAAAGCCCCTGGTCACTTTTGAACTGATATCTAATCTTCAAACAGCAGGCAGTGAGATTTGAAGTCATGCTCTCAATTGGTCTAATGTTTTATTATTATTCACGGGACATTGGTGTCACTGGCTGGCCAACATTTATTGTCCATCTCTAGTGACCTGAGGGCATTGCTGCAGCTCTGGAATTACAAATAGGTCAGAAGAGGGAATAAGGACAGTAGATTTCCTTCCCTTAGTGAAGGGCATTAGTGAACCAGATCATCAGAACTCTACCACCCCATCTGCCACAGAATTGGAGCAGGCAAGGGGCAGACAATGGAGATGTCTGTTGACCTCGGGCAAGATTTTCTGGGCTCACTCAAGCTAGGCTGTAAAATCCCACTTGAATGGTTTTTCTGACAACTGACAAAACAATGGTTTCTGACAAAAACAATGTTTTTCTGACAAAACAATGGTTTCATGGTCATCAGTAGATTCCTAATTCCAGATATTTTTTATTGAATTCAATAAAGACATATGGGATGCTTGATTTTATTGGCCGGGGCATTGAGTACAACAGTCAGGATGTCATGTTGCAGCTTTATAAAATTTAGGTTAGGCTGCACTTAGAGAATTGCACTCAATTCTGGTCACAACATTACAGGAAGGATGTGGAGGCTTTGGAGAGGAAGTTTACTAGGATGCTGCCTGGATTGGAAGGAATGACTATAAGGAAAGGCTGTACAAACTACAATGGTTTTCTCTGGAACGGCGGACGCTGAGGGGAGACCTGATAGAAGTTTATAAAATTATGAGAAGCATAGATAGAGTTGACAATCAGAATATTTTTATCAGAGTTGAAATGTCTAATACTAGGGGGCACCATGCACTTAAGGTGGGTAAGGGAAAGCTCAAAGGAGATGTGAGGGTCAAGTTTCTTACAGAGAGTGGCAGGTGTTGCCAGGAGTAGTGATGGAGATGGATACAATAGGGAATTTAGAAAAGCGCACGAATATGCAAGGAATAGAGAGATACCAAGGGCAGACAAATGGGATTAGTTTAATTTGGTGTCATGTTTGGCACAATATCGTGGGCCGAAGGGCCTGTTCATGTGTTGTACTGTGCTACATTCCATCTGCTGTGGCAGGATTTGTATTTGGGTCCCCAGAATATTAGCTGAATTTCTGGATTAATAGCCTAGCGATAATACCACTAGGCCATACTTCTCGTTGCTATAGTTTAGACCATAAGACATAGCAATAGAATTAGGTCACTCGGCCCATCGAATCTGCTCCACCATTCAGTCAAAACTGTTCATTCTCCTGCTTTTTTCCCATAACTCCTGATTCCCTGATTAATCAAGAACTTACCTATCTCTATCTTAAAGACACTCAATGACCTGGCCTCCACAGCCTTCTGCGGCAAAGAATTCCACAGATTCTCTGGCTGAAGAAATTCCTCCTCATCTCTGTTTTAAAGGATTGTCCCTTTAGCCTGAGGTTGTGCCCTCTGGTTCTAGTTTTTCCTGCTAGTGGAAACACCCTCTCCAGACCCAGAGTCCTCAACCGTTCCTCATACAACAAGCTCTTCATTCCAGCGATCATCCTTGTGAACTTCCCCTGGACCCTTTCCAAGGCTTGCACATCCTTCCTTAGATATGGAGGCCCAAAACTGCTCACAATACTCCAAATGGGCCTTTTACAGCCTCAGAAGTACATCCCTGCTCTTGTATTCCAGCCCTCTTGACATGAATGCTAACATTCATTTACCTTCCTAACTGCCAACTAAACCTGCACATTAACCTTAAGAGAATCTTAAACAATGACTCCTAAGTCCCTTTGTGTTCTGGTTATACTATTGTTATGTAACATGTCTTGTAGTATTACAGAGAGAAAGACCACAGTTATTTGGATTTTTTCGAGAGAGGAGCGGGGGGACAATCCACAGCTCCTTTAGCAGCGGTCCTCGACAACAATTCCCCTTCTTGCTATTTTTAACACAATCTGCTTACTTAAACTGGCTTAACACCTCAACTGAAACTCAAAACTATGTGTTCAAAAGCTTTCCCTCCACCCAGGGTCTTAAGAAACCCACTGAAAGTTAGCTGGATGGATTGGAATAACAGGTTAATGAGATCTCCATTCAATAAATGCAAAATACTGCAGGTGCTGGAATCTGAAACAAAAACAAAAAATGCTGGAAAAATCTCAGCAGGTCTGACAGCGTCTCTACTGAGAGAGAATAGAACCAATGTTTTGAGTCTGGGTGATCCTGCGGCGGAGCTGATCTCTGTTCCATTCCTGTTTTTAAAGCAATTTGTCATAACAGCCTCATTTTTCTCTTCTGATGGAATCTCTTCAACAGCCGCCCTATCACACGGATGAGAAGATCAGCCTTCGACCAGCTTTCTATCAACATTGTTCAAACTACAGGGGAGAACTCAACTTAATCCCATAGACACTGATTTGATTTTAATTTAAATTTTGATTTGATTCATTATTGTCACATGTATTAACATATAGTGAAAAGTAATGTTTCTTGTGCACTATGCAAACAAAGCATACCATTCATAGAGAAGGAAATGAGAGAGAGTGCAGAATGTAATGTTATAATCGTAGCTAGGATGTAGAGAAAGATCAACTTAATGCAAGGTAAATCCATTCAAAAGTCTGACAGCAGCAGGGAAGAAGCTGTTCTTCAGTTGGTTGGTGTGTATCTTTTTCCCAAAGGAAAAAGATGGAAGACAGTATGTCTAGGGTGTATGGGGTTCTTAAATTATACTGGCAGCAGGAAATGTAGATAAAGTCAATGGATAGGAGCTGGTTTACATGATGGATTGGGCTACATTCACGACCTTTTGTAGTCCCTTGCGGTCTTGGGCAGAGCAGGAGCCACACCAAGCTGTGATACAACCAGAGAGAATGCTTTCTATGGTGCATCTGTAAACGTTGGTGAGAGTTGTAGCTGACATGCCGTATTTCTTTAGTCTTCTGAGAAAGTAGAGATGTTGGTGGGCTTTCTTAACTGTAGTGTCGGCATGGGGGCACCAGCAGAGGTTATTGGTGATCACCTAAAAACTTGAAACTCTCTACTCTTTCTACTTCATCCCCATTGATGTAGACAGGGGCATGTTTTCCTTTATGCTTCCTGAAGTTGATATAAACAGGGAGAGATGCAAGTGACAGAGTGAATAAAGGTCCATGTTATCTTTGCAGAGATTGCTGTGTTGATTCTCACTCTATATTCTGCTTTCATAGATTCCTTCAGTCTCCAAGAAAAGAAATGTAGCCATTCTGCTGGCCAATGAGAGAGCCCCTTTGCCACTAGACTGACTTGTATTTAATGCAGTTATTGTTAAAAGTTATGAAGAAAGCCAGACATTTCAATAGCACCTTTCACAGCTTCAGGACAACCTAATGTACTTTGCAAGTGCAACTCATGTTGTGAGGTCAGAAAAGTAGCAGCCAATTTACGCACAGAAAGATCCCACAGATGCCAATCGATAATGACCCAGATCACCTGCTTTGAGGGATAAATGTTGGCCTCAGGACACCAGAGAGAAGTGCCCTCGTCTTCCTTGAAATTAAGCCGTGGGATCTTCAAAGAATAGAGGAGTGGACTGAAACATCACATTGGTAAGACAGCGTCTCTGACAATGCAACACTCCCCCAGCTCTGCACTGCATGTGTCAGGTCAGATATTTCACTGTGTCAGTAACAGGGTTTGAGATGTTAGTGTCCCACCAACTGAGGCACAGCTGCCATTGTTTCAGATCTGAACTGTTAATGGTGCTTGTATTGTGGTCAAACCCCTCCTCCCCCCGTGTTCAATGCAAGTTTAATGCAACAGATTTTGTTTAATCCCTTCATGGAATGCGAACTTTACTCGCAAGACCAATATTTGTTGCCCAACCCTAATGGATAGGCAACGACGAGTCATTATCTCGGGCCACTGCAGTCCACGCGGTGTTTAATGACCCAGATGGAAATGGCAGGACTTTAGAGATTCGATTTGACCCAGCGGTTGTGGAAATTGTTTTGCTCTGATTGTTATGCTGATGCCGTTTAGCTTGCTGCATTGTGGCTTCAACAGGTTGGCATCAGGGAGATCAGGTGCCAGCAAAAATATTTTAATGGTTGCTTTGGCATCAGAGTGAATCTGTAACATGGGGCTATTGGGAGGGAGGGGGTGATGTTGCTGGAGAGATTGGTGGGGAGTGAAGGGGCCATTGCCAGAGGTTTTCAAGCCTCCGAGTGAGCATGTACAGGTGTGTATTCCACACACTTACAGCTCCAACATCACAAATGCAGGAATATCCGTTTCCCGATCTCAAATGACCGGGAAGACGGGATAACTGGCCCAGTCAGGGAACAATCCTGTAAAATCTGGGATGGACGTTCGTGCTGGTTGGCATATCATTTTTCCAAATGCCTGTGGCTGTTCCTGACTCGCTCTCTCGCACTCCCCATTCCATCTGGATTTACCCTCCAGCTCAGTGGTAATGACAGGGTGAGGGACACACCAGGCCAGGAGATTGCAGAATTATGGTCGAATAGAAAAGCAAAATTCTCCAGATGCTGGAAATTTGTAATAAAAATGTTGGAAACACTCAGCAGGTCTGGCAGTATCTGTGGAGAGAGAAACAGAATTAATTGTTCACATTTTCACCAAGTTGAGTTGAGCTCTTTAAAAATGGCAAGAGGTCCCAAAATGGCATTCCTGACCGCATTCCAATTTTTTGGAATGCCTGTCAGAAGTTCACATCCAGCCGTCCTGACCTGACTGCTTCCATTGTGGAAAAATTTATCTTCCATTCCCATGTAATCTCCATGGGGTTGAGCCATGTTTTTAAAGAGCTGTGGTTCACGACCCTCAGAGATGCCATGAACCCTAATGTATACAAGGGAACCTTTGAGAAGTTAATCCCACTTTGGACGGCACTTCCTCTCGAGACATGCAGGCCATGTTGGGAACTTTCTCAACTCCCCCTACCTGCCTCGAGGATGAAAATCCAGGGCAACACTTCAGGTCATAGAAACGGAGAAACTAGAAGCAGGAGTAGACCATTCAGCCCTTCAAATCTTCTCACTAATCTCCTCACTATGAAGGCCAACATACCATATGCTTTCTTTGCTGCTGCTGTACCTCTGCCTTACTTTCAGCGACTGATGGACAAGGACACCAAGGTCTCATTGAGTTTCCATCTCTCTCAATTTATACTCATTCAAGTAACGATCTGTCTTCCTATTATTGTTACCAAAGTGCATAACCTCACATTTATCGACATTATACTGTATCTGCAGATACCCACACACTCAGCCTGTCCAATTCATGCTGAAGTATCTCTGCATCCTCCTCACAGGTCACCCTCCCACCCAACTTTGTACCATCCGCAAATTTGGAGATAATACATTCAATTCCCTCTTCCAAATCATTAATATATAATGTGAACAGTGGACAGTTGGTCCTTGCATGGATCTCTGCAGAACCCCACTAGTCACTGCCTGTCAATCAGGAAAAAACTATTTATGCCAACTCTTTGCTTCCTATCAGCTAACCAGCTTTCTATCCATCTCAAGACATTATCCACAAGCCCATGTGCTTTAAGTTCGCATAGTTTGTAATGTGTGACCATGTCAAAAAATCGATGACTTTTCAACAGAATTGGAGGGGGAATGAGGGGGAAACAAATGGGAAAGTGTCTGTAATCAAGTGGAAGACAGGAGAAATTAAATGACAAAAGAGTTGATGGTGCAAGGATGAAGGGAGTAGGAAAGGGACCAGTAAAGGAATAAAGGTTATAACCAGAGGAGGTGTGAATGGCAGGATGATGAAGACCGGTGAGCAAAAGCAAAAACAATTGAAATCAGAGAAATAAAATGGAGACATTGATTACTGTTCAACTCGATGATGGAACAGGAATCTGCCCAACAGCAGCAGCTCAAACTTATACTGAGCTTCGATGAGGCAGCAGATGGACAAATACATTTCCACTGATGGCCCTCTGTGCCTCATGGATACCCAACCTGAAGCTGCTGGATCTGTTGCAGAATCGTAGCATCCCTACAGTGCAGAAAGAGGCCATTCAGCCCATCGAGCCTGCACAGACCACAATCCCACCAAGGTCCTATACTCACAACTTTTGCATTTAGCCTAGCTGGTCCCCCTTTCACCACTGGGCAATTTAGCATGACCACTCTGCCTAACCCACACATCTTTGCGAATTCTATTTATTATTGTGTTAGTGCCACACAAAACAGTAGAGGTTCTCCAGTGTGTGCTGTTAATGCCTACCAGTACTGTCATGGACAGGTATCTGCAGCACATGGATTGGTGAGGATGAGGTTTTCCTCATATCGGTTCTGTCACCCCCGCTGCAGTCCCAGTCTCCTTCACAACACGACCGATTGGATTAGGTGTGGTGCTACTGAGCCACTCTTGGTGATGGATATTGAAATCCCCTCACCTAGAGTACATTCTATACCCTTGCCACCTTCCATGCTTCCTCCAAGCAGTGTTTAACATGGAGAAGTACAGATCTATGATAGACGGTACTTGCTGAGGGGGATGGTTATTTAGGTGGCACGGTGGCATAGTGGTTGGCACTGCTGCCTCCCAGCACCAGGGACCCGGGTTCAAATCCTGGCTTGGGTCACTGTGCAGAGTCTGCACGTTCTCTACGTGTCTGCATGGGTTCCCTCCGGGTGCTCCGGTTTCCTCTCACTGTTGGTTAGGTGCCTTGGCCATGCTCAATTCTCCCTCATTGTATCCAAACAGGCACTGAAGTGTGACAACTTGGGGACTTCCACAGTAACTTCTTTGCAGTGTTAACATAAGCATGGTTGTCACACTAATAAATAGATTTTAACATTTTTAACTCTAATCAGCAGGAGGTTTCCCTGCCCTTATTTGACCCAATGCCATGAGACTCCATGGGGTCCAGAGTAGATATTGAAAACTCCAAAAGCAACACCCTACCAACAGTATGTCACTGTGCCACCACCCCTTCTGTGTCTGTCCTACCGGTGGGGCAGGATGTACTGAAGAATGGGTGATGGGAGGAGTGTGGGCCATAGTCACATTGAATTATAGCTTACAGACAATGTCAGGCTGCTGCTTAACTAGTCTGTGGGGACAGATTTCCAAATACTGAATGCATAACCAACTGCTTCTAACACGAGTATGTTACCACTAAGCTACCTTACACCATCAGATTGTGTAGTTAAATGTAGACAACTGAGAATCTGATAGTGAACACACGAGCAGCAATGGGTAGTATCGCGAATATTCAGTAACTAAATGGGGTTGCTAAAACATTAGGGTAACTGATAGCATCCCAGCAGGTGAAAACAAGGCCAGTGATCTGCTGCAGGTGTATTGTGCGTGGAGATAACTATCCACTTACACAAACATGACCCTTTCATACACTTTGAGGAATACTGGCTTAACACAGCCTAACATAATTCCAGGAGCAGGAACAGCTGAGATCAGTGTTACCCTAACAGATGAGATTGTGACTCTCAGAAATAGTATCTGTTTCAATTTCCCTGACACGTGTCCTCAACCAGGGAGTGGAGATGAACAGGAAGATCAAAGGAAAAAGCAGCGACTGGGGGAGGCCATTCAGCCCCTCAAGCCTGCTCCGTCAATCAGTTAGGTCATTGCTAATCTATATCTTGACTTTATTCATTCCCTTTAATTCCCTCACAGAAAAAAAAAATCCATCCATGTCAATGTTATAATTTCTAATTGACTCTCTGCCTCCAGATTTCCATTCTCCTTCATGTGAAAGAATCATAGAATCACAGAATTCTTACAGTGCGGAAGGAAGCCATTTGGCCCATTGAGCCTGCACTGACAATAATCCCACCAGGTCCTAACCCCAAAACTCCATGTATTTACCCTGCTAATCCCCCGACACAAAGGGGCAATTTAGTATGGCCAATCCGTCTAACGTGCACATTTTTGGACTGTGGGAGGAAACTGAAGCACTCAGAGGAAACCCATGCAAACATGGGAAAAATGTGCATACTCCACACAGTCACCTGAGGCTGGGAATCAAACCCAGGTCCCTGGCTCCGTAAGACAGCAGTGCTAACCACTGTGTCACCGTGCCGACCACGACATCATTTCTGAGCAGACTGGTTCTAATTTCCACAATTGCAAAATGGTTTTGGAATCAGTGATGGAAGTTGGTAACAACGCACTGGTTCACATTGCACACTAAGGAGACAACTCTGCTTTCAAATAATGCTACGGGATCTTAATATCCACCTAAAAAAGCAGATACAGCCTCAGTTTAATATCTCATCTGAGGGGCAGTGCCTCTGGCAGCGCTTCTCTCCCTTAGCTCTGCCTCAGAGTGTGGGCCTAGATTATGTGCTGAGGCCTGCAGAAGAGGTGAGTGAGGTGAGAGTGCAACTCACTGAGACACAGCTGACACAGCAATGCCACCACCTAAACATTCAGAAATAATTGTGTTTCATACCCGGAGGAAGGAAGTTTCCTTTCCCTTGCTTACCTCACTTTGTGAATCTGTGACACCGTGAAGACTCAAAGGGCACTAATTGTCTATCTCTTCCTGTCCATTATTCCAATTTCAAAAGTAATCTGATGAGTTCAACATTCTCAGGAATTTATAGAACATAGAACATTACAGTGCAGTACAGGCCCTTCGGCCCTCGATGTTGCACCGACCTGTGAAACCAATCTAAAGCCCATCTAACCTACACTATTCCAATATCATCCATATGTTTATCCAATGACCATTTAAATGCCCTTAGTGTTGGCAAATCCACTACAATTGCAGGCAGGGCATTTCATGTCCTTACTACTCTCTGAGTGAAGAACCTATCTCTGACATCTCTCCTACATCTATCACTCCTCAATTTAAAGCTATGTCCCCTCATGCTAACCATCTCCATCCAAGGAAAAAGGTTCACACTGTCCACTCTAATCCTCTGATCATCTTGTATGCCTTTATTAAGTCACCTCTTAACCTTCTTTTCTCTAACAAAAACAGCCTCAAGTCCCTCAGCCTTTTTTATGGATTATTTCTCTAACATTGAATCATTCAGTAAGAAACTCATTCCTTCTTTACTACCAAAAACCATCTTATTTCCTCCTCAACAGCCCTTAACTCTTTATAGAACCCAAAGCGATACAAGACATGCTTGTTGTTCTCATATCTTGGGAAGTCTAGCTAACCAGTATCTTACATCCGGGACAAGGCACAAGAGAATTGATCATTATTTAACTCATTGTTCTCCCACCCATACTCTTCTCTCCAATGCACCCTTGAGGATTAGCGGAGGGAGTATTGTAATGAATTTAAAAACCCTAAATCCCTGAAATTCACACTTATCCTTCTCATTCCTCAAAATTGAACTCATTCTCACAGAAGTGGGGTTCTTTACCTTCCCCTGTCTGTCCCTCCCCTCCCCAAATCTAAAGATGTGCGGGTTAGGTTGATTGGCCATGCTAAAATTGCCCCTTTGTATCCTGAGATGTGTAGGTTAGAGGGATTAGTGTGTCAGGATACGGGGGTAGGGCCCGGGTGGAGTTGTGGTCGGTGCAGACTCATTGGACCAGATGGTCTCGTTCTGCACTGTAGGATTTCTATGATTCTATGATTCTAAACCCAAAATCACTTCATCACTGACTTTATCATCTACCCTAACCTTTGCAAGAACCTTACCAGAACCAAGAGGTTATAACCATCAGGATAGGTGGGATAGGTTGTGTCATTTCCGCTAGGGAGCAGAAGTCCATGGTTGGTGGAGTTGTTAAAATTATGACAGAATTTGATAGGGTAGGTGTAGAGATCTTTCAACAAGTGGGGGAATCAATAATTTGTGTAAAGCAAACATGATAACCCCTATCCTACAGAGACATAATTCGGGGCCATGAATATGTATCACTGAGAATCCAACTGGGAATTTGGGAAAAGGTTTCTGCAGAGAGATGGAACTCATTCCTACACCTTTCAGTGGAGGTGATTAGTATTGGTGGATTCAGGGGAATCTGGATAAATACAGAAATAATTTTTTTTTAATTAGTGTCACTATTACATTAACACTACAATGAAATTACTATAAAAAATCCCTTAGTTGCCACACTCCAGTGTCTGGTCAGGCACATTGAGGGAGAACTTAGCACAGCCAATCTGCTTAACCATCACGAATGTCAGACTGTGGAAGGAAACCGGAAGAAACCCATGCAGACATGGGGTGAATGTACAAACTCAGCACACAGTGACTCATGCTGGGAATCGAACCTGGGTCCCTGGCATCATGAGACAGCAGTGCTAACCTTTGTGCCACTTTATACACAGTGAAGAAAAGAGGATTAGGTAGGGGTTCATCTGGAACACAAACACCAGTATAGACAAGGTGGGCAGAATGGCCTGAGTGGCTGAATTGCAAATTCAATATCACCTGCAATTTCTCACCCCGTGACCCTTCTCCTTAATTCCTCAATTTAATTAAAATCTTGCAATCACAGACATCGCCTATTCCAGAACAACAAATGTGAAACAAAACAGCAGCTCCTTACATTGCAGAGAATTCCAAAACCCTTCACATCAATTAAAAAAAAGCTGCGAAGCCTGTTCACTGCAGTTGCATATGACAATCAATCATGTGCACAGTAAGATCCCACAAACAGGACAGGGGATAAGCGAGCAGTTAACCTGATTTAGACACAGGTATTGGCCGGAACTGACTGGCAAGAAAAGAAATCTAAGGTTGGTTTGCAGTGGAAACATAGAAAGGGTTACAGCCCATTGCATTCAATCTGAAACCAAATCTATTTCATTAAGTAATTGAAGGTTTCTTGACCCATTGCTGTTGTTGGTTTTGCTTGCTATCTGGTTATTGCGTTCAGTGTAATTGCCAACATAAATATGAATAATTTATTCCTTTTCAGTTTTCAATCCTAGCCATCGCCTTTGACAGTCAGCACGGACCCCGGCTAAATATAGCCGGAGAATCCCATTGGGTAAGCCCACCCTCCTACACACCAGGAAAAGACAGGGTTGAATAAAAATAGAATGTTCTTTAAGGCAGCATTTCTCAGCCCGGTGAGTTGGATAGGAAGCCTCAGCACTGAGACTTCACTTGCCAACCCCTCCTGCCCCTCCTCCTGCCACCCCGTTACCTGATACTTGACAGCTCTGTGAGCTATGAGATTTTTCAGTTTTTTAACTCTTCCTTGTCAGGGAAATAAATAAACTCAAACACTTAGGGCATTTACTAACTGCAGTGAATTTTCTTGCTGAATAAACAGTGCTTCTGTACAGTTACACAGTGGGTGACCCTTATCCTGAGTAAACAGTGACTCTGCACAGTTACAGAGTGAGTGATCTTTACCCTGCTAAAGAAACAGTCACTCTATCAAGTCACACAGTGAATTATCCTTACCCTGAATAAACAGTGACTCTGTACAGTTACACAGTGAGTGGTTCTTAGCCTACTGAATAAACAGTCACTCTGCATAGTTACACAGTGAGCGGTTCTTAGCCTGCTGAATAAACAGTCACTCTGCACAGTTACACAGTGAATGATCCTTACCCTGCTGAATAAACAGTCACTCTGTACAGTTACACAGTGAGTGGTTCTTAGCCTGCTGAATAAACAGTCACTCTGCATAGTTACACAGTGAGTAATCCTTACCCTGAATAAACAGTCACTCTGCACAGTTACACAGTGAATGATCCTTACCCTGCTGAATAAACAGTCACTCTGTACAGTTACACAATGAGTTATCCTTACCCTGCTGAATAAACAGTGACTCTGTACAGTTACACAGTGAGTGGTTCTTAGCCTACTGAATAAACAGTCACTCTGCATAGTTACACAGTGAGCGGTTCTTAGCCTGCTGAATAAACAGTCACTCTGCATAGTTACACAGTGAGTAATCCTTACCCTGAATAAACAGTCACTCTGCACAGTTACACAGTGAATGATCCTTACCCTGCTGAATAAACAGTGACTCTGTACAGTTACTCAGTGAGTGGTTCTTAGCCTGCTGAATAAACAGTCACTCTGCACAGTTACACAATGAGTTATCCTTACCCTGCTGAATAAACAGTGACTCTGTACAGTTACACAGTGAGTTATCCTTACCCTGAATAAACAGTGACTCTGCACAGTTACACAATGAGTTATCCTTACCCTGCTGAATAAACAGTCACTCTGTACAGTTACACAGTGAGTTATCCTTACCCTGCTGAATAAACAGTGACTCTGTACAGTTACACCGTGAGTGGTTCTTACCCTGCTGAATAAACAGTGACTCTGTACAGTTACACAGTGAGTTATCCTTACCCTGAATAAACAGTCACTCTACAAAGTTACACAGTGAGTGGTTCTTAGCCTACTGAATAAACAGTGATTCTGTACAGTTACACAGTGAGTTATTCTTACCCTGAATAAACAGTCACTCTGCATAGGTTACACAGTGAGTTATCCTTACCCTGAATAAACAGTCACTCTGCATAGTTACACAGTGAGCAACTACACAAAATACTGGGAAAGTGCAGCAGATCCTGAAACATTAATGCTATTTCTCTCTTCATAGCTGCTGCCAAACCTGCTGAGTTTTTCCGCATTTTCTATTTTTGCTTTAGATTTACAGCATCGGCAGTATTTTGATTTTATTTTACAGTTGCACATTGTACAGTATCTAACCTACTGAATAAAAAGACCCCAGGTTCAAAGCTATTTTCAGGGTACGAGGAATGAGCTGAATGTGACAGAGCTGCTGGTGTAGCTTGTATGTATTTGGAGTTCACTAGTCCACACTGTCTTATTCCCCACATCTCTGAAAGTTGTATAACCAATAAATACAAGTATTCACAAAACATAATGTATAAAAGTGCTTATGTGCTTTTTTTCCTGGGTTTTGCTGGCAGTATTAATTTGGAGATTATTCCTGCAGATTCTGAAACAATCCTAGTGTCTCCAAGTGTAATTGTATCAATCGCCAGGTGTATAGATTTTTATAAGAACCAGTCTGAGAAAACAAGGCCTTGGATAGAACCCAGTTAAGGCAATCTTGAAATCCGAATTGGCATTCCAATGAGATTATTAAGCAAAAAAAAATTCTAATGTCCAAAATAAAGCACCAAGGTGAATTTTTATTTCACCAATCCAAGCCCAATGTGTAGTAGAACTCATCAATGGGTGACAGAGTCATGGGTTCAAGTCTCACCCCGGGCCTATACACAAAACGGACCCTCCATGCAGTACCGAGAGAGTGCGGGATTGTTGGAGATGCTGTCATTCAGATGAGACACTAAAGCAAGAGTCCACATGTGGAAAGAGTTGGAATTGGGAGCGATGAGGAAGGTGGGGTTGATGAGGGGGTTGTTCTCTTTTGTGTCCTGGCCAATATTTACCCCTCACTCAACTTCTCTGGAACAGATTATCTGGTTATTGCCATGTTGCTGTGAGTGGGATCTTGCTCTGTAAAATTGGTCAACACATTTTCTAACCAAAATACTTCAGTGGCTGTTGAGCAACTTGAGGTGTCCAGTGATCATGAGAAAGTCTGAAATAAATATCAGTCTTTATTCTTTTATTAAATAGTTTAAGTCGAGGAGAGGGAAGGGTGAGGGGAGCTGTTATTTTTGATCAATTTGGTGTTTGAGGAAGTTTGCAGTGAAGGCAGATTAGTCTATTCTGATAATCCGGGGAATAAAGACACAGCCTGTGCTCACACTAACTCCTGCAAACCAGCAGGAGTTTGTAGATCGCTTGGTGGCCAGTCCCAGCAGGGGTGGCTGCAGGGACTCTTTAATATCGCAGGGTTCCTGACGCACCAGGATTGGCTGCGATTCCGGTCACATTTCATCCCTGGCCACAAGTAGCGTCATTAAGCAATACAGCACAGAAACGGGCCCTTCGGCCCAACTAGTCCAAGCTAATCCTAATTATCCACATTTGGTCCATATCACTTAAATCCTTTCTTATCCACGTACTTTTCCAAATGCTTTTTAAATGCTGCTATTGTACCTGTCTCAATCACTTTCTCTGACAGCTCATTCCATCCATGCCCCACCCTCTGTGTGAAGAAGCTGCCTCTCAGTTCCCTTTGAAATCTTTCCTCACTCACCCAGCGCCTGCTAGCTTTTAATTCCCCTTCCCTGAGAAAAAGACTGTGCGCGTTCAACCAATCGGAGCACCTCGTGATTTTATTCACCTCAATAAGGTCACCCCTCATTCCCCTATGTTCCAGGGAATAATGTACAAGTCTGGAAACCTCTCCCTATAACTCCGGACTACTAATCCTGGAAATATCCTCATAAGTCTTCTCTGTGCTCTTTCCAGTTTGTCAATGTTTTCCTATAACAGGGTGACCAAAACAATACTCCAAGTGCGGCCTCACCAACCACTTATACAACTGTAACATAACCCCAATTCCTGTACTCAATAGCCTGACTGGTGAAAGGCACAATGCTAAATACCTTCTTTACCCTGTCTACCTCTGACACCACTTGCAACAAATACAGAGAGAAAGTAGGAAGAAAATGCAGCAAGGGAGAGAGAGAGAGAGAGACAGAGACAGAGAGAGAGAGACAGAGAAGGCAAAGAGAGGGGAAGTGGGGAAGAGAGGGAAGGAGAGAAGTAGAGAGAAAGAGAGTTGATAAATAATTCTGTCCAGTCCAAACACTTCGTGTTACTGAAATACCCGTTCAGGGTCTGAAGGTTCACTGAAAACCCACTGCAGGAAGGAGATCTGAACGGTGTACACAGCTGAACTAATCACACAGGGTGGCTTATGTTTAAATTATGTATCGTGGTTCCTCTCTCAGACTTGTAACCTTGGAGACAACTGATCAGAGGCACACAACCTTGGTATGGATGTAGACTGGGATACGGAAATCACCGGCTGTCACCTTTTAGCACTTTCTCCATTGTTTAAGGGAACAGGCAGAAGGCAAACACTTTGTTTTTGTCACAAGCGGGTTTCACTGTTAATAATGCAGTGGAATTGACAGAAATGGTGCAACATTCAGAGAGACCATTGACCCCCTCCTTATGCCGAGCACACTGTGCGGAGCTCTGAAGGACTATGATCAGTGAACACTTGGCCTGTCCTCAGCGGTGTAATTGTGACCTTGATTACATAATCATAGTGCAGATAAATCATTCACACTGAGCTGCAGCAGTCTGGCATTTCCATCTGCCGGGCACTGAAGGGGATATCCCCAGCTCATTCCTCAATTAGAACAATAGCAACCTCAACACAAATACACATCACAGACCCCAAGATCTCTGTGACAACTTCATATTGAGAAAAGGTGCTAGACAAATGCAACTCATTAGATCTCCTGTGAAACCTGGTACTGTATACACATACACACACACATACACTCACACATACACACACAGACTCACATTCACATACATACTCACACATACACACTCACACACAGACACACACACTCACATACACACTATTCTCACACACATAGACTCACATTCACACACACACACTCACAAACATATACACACAAACCATTTTCACACACACACAAACACACACTCTCACACTTGCAGGCACACAACACAGAGGCACACACATTCACATACACAAATGCACACTTCCTACACAGTAAGAATTTAGCAACACCAATTTTAAATCCAACCGATTTATTTGATAGTAAAATTGCGAGCTTTCAACACTCTTGTGTCTTCGTCAGGCAAAACACAAGAGTGTTGAAAGCTCACAATTTTACTATCAAATAAATCGGTTGGATTTAAAATCGGTGTTGCTAAATTCTTACTGAGTTCTTACCACCCCAGTCCAATGCCGGCATCTTTACATCATGACTTCCTACACACACAGACACTCACTCACACCAACACACATACACAACACAGACACAAATACATACACACAAACACTCACACACATTCACACACACCCTCTCATATACTCACACAGAAAAGCACAGAGACGTGCATGCAAAATCACAGACACATACATACGCATTTTGCTGTCAGAGTAGAAACTACAGGATACATAGGATGAATATGTGGCTGAAAAGATGGTGTGAGGGGGTGGGTTTCAGATTTCTGGGGCAGTGGGACCGGTCCTGGGGAGGTGGTGACAGCTGAGCAGGATCGGGTCTGACGGGTGACAGCTGAGCAGCATCGGGTCTGATGACCTTCGGGGGTGCTTGCTAGAGTGGTTGGGAGGGTTTAAACTAATATCGACAGGAGGATGGGAACATTTGCAAGGAGTCAGAGCAGAGGGATTAAGAACAAGAGGAAAGAGAGCAAGGAGAATAAGTGAGAGGCAGAGAAAATCAAGGGCCAGACTCAGAGAGGGATCAAGTAAAAAAATAGTAGGAAAGGGAAAAATGTTAAAAGTACCCACCTTAAGGTTTGTATCTGAATGCTCGGAACATTTGAAACAAAATGGATGGATTAGTTGCACAGTTAGATGTATAATATGGTTGGCATTACGGGGATGTGGCTCCAAGATGAGCACGGATGGGAACTAAACATTGAGGCTATTCATTGTTTAGGAAGGACAGACAGAAAGGAAAAGATGGTGGAGTTACATTGTTAATTAAAGATGGAATTGTTACGATATTGAGGAAAGATATTAGCATTGATGATGTAGAATCCGTTTGGGGTTGAGTTAAAAAACAACAACATGTTGTCTAACGAGGGGCATACACGCGATGGGTCGTGAGAGGGCTGCTCTTGGACTTTTTTTTCGAGAGTATCCTAGTGCTTCATATCGTTAGTGTACGCTTGACCTGGACCATCTGATGGGCAACACGACAGCTCAGTGACTATCGCTGTGCTGTGCAGATACATGGATTTGGGCCTGTGTCTGTGGGAGTTTGCACATTCTCCCCGTGCTTGCGTAGGTTTTTTTCCGGGTGCTCTGGTTTCCTCCCACAGTAAAGTTTTGCAACACCAATTTAAAATTCAACCAATTTATTTGATAGTAAATCCACGAGCTTTCGACACTATGTTGTCAGAACACTGCATTTGCCTGACGAAGGCACAACATAGTGTCGAAAGCTCGTGGATTTACTATCAAATAAATTGGTTGGATTTTAAATTGGTGTTGCAAAACTTTACTGAGTTTACCACAGTCCAACGCTGGCATCTCTACATCATTCCTCCCACATCCCAAAGATGTGCTCTTAGGCTAATTAGCAAAACAAATTCTCCCTAAATTGTCTCAAATTTGGTTTTTAATCCATAGATCTGTAAACATGGACAGGGATTGCGGGTAGAGATGGGAACATCGGGGTGGCGGTGTGGGCTCGTTGGGCCGAAGGGCCTGTTTCCCGTGCTGTTTTGTTCTTTGTTCTTTGTTCTTTGTCAATAAGGGGCAAAAAACATTGGTGAGGGTGCTACATGATGGTAATGTTGGGAAAAGCATTAGACAGGAAACCAGAGATGCATGTGTTAAAGGAACATCTGTGATTATGGGCGGCTTTAATCTGTGTACAGATTGGGAGAGTCAAATTAGTCACAGTACAATAGAGGAGGAATTTCTGGAGTGTATAGGGGATGGTTTTCTACAGCAATACACTGAGGAACCAATAAGTTGTTGTGGGTGTTGGACTGGGTGTTGTGCAGTGAGAAAGGGTTAGTTGGCAATCTAGTTATGATAGGACCTTCGGGCTGAGGGGCCATAGTATGGTAGAGTTCTTTGTCAATGTGGGTAATGATGTAGTTGATTCTGAGATCAGGGTCCTGAATCTCAATAGAGGGAACTATGATGGTATGAGACATGAATTGGCCATGATGGACTGGGAAACATTACTGAAAGGAAAGACAGTGCACACGCAATGGCAGGCATTTAAAGAATGAATAGATAATCTCTAGAAGTTGTTTATTCCCATTTGGCACAACATTGTGGTCAAACCATGGCTTACAAAAGAAATTAGAGATAGTATCAGATTTAATGAAGAAGTGCACAAATTGGAAAGAAAAAGCAAAAGGCCTGAGGATTGGGAGCAGTTTAAAATTCAGCAAAGGAGGACCAAGGGATTGGTAAAGAAGGTAAAAGTAGAGTATGAAATCAAAACTGACTGTAAAAATTTCTATAGATATGAAAAGGGAGGAAGATTGACAAAAACGAATGTAGGCCCCTTACAGTCAGAAACAGGAAAATTCATAACAGGAGAATGAAGAAATAGCCAAGGAATTAAATTTGTACTTTATTTCAATCTTCACAAAGGAAGTCATGAATATTGTGCCAGAAATGCTGAGAGAAACATGTTTTTGTGAGGAGCTGAAGAAAATCAGCAGTAATAGACAAATTGATGGGACTGAAGGTGGATAGATCTCCAGGTCCTGAAAATCTTCATCCCCAGAAGTGACCCCGGAAATAGTAGATCCACTGGTGATTATTTTCCAAAATTCTTGAGACTCTGAAATAGTTCCTACAGATTAGAGGGTAGCGAATGTAAGACAGTTATTCAAAAAGAGAGTTAGGGAGAAAACAGGGAACTATAGAGCAGTGAGCCTAACGTCAGAACTGGGGAAGTTGCTAGCATCTATCATCAAGGATTTCATAACTCAGCATTTGGAAGGCAGTGGATAAAGTCAGCATGGATTTACAAAAGGGAAATTATGCTTGACAAAACTACTGGAATTTTTTGAGGATGTAACTAGTAGAATTGACCAAAGAGAACCAGTGGATATGGTTTATTTAGACTTTCAGAAAGCTTTTGACAAGATCTCACATTACATGTAAAATTAAAGTACATAGGATTGCAGGTAATTTCTTGAGATGGGTAGAAAGCTGGTTAGCAGATAGGAAGCAAAGAGTTGGCATAAATAGGTCTTTTCCTGATTGGCAGTCAGTGACTAATGGAGTTCCACAGGAATTTGTGCAAGGACCCCTACTGTTCACATTATATATTAATGACTTGGAAGAGGGAACTGAATGTATTATCTCCAAATTTACAGATGATAAAAAGTTGGCTGGGAGAATGAGCTGTGAGGAGGAGGCAGAGATGCTTCAGCATGACTTGGACAGGCTGAGTATGTGGATATCTGTATGGCAGGTACAGTATAATGTGGGTAAATGTGAGGTTATCCACTTTGATAGCAATAATAAAAGACAGATGATTACTGGAAGGGTGTAAATTGAGAGAAGTGGATACTCAGTGAGACCTTGGAGTCCTCATATATCAGTCGCTGAAAGTAAGTGCACAAGTACAGCGATAGTAAAGAAGGCAAATGGTATGTTGGCATTCATAGTGAGAAGATTTGAGTATAGGGATAAGGATGTTTTGCTGCAATTGTATGGGGCGTTGGTGAGGCCATACCTGGAGTATTGTGTGCTTATCTGAGGAAGGATGCCCTTGCTATAGAGGGAGTACAGCGAATGTTTACCAGGCTGATTTCTGGGATGCCAGGTCTGTCATATGAGGAGGGACTAAGTCAGTTAAGATTATATTCATTGGAGTTTAGAAGATTGAGAGGGGATCTCATAGAAACTTATAAAATTCTAACAGGTTTAGACAGAATAGGTTCAGAAAGAATGCTCCCAATGGTGGGGGAGTCCAGAACTAGGAGGGGGGAGGTTATAGTTTTAGGATTGGGGTGGAGAAATTTCTTCACCCAGAGATGTATGGAATTCACTACCACAGAAAGTAGTTGAGGCCAAAATATTTCAAGAAAAAATTAAATATAGTTCTTGGGGCTAACGGGATATGGAAGGAAAGCTGGATCAAGATATTGAGTTGGATACTCAGCCATGATCAAGATGAATGGTGGAACAGGTTCAGAGGGCCAAAAGGCCACTGCTGCTTCAGTTTCTATATTGTTATAATTGGTGAAATAGGAAAAAGGGAGAGAGTTCAGGCACAACCGCAACAAAATGCAGCTTTGGGTTTATTATGTGTTCAGAGACCAGAATCAGAGCTCTAATGAAAAGTTTCTTCCAGAGAACGTTGACTGGTTATAGAATGATCCATCTTTCTAGAGTGAGATTCCCATGATGGGAGAAGGCACATAAGAAGAGTTAGACTGGAGGGACGGGCTCCAGCAGTTGACTGATTTGATGAGGGCCAGAGTTCTTTTTGCTGCCACCGGATTGATGGCAGATAGCACAGGCCATTATCTAGAGTCCTGTTCGCATTGAAGATTAAACAGTAAGTGTCTTTGTTCAGTTCCATAGCACAATAATACAGTGCAGCTTGGGGAAAACCATGCCACATTCCTCCCACCATTCTTCCTTGATGTTGGACAAAAGATGGTTGGAATCATGAGAGGTTTAATTGGAACCAGGATTCCTTTTGTTCTTGGGGACACTGGGTGAGTAATTATCCATTTTGAAAAGCATTAAGAAATGACTTTATAAAGTAGTCCAGCTGACATATATATATATTTCTTTATCCCACAACTGTGACAGCGCACACATCCACACACACCCACACTCACACCCACACATACCCACACACATCCATACACACCCACATACATACACACACCCCCACACCCACACACATCCATACACACCCACATACGTACACACACACCCACACCCACATACGTACACACACACCCACACCCACACACATCCACACACACCACACACACACACGCACATACCCACACCCACATACATCTACGCACATCGACACACATCCACACACACACAATCATACACCCACACTCACATCCACACCCACATCCATGCACACACACCCACACACACACTGGAATTGACACTGGAAATGGAGCTTTCATCCCAGTCACTTGGTTTCAGGTATAAGTTAGAGTTGAAAGGTCATAACGAACCTTCTGTGCAAATCATTCTCAACAAACAAACTTGTTTTTCATTGGTTAATCCTAATGATCCCTCCAATGGGGCATATGTGGGAGGGGTCTGGTGTTAGTTTCCTTTTGAAGAATCCCTCCATCATGTATCCGTTTGGGACAAATCTTGTGCGTGTCTCTAATGGGAGCAGTGATACTGACATATCCCCAGAGATGCCTCCTTTGTGGCCCTGATCGCTATCCATAGTGTTTGCTTCCTGTAGCAGTCTGTCCCTGAGATCGATCTGTGCTCTCCTAACATATCTGAGATGGAGGGGGCACTGTGGGAGTGCTGCACTGCCAGATATGCTGCCTTTTGGGATGGGATGTTAAACTGAGATCCTGTCTGCTCCTTGGGTAGAAGCAAGAGATCTTCTGGCCAATATTCATCCTTCAATCAAAAAACAGATAATCCTGCTCATTATCACATTACCAATTTTGGATAAATTAGTTACCGTGTTTCCTGCGTTACCATGGTGACTTCACGTCAATATGTGTTTCCTGAGCTCTTTTTTTTCGGGGGGGGGGGAGGTGAAAGGTCCAGAAAGACGCGTCCCTTTCTTCCCCTACAATAATCCACGCCATGTTTTCCGTCCCTCCCCTCCGGCTATTCGGACCCTCCTCGTTGAGCAGCTTTGAAGCAGCGTGTGAGTGAGTCAGTGTGAATCTCGCTGAGTCATTATGAATCTCAGTGACATGTGAATCACAACAACTCAGCCCTGGATTCAACGCAGGAAATCCTGCAGCAACTCCCAGGGCATCATCGCCACTATATTTGGCTGTTTTGTTGCAATTGCAGTCCTGTTAGATGAATGATAGATAACCTTCTCAGGCAAAAAAAGTAATCCTTGCTGCCCTGTCATGTGTGAAAAGACACGGCAATGTCCTTTCTCTGCAATCCAGTGTTGGGAATTGGAAACTCTCCAGTTAAAGTTTGAGTCTCCCCTTCTTTCCCTGGCAGAGAGAGAGACTTTAATTCCAGTTCCCTCTCAATCCTCCTGCATTTGTTGAGAACCTGCCACAACCTCAGGATATCTCAAAGGTTGAAATTCTCTCAGAAATCGGCAAAGCCGGATTCTGGGCTGGGGAAGCACCGTTAGACTCGTCAATGGCAATGTTGGCTTTATTTGCCGCGTTATGTGATACCCGGTGAAAAATATTTGCCGGTATGGGTTCTTGCCATAGCGCTGGCGGGTGGCCTCTAGGTCAGCTGTCCCACAATTACCCCAACACTTCACTGATTCGGGCGCCATAAAGAATAAAGAACAAAGGAAATTACAGCACAGGAACAGGCCCTTCAGCCCTCCAAGCCTGTACTGACCATGCTGCCTGATTGAACTAAAACCCTCTACCCTTCCGGGGACTATATCCCCCTATTCCCATCCTATTCGTGTATTTGTCGATACGCCCCTTAAAACTCATTATTGTATGCTTCCGCCATCTCCCCTGGCAACAAGTTCCAGGTACCCACCACCCTCTGTGTAAAAAACTTGCTCATATATCTATTTAAAGATCATCTCTCACGCACACCAAAGTTCACTGGGACTCCATGGCGCCAGGCCTCAGAACCAAGGTACTATGATTTGATTTGATTTATTATTGTCACATGTATTTACATACAATGAAGAGCATTGTTTCTTCCGCACTATATAGACATAGAGAAGGCGAGGAGAGAGTGCAGAATGTAGCGTTACAGTCATAGCTAGGGTGTAGAGAAAGTTCAGCTTAATATAAGGTGGGTGAGAGATTGAATTGAAGCATTGTTACAGATTTTAGAAGCACAGAACGAGGGTTAATTAAATAGAATGAGAGGGTCTATTGGGGACAGCTCGTAAGAAATCACCTCACCCCGATGCCATCTTCATTTAGCTTGAGTGTCTGCTGGATGCAGTCGAATCCACCTTGACGTGTTCTACCCACTGGCACAAAAACCTGCCAGCAAGATCACCAACTCAGCACAGGAGGCAGTGCCAGTGGTGTCAATGCCAATGCCCTGTGGAAGAGGACAGCAATCCAGTGCTGTAAGAGGATGAATGATTTCCACCGTCTGGTCAGGTTAAGTCACTCATTCATCACTAACTGTTCTCCCACTCACACACCCATCACACATCCACAGGGAGCTCACTCAGTGCCAGCTCAGGAGACACCACCGCTCGCTCTCCCACACGCATACCTTTGCCTCCCCTGTAGGTCACCTCACTTACTCCCACTCACCAACCCCCACGCATGCCAGGTGTCTTTACCATCTGCCCCGGTCACACACCCGTCTTACTCTCTCTCTCTCCATCTGTCTTCATGCTGGACAAGTTGGCACATGAGAGGGTGAGATCCCAAATGGGCATAGGGATGCCAGGACGCAGGATTCTCGTGGGCTTTTGAAGGAGAGCTGGTCGAGGAAGGCAGCGGTCATTCCTGTGCTGATGGTGAGGTCGACGAACCAAGCGAGGACCCAGCACTGCCTGATCCACCAGTGCTGGGAGCCATACCTCCTGCTTCCCAAGCCCTGCCACCTCTCCTTTCTTCCGCAGTCATGTCTGGGAAGCGGCACAGGGTGTCCACCAGCCAGGTCCTGCCCTCCAGCCACTGCGGCAGCACAGAGGAGGCTCCAAAATGAAAGAGCCAAGAGCCATACCTTCCGGCAGAGCCCTGGCACCCCTGTTTCAGGACTCCTTCTCCCCAGCCTGGAGTACGTGCCCAGCTTTCTGGAGTGGGATTTGAGTCTGACTCAGAGGTGTGAGTGCTCCCCACTGCCTCAGTGTCTGCTGCTGTGTGTGTGTGGCTTTGAGACGAAACTGAATTGGTGCTTATGAAAAATGAATTTACAAGGCCTGTGAGAATAAAGTTGTTTAATGGGATTGACTTCTTGCTCTGCATGGAATCAGTGTCCAACTGGACTCCGTCTGCACCCTAATAATTCTATGACTGTAACTACATGATGACACACTTTCACCTGATTGGGACTTTGCTTAGGCATTGCACTTCAGAATCACAGACTCCAGAATTGTTATGGGGCAGAAAGAGGCCATTTGGCCCATCATGTCCATGCCAGCTCTCCAAATGAGGGGAATGATTTTGTGTAATTCCCCTGCCCTTTCCCTGTGCCCCTGCACATTGTTTCTGTTCAAATAACCATCTAATGCTTCAATGAACATGCCTGCATTGCACTTCCAGACAGCACATTCCGCACCCGAACCACTCACTGGGTGAAAAAGTCACATTTGCTTCTTTGGCAAAGCACTTTAAATCTGAGTCCTCTCGTTCCCGATCCTTTTACAAGCAGGAACAGTTTCTCCCTGTCTACTCTGTCCAGCTCCCTTGTGATTTTGAACACCTCTATCAAAGGTCCTCTCAGCCTTTCTCTCTCCAAGAACTGTCCTAACCTCTCCAACCAATCCTTATCATTGAGGTTTCTGATCTCTGGAGCCATTCTTGTAAACCTTTTCTGCACTCTCTCTAGTGCACTCACAGCCTCCCTATAGTGTGGTGCCCAGAACTGTGCACAACAGTTTAGTTGAGGTCTAAATAGCATATTTTACAAATTCTTGCTTTTGTATCTATGCCCTGGTTAAGGAAGTCATGATGTGGAGTTGCCAGCATTGGATTGGGGTAAACACAGTAAGAAGTTTCACAATACCAGGTTAAAGTCCAACATATTTATTTGGTAGCAAACGCCATTAGCTTTAGGAATTCTCCCCTTCATAAGGTGAGTGGAGAGTTCTACTACCAAACAAACCTGTTGGAATTTAACCTGGTGTTGTGAGACTTCTTACTGGTTAAGAAAGCCCAGAATAGTAAAATAGTCAAATATTAGAAAGTAGGCAATTAGTGTACAATACCCCTGTTGACTTTCTGAAGAAGCTATCCATCAACTTACATATTCTGTATACGCTATAGACAGTATCTAAAAGAGCGCAAACACATGGGAGCTAAGCATTTTAAAATAAATTACTCACTAAAGTGCAGCTGGAAATAGTGAGCGAGGTTTTCCTCTTCCCATGCTTCACAATGGTGAAGGTGGCCTACTACTGGCCGGTGGGAGGATCCTCTGTCACTAGGGAACCCTTGGTGGGGTCACTGTTGGCAGCAGTGGAAAATCCTGCCAGCAAGAAGGCCCAGAAAATCCTGCCCAGTGTGTCACTTCTGGGCCCCACGGGAAGGATGTTAATGCCTCACAGAGGGTGCGGGGGGAGATTCACCAGTTAGTTAGTTAGTTAGTCACAAGCAAGGCTTACATTAACACTGCAATGAAGTTACTGTGAAATTTCCTGAGTTGCCACATTCCAGCGAGTTGGATCTGTCTGGGTCAATTCATCTAACCAGCACGTCTTTCAGAATCTGGGAGGAAACCGGAGCACCCGGAGGAAACCCACATAGACACAGGGAGAATGTGCAGACTCCACACAAGCTGCGAACTGAACCCGGGTTCCTGGCGCTGTGAAGCAGCAGTGCTAACCACTGTGCCACCATGATGCCCCTAGAATGGGATCAGGGATAAGAGACTGGGAGATTGGAGGTCGGATTGTTCTCCTTTCAGCAGGTAACCTTAGAAATTTATTACAGGTGTTCAAAACCATGAAGGATTTGATAGAATAATGAGAGAAGAGAGAGAGAGAGAGTTTTTACTGCAGGTAACACAGATCTAAAATAATTGTTGAAAATCCAGGTTGGAGGTGAGGGGAAATTTTTTTGGATATGTCTATTAAATCCCCTCTTAACCTTCTGTGCTCTAAGGAGAATAGTCCCAGCTTCTCCAGCCTCTTTATAAGTTCATAACTTATAGGATATAGGAGCAGAATTAGGCCATTCAGCCCATCGAGTCTGCTCTGCCATTCCATCATGGCTGAATTGCTCCTCATCCCCATTTTCCTGCCCTCTCTATATAACCCTTCAACTCATCACCAATTAAAAATCTGTCTAACTCCTCCTTAAATTTTCTCACTGCCCCAGCATCCACTGCACTTTGGGGGAGCGAATTCGCACCCTTTAGGAGAAATAGTTTCTCCCCAAGTCTGTTTTAAATTTGCTGCCCCTTATCCTAAGACTGTGACCTCTCACCCATGAATGCCCCACAAGAGAAAGTATCTGCTCCACGTCTACTTTATTCATACCTTTTATCATCTTGTGCACCTCAATTTGATCTCCCCTCATTCCCCTACATCACTGAAGTCCCTCATAGATGGTGGCACAGTGGTTAGCACTGCTGCC
The DNA here is from genome assembly GCA_024679065.1 of Sphyrna mokarran. Classification (NCBI taxonomy): domain Eukaryota; kingdom Metazoa; phylum Chordata; class Chondrichthyes; order Carcharhiniformes; family Carcharhinidae; genus Sphyrna; species Sphyrna mokarran. Next base: position 12,848,479 of record JAGIQG010000026.1, on the reverse strand, counting down.
TCACACAGGGACCCAGGATCAATCCCAGCCTCAGGTCACTGTCTATGCGGAGTTCAAACATTCTCCCCATGTCTGCATGGGTTTCCTCTGGATGCTCCAGTTTCCGCCTGTAAGATGTGTGGGATAGGTTGACTGGACATGTTAAATTGTTCTTTAGTGTCCTGATATGTGTTGTTTTGGGGGATTAGTGGAGTAAATGTGTCTGGATGCGGGGATAGGGGGCCGGTAGGTTTGGATAAGATGCTCTGCCAGCGAATCAGTAAAGGATCAATGGGCAGAATGGCCTCCTTCCGCACTGCAGGGATTCTAATTATGATCAGATTGGGCAGAGCAGAATTGGTTGGGTTACAATTGGACTCTGACTTGGAGCTCCATGCCTTGGTGTGACCATTCCTCTGTCCTTTAACCCACTTCACCTGAAGTCTACCTTCCGTGCATGCATCATCCGAGGTGACTGATCCAGAAAATGGATTTCCACGTGAAACTCTGCCTTGTGGAAGAAGCCACATTTGTCAGATAGATTGCCTATAATTCAATCCAAATTAGTATCAAATTATATTAACTCCATTAAAAACCCACAAGAAGGTAAGATTTGGAACAGGAGCCATCTGTCAGTTGCCAGTTTGAGTCTTTCATCTTTCATCCCGTTTATATTGGCCGATAATTAAATCTATTTTCTCGCAAAGTGGTTTCTTGGATGAGGACAGACTAACAAGGGGATCAGAGGTCAACCTGTCTAAAAGCAAATATTAACCCAATAACATTCTCCCTGAACCAGCGAATTTTAATTTATTCCTTTCAATTTAACCGCGTTCAGCAGGAAGCACTCTCTGTTACCACGGAGTCAGAACATTGCAGCTTTGTGATCCCAGAGATTTGATCTGCAAAACTAGGTGTACATTCCGAGAGCAGTACTGAGGGAGTGCTGCGCTGTCAGAGAGTCAGTGTGAGGGAGTGCTGCGCTGTCAGAAGGTCAGTGCTGAGGGAGTGCTGCACTGTCAGAGGGTCAGTGCTGAGGGAGTGCTGCACTGTCAGAGGGTCAGTGTGAGGGAGTGCTGCATGGTCAGAGGGTCAGTGTGAGGGAGTGCTGCACTGTCAGAGGGTCAGTACTGAGGGTGTGCCGCACCGTCAGAGGGTCAGTGCTGAGGGAGTGCTGAACTGTCAGAGGGTCAGTTGAGGGAGTGCCGCACTGTCACAGGGTCAGTACTGAGGGAGCGCCACACTGTCAGTGATGCTATATTTTGCTGTATTAATCTGAGGCCACACTAACCAGCTTAAATGGTTTTTCATGAAGTAAAGAATCAGATTGCTGTGTTGGGGGAAGTGTTGGTGGATAGAGGGTAGATAAAGTTCAGATGCTGCTGTGAGAAAGTGGATCACTGGGGATGGGAGAGACGGTAATTTGGAACTAGGTCGATTCAGAAAGGGACTGACATGTTGGGCCTAAACAAGGACAACTTGCATTTATACAGTGCCTTTGATGTATGAAATAACCTAAGGTGCTTCATAGGAGGGTAATCAGAGAGTAACCCACACAGGGAGGGATTAGGAAAGGTCACCAAAAGCTTTGTCAATGAAGTAGGTGTTCTTTATATTCAATCAGGGAATGTTGGCAAGGCCAGGATTTATATTTCATTCCTAACGGAATGTCTTAAATGAGGGAATAGAGGTAGCAGGGCTTCAGGAAGGAGTTCCAGAGCTTTACCCCCCAGGCAGTTGTGGGTGTACGAGTGGAGGAGACAACAGAAATAGAAAGAAGCCAAACTGTAGAGGGATTCGAAAGCTGTGGTTTCAGGGTCTGGCACATATAGAGTTAAAGTGGGACTGAGTATAGGGCCTTCACGCTGTCATGTGGGTGAACACCTGATGCATACCTGGGGTAGGCATTGGACAGAGCTGTGTGTAGAAGCAAGCACGGAGACAGGTCCTAGCTCAGACCCTTGACTGTATATTGGTAAATAGACGTAGCAGTTATAACAGTTATAGAACATAGAACATTACAGCACAGAACAGGCCCTTCGGCCTTCGATGTTGTGCCGACCAATATAAAAAGCAATGCCCCTCCAAACTAAACCATTCCCTTCTTTTCCATATACTTATCAACTAACCTCTTAAACGCCACCAAACTTGGCGCATCTACAACTGCCGCAGGCAGGGCATTCCACTCCCGAACCACCCTTTGGGTAAAGAACCTACCTCTGATATCCGTCCTATAACTATCACCCCTTAATTTAAAGCTGTGTCCCCTCGTGCTAGCTTTCTCCATCCTAGGAAAAAGGCTATCACTGTCCACCCTATCTAAACCTCTAATCATCTTATATGTTTCGATAAGGTCCCCTCTTAGCCGCCTCCTTTCTAACAAAACAACCTCAAATCCCTCAGCCTCTCTTCATAAGACCTGCCCTCCATACCAGGCAACATCCTGGTAAACCTCCTCTGTACCCTCTCCAATGCCTCCACATCTTTCTTATAATGCGGGGACCAGAACTGCACACAATACTCCAAGTGCGGCCGCACTAGAGTTTTGTACAGTTGCAACATGACGTTGCGGCTCCGAAATTCAATCCCCCTACCAATAAAAGCTAAGACTCCATATGCCTTCTTAACAACCTTCTCGACTTGACTGCCTACTTTCAGGGATCTATGCACATACACACCAAGATCCCTCTGTTCATCAAGACTACTAAGAATCCTACCATTAGCCCTATACTCTACACATTTATTATTCCTGCCATAGTGCATTACCTCACACTTTTCCACATTAAACTCCATTTGCCACCTCTCGGCCCAGCTCTGCAACTTGTCCAAGTCTCTCTGCAAACTATAACACCCCTCTTCACTATCTACCACTCCACCGACTTTAGTGTCATCTGCAAATTTACTAATCCATCCTTCAATACCCTCATCCAGATCATTTATAAAATTACAAACAGCAGGGGCCCCAAAACAGACCCCTGAGGTACACCACTTGTCACCAAACTCCACGATGAATATCTCCCATCAACCATCACCCTCTGTCTTCTATCTGCTAGCCAATTCCTAACCCAATTAGCTAAATCACCCTCTATCCCATACATCTGCATTTTCTGCAGAAGTCTTCCATGGGCCACCTTATCAAACGCCTTACTAAAGTCCATATATACCACATCAACCGCCTTACCCCCATCCACCTCTTTAGTCACTTTTTCAAAAAACTCAATGAGGTTAGTAAGGCACGACCTACCCTTCACAAAACCATGCTGACTATCCCCAATCAATTCATTTCTCTCTAAATAACTATAAATCCTATCCCTAATAATTCTCTCCAATACTTTGCCCACAACAGAAGTAAGACTCACTGGCCTATAATTCCCTGGAAGGTCTCTCTTCCCCTTCTTGAACAATGGGACCACATTCGCTATCCTCCAGTCCTCCGGAACCACACCCGTAACCAACGAGGACCTGAAGATCAGAGCCAGAGGCTCTGCAATCTCCTCTCTTGCCTCCCAGAGAATCCTAGGGTAAATCCCGTCCGGCCCAGGGGACTTATCCAACTTCAAACCCTCGAGAATATCTAGCACATCCTCCCTATCTACTTCTATACTTTCCAGTTTGCTACCCTGTACCTCAGTGTTCTCCATAACTACATTTACATCACCCTGCGTGAATACCGAAGAGAAATATTTATTCAGTGCCTCTCCAATCTCTTCAGGCTCCACGCACAACTTCCCACTGCTGTCTATGACTGGCCCTAATCTTGCCCTAACCAATCTTCTATTCTTAACATATCTAAAGAAAGCTTTAGGATTCTCCTTAATCCTATCAGCCAAAGTCTTCTCGTGTCCCCTCTTAGCTCTCCTCAATTCACTCTTTAGCTCCCTCCTGGCTAATCTATAGCTATCCATTGCACTAACCGAGCCTTCAAGCCTCGTCCTGACATAAGCCTCCTTTTTCCTTTTAACCAGCAAATCAACTTTTTTCGTACACCAAGGTTCTCTTACTCGACCATTTCCTCCTTGCTTGACAGGGACATACTTATCAAGGACTCGCAGCAGCTGCTCCTTGAATAAGCTCCACATTCCAGATGTTCCCAGTCCCTGTAGCTTCCTAGTCCAATCTATGCACCCTAATTCTCTCCTGATGGCCTCATAATTACCCTTCCCCCAGCTATAACTACTGCCCCCAGCTTCATGCCTATCCCTATCCATCACTAAGGTGAACGTAACCGAATTGTGGTCACTATCACCAAAATGTTCACTAACTTCCAAGCCTAACACCTGGTCTGGCTCATTGCCCAGCACCAAATCCAATGTAGCCTCACCTCTAGTTGGCCTATCCACATACTGAGTCAAAAAACCTTCCTGCACACTTTGTACAAAGTTATTGTTAATCTGCTAAAGATGAAGGAGAATTAATCGATCCTATCGAGTGATATACAACACCCCACACAGTGTGGCAGCTTATAGAATAAACCCGAAATTCTCAGAAATACAAAGCCAAATGCTGGACGGCTGAGATAAATTCAACAAAGGATTCAGAACCAAAAAGTGTCTCAAGAAACAGAGAGCCAGAGGAAAACCCACCAGGAGAAAATCCAAAGAAAGGCTTGGAAGCTGGAGGTAAAATTCCTTTCTGCGGCTGAAGAATTATTTGAACCTGCTTTATCAGACCAGCTCCAAATTCTAGAGTGCAGAGTCAGCAAGATGAGCTAAAGCCTTTTAAAATTACAATGCAACCACTGAACAGACCAATACTGCTGCTCCCAGCCAGCACACCTCATCCAAATGCCATGTCTAAGGAGCCACTGGAATCAGACAGCAATGATCCACTCTGCGGACAGCGAGGTGCAGAGGTGCACACATCACTGAACCTCATTCCCATCATGGAAACGCTCTTCCTGTGCCATCAAGGACATCATGACAACCAAACACAATGATGGAAGAAGCAAAAGAACCGGCCAAGAAACAAACACAATGTTTGTCCTATGGATAGGAAATGGGTTAGGGCAGAATCCCACTCACCTGTGCAACAGCCAGACCCACCAAGTGTGGTTCAACATGAAGGAATGAAGAAAAGGATGTTGAGTTCTCAGATGGGCGGCACGATGGCACAATGGTTATGGGCGGCACAGTGGTTAGCACTGCTGCCTCACAGCTCCAGGGACCCAGGTTCGATTCCCGGCTTGGATCACTGTCTGTATGGAGTTTGCATGTTCTTCTGATGTCTGTGTCTGTTTCTTCCGAGCGTCCAGTTTCCTCCCACAGTTCAAAGTTGAGTGGGTTAGGTTGATTGGCCATGCTAAAAATTGCCCCTTAGTATACTGAGATGTGTAGGTTAGAGGGATTAGTGGGTAAATATGTAGGGATATGGGGATAGGCCCTGGCTGGGATTCTGTTCAGTGCAGACTCAATGGGGCAAATGGCCTCTTTTTGCACTGTAGAGATTCTATGATTCTGCGTTTTAAAATGTAGCCGAGTTACCAGTCAATGTTTTAAGCGGAGTTAGTTACATAGGCAAAAATATCTTAAAATGAAGTCTTTGGATAGCTGCAAGCAAACAGGCTAAACATACAAAGGATCTCTCAATACCCAGGCCATGGCCCCATAATCCCACATATTTACCCCACTAATCATTTTAACCTACACATCTTGGGAAACTAAAGTGCAATTTAGCATGGCTAATCCACCTAACCAGCACATCTTTGCACTGTGGAGGAAACTGGAGCACCCGAAGGAAACCCATGCAGACACGAGTAGAATGTGCAAACTCTGCACAGACAGACATCCAACTGGGAGTTGAACCCAGATCCTTGGCACTGTGAGGCAACATGTTAACCACTGAGCCACCGTGCCACTCCAGTTGTAATGTAAGGATCTGGTAAACACAGGGTTGATGTGGGAGTGAGTACATTGCCACTCACAGTGAAGTAAGGGAACTCATGACCATCAGTGAAGTGTTAATGTGGTGTTGGATAGAGCCTTGTGCGCATGTAAGCATGGAGATAGCAGATCACTAACAATCTTTACTGTATATTTGTGAATAATTCTACTTGTTAAAAAAGACTTAGGTTAACCTGCTGAAGACAAGACTACCGTGACTTCACCAAACTTACTGAGATTCCAGAAAAAAAGCAAGGATGAGAATCATAAAGTTGATTTATCTTTGATTGCTCCTGGTTTCTCAGAATGCTAATCATTGAGGATTTTGTCCAGTTCATGAGATCATAAGAGTTAGGAGCAGAATTAGGCCACTCGGCCCATCGAATCCGCTCTGCCATTCGATCATGGCTGATATGCTCCTCATCCCCATTTTCCTGCTTTCTCAAGATAACCCTTACACATTCCCAATAAAAGATTTGTCTAACTCCTCCTCAAATGTACTCATTGTCCCACTTTGGGGTAGCGAATTCCACAGATTCACAATCCTTTGGGAGAAGCAGTTTCTCCTTAACTCTGTTGTAACTTTATCCTAATCCTAAGTCTTATCCTAAAACTGTGACCTCACGTCCTAGAATGCCCCACAAGAGGAAGCATCCACTTCATACCTACTTTATCCATACCTTTTATCATCTTGCATACCTTAATGTAATCTCTCCTCATTCTTCTAAATTCCAGAGAGCTTATATGAAGGTGTCTTTGACCTCAAAATGTTCAATTGGTTCTGATTATTTTTGTACTTCTTTTTACCAGGACAAAGATTTTGCAGTCCCACTGCGCCGTGTCTCGGGATGAGGAAGGTGTGGGGGTGGGGGGGGAGGTTGGGGGTGAAGGGGTGGCCAGGGGGGACTATTTTAATTGCTGTTTTTTTTGGCAGGATGGGAATATTCCACTGGATGAGAGGGACTGTGAGATCCTGGCTCTGTGCTCTCTCTCGAGCTCTCATTTAATCTTGGATTTTCCGGAAGAGATTTAAAAGCTGCGTTCCCATCCCTACGTGAGGAATCCAGGCCAGTAGTTTAGTTCTCCACCAAGTCCCCTCATCAGAGGTAAATAAATAATTGAAATAGATTTATTTCCATTTTCCCGCTGTCGCTGCACAATTTCCTCTGGGTGTCATTGTGAGGAATGATGAGGGTGTTAAAAAAAGATTCGCTTCAAAGAGCAGTTAATAAAAAGAAACCGCACGTCCGACTGTTCCCAGCTCCAGGGAGAGGCACAGTTTATAAAGGAACGTTACCCCAGTGTACTCCTTTCCTCTCCTGTCCCATCCCAAACTACCAGCCCCTTTGCTACCCCCCTCCCCTTTCCCACCGGCCTGTTCTCGATGAGTGAATGCCAGTTGAGGAAGATAAGCTGGAAGGTAAAGTTAAAATTTAGAGTTTGCTTATTAGTCACAAATAAGGCTTACATTAACACTGCAATGAAGTTACTGTGAAATTCCCCTCGGGTAGACTTATCAGCTGCCACCAATCCAGAATGGCATGGGGCACAAATATGGGTAGGAAATTGGGGCAAAAGGGGTAAAATTGTGAAGATAGGAACAGGAGACCAGTCAGCCTCTTGTGCCTGTTACACCACCATTCATAGAATCCTCACAGTGCAGAAGAGGCCATTCGGCCCATCGAGCCTGCACAATCCCACCCAGGCTCTATCACTACAATGCCACCTATTTACCCTGCTAATCCCCCTGACCCTAAGAGGCAATTCAGCTTGGCCAATCCACCTAACCCGCATATCTTTGGATCATAATTTCATCGAATGCCTTGATCTTGTCACCCTTAATAACCGTCCCCAACAGAAATTGACCACTCTCGGTTTCGGAACTTCCACTTGGTCTCCAGCTTCAGCAGCTTTGTGGGAGAGAGTTCCCTTGATGTGAAGATGTGCTTCCTGACATGACCTCTGATTCACCTGGCTCGAATATTAAGATTAGACGTTCTCGCTCTCCCTGCAACACCCACTCGCCCATCCCATCACACCCCTTCCAACAGCCCACAACATCCACCACAGCGCCCCCCGACTCTGACCGCTCCTAGAGGAAATCGTTTCTCTCCATCTACCTCATTCAATCCTTTAGCTATCCTAAAACACCTCACCTACACTCATACTGATCTGAAAACGCCCGATCTAGTCTGATCTTAGAAGCCAAGCAGATTCAGGTTTGGTTAGTACTTTGATGGGAGACAGGGTGGCACAGTGACACAATGGTTAGCACTGCTACCTGATACCACCAGGGACCCAGGTGTCTGCACATTGTCCCTGTGTCTGCATGGGTTTCTTCCAGATGCTCTGGTTTCCTTCCAGATGGTTAGGTGCATTGTCTGTGCTAAATTCTCCCTCAGAGTATCCGAACAGGCGCTGGAGGGGATTTTCACTGTTACTTCATTGCAGTGTTACTGTAAGCCTACTTGTGACACTAATTAAAATAAAACTTGAAATTAATTAGATCGCTCATTACTCTTCTGTAATTGTGGGGATATTAGCAAGATAACTGTTTGGTTAGACACTGAGCAACCCTGGACTGGGTAAAATATGGATGAAAATGGGAATGGATATATAAGATGACTAACGGGAGGAAGGGAGCAGGAAACTGAGTGGACAGCAGACATGGTTAAAGCACTACTGGCAAGAAGGGCACGGGTAATGCGGAGTTTGTATATGGATGGGACTGTGTGAGATCGAGTTCATAGTTCTGAACTTTACTCCTGCCAATAACTCATTGACAGTCTGAATCACTGAGACTGACACATTGGAAGGCACAGGGGATGATTTAAAAAACACACAGAATGGGGGTGTCCAGTTTGCAGATTGGACTCCAATCAAAGGCTGAATAGGTGACAACCTTCAGCCAGGAAATTGGGCAGATTGGAGATTGCAACCCAACACGTGATTGGGTGTTAAGTACTGGGCTGATATTTGGGTGAGATCATCCAAATTGTACCTTAGTTTGGATTGAGTTGGCACAGTGCAGATTGACCTGGTTTGGACTGAGTTGGCACAGTGTAGATTGTCCTGGTTTGAACTGAGTTGGCACACTGCAGATTGTCCTGACTTGGATTGAGATGAGAAAACAATCAGTTTTTTTAATCCAATGCAAAACCTTCCCACCAATTCAGCAGGAGTCAATTTGCATGGGAGCTCTCTGTGTGGTATCTTGTCAAAGATCGTGAATGTAATATAGAAAATAGGACAGCGATTTAGCATACTTCAAGCCCCCACAAACATTTTTTTGTTTTATTTGTTCATGGGATGTGAAAGTCATTGGAAGCACAGCAGTTATTGTTCTTGAGAAGGTGGTGCTGAGTCACTTTCTAAAACCACTGCAGTCCCAGTGGTACACCCACAGTTAGGGAGCTCCAGGATTTTGACCGAGCAATAGTAAAGGAATTGCGAACAGATCCAAGTCAGGATGGCAGGTAACTGGAGAGGAACTTGTAGGGGTGTATTATTTCCCTTGACCTTCTAGGTTGTAGAGGTTGTGGGTTTGGAAGGTGCTGCCTAAGGAGCCTTAGCAAGTTGCAGCATGGTACACATGCTGCCCTGGTAGCAAAGGGAGTGACTATTTAAAGTGGTGATTTGGGTTGTCGAGTAAATGGACTGCTTTGCTGCGGACAGATATTTATGAACTTGGAAAGGCACACAAACTGATGGAAAAACATACACAAGGACAGATATACAACGACATGCATAAACAGGGGAAAACAGACAGATACATGGAAAGGCACAGATACAAGTTATTCCACATGCAGGGTAAGAAATGGATTTGCTCCAAAATAGTGCAAACCAGCTGTGGCGCTTCAGATTGGGATTAAATGAGGCAAAGGTGATAGTGAAAGTCAGGCTCCCGATCTTAGGAGATGAATAATCAGCCTCTAACTGAAGGAAATGCCTCACTAAACGAGGGACTGATATCAAAACACAATCCCCCCTCATCCTCCCAATCCCCACCAACTGCCCAGCCCAGAGTAAACACAGCATGGATTGGCAACAGCGAGGATATGTGGACACAGAGGATGAATATCTGGAATGGTTAATGCTGCATATTTCCCCCAACATCTCTCTGTTATCTGAGTCATCTTGCAAGGTTTGTGACAAGGTCGAGATTTCAGTCACAAATTTAACAACCTGTCCCCCCATTCTGGCTCCAGGAAAGACAACCAATCTGTTAATAAAAAGTTGACCGATTGTGCGTCCCCTACCTTGCGGCCTTTCTGCAGGTTGTCCTCCTTGTCCACCCGGGTAAGCGCCGCTTCTGAAACAAATTCAATAAATGGAGAGAGATGCCAATCTCTGATTGCCGAAGCTGAGCTGGCCAGGAGCAAGGCGCCGTGTCAAGGAGCAGGCAGAATCTGTCTCTGGATTAACTTTGTCCCCCACCCCCCCTGCTATTCCATCCACTGCAGTTTAATTCTCCTTCAGTTAACAGGAGAAAGAACACTCTGGAACGGTCCTCTACTTTAGTCGGGGTAATTAAGATGCTTCAATTAATCCACAGGGAATACTGAGCAGGGGAAGAAGATTACAATAAAACCGACTCTCTCTCTCTCTCTCATTAGATATGTGGAGTGGGAGTAAAATTCAGGAGTGCTTCAACCCGTGGATACAACGTGAGCGGGACCGAAATTTCCCTCTTAACAAAGTGAAACATATTCTGTCTGCAATGATTTCCAAACCCTGACATCAAAGCCACGGTTTCTTACAACTCTGTCTTCCAGAATGAAATTTTAAACCAAAACATCAGCCAGGCCCACCCTCTCCTGCCCCACCCAACCCCGCTACCAACACTCTTCCGCTCCCCCCGCATCCCCACTCCCTCCGCCTCCTCCCAGCACAGTGTGATCTCTGCTGGAAGACTCAGCCCATCATTGTCCACTGGTGCATCTTCCATTCCTGCTGAGATCTGCAGCTTTTTAAACATCTCACCCTTCCCACTACCAGAGACCTGCCAAAGGGGAGAAAGTGGTCTCTCCTTCAAAAAGACCAGAAAGTCCCCACCCACCATCCGCTCTCTCAGGTGAGTATAAAAGATTCCACAGTCCCTGTTTCGTAGAAAAGAGGGGTGGGAGAGGAGGTACAATTTCCAGGTTCAGTATTCATCCTTCAACCAGCACCAAGTCTCATGAGTTCAGACAGGATCTTCCTTGATTTAACATCTCACCCAAAAAACGGCACCTCTGACAGTGCAGCACACTCTCAATACTGACTCTCTGACAGTGCAGCACTCCCTCAGTACTGACCCTCTAATAATGTGGCACTCTCTCAGTACTGACCTTCTGACAATGCGGCACTCCCTCAGTACTGACCCACTGACAGTGCTGCCCTCCCTCAGTACTGACCCTCTGGCAGTGCAGCACTCTCTCAGCACTGACCCTCTGACAGTGCGACACTCCCTCAGTACTGATCCTCTGACAGTGCAGCACTCCCTCAGCACTGACCCTCTAACAGTGCAGCACTCCCTCAGTATAGCAGTAAGTGTGTGATCAAGCATGGTGAGTTCAACTCCTGGAACATGAGTAAGCCATTCGGTCCCTCCAGGCTATCCTGTCATTCAATTAGATCATGGCTGGAGTACAAGGGAGAAGAAATAGGAGTATAGAGACGCAGAGAGACTTGGGGGTGCAGGTTCACAAGTCTCTGAAGGTGTCTTCACAGGTGGAGAAGGTGATAAAGAAAGCGTATAGTATGTTAGCTTTCATAGAAAAGGGTATAGAATACAAGAGTAGGAGTTTGATGTTGCAATTGTATAGAACGTTGGTTAGGCCTCACTTGGAATACTGCGTCCAGTTCTGGTCGCCGTACTATCGGAAGGATGTGGAGTCCTTGGAGAGAGTGCAGAGGAGGTTTACCAGGATGCTGCCTGGTATGGAAGGACTGTCTTATGAGGAACGATTAAATAGACTGGGGTTGTTTTCCCTTGAAAGACATCAGCTTAGAGGGGATCTAATAGAGGTGTATAAGATTATAAGGGGTATAGATAGAGTAAATGGTGGTAAACTTTTTCCTCCTTCAGAAATGGATAGGACGAGGGGTCATGGCCTTAGGGTGAGGGGGGCTATGTATAAGACGAATATTAGAGGGCAGTTTTTCACACAAAGGGTAGTGGGGGTGTGGAATGCACTGCCGAGTAAGGTGGTGGGAGCAGGCACGCTAGGGCTGTTTAAGGGTCTCTTGGACAGCCACATGAGTGGTATGCAGATAGAGGGATATAGTAGGACTGTTTAACTATGGCTTTTTTTTCCACAGGTAATTCGGTCCAACTTGACCAGCAAGGAGCATGCATTCGGCAGGTGGTGCGAGGACAGCTCTTGGATGTTGATTCATGGGTTGCCTGGTGCTTCATGTCGTAAATGAGTGCTTTATCTGGACCATCTGAAGGGCACCATGACAGCTCAGTGACTATCGCTGTAGCTGTGCAGACACTTGGAATTGGGCCGGTGTCTGCGGGAGTTTGCGCGTTCTCCCCGTGGTTGCGTGGGTTTTCTCCGGGCGCTCCGGTTTCCTCCCACATCCCAAAAATTCGCTCTTAGGCTGATTGGGAAACAAATTGTCCCTACATTGAGATTCTTCCATATTAGGAATAACCTAAAATTAGAATAGGATAATGGAATTGTTACTATATAGTTATGACGGCGGCGCGGGCTCGTTGGGCCGAAGGGCCTGTTTCCCATGCTGTGTTGCCCTAAAAAAAATAGGGGTGATGTTGATAAAGTTAGAGAAAAAGGGATGGGAGGTTGCTCGAATGTAACACAAAGGGGTTTCTGAGTTGGAACTATCTCTACCTGTTTCTCAGTTGCTTTTCTCCCCTCAGTGGGAACATCGGGGTGGCGGCATGGGCTCGTTGGGCCGAAGGACCTGTTTCCTGTGCTGTTTTATTCTTTGTTCTTTGTTCTCAGTAATATTGACTCATACATAGCACTATATCAACGCCGATGACAAACTCTGCCTTTGCCACCACCTCTCTTGACCCCTCCTCCATCTCTGAATTGCCAGATTTCTTCCCCAAGTATTGGGAAGATGACAACAAGCTCCATTTCCTGACTGTCAGCTCCATTTCTCTCTCTCTCTCTCTCTTTCTCTCTGTGGCAACTGTCTGAGGCTTAATCACACTATTCACAACTTTGGTGTCAGCTTGACTCCAAGATGAACTTTTAACCACACACCCATTTCATCATTCATTTCCACACATACCCCTGACTCTGCGTCAACACAGCTCCCATGCTGCTGAAGCCTTCATCCATGATTTGGTTTCGTTCTGACTTGAATATTCACAAGCACTTAGTCAGAAAGGTCAGTTTGAAAGAATTTCTTAAAGGAAGTGGGAGATAGAAATGTTTAGGGAGTGAATCTCAGCACGTAGGGTCTACGTAATCGAAGATATCACTGCAAATTGTGGAAAACTGAGGTTGCTCAAGATACCAGAAGTGCAGAGTTCTCAGAGAGTTTGTGTGCCTGGAGGAGGTTACAGAGATCAGGAGGAATTAGGTTAGAGAAAGATTTGAAAATAAGGATGAGAATTTTGATTAGGTTCATTTATTTGTGGGCATCGCTGGCTGGTCAACATTTATTACCCATCCTTAGTTGCCCCTTGAGAAGGTGGTGGTGAGCTGCCTTCTTGAATCACTGCAGTCCATGTGCTGTAGGTTGACCTGCAATGCAGTTAGGGAAGGAATTCCAGGAATTTGACCCAGTGACTGCAAAGGAACTGCAAAGGAAATATTTCCAAATCAGGATGGTGGGTGGCTTGGAAGGGAACTTGCAGGTGATGGTGTTCCCCACGTACCTGCTGATTTTGTCCTTCTTGATGAAAGTGGTCATGGGTTTGGAAGGTGCTGTCTAAGGATCTTTGTGAATTGCTGCAGTGCATCTTGTAGATAGTCCACACTGCTGCTACTGAGCGTCGGTGATGGAGGGATTGAATGTTTGTGTGTGTGGTGCCAATCAAATGGGCTGCTTTCTCCTGTATGGTGTCAAGCTTCTTGAGTGTTGTTGGACCTGCATCTATCCAGGCAAGCAGAGAACTTTGTAGATGATGGATAAGCTTTGGGAAGTCAGGAAGTGGGTTACTCACTGTAGACTTCCTAGCCTCTGACTTGCTCTTGTAGCCACTGTACTAATGTGGTGAGTCCTCTTGAGTTTCTGATCAACGGTAACTCCAAGGATATTGTCGCATATATTAGTATACAGTGAAAAATACTTTTCTTGCACGCTGTACAAACAAAGCATATCATTCATAGAGAAGGGAAGCAAAGAGTGCAGAATGTAGTGTTACAGTCTTGGCTAGGGTGTAGAGAAAGATCAAGTTAATGTGAGGTAGGTCCATTCAAAAGTCTGATGGCAGCAGGGAAGAAGGTATTCTTGAGTCAGTTGACCTCAGACTTTTGTGTCTTTTTCCCAGTGGAAGAAGGTGGAAGAGAGTATGTCCAGGGTGCGTGGGTTCCTTGAATATGCTGACTGCTTTTCCGAGGCAGCGGGAAGCGTAAACAGACTGGGAGCCTGTGTAATGACAGTGAACAAGACTTGGTACAAGAGTAGGAGGGCAGGTTAAACAATCTGATCCACCAGTTTACCTCACCTAGTTATGATGCATAAAATCTCATGAATAATCACACTGCATCCCACCAATGTAGTCTCCCAAAGATTAAAAAATTCTCATCTACAAGACTGCATTGGCTGCATTTATAATGACTGGTATTTCTGGGAGTTTCTATTGGGTGTGATCTCCACATAAGAAAGCATCCAGCGTTATCTTTCAGAGGTTGAGAGACTCAGCAAATCTATGCACAAACCAACAACTCATTCCCAGACATCAGCTATCCTCCAGAAAGGAGAGACTGTCAAACATCTAACCCCATTTTAACCTTGAATCATTTCTAAGCATGATCCCTTCTCCCCCCACTTTGCTCTCCGCTTCCTGTGCCCTCCTTATTCCCCCCCCCCAACTCCCCCAGTCCCCCCCAAACCCATTCCCTGTCTTTACCAAGGGATCAAATTGAAATCGTCAACATCTTTGGCGTATCTGTGAGGTCTTCACTGGAGATGAGAGGAAGAAGGTGAGAGGTGGGTGAAGGGGGGGGGGGGGTTAAGGGAGGTGAAGGGGGTCGAGGAGGGAAAAGTGGGAAGAGTGAAATAACAGAGGTGTTTGAAGTCAGCTTCTTTGAGAAAAGAAAATTATCTTTCTCTCCAGTGGAGAAATCCAAATTCTTCCTCGCTCCGAAGATTTCTTCCTTCGATGAGCGAGAAACATTAAACCAAAAGCATCTTCAAAATTAATCCAAACCTCTTCCCACTTTGCTTTTCTTACGTAACCGTCTTTGCATAAAAAAGCTATTTTTTTCCTTCTCTATTCTGCGGCTACAGGTGGCTTTGAAATGCTGAGCAGTAGATAATGATCATTCAGCAATGAGCAGAAAACATTTACCTGGTAATCAGACTGTCCTGTAACAAAAGCGCCCGCCTTTTGAAATGGAGATACCAGATCGCATTTACTGGAAAAGCCTCAGTCAAAGAAGCAACATCGACAGGAAGCAGAGCAGACTTCAGACACACTCCATTATTTATCATTTTGTGAAGGAAACTGACATCCGTTCAAGTGCCAAGACAGGGCTGCATTGCATTTTGCCACTGGATCTAATCCCAGACCAAAGAATTTGAAAACAATGATGGGAATTTTAAAATGACATTGTACACTAGATGTGTGGAGATGCCGGCGTTGGACTGGGGTGGGCACAGTAAGAAGTCTCACAGCACCAGGTTAAAGTCCAACAGGTTTATTTAGAATCATGAGTTTTTGGAGCACTGCTCCTTCATCAGGAGAATACACTGGGGCATTAGATACAGTTGCAGAATCTTAAGTGACTTTGCACACTCCAAATGGGGCCTTCCACCAACAACAGTAAGGCTCTGCATTTATATAGCGCCTTTAATATCATTAACTATTCCAAAAGGGTAAGAGAGAGGCTGCGATAACTCAGGATATATTGCTGGGTATTTCCCAAAGAATTCCACACATTCCTCACATTCACCAGCCACTGGGTGAAGAAATTTCTTCTCATCTCAGTTCCCCTTATCCTCAAACTATGACCCATTAGAACCATTAGGCTCACTGGTCTATCGTTCCCTGTTTTCTCTCCATCTTCCTTTCTGAATAGTGGGCTTACACTAGCTACTGCCTAATCTGTACAAACAATTCCAGACTTCAAAGAATTTTGGAAATTTTTGAAAATAACCATCAATGGATCTACTATTTCCAGGGCCACTTCCTTAAGTACTCTGGGATGAAGATTATCAGGACCTGGGGATTTATCCACCTTCAAAGCCATCAATTACTCCAAAATCACTTGTCTACTAATGCTGATTTCCTTCAGCTTCTCTCTAAAACACGTTTCCATCAGAACTTCTGGCACATTATCCATGTACTTATTGGCACAGCAGCCAATGGTGGAGAAGAGGCCAGGACTTCAGGAGTACAGAGGTATGGGAGGCTTGTAGGACTGGAGGTGATTACAGAGATAGGGAGGAGCGGGGTTGTGCAGGGATTTGAAAATAAAGCTGAGAATTTTTAAATTGAGGCATTTCTTGAGCAGGTAGGTCAGCGAGCACATGGGACACAGAGTGAATGGGATTGGTTTGAGATAGGATAAGGGCAGCAGAGTTTGAGCTGAGTTGATTCTTTTATGGGTGCAAGGTCGGAGCTCAGAGACCCTTAGAAAAATAATGTCAGAGATAACAAAGGTCCACATAGGTGATGGTTTCAGCAACTGATAAATTGAAGCAGGTACTGAGATAGGTAATGTCATAAAGTGATGGAGAGAGAGGATACAGCATTGGAGGATCATCTCATATACTTAAGTTGTGAAGTGTCTGTTTGGCACAAGCCAGTTGACCCTGCAGGGGAACCGTGCAGTCAGTGGTTAGGAACAGCAACTTTAATATGACCTGGCAGGATGTGATTGTAGGATGTCAAAGCATTTCAGTATTAATCGAGCAAGAAAGAGATTGTGACCAGATGAGCTGTCTCTGAAAACCTGCTTCACACATTCCTCTGTATCTCCAGGCACCTCCTGCTCTGTGTCTAAACCCAACTATCAACTGGCCGTCAAACAGTTCCAATCAACCCTCACCCAACAGGCTTCCCTCGGGCTGTGTTCATGATCCGATCACTGTTCATACTGCCCCTTAATAAATCACTCTCAGACAGATTTCATTGTCATAGCAGCTCTAAATATTACCCTCTTTCAGATTAACATCAAACAAAGGCTCCATCTGCCCTCTCAGATGGGCATAAGAGATTTGAGGAGCACGGAGTTTTCCCCAGTGTCCTTAACCAATATTTATTCATCAAACAACATTGATAAAAGACAGATGATGTGGTCAGTGTCACATTGCTGTCTGGAGGAGGTTGCTGTGAATGGATTGGAATACGAAAGATTCTATGGCAACTTGCCGTTGCTCCATTGGGACATGTATCAGGACCAAACACTCCACCCTTCAGACTTAGGGAGTCATACAGTCATAGACAAGCCCTTCAATCCAACTTGTCCATGCTGCCCTTTTTTTAAATCCTTAAGCTAGTCCCAACAGTTAGGCCCATATCCCTCTATGTCCATCTTACCCATGTAACTGTCTAAATGCTTTTCAAAAGTCAAAATTGTACCTGCCTCCATAGCTACGTCTGGCAGCTCATTCCAGACACTCATCATCCTCTGTGTGAAAAAATTGCCTCTCTGGATCCTTTTGTATCTTTCCCCTCTCCCCTTAAACCTATGCCTTCTAGTTTTAGGCTCCCCTACTTTTGGGAAGAGATATTGATTATCTAGCATATCTGTACCCCTCAATATCTTATAAACTTCTATAAGCTCACCCCTAAGCCTTTTATCCTCCAGAGAAAAGAAGTCCCAGTCTATCCAGTGTTCCCTTATAACTCAAACTATCGAGTCCCGGTAGCATCCTTGTAAATCTTTTCTGCCCTGTTTCTAGTTTAATAATATCTTTTCCATAATAAGGTGACCAGAACTGTACAGTGTATTCCAAATATGGCCTTACTAATATCTTGTACAACTTCAACAAGATGTCCCAACTCCTGTGTTCAATATTCTGACCAATGAAACCAAGCATGCTGAATGCCTCCTTCACCACCCTGTCCATTTGTGACTCCAATTTCAAGGAGTTATGAACCCGTACCCCTATATCTCTTTGTTCAATGACTTACCCCAACGCTCTACCATTAACTTCGTAAGTCCTGCCCTGGTTTGATCTACCAAACTGCATCACTTCACATTTATCTAAATTAAACTTCATTTGCCTTCCATCAGCCCACTGGCCCAATTGCTCAAGCTCATGTTGCAATCCGAGATAACCTTGTTCACTATCTACTATGCCACCAATCTTGGGCATCATTTGCAAACTTACTAACTGTGCCTCCTATAATCTCATCCAAATCATTAACATAAATAATGGCACTGATCCCTGGGGTACACTGCTGATCATGGCCTCCACTCTGAAAAACATCTCTCTACAACTATCTTCTGTCTTCTATCATCAGGCCAATTTTGTATCCATTTAGATACCTCACCCTGGATCCTGTAAGATTTAACCTTATGCAACAATCTTGTCAAAGGCCTTGCTAAAGTCTATGTAGACAACATCAATTGCATTGCCTTCATCTACCTTCTTCGTTACTCCTTCAAAAAACGCAATCAAATTTGTGAGATATAATTTTCCACTCACAAAGCCATGCTGACTGTCCTTAATCAGTCCTTGCGTCTCTAAATACCTCAAGGTCCTGTCTTGCAGGGCTTCTTGATTTGAATAAAAATCCGTTGTGACTCATGTGCATCTTTGAGTTATTTGCCAGGTCACTCAGCCACACTAATCGCTGTCCAAAAGAGAAAATGCTGGAAAATCTCAGCAGGTCTGGCAGCGTCTGTAAGGAGTGAAAAAAGCTGATATTTTGAGTCCGGATGACTCTTTGTCAAAACTAAAGCTTTTTTACATTAATCTCTATCTCTGGCTCCTTGGTGTTTCCGATCTCACTGAAATACTTGGGGAAAATTTACCAGCAATTGTTCACCAGGCTGGAGTTACAGACCAATTTCCAATCAGCAGCTCAATATAACGAGAATATTTACCCTGATTGGTGTCTCACTGATTGTCTTTCTCTAAAGGTCAACCCCACAAGAATACACTAGAGTATTCAGAATCAATACTGCTCAAAATTAATCATTCTGCACATTAAATCCTGACCAGATTTGTCCAGTTAACTGTTATGGACAGGGATGAGAAAGGACAGAAAGTCCCGTTCTCTTCCCTTAATGTTTATAATCAGTGTATTTGATCAAACATGTAGCAATGTATGTTTCTTACCGCAGAGTGTGTGAACAATCCCAATAACCAGCAGCATGATTTTCATGGCTTTTACTAAAGCTAATTATTTATTCACATTTGTCCCAAAAATCCAAAAATCTATGTCACACACACGTGCGCACACAGACACACACACACGTGCGCACACAGACACACACACACGTGCGCACACAGACACACACACACGTGCGCACACAGACACACACACACGTGCGCACACACATATGCATGCACACACACATATGTGTGCGCACAGACATGCACACACACGCGCACATACGTGTGTGTACACACACATACGCACACACGTGTGCGTACACACACACACTCTCACACACATAGTCGCACAAACACACTCCCTAACACACGCACACACATTCTCTCACACACACATTCTCTCACACACATTCTCTCACACACACATTCATACACACACACTCATACACACACACTCATACACACACACTCATACACACACACTCTCACACATATTCTCTCACACACACATCCATACACACACACACTCGCACAAACACATTCCCTCACATACACACACACCCTCGCACACATACACTCTCTCACACACATATACACTTGTACACACACACACACTCACACACTCACATGTGTGCACACTCTCTCAGAAAAATACAGTTAAAGAGAATAGAGAACTTGTACAAATTACAAGCAAAATAATAATTTGCAATTCACATGATTGACTCGTCTTGGAAAACTTGAGGTGGACCTGGTGAGGGAGAGAGCTTCACATTTATGTGCAGTTTGGTGAATTTAATAACGAAGGTCAAATACCAAATTGTTGTAGGATTCTTCTCTCATAGAGTTGACTATTTCTAGTCTCTACTTGCAGGAGGAACAAGTTTGGAGGCCTAAGAATGTTCGAGTCTCCGGTTCTTAAGACTTGAGTATTACTGTCCTCTATGTTGCTGCAGTTTCTGCTGACAGCAGTTCAAAATTTAAATAGGGGGACCAACACCATGTGGCTTCTGTTGGTCCATTGGGTCTGCACCGATCCTCTGACAGAACAACTTACCGATCCCCGTAACCCCACACATTTACATGGCTAGTCCTCCTAATCTGCACATCTTCAGAGTGAGAGGAAATCGAAGCATTCAGAGGAAACCCATGCAGACATGGGGAGAATGTGCAAACTCCACACAGACAAAGCCGGAATTGAAACCAGGTCCCTGGTGCTGTGAGGCAGCAGTGCTAACCACCATGCTGCCCGTACAGAAAGATTGTTCTGCAATTAAGAGTTAAACTGTTTCATTTTGTTAGAGTTTGACTTAAACTGTTACGAATAAAGCTTGTTTTGTTAAAAAAATCCATCATGCGTCAGTGAAATTGCTCCTGGGCTGACGCGTCCAGACACATTTATGCCAAAATAGGAAACTTGTTGGGGGCTAATGGGGAAGCGATTACTCAGTGGTATTATCGCAAACAATTAATCCAGAAAATCAGCTAATGTTCTGGTGACCTGGGTTTGAATCCCGCCTGGGCAGAGGTTGGAATTTGAATTCGGTTAAAAAATGTCTGGACTTAAGAATTAATTGATGACCATGAAGCCATTGTTGGGTGTGGAAAAAACCCATTTGCTTCACCCTTACTTAGGTCTGGCCTACATGTGACTCCAGAGCCACAGCAACGTGGTTGACTCTCAACTGCCCTCCAAGGACAACTAGGGATGGACAATAAATGCTGGCCCAGCCAGCGTTGCCCATGTCCCAAGAATTAATTTTTGTTTAAAATGTGGTTTCATGACACATCTTGGGGGGTTTCTGATCTGGCATCCTAACAGGTGAATCACATGATTTTAAAGTTTAAAGTTTATTTATTAGTGTGACAAGTAAGGCTTTCATTAACATGGCAATGAAGTTACTGTAAAAATCCCCTAGTCATCACACTTCTGCAGCTGTTTCGGTACACTGAGGGAAAATTTAGCATAGTCAAGACATCTAACCAGCAAATCTGGTTAGATGCCACCTGCGCAGACATGGTCATTATTCCTGTTGGAAAATACTTTTCCTATAATATTAGTACTGTTACAATGTGGACAGGCTAGCAAGGCTTCTGAGCTATGTGAAGGATTCTTGTTTAAGTGTAGCTTTCTCAAAAGGGGAGTCAATTCCAACTATTTCAAGCAGTTGTACACAAAGAGGCAATGTAATATTCAGAGTCTCCCAGAGTGTGGCTCAGAGAGGTGGACCCCAGGGATATGGAATGATGGGAGACTGTTTCTCTCATATCTGCTGATGCCTGTCTGGCCAGAATTTCAATAGCAAATTAACCTTCTCAACAGTCATTAATGCAGCTAAATCTCTGCGCTTCTAATCCACCTGAATTTGAAAAATGCTTGGCAAATTTCCCAGGGCATGGAAAGAGTGTTAATCACTAAGAAAATGTTTAGCCCTGCTCTGTGAAATTAATGTTCATCGAATTAATCCTGGAACATTCATTAAGACACTCGTTTTGCTGCTACGAGATGCAATGATTAAATTAAAACAAGCCAGTGGTTTTCCGGAGTCATATTCCCTCTTCTTCCCCCGCTTCACAAAGAGTGATTTGTGCCTCTACAACAACGGGAATCTGGAGGCGTCCAGATGTTTCCAGGTCCTGGTGCAGGACTACACATCTGGAGTGCAAAATTGGTCATTGTTCCCGTTGGAAAATGGAGCTTGCTGTGAGGAATGATCGATTCTCTAGGGAAACTCCCTGGGTCCAAGGATTGGCCGGAAACCATCCCTGTACTAGGCTTGGACAATTTTAGACTTCCGGAATGTCTTTGAAAAACAAGCTACAGTTCCCGGAATTCTCATCTTTAAACTGGAATGTTGTGATTTTAAAGTTTAAAGTTTATTTATTAGTGTGACAAGTAAGGCTCACATTAACACTGCAATGAAATCACTGTAAAAATCCACTAGTTACCACACTGCAGCACCTGTTTGGGTACACTGAGGGAGAATTTAGCATGACCAGTGCATTCTTTCAGATTGTGGGAGGAAACCGGAGCACCTGGAGGAAACCCACGCAGACACAGGGAGAACATGCAGACTCCACGTAGACAGTGAGCCAAACTGGGAATTGAACCCTGGCCCCCGGCGCTGTAAGGCAGCTAACCATTGTGCCACTATACCACTCTTTATGGAAGGGCAATGCCCATTCATGAGATTTGAGCACAAAGTTCAGTCTGACACAGAGTGTCGTGCTGAGGGAGTGCCTCATTGTCAGAAGTGTTATCTTCTGGGTGAGATCTTAAACCACAACAAAATCTGCCCTCGTGTAAAGGCTCCTTGGGCCTGATTTTACCATCGTATTGCGCCTGTTTTCAGCACGAAAGCTTGGTAAAGTAGGGCGTGAGGCAAATAGCACAATCTGCACCTGCCTCTGCGCCGGCTCTCCTTTTACCAAGGCCCGAAATTTGGCGCGATCGTGAAATTGCATGCATTTAAATTGACTTAATGGGCTGCACGCCTAACCTGACAGGCACTTCCCCCTTTACCAGTGCAATCACCCATCCAATATCAGCCCAAAACAGACATGCTCTACAAAAATCCGATTCGGGTGCTCCAGTTAATGAGGAATTACATGCCAAGTGTCACAAGGCTCTCTGCTTCAGATCAAGGGGAGGGGGAAAGGGGTCTGCTGCCACACTGCCTGGGATCAGTGAGGTGGAGGTGGGGAGGGACACTGCCACTCTGCCTGTGATCAGTGAGGGGGAAGGGGGGGAGGAGGCTTTGATCGGTCTGGGTGGCGGTGTGTGTGGGGGGTATAGGGGATCAGTAATGTTGTGGGGGTGAGGAAATACTGTGGGGGCCAGAGGGAGGTATTCTCCATCTCGGGAGTGATGTGCAGGAGAGCTGCCTGCTAGCTTTTCTTTCTGCACGTGCACGGTTAGAGGCACCAATCAGTGCTGCAGGATTGCCGGGGCTTTAAGCCCCACCACGGGCTTCTGAAGCGCAATGCCGAATCACTGATATTTTTTCAGGCAGAGTGCGTATGGGGGGACCTGAGAACGGGTGGAAACATCAGATCTGAAACACACCCAGATTCAAGTCCGCCCAGCACTTTGAATCAAATTGATAAAATCAGGCCTCTTGTCACCATTGGAAGAAGGGTCGAGTGTTGGGTCAATATTGATTCCATAACCAACAGGACTTCAAAAGAAAAGACGAGAGAATTTCTGCTCCCATTTCTGGCCAGCGGAATTGGCACCAGGAACGGGAAATCTTGTGAAATTCCCAAATCACGTTTCACACCCACAGAAATGAGTGACATTATTGGAGTGAAATCCAAGTTAAAAGACACAAAATGATTACCTGGCACAAAATGGACTCTGGGAAAAGACATTAAAAAGCATTAACTTTTGGCACAGACATTACACAAAGAGTTAAAACCTGTAATGTTTAAATTACTGCAGGAAACAGGTCAGACCATGAGTTACCTTAAACTTGAGCTAAAAGCATAACCAAAACAATGAGTTTGATAATGAGATCAGCTACTGATGGGGGGACATAAATGTATATAACAAGATCAGCCATTAATAGGGACGTAACTGCATAAATGTATCTACTCTATGCACAACGATGTGCTAACTATCTGCACATGTCTACTCGACATGTAACGATGTGCCAACAGCTAACTCCATACTGTCTATTATCTAACAATGTATAAAAGATGCTCAACTACCATTGTGTAGTTGAGAAGGTGACTGCCTGTACTGCGGAGGGCCAGTGCTTCTCCCAAAGCTTTGTCTGAATAAAACTGTTTGTTGAACCTCCAAGTCTGACTCTGAAGCTTTCCCACAGCAACACGATTGTCCCTGGCGGTGAAGTGCCAGGACTGGTGATATTCAACATCAGGATCAGCATTATAATAAATTTGCACCTCATTAACCAGCCTCTATGTATGAAACACCACTCTCACTTCCCTCCTTCCCCTTTTCCGCTCAACCCTTCCCCTGAGTAATTCCACTCACCCCGGCGGGAGGTGAGACCGATACGAATTATGGCAGGTCCCTCACAGCATGCACCTGGCGGACAGACCCCTTCCCGAGGAGCTCAGGTGAGTATATCACTCAGCTGGGGGGATGGGGGGGGGGGGGGGGGGGGGGGGAGTCTGACACCCACCACTACCTTGGCACTGCCCCTGGGCACTGTCCTTTGCTCACACAACATAGACCAGGGCCTGGAGGCAATGCAAAGGAATTATTGGGTAGTGCCAGGTGACACTGCCAGGTAGTATTGGGGAGTAAGGAGGAAAGGGAGTCCCCATGAATATTTCTGCCCCAGTGCGGTCTTTAAAACTGGCAGCCGGATCTTTGAGAAACTGAGCCCAGCCTCCTGGTGTGACCTCGAGAAACCTGCTGCTGGCTGTTAATTTTTTAATGTTTCCAACTATACGGTGGAGAAATCTACCATTGCTGCCATGGCTTCACATTTCCCACTCTCCGTCACACACTGCCAAACACAAGGGAATATTCCACCCAAAGGTGATCACATTGCTGTTTGTGAGATCTTGCTGTGTGTGAATTGACCATCACATTCCGTGTTACAATGGTGACTACACTTTAGGAAGGGGCGGGGCAGGGTGGGGCGGGACAGGGTGGGATGGGGCATGGTGGAGCAAAGTAAGACAGGCAGGGCAGGTCAGGGTGAGGTGGGGCGCGGCAGGGCGGGACAGAACAAGATGGGATGGGGCCGAGCAGGAAAGAGCAGGGCAGATGGGGTGGGGCAGGGTGGGGAGGGGCAGGGCAGGGTAGGATGGGGTGGAGCGGGGCAGGATGGGGCAGAGAGGGGCAGAACGGGGAGAGGCAGGTTAGGACAGGATGAGGTGGGGCAGGGCGGGGTGCAGTGCCATTACTGGTGTATCCATCTCACTTTAATGTTTTTATTTAGCTCAGTGGGAGTGAACTCTCAATGGCTCGGCTTCACGGCTGAATCTCTGGTTTTCTGTTTCAAAACACAGCAGAGAGGCTACATAAATCACAGGGGAGAAATGCAGGGTGTGTGCAGAGTGAAGCGAAATTCATTCTGCATGCCTCATTGGGTCCAACATGATGCAGTCATTATCCATCCCAAGATGCGAGTGTGTGTTTCTGACTGAGAGTCCGTTCCCTCACAGGCTGTGAAAACCTCCGTGAAGGTCAGACACTCAAGGATATGGATTGAGGAATAGAAACAAAGGAAAAGGTTGTGATAAAGCTGACTTAGATTTGTAGATTGTATGGAGGAGGTGAGAGAGGGGAGGCGTTTCGCAAATTATGAGGTTCTGCAGCAGAACGAATTTGGGCAGAGCAATTAGTTTTGACGATTTTTCTCACAAACTTAAATCTCCAATAAGGATTAAACTGGGACTTTCAACCAATATACCACCACTTGATAACAACAATGGACTTAGTTTGATTTATTTTTGTCATATGTATTGGAATATAATGAAAAGTAGTGTTTCTTGCGTGCTACACAGACAAAGAATACCATTCATAGAGTACATTGGGGAGAAGGAAAGGAGAGAGTGCAGAATATACTGTTACAGGAGATTCTTAAAGGGAGAGAGAGGTGGAGAGCTTTAAGGAGGGAATTCCAGAGCTTGGGGCACGGACAACTGGAGGTACAACTGCCAATGATGGACAGAAATATAAGCTTAATGTTTGACATGTCAGTGACAACTCTCCCCAACTTTTATAAATGCACCATAGAAAGCATTCTTTCTGTTTTATCACAGCTCAGTATGGCTCCTGCTTTGCCCAAGACCACAAGGAACTACTAACGAATGTAGCCCAATCCATCACGCAAACCAGCCTCCCATCCATTGACTCTGTCTACACTTCCTGCCGCATTGGCAAAGTAGCCAGCAGAATTAAGGACCACACACACCCTAGACATTCTCTATTCCACCTTCTTCCTTCGCAAAAAGATGCAGTAGTCTGAGGTCACATACCAACGAGTCAAGAACAGCTTCTTCCCTGCTGCTGTCAGACTTTTGAATGACCTACCTCGCACTGAGTTGATCTTTCTCTACACCATTGCTATAACTCTAACACTACATTCTGCACTCTCTCCTTTCCTTCTCCATGAACGGTATGCTCTGTCTGTGTAGCATGCAAGAACAATACTTTTCACTGTGTGTTAATACATGTGACAATAATAAATTAAATCAAATCAAATCAAATCAGATCAAAAGGTCTGACAGCAGCAGGGAAGAAGCTGTTCTTGAGTCAATTGGTAAGTGACTTCAGACTTTTGTATCTTTTTCCTAATGGAAGAAGATGGAAGAGATAGTGTCCAGGGTACGTGGGTCCTTGATTATGCTGGCTGCTTTGCCAAAGCATCAGGAAATGTAGATGGATGGGAGGTTGGTTTTTATGTTGGACTGGGCTATATTCACAACCCTTTGTAATTTCTTGTTTGCCAATGAATAAATCAAATTGTAATTTCTTAGTTGCTGGAGGGTGAGCCATGGTGAGTTGAATTGAAATGTATCCCATTGTTGTTGTAGGGGTCAGGAGAAGATGAGAGTCATCCCGAGAGTGCCCAGCATTTGGGAATTTGAATGACACAGCAATAAGGCTTAGATCTGTTACATGTTTTCATCATAAGAGCATGACAACAACATAAGAACTGGGAGCAGGAGTGGACCATCTAGCCCCTTGAGCCTGCTTCACCATTCAATAAAATCAAGGCTGATATTTTCGTGGACTCAGCTCCACTTACCCCACTGCTCACCATAACCCTTAATTCCTTTACTGTTCAAAAATTTATCTATCTTTGCCTTAAAAACATTCAACGAGGTAGCCTCAACTACTTCACTGGACAGGGGATTTCATAGATTCATTAAGATCATTTTACTCTGGGCAAGAAGACAGAGAGAACATCATTTCTACCGTCCTTTTCCCGACCTCAAATAAAATCCCAAAGTGTTTCAGATTCAATTAAATGCTTTTCAATAAGTTGTCACGAAACAAAATTTGCAACAATCACAAAAGGAGCAATTTGGACTTGGTCAATGGGATAGGTTTTAAGGAGAGTCTTAAAGGGGAAGGGAGAGAGGTGGAGAAGTGGAGACTTTAAGGAGGGAATTCCAGAGCTTGGGGCCCAGACAGCTGAAGGTACGACCGCCAATGACAGAGAGATTAAAATCAATGATGCTCCAGAGGCTACAATTATAGATCTCAGAGGTTTAAGGCTTTAGGAGAAGATGGAGATGAGAAGAATATGGAGAGATGAGAGATGATATGGAGAAAAACGAGGATGAGAGTTTAAAGGGGCAGGAGATTAAGAGGAGATTTGGGGAAAATCTTTTTCACCCAGAAAGCAGTGGGAATCTGAAACTCACTGAATGCAAGAGTGGTAGAAACGGGAATGTACATGAAGTATTTCGATGAGCATTTGAAATGGCATAGTATACAAGTGCTGGGAAATGAGATCGGAATAAATTGATGCCTGATGTCCAGCACAGGCACAATCGGCTGAAGGGCTGTAAATCTCCCTAGCTATGATTAAAATAGAGATGTTGGAAGGAAGGTGAGAAATGTGTCAAGAATGAGAGAGTAACAATTTAGAACGATGTAATGTGTTTCATTTACCCTTTTTTATTGATTGCTGTATGGTGTTGCTTCCTGGATCCTGAGTCTGATTACTGGACTAGGTGGTGTACCAGTTAACCTCGTGTATCTGACGATCCCATTTCTTTTAACACCAAAATATCTAATGAGGTCTCTTCTTGGTATTCAAGATAACCACTCGCATTTCAACTAATAAATACATGTTTTGTTCAGGCTTTTCTGGCATTAGATGTCCTTCCCAATTCCTCAGCATAGAAATTCACAATTTGGGTCATAGCTCCCTTCCAGGTCACCGAGCAGGTGATGTGAGCCTTGTTGCCAAGAGAATGTGTGGGAGTCACACTCACCCAGCAGACTGCACATGACCATTGGTGGATAGAAATTGGCTTTCCTTCCAAAAGAATAAAGTTTAAAGCTGGTTGCAAGCTAAAGGTCGTAACATTTAACAAAATGTCAAATAATCCAGCTGCAGTGAGGGAGTTAGTGAGAAAATGGTGGGAAAATGGAAGCAGGAATCCATCCTAAGGATGATACTAAGACCATGGGAACAGCCTGACCATGAGAGGCTTGTATCAGAATGGGTTCCCGTAAACTGCAGATATGGTTACGTTCATCACCAGACGTTCAGGCTGCTACTTTACCGGCACACCCACCCCGAAGCTCGGAGGACAGCATTCTTCATTGGTTTCAGGCGGGATTGTACAAACCTTGGCAGGCGTGCCGGTAAAATTCCACCCACAAAGTGTACACGCATGCCTAACTGGGCCAAATCAAACCCCCAAGTCCAGCAACGATTCCAGACCAACAAGTTGGTGTAGCTGCCTTAAGGAATGAAGGGTTGAATGAAGGTTTATGAATCTAGGGTTGAGGCAAAAGATCAAGATTTCTCGGCAACTACTAAAAAACGTTGATGCCCAAATTACCAATTTGTGGCAACTCTTCACCAGAGAATGGCAAAGACACGAGGGCCCATTCTGCCAGATCGACAGCAGGGATGGAACACCCGTGGGTTTTGGTAACTAGACATTCAGATCATTCATAACCATGAGAATATCCAATTTAGCTGATGAAAGGGGAAATGATTTGTTGATGAGGAGTAATTGTGAAACCAAAAAGCCAGCACAGTTGGTTTTCTCCCGAAGGAAGGGTATAGAAAGCTGATTTAAAATACGGATCATGAGCCTTGGGAGTCCCTGGGAAGTGTGTAAATAGATGATGATATTGATGTACTTGTTTTTATCCTACAGGTGCTTTGATCCGCCTTGTCTAACGAGGGGCATACACGCGATGGGTCGTGAGAGGACTACTCTTGGACCTTTTGAGAGTATCCTACTGCTTCACATCGTTAGTGTATGCTTGACCTGGACCATCTGATGGGCAACATGACAGCTCAGTGGCTATCGCTGTGCGGTGCAGATGCATGGATTTGGGCCTGTGTCTATGGGAGTTTGCGCATTCTCCCAGTGCTTGCGTGGGTTTTCTCCGGGTGCTCCGGTTTCCTCCCACATCCCACAGATGTGCTCTTAGGCTAATTGGCAAAACAAATTCTCCCTAAATTGTCTCGAATTTGGTTTTTAATCCATAGATCTATAAACATGGACAGGGATCGCGGGTAAAAGTGGGAACATCGAGGTGGCAGCGTGGGCTCGTTGGGTCGAAGGTCCTGTTTCCCGTGCTGTTTTGTTCTTTGTTCTTTGAAACAAAACTAAGTGCCTAAGGGATGAGAAAATAGGAGTATTTCCCGCCCGTTTTTTGGGTATACGAATTTCTGACACTCTATGCACTGCAGAGTGCCACGGCGTGATTCCTCTGGTAAGTGGTGGCAGAGGTGAGGATTATGGGGGAGCCTATTCCCAACTGAGAGGCCGGCAGCAAAGTGTTGAGTGGGCCACTGTGCATGCGCCGATCTGTCAGAGCGAAAATCGGCACATGTTGTTGCTGGCCTCCTACTGATCCCCAAGGGATCTTGCACTAATTGCTGGCTTGCCCACAACCCCCATTGCCAGCCATACAGACACCGCCCCCGCTCCCCCACCCATATACTGATCACTGGCCTACTGGACCTCTCTCGCAAAGCCTGATCTCCCCGCCCCCTCCCCCAGTTGGCTAGCCCCTGATCTCCCTAACCCTCTGGCCAGCCTCAATCTCCCTCCATACCTGCTGACTAGGTCTGTTACCCCAACCCCTTGCCAGCCCTGATCACCTCTTCTCTCCCTCTCTCACTGATCTTTATTGCAGAGTGGTTGTGGATCTCCTCTCCCACTGATTGTCCCCCCATAAGTCCTCAAGTATGCCCCGCCCCCTCTTGGCTCTGCCTCCTTGGCACTGCCCAGTGGTCAGTGCAAGGTGCCCCAGTGGGCAGTGCCAGGGTGCCAAGCTGGCAGGGCCCAAGGGCCACCTCCCCCTTTGCCTCCGGCCTCTGGGAGATGAGACACCAGTGGGCCTGGTGAATCCTGTCCCTGGCCCGCTAAACATATCGAAATGGTAATTTAAAAAAAATGTTTGAGGTGCTTGTGACCAGTGGCCGCTCTTGCCATTGGCATCTCCTGGGTCACTGTATTGCAACAGCAGGACTGGAGAATCCTGGCCGTGGTGTCTCCCAAGCCACTGCGTCATTATACAGGGCTGGAGAATCCTGGCCTTGATGATTCCCAGGCCACTGCACTGCTACAGCAGGGCTGGAGAATCCTGGTCTTGGTGATTCCCAGGCCACTGCACTGCTATAACAGGGCTGGAGAATCCTGGCCTTGACAATTCCCAGGCCGCTGCACTGCTACAGTAGGGCTGGAGAATCCTGGCCTTGATGATTTCCAGGATACTGCACTGCTACAGCAGGGCTGGAGAATCCTGGCTGTGTACATCTGATCCAGAGTGAAATCCTTATGATGAAGTCATAACCAAAGTGACTCAGGGTGAATTTGATGAACGATTTCCAACTGAAGCCAAAGGCGCTCAACCTGATAGTTTTTAAAACGTTCTGAGGTTCAAACAATCCTTGTAGAATTAATTCAATAAATAACACAGGACATATTGATTTCACTTGAATTGCTGATGTTTGTTTTCACATTTCAAAAAGGCAAACATCTGGACCAACGCCAGGGGTTCACAGTTTATATTTGGTGTGTAAGTTGATCCCCGCTTTTCGGAAAGGTTTTTCGAAGCTTCGAAGGTTATCTTATGCGAGGTATTTTTTTTTGTTTATGCATTTTCCAAAGCTGCCTCTTCCCCAGTGGGGCACCATCCTGGACAGATGTCACCTGCTCCTTCATGAGTCAATATCCACCGTGGGGCTGCTCAAGAGCAGACGGCCCCTTCTACCTTTACAGGGAGGGGGCAACACAGACCATCCCAGGATTGAGAGACTTTGTCGGGGGGGACTGGAAGAAGCTGGGCTTGTTCTCTTCAGAGCAGAGAAGGTTAAGTAGAAATGTAAAAGGGCTGTTCAGGATTATGAATGGTTTTGATTGAATAAATAGGGAGAAACTGTTTCCAATAGCAAAGGGATTGGTAACCAGAGGGCACAGATTTAAGATCGTTGCTAAATCAGTAGAGATGATTGTGAAGAGAAACAGCTTTATGCAATAAGTTGTTGTGATCTGGAAGGTGCTGCCAGAAAGGGCAGTGGAAGCAGATTTATATAGCAACTATCAAACGGGAATGGGATAAATATTTAAATGGAAAACATTACAGGGCTGTGGGGAGAAACATAGAATCCAAACATGGAATCCCTACAGTGGAGAAAGATGCCATTCAGTCCGTTGAGTATAGAGTCTGCATCGAAGCTCCGAAACAGCATCTGACCCAGAAACAGCCTCAAGACAAATGACCAAAGACTTTGTTTATGATACGGAAATGAAGGCCTGAATCCCCAGAGAGGTTTCCACCATCTCAAGATATCCCAAAGCACATTAACAACAAATGAAATAATTTTTGAAATGTAGTTATTGTTACATAGAAAACGTGACAGGCAACCTGCGCACAGCAACATCCTAGAATGTGATAATGACCAGATTTTGGTTACGAAATATTCGCCCTAGAACTCCAGCAAGAGTACCCCCTGCTTTTCAAATAATTCCACTCAAATTCTTCATTAGCACCTTCTAAACCCACCTCTATCATCTGGAAGGACAAGAGCGCCAAGTACAGAGGAACACCACCATCTGAAAATAACCCTCCAACTCACTCACCATCATGACTTGGGAATATATCGGCCGTTCCTTCACTGCTGTTGGGTCAAAATCCTGGAACTCTCCCCTGAACAGCACTGTGGGTGTATCTACACCTCATGCATTGCAGTAGTTTAAGAAGGCAGGTCACCACTACCTTCTCGAGGGGCAATTAGGGATGGGCAATAAATGCTGGTCTAGCCAGTGACACCCACATCCCATGAACTAAAGCGGAGAGATTAGGTCTAGATAAAAGCTCTGCTCTGTCAAAGGGTCATCCAGACTTGAAGCATTGGCTCTATTCTCTCTCCACAGATGCTGTCAGTTCTGCTGAGGTTTTCCAGCATTTTTTGTTGTTTAAGATTAGATCAAGGCTTGACATCTCATTGGAAAGACAGCATCTTTAGCAATGCTGCACTCCTTCAGTGCTGCATTAACAAGCCAGCCTGGGGTTATAAACTTGTAAATCAGAGAAACATAAGCACAGAAGGAGGCCTTTCAGCCCATTATACCTCTGCTGGCTCTTTAGTACAGCTATCCAATTAGAAGTAGCTACAGCTATTTTTCTGCTTTCACCTTGAAAGCAGAGAAGTGGCACAGTGGTTAGTTAGCAATGCTGTCTCACAGTGCCAGAGAACCAGGTTCAATTCCAGCCTTGGGTATCTGTTTGTGTGGAGTTTGCATATTCTCCCCATGGGTTTCCATGGTGTTTAAAGACATGCAGGTTAAAGGGATTAGCTGGGTAAATGCATGGGTTTACAGTGATAGGGCGAGGTGTGAGTCTGGGTGAGAGGCCCTGTTCATAGAATCATAGCATTCCTACAGTGCAGAAGGAGGCTATAAAGCTCATCAAGCCAGCACTAATAACAACCTCACCCAGGTCCAATCCCCTAACCCCACTTACTTACCGTGCTAATTCCCCCGGACATTAGGGTCAATTTAGCATGGCCAATCAACCTAACCCGCACATCTTTGGAATGCGGGAGCAAATCGGAGTACCCAAAGGAAACCCACACATACACAGGGAGAATGTGCAAACTGAACATAGACAGTGACCCGAGGCTGGAATTGAATGCACGTTCCTGGCACTATGAGGCAGTAGTGCTAACCACTGTGCCACTATGCTATCCCTGAGAGACTTGGTGCATATTCGAGGGGCCAAATGGCCTCCTTCTGCACCGTAGTGATTCTATGCTGTGCAAATAGGTACTGAAGTGGCAGAAGTTTGATAAGAATGGTGGAATGGTTTCTGAATGTAGTTTTCCCTATCTGACATGGACCCTACCTCAAAAACCCCAATGGATGTTGCCAACTCAGACTCAACCTCCAGTCTCTAACTGCCCCACTCCCTCACACAAACCATTGGCTGCTCAGGACATCAATCAACAACTCTTACCATTAATTGGATAGCAAAAGAGCCTCTTTGCCTTACCTGATTGGATGATCTTTGCCCATCATTCGCGCAACCTTCCATCGCCAACACAAAATAAAATGTAAAAAGAAAATAGAAATTTTCTCCCTTTTTCACCAATTCCCTCCTTTGCTTTTCCTCCACACCGTGAAATTAATATTTAACTGCTGGAGACTCCAGGGCAGCCCTGAAGGGTTGGCAACTGTAAAAAGTGACATTAAAAAAGAATGATGGGGTTGTTTTCTCTCTCGCCTCTTCCCAGCGCTGGTTTATTCTGAGAGGCAGAGTTATTTTTAAACCTTGATACTTTCTGCATTAACTGCTCCATCAATCATTCTCAGCACAAACCATTCGATCCCTGGGCATTCCCTGCACGGATTCCTCAATAAAATGGATTTTTTTTTGCTGAATTCCCCCCGGGTAATTTCTAAAGGAGCCTGGTTGTCTTGGCAACCACCGTCTCTGACGAGTCCGGCTGACAGGAGTATTACTAAACAAGGAGATTGGATTGGAAATGGAGGTTTCAAAGGCTGGGGAATCCCCTGTTATTTCCAGGGCTCCACTGGGAGTTTGACACAAACTGCTAAGTAATGGGTTACTGACAATGGGTTTCCCTTCAAAAGCTGGCAGTTCCCAGCCAGGGTCTAACATTAAAGCAGACCTTTAACACATAAACCCTTCTCTCCGCGTTTCTCTGTCTCTAGTGTGTGTGTGTGTGTGTGTATCTGTATTGGGTGTGTATTTGTATGCGTGTTTTTGTGTCTTTGTATGTATTGTGTGTGTCTTTTAATGCACTGTGTGTGTAGATGTGTCTTTTGTGTGTGTGTCTGTCTGGGTGTGTCTTTTTATGTATGTGTGTGTGTTTGTACGTTTTGTGTGTGCCTGGGTGTGTCTCTGTATGTATGTGTGTGTGTCCCCTTTGTCCTTCTGCTTTGCTCAATATTTCGTGATATTTTCTCTCTTTTTCCTCTCTCTATTTAATTGATTTTGCCTCCCTATCCTCCGTCCCTTTGTTTCCCTCTGTCTTTCTCTCTCCGACATATTTCGGAGTCGCTCTGTCTCCTCTCACTTGCACCTTTCTTTGTGACAGACTCCCTCACTCTCTCTCTCTCTCGGTCTCGCTGCACCCCCGGCCCCTTCACCCCTACATACACACACACAAACTCTATGCCTCTTTCTCCTCTCTAGAAATCGGAATCGAGACTGAAAAGACGACAAAAGATACTCTGAAAATTGGTCTCGGCTGCATCAATTTTTTCTTTGATGGGGGGGGGGGGCAGAGAGGCTGTGAAAAGAAGCCCAAATCCCAATTCTACTCTGACACCGATCCCAAATCTCACCCTCAATATTTGTCTAAATCAATGTGGAATTTAGTGGGAACTAATATTCCTGACTTAATAAATGACTAAAATCGTGTTCCATATTTCAGTGACCTCTATTCTCAGTCTGTGGCAGAGAGGTTGTAGACACTGACATTTTTTTAAACAGATTACTGTTTGATTGAGATAAATTATGAATTTCTTTATTTAAAAATACGGACAGCAGGGAGTGAGAGTCACTGGATGATTGAAGGATTCCGGATATATTTGATACCCCATCAATAAAGTGGAAATGCTATTGACTAGGACATTACCTCGGTAGTATTGAGTGTACAAGACATTGCTGTAGGATTGGAAAAGGTTAATAGCGTGTCTCCATAATCTGGAGAGTTTCTGCATTACTGTTTCGTGTCAAAGTGACATTCACACCCTGCCCATAGCTGACAGATTGGCGCTGAGAATATTTCCTACTTATTTGTGCAATAAGTAAAGATTGGTCATTTAATTTTTAGCAGTTAGTCGTAGGATCAGAAGAGCTCGTAATACAGAAGGCCACTCTGCCCATCGTGACTGTGCTAACTCTTTGAAAGAGCTACCTAAATAGTCCCACTCTCCCTACTCTTTCACATTCAAGCGTTTTGCTAATTCCCTTTTGAAAGTTCCTGTTGAATCTGCTTCCACCACCCTCTCAGGCAGCAGTGCCCAGATCACAACTCACTGCGTGAAAACATTTGAGGGTGGCACGGTGGCAAAGCGGTTCCCATTGCTGCCACACAGCTCCAGGGACCTGGGTTCGATTCCCAGCTTGGGTCACTATCTGTGTGGAGTTTGCACTCCAGTGGATATAATCCTAACTGACTTAGCCTCTCCTCATGTGACAGACTTGCCAGCCTAGGAATCAGCCTGGTAAACCTTTGCTGTAATGTGTCTATGGCAAGGACATCCTTCCTCAGATAAAGGCACCAAAACTGCACACAATACTCCAGGTGTGGCCTCACCAGTGCCCTATACAATTGCATCTAAACATCCTTATCCTGCAGACTCAAATCCTCTCCCCATGAAGGCCGACATACCATTTGCCTTCTTTACTATCTGCTGTACCAGCACGCTTACTTTCAGCGACTTAGAGACCTTAACTAGCATTGATATAGTGTCTAATGCAACATCACAGGGCACTTTACAAGAAAGCAGATACTTTTGAAAGTGCAGTCACTATTGTAGTGTAAAAAAATGTAGCCAATTTGCACACAGTTAGATCTCATTATCAACATGATACTGATCTGTTATTTAGTTTCTTGTTTGAGGGATAAATATTGACCCCATGAAACTTGGGGAAACTCTCCTCCTCTTCCTTGTCATAGAGTAACAGGATTGTTTTCATTTAGTTGAGAGGGAAGATGGAGCCTTGGGTTCACATCTCATTGAAAAGATGGCATCTTTGACAGTGCAGCACACCCTCGGTGCTCCACAGCGTTTGTTATCCTGGATCATGGACTCAAGGATTTGGGCTCAAGGCATGTGTGTCCTGACTCAGAGGTGAAGAGTTTCCCACTGAGTCAGGGTTGATGAACAAGAAGCAACATTGAGGGAGCAGTGTGGCTTTCCATAAGAAGCAATCTCAATGTGAATCTCAGCTAGGACACAGCACAAATGCAGGAGGAAGGGAGAATGCATAGGTTGTTGGGGGTATTGGTGGGGGTGATGGGGGGGAAGGGAGGGGTCATTGGCTAGGACAATGAAATAGTGGCAGAGTCTTGAATCTGAGGAGGAAGATTGCATGGTCCTTATCTCAGAACCAGCCAACTTCAATGTTGAGACTCGAACACATAAAGGAATGGCCATTTCAGATAGGGATAGGGAGATATTCCTTCTCACAGAGGGTTGTGATGCTTGGGAATTCTCCAGCCCAGAGAGGGATGCTCAGACATTGAATAAACCTGAGACTGCAGATTTGCAGAGTCAAGGAATATGGAAATAGTGCAGGGAAGATGGATTGTGGCAGAATATCATAATTCGGTTACAAGTGATGTACCTCAGGGATCTGTT
Source organism: Sphyrna mokarran (assembly GCA_024679065.1). Classification (NCBI taxonomy): domain Eukaryota; kingdom Metazoa; phylum Chordata; class Chondrichthyes; order Carcharhiniformes; family Carcharhinidae; genus Sphyrna; species Sphyrna mokarran. The sequence continues at coordinate 12,811,679 of JAGIQG010000026.1, read as the reverse complement.
TTAGGGCCCCTGCTGTTTGTAATTTTTATAAATGATCTGGATGAGGGTATTGAAGGATGGATTAGTAAATTTGCGGATGACACCAAAGTCGGAGGATGGTAGATAGTGAAGAGGGGTGTTATAGTTTGCAGAGAGACTTGGACAAGTTGCAGAGCTGGGCCGAGAGGTGGCAAATGGAGTTTAATGCGGAAAATTGTGAGGTAATTCACTTTGGCAGGAATAACAAATGTGTAGAGTATAGGGCTAATGGTAGGACTCTTAATAGTGTTGAAGAACAGAGGGATTTTGGTGTATATGTGCATAGATCCCTGAAAGTTGGCAATCAAGTCGATAAGGTTGTTAAGAAGGCAGATGGAGTCTTAGCTTTTATTGGTAGGGGGATTGAATTTCGGAGCCGCAACGTCATGTTGCAACTGTACAAAACTCTAGTGCGGCCGCACTTGAGTATTGTGTGCAGTTCTGGTCCCCACATTATAAGAAAGATGTGGAGGCATTGGAGAGGGTACAGAGGAGGTTTACCAGGATGTTGCCTGGTATGGAAGGCAGGTCTTATGAAGAGAGGCTGAGAGATTTGAGGTTGTTTTCGTTAGAAAGAAGGCGGCTAAGAGGAGACTTATTGAAACATATAAGATGATTAGAGGTTTAGATAGGGTGGACAGTGATAGCCTTTTTCCTAGGATGGAAGAAGCTAGCACGAGGGGACACAGCTTTAAATTAAGGGGTGATAGTTATAGGACGGATATCAGAGGTAGGTTCTTTACCCAGAGGGTGGTTAGGGAGTGGAATGCCCTGCCTGCAGCAGTTGTAGATGCGCCAAGTTTGGTGGCGTGTAAGAGGTTAGTAGATAAGTTTATGGACGAAAAGGGAATGGTTTAGATTAGAGGGGTCATTGCTTTTTCTTAATTGGTCGGTGCAACATCGAAGGCCGAAGGGCCTGTTCTGCGCTGTAATGTTCTATGTTCTATGTTCTATAATCTCTGGTGGAGCAGGCTAGAAGGGCTGAGTGGCCTTCTGCTGCTGCTATTTTTCTGGTGTCATGGATGGGTTAAACAGTGTGGAGCTACCAAATGAATGTTGGCAGGCTGTCGGGGCAGAATTTGCTTTTAATCTTTTTATGCTGTGCTTGGTTTTTCTTAAAATAGCCACGCTGCTGAGATTGAACTCAGCAGAATCGTTTAAATAAATTACTATTGTCATTTTCCAGTTCACCCACAGACCCTGCCAATTCTGATCCAGGACCAAACTCCTCACAGCTCGCCAGACTGGAGCTGAATCTGAACTTTTCCCTCAGCCCTGCTTTTATCTTGATCTCCATTGGGGATTTATTTTAATGATTATTGAGTGGTGCTGAAGGTGCTACATGGAGGCAGCTCTCTGGGATTGTTGGAATCCCCACCAGTCAGCCTATGGCAGGATAAGGTGCTGAGGCAAGCACGGGGTTAGGTCCTTTCCAATGCCACCATTGCCTCACTAACCCCCTCACAGATCACTCAAACCCTCCTTTGCTTCACATGTTCATTGCTGTTTCCTCTCTCACTCACGCTGTTCCTCAATCTTGCCCCATCTCCCTTTTCTCTCTCAGTCCTTTCTCTTTTATTTCTATCACTCACTGTCTCAATCCTTTCCCTTTCTAATCTCTCACTGTCACCTTTCCAACTCTTCCTCTATCATTCATTTTCTCTTTTTCTCTGTTTTTCCTCTCTCTCCTTTGCACCTTTTTCATCTCCTTTCCCCCTCTCTCTCTCCTCCATCGTTTTTCCTCTTTCATCTTTTACCTCTCTGTCTTTAACTCTCTCTATCTTTCTCCTCTCACATTTTTCCATTCTTCCCTCTCCACCTCTGTTCTCCCCAATCCCTCTCCATTCAAACTTTAATCTTTCTATTTTCTCTCCTCTCTTTCTATTCTTCCTTTGTCTATTCTCCCTTCTTTCTCTGTCTTCCTCTGTCTGTCTCCTTCCTCTCCCTCTGTTTCCCTCCCTCTCTGTCTCCCTCCTTCTCTGTCTCCTTCCCCTCTGTCTCCCTCCTTCTCCATTTCCCTCTTTCTTTGTCTCCTCCCTTCTTCCCTCTCTATCTCCCTTCCTGTTTTCCTCACTCCCTCTCTGTCTCCCCTCTCTCTGTTCTCCCTCTCTTTCTGCCACCCTCCCTCTCTCTTCCTCCCTCCCTCTGTTTCCCTCCTCTCTCTCTGTTCTCCCTCTCTTACCGTCTGCCTTCTTCCTTCTCTCTGTCTCCCTCTTTTTCTCTGTTCTCCCCCCCTCTCTCTTCTGTTTCTCTGTTCTCCCTCTCTCTCTCTCTGCTTCCCTCTCTCTGTCTCTCTCATGTTCTCTCTATCTCCCTCTCTTTCTCTGTTTTCCCTCACTCTATGTTTCCCTCTTTCTCTCTGTCCTCTCTTTCTCTGTTTTCCCTCACTCTATGTTTCCCTCTTTCTCTCTGTCCTCTCTCCCCCATCTCCCTCTCTCTTTCTCTCTCTGTCTCTTTCTCTTTCTTTCTATTCTCCCTCTCTCATGTCTGTCTCCCTTGCTCCCTCCCTTGCTTTTTCCCTCTTCCTCTATCTCCCTCTCTCTCTTTGCCTTTCTCCTTACTCTGAAAATACTTCGTACGCACTTCTCTCATGCTGAGTATTTCTCTGGTTTGCTTGTGCAGACTGCATCCCTGTGGGAACAGGGGGACAGATGGGAGAATAATGGAGAGGCAGCAGAGGCAGAATCCCAGAAAAGAAACTGCTTTTGGAAACCAAGGTCGGGACAGAGGACACAGGGAGAGGCGGAAACTGAGTGAAAACACACACCTCTGCAGCCAGCCCGGGACTGTCAGTTCACAAGCTCAAAGGAATTGTTCAAGGTTCCTTAAGGCTGAGAAAATAAATGTTCTTGAGCTTTATCTGACAGAGCCCAGAACAGCAGGCAATTTGCTTGCAATGATTTGATTTTAACATTCCTGTTTCAAGGTGTGTGTGTGTGGAGGGGGGGGGGGATGATTTGTATGACTGTGTATGTGTGTATTTGTGTAAATCCACAGAATCCCTACAGTGCAGAAGGAGGCCATTCGGCCCATCAAGCCTGCACCGAGCACAATCCCATCAAGGCCCTATCCTGTAACCTCACACATTTAACCTGCCAATCCCCCTGACACTAAGTGGCAATTTTAGCATGGCCAATCAATCTAACCCACACATCTTTGGATGGTAGGAGGAAACCAGAGTACCTGGAGGAAACCCATGCAGACACTGGGACCATGCTGATGATCCTCAGGAGTGACCTCTACCTGACCTAGTTTCACCCATTCATTATCGCTCCTATTTCTCTCTCCTGAATGTCTTCATTTGGACTCTGTCTGAAAGATTTAGACCATTCCTCATGGCAACAAAGTTCCATCTTCTGAGTGAGGAATGTTCTTGTGAATTCTTTACTGGATTAATGGTGATCACACTGGGTGAGAGTGAGTGAGTGCGTGCGTGAGTGAGTGAGTGAGTGTGAGTGAGTGCGTGAGTGAGTGAGTGAGTGTGAGTGAGTGCGTGAGTGAGTGAGTGAATGTGAGTGAATGTGAGTGAATGAGTGAATGAATGGGTGAGTGAGTGAATGTGTTTGAGTGAGTGAGTGAGTCTGTTTCAGTGAGTAAATGAGTGTGTTTGAGTGAGTGAGTGTGTTTGAGTGAGTGAATCCTAACTAAATATGTCAGCATCAATAACCACATCTCTCACATGGTAAATTGGTGTTGCATAGGAGCAATGATCAAATTAAACCACGCAAGTGGTTAGATAGACAATTAAATGAGCGGCATGGTGGCACAGTGGTTAGCACTGCTGCTTCACAGTGCCAGCGACCTGGGTTCGATTCCCAGATTGGGCACTGCCTGTGCAGAGTTTGCATGTCCTGCCCATGTCTGTGTTGGTTTCCTCCGGGTGCTCCAATTTCCCCCCCACGATCACAAGGAACTACAAAAGATTGTGAATGTAGCCCAACCCATCACACAAACCACCTCCCATCCAATGACTCTGTCTATACTTCCTCCAACCTTGCAAAACAGCCAGGATTATTAAGGAACCCACGCACCCCAGACATTCTCTCTTCCACCTTGCTCGATCAGAAAAAAGATGCAGAAGTCTGAGGTCATTTACCAACCGACTCAAAATAACTTCTTCCCTGCTGCCATCAGACTTTTCAATGGACCTACGTTCTATTGAGTTGATCTTTCTCTACCTCCTAGCTATGACTGTAACACTACATTCTGCACTCTCCATTTCCTTCTCTATGAATAGTATGCAAGTCTGTATAGTGTGCAAGAAACAATGCTTTTCACTGCATCTTAGTACATGTAACAATAACAGATCAACTCAAATCAAATCAAAGATTTGTGCATTAGGTGGATTGGCCATACTAAATTGCCTCTTTGTGTCAGGGTAAATATGTGGCTTGATGGGGATGGGGCCTAGATAGGATTGTTAGTGTGGGCTCAATGGGCCCGGAGCAGCCTCCTCCTGCACTGTGGGGAGCAAAAGCTCGGCCAAAAAGGTAGACTTTTATGAAGCCTTTTGAAAGAGAGAGAGGTGGAGAGGTTTAGAGAGGGGGTTCCACAGCCTGGGGCCCAGGCAGCTGAAAGCACGGCAACCAATGGTGGAGTGAAGTTTGGGGGGCAGGGGGGGTGTCACAAGAGGACAAGGCTGAAAATCTGGTGAAAAGAGGAAATGAACTGGAGTTCACTCAATACTCGGCTGTGGCTGCGTGACCTTGTCAAATGGGATGAGATTGTTCATTGCGCTGATCAATAAGAAGGGCTTTTACCAACAGTAAGAATTATTAGCACTTTAATCAGTGCAGACAGGTGGAGAATGGAATTCTGTACTCATTATTTACAGCCCCGTGAATAAAATGTTTAAATGACTTTGAAAGAATCCACCCATTCGGTTGTTTTTCGAGAGGCTGCCCCAGTTTGTAACATCTGTGCAGTCTTCTGGAGTAGAGGTTCAGTCTGATTCCAACGCTGACCTTGGAACAGGGTCACACCCAGAAAGAGAGAGAGAGGAGGGTCGAGTCAGCTTGTCAGAGAATCAGATTCCGATCAGAATCACGCTCAAACTGAGATTCTGAGTAGAATCGATCCCGGTAACTGACAGCAGGTGACTGATGGGGAAATTACCCATTTCTATTCCAGTGGATTCACTTCCTGCAGCTAACAAAGCCAGGCATATAAAGGCACACGCTCATTTTACAGAATACTGATTAGAATGTGAGTCTTTACAGCTAATTGAGACTTAAAGGTGCAGACAGTATGAGTGGAGAGAGCATTAAGTATAGGTTAAAGACATGAGTATTGTCTCCAGACAGGATAGTAAGTGAGATTTTGCAAGCCTAGGCAAGTCATGGGGGTTACAAATAGTGTGACATGAACCAAAGATCCCGGTTGAGAACGTCCTCATGTGTGAGGAACTTGGCTATCGGTCACTGCACAACGTGTGTCATGCGCTGTCGTGTGTCATGAAGGCGCCTTAGAGAACGCTTACCCAAAGATCAGAGGCTTTAAGTCTCGATTAGCTGTAAAGACTCGCATTCTAATCAGTATTCTGTAAACTGAGTGTGTGCCTTTATATGCCCTGTTTGTGATCAGAACTCCCCATTCATCTGACGAAGGGGCAGAGCCCCGAAAGCTAGTGGTGTTTGCTACCAAATAAACTTGCTGGACTTTAACCTGGAGATGTGAGACTTCTTACTGTGTTTACCCCAGTCCAATGCTGGCATCTCCACATTTTAGCTAACAAAGCAACCACAGGGAGAGCAGTGCAAATTCAGAAAGGAGAAGGTGCTTTTCCTTTCATTTTTCCCAGATGTACAGCTCTATTGACCCCACAGTCTCAGTGCTGAAACAAAACTCCTTTCATCTCTGCATGCTCCCACAGATCCATGACCTGGAAACCTTTTGACAAACACATACTGTGAGCTGCAAATTGATCTTCTGATAGCTTTAAAGTCGGGTCTGTTAACAGCTTCTGATCAAGGAGGCTGCCTCCTTCATTCTGGATGCGGTCCTCTCACATTGCAAAGATTGGGTTCATTGGCCACGCTAAATTGCCCCTTAGTGTTGCAAAATGTGTAAGTCAGGGGGGTGTTAGCGGGGTAAATATGTGGGGTTACGGGAATAGGGCCTGGTCAGATGCTCTGTCAGAGAGTCGGTGCAGGCTCGATGGGCCAAGTGGCCTCCCTCTGCACTGAAGGGATTTTATGATTCTATGTATTGTTATGTTCCGGGGACAGGAGTTCAAATCCCATCATGAGAGCTGGTGGAATTTAACTTCAATTAATAAATCTGGGATTGGAAGCCAGTCTCAGTGATGGTAACCACGGCAACTATCATCAATTGTTGTTAAAAAAAAAGCACCAAGTTCACTAATGTCCTTTAGGCAAGGCATTCCCTGACCAGGTCTGCTGACCAGTAACTCCAGGCTCACACAGCGTGGCTGTCTCTGTGCTGAAATGCGTGGCAAATCACTCAGTTCAAGGACACAAAGATACGGACAACAAATGTTGGGCTTCACAGCGATGGCAAAGGAATAAAACATTCTGCAGAGTTCCGAGGAGCCAATTTCGTTCCAGAACTGCGAAACAGTTTGGGATGTGGAAAAAGTAAAAACACCAAAGGAGACGGCAGGTAAGCCTGAGGTCACAAAAGAGACTGAGAGGCATCCTCACCTTTGCTACATTTTGCTTTATTTCCGATGGCATTTGACTCACTAGTAAAACGATTGACCAGCCTGGTATTGAGTAATAGAACACGTAGAGCTCCCTCTACACTGTCCCCATCAAACTCTCCCAGGACAGGTACAGTACAGGGTTAGATACAGAGTAAAGCTTCCTCTACGCTGTCCCCCATCAAACACTCTCAGGATAGGTACAGCACGGGGTTAGATACAGAGTAAGGCTCCCTCTACATTGTCCTCATCAAACTCTCCCAGGACAGGTACAACAACACAACATAGAACATAGAACATTACAGTGCAGTACAGGCCCTTCGGCCTTCGATGTTGCGCCGGCCAGTGGACCCTCTAACCTAAACTATTCCAATATCATCCATATGCCTATCCACCGACCATTTGAATGCCCCCAAAGTAGGCGAGTCCACAACTGCTGCAGGCAGGGCATTCCACGCCCTCACCACCCTCTGTGTAAAGAACCTGCCTCTGACATCCGTCCTATAACTACCACCTCTTAATTTAAAGTTATGTCCCCTCGTGTTGGTCATCACCATCCGAGGAAAAAGGCTCTCACTATCCACCCTATCCAATCCCTTGATCATCTTATACGCCTCAATTAGGTCACCGCGTAACCTTCTTCTCTCTAATGAAAATAACCTCAGGTCCCTCAGCCTTTCCTCATAAGGCCTTCCCACCATACCAGGCAACATCCTGGTAAACCTCCTCTGCACCCTTTCCAATGCTTCCACATCTTTCTTATAATGCGGCGACCAGAACTGTACGCAATACTCCAAGTGCGGCCGCACCAGAGTTTTGTACAGTTGTAACATAACCTCACGGCTCCTAAATTCAATCCTTCTACCAATAAAAGCTAACACACCGTACGCCTTCTTAACAACTTTATCAACCTGGGTGCCAACTTTCAAAGAGCTATGTACTTGTACCCCAAGATCCCTCTGCTCGACAACACTATTAAGGGTCCTTCCATTAGCCCTATATTTCATATGCCTGTTATTCCTACCAAAGTGAATCACCTCACACTTATCCATATTGAATTCCATTTGCCACCTCACGGCCCAGCTCTGCAACCTATCTATGTCCCTCTGCAAACTGTAACATCCATCCTCGCTGTCTACAACTCCCCCCACTTTGGTATTGTCAGCAAATTTACTAATCCAACCCTCTACACCCTCATCTAGGTCATTTAGGATTCTAAAGAGGTGAATCCCACGTTTGCCAAGAGGGGGAGTTAACCTTCACAGTTAGAGGATTGCAATTGATTTGAGTCTTGCTGTCACACTAGGAGAATATTAATTTAGTTCTATCCTTTGATTAACTGTTCTTATTAGCCAGCTCTAGTCACACTCCCTTCACTGTCAGAGGGCGAAATGAGGTTGGGGAAACATTCATTGTCAAATCATTTCCTCTTTTATTAATTGGATGAACCCACAATTCAGCAGCAAGTTGTTTTCGATTTCTTTGCATGTTTTGCTGAGTGCGATAGGCCTTAAATGATCTCCTCTGCATTTAACTCTGTTAATGAGAGGAAAATTTCCACGTTAGATGAAATGAAGCAGAAGTCATCACCCACATGGGATTCTTACTAAGAAAATAGATCTGAGGTCAAGGCAACTGGATTCCATACCATTGCTGGACTGATGTCACCCTTTGCACAGTGAATAAGGGTTGCAGAGAAATTAAAATGAAGAAATGGATTTACTTTGAATGAATTCCATACCCTTTTCCCAATCCTTCCTGAAGAAAAGATGAATGAATATTCCTCCCATATTGTCTTTCATCAGCTCAGGGCATCCAAAATTCAATACAAAGATAAAGGGGGCAATCTTACCAAAGGATTCTATGTGCTTAACAAGCGTGAAAGCAGGACACAGATGCACCCAACGTTTCAGCTTTCAGACACATTCTTATGCCACTTAGTGCAAAAAAAGAGGCAAAGTGTGATTCACGCCATTAGGAGGAGGCTATTCTCATCAAAAAGTCAGCTGTTCACACTATAGTGCGCTATTGTGTATGTGCAGATCTTAACAGTTCTGTGTAATGCTGAGATCTGACAGTTCCCGCCACCCACTGGATATCATCCTGATACCATTCACACACCCAGATGACCGCTGCCAGACTGTCCATCCCTCACCCACCTGGCCCAGTCATTCACCGCCCTGGCTGATGCCTGACTGTAGAGTGTGGCCCCCAACTTACCCCCAACTTACCCCCCCCCCCCCCCCCCCCCAGCACAGCATTCCCTCATTATTGACCTCTGACAGTGCAGCACTATCACAGTACTGACTATCTAACAGTAGGAGCACTGCCTCGTTATTGATCTTCTGATAGTGCGATACTCTCTCAGTACTGACCCTCTGACGGTGCAGCACTCCCTCAGCACTGACCCTCTGACAGTGCAGCACTCCCTCAGCACTTACCCCCTGACAGGGCAGCACTCCCTCAGCACTGACCCTCTGTCAGTGCAGCACTCCCTCAGCACTGACCCTCTGACAGTGCGGCACTCCCTCAGCACTGACACCCTGACAGTGCAGCACTCCCTCAGTACAGCACTTGGAATATTTGCCCACATGTTTTCTGCTCAGGTTTGTGAAGTGGGCCTTCAGCCCACATTCTTCTATCTTGGAGGCAGCTTTGGAACCCTCTGAGAATATTGCCGTGAGCACATGAAATCTCCAATCTTCCACCCACTTTCTCAGAGTCTGCCTTCCGTCTGTAATCAGTGTCTCAGCATCTCATCCTTATTACATTTTACATTAATTTGTGATCACAGATAACATTAATAGATTTGATGGTTGCGCATTCACATTCTGTTAATTAAAAGCAAACCTCACACAATTAAAAATGAAAAATAAAATGAAGGAAGGAATTATAATTAGTGCTTTAAACCTCTACCCTCTTATTACTTAAATTTATCTTTAATTTTATTTGTTGCTATTAACATTTCCAAAGTGAGTATGGCAATTACTTTCCTTCAGAGCTCTAGTTTTGAGCTGCTGTGTCTTCTGACAGTGAGTGTTTGGTCTGTGTTCCCTGATCTCTGCTCCCTTCTGACACTGTGTTCACTGCTTGACGCCATCCCAGCTTCGCTCAGAGGGTTAACACGAACAACACAGGCACTGACACAGCAATTCAGCAACCCACAAACAGCTTCAGAGTGTTCCAAAATGCTGCAGAGCCCAAGAAATATTTTTGAAATGTCGTCACTGTTGTAATGTCAGAAATGTGGCAGCCGATTGGCGACAGTGAGATTCCCCCAAAAAAGCTTTGTGGTCATTGGCCGGATAATTAGGGTGACACGGTGGCACAGTGGTTAGCATTGCTGCCTCACAATGCCGAGGACCCAGGTTCGATTCCCAGCTTGGGTCACTTCTGTGTGGAATCTGCATGTTTTCCCCGTGCTTGCATGGGTTTCCTCCGGGTGCTCCGGTTTCCTCCCACAGTCCAAACATGTGCAGGTTAAGTGGATTGGCCGTGCTAAATTGCCTCTTAGTGTCAAGGGTTAATAGGGTAAATACATGGGGTTACAGGAATAGGGCCTGCGTGGGATTGTGATCGGTATAGACTTGGTGGGTTGAATGGTATCCTTCTGCACTGTAGGGATTGTATGATTCTATGAAGAGTCTCGAGTGAGATCTAGACCAGATCAGTCCTTCCCAACAACTAACAATGGTTTCGTGTTTACTATCGTAGGTGGCACAGTAGCACAGTAGAACATAGAACATTACAGCACAGAACAGGCCCTTCAGCCTTCGATGTTGCGCCCACCAATATAAAAAGCAATGCCCCTCCAAACTAAACCATTCCCTTCTCTTCCATATACTTATCAACTAACCTCTTAAACGCCACCAAACTTGGCGCATCTACAACTGCTGCTGGCAGGGCATTCCACTCCCGAACCACCCTTTGGGTAAAGAACCTACCTCTGATATCCATCCTATGACTATCACCCCTTAATTCAAAGCTGTGTCCCCTCTTGCTAGCTTTCTCCATCCTAGGAAAAAGGCTATCACTGTCCACCCTATCTAAACCTCTAATCATCTTATATAAGGTCCCCTCTTAGCCGCCTCCTTTCCTACAAAAACAACCTCAAATCCCTCAGCCTCTCCTCATAAGACCTGCCCTCCATACCAGGCAACATCCTGGTAAACCTCCTCTGTACCCTCTCCAATGCCTCCACATCTTTCTTATAATGTGGGGACCAGAACTGCACACAATACTCCAAGTGCGGCCGCACTAGAGTTTTGTACAGTTGCAACATGACGTTGCGGCTCCGAAATTCAATCCCCCTACCAATAAAAGCTAAGACTCCATATGCCTTCTTAACAACCTTCTCGACTTGACTGCCTACTTTCAGGGATCTATGCACATACACACCAAGATCCCTTTGTTCATCAAGGATTGATGAAACCCAGTAGACCTGGGTTTGATTTTTGGCTTGGGTCATGGTCTGTGTGGAATTTGCACATTCTCCTCGTGTCTGCGTGGGTTTCCTCTGAGTGCTTCCGTTTCCTCCCACAGTCCAAAGATGAGTGGGTTAGGTTAATTGGCCATGCTAAAAATTGCCCTTAGTATAATGAAATACATAAGTTAGAGGGATTAGTGGGTAAATATGTAGGAATGTGGGGGTAGATCCTGGATGGGATTGTGCTCGGTACAGACTTGATGGGCTGAATGGCCTCTTTCTGTACTTTAGGATTTCTATGAGCATGCTTTTAATTCCAGAGTTTTAAAAAATACAATTTTCAATGTCTAACATTGTGGAATGTGATCCCAGGTCCCCAGAACATTACCCTGAGTCTTTAGCTCTCTAGTTCAGCAACAATATCACAACGCCACTGCCTCCATAGGGCTGAGCGATAAATATTGGTAAGCAATACCAGGGACAAGAATGTTATCGAGATAATGGATTGAAATAGTTGATCTATTTAATAAATGCTGCAATGAGATGCAAAGGGTTATCTCTACACAATAATCATCCTGGAATCTGCCTCTGGCAGAGCCTGCCATCGAGGGTACTGACTTATCGAAATGGTCAGGCCCTACGCTCAGCATGAGTATCAGACTATTTGGCTATGGATGGCATCATAGCAGAGCCCAATCCTGTCCACACCCAACATTCATCCAGGGGTCAGTAGCAAGCACTCAGGATGCTACGCTCAGGAGCTACTTTCTTCCCTTCTACAATACACGTGCAAAGGAGGCACCCCAACTCTTGCCCAAGTGGTGATCTTTCTCAAAGGAACCCGGCTGATAATTCTGTGGAAGGGCGAAGGAGCAGGTTTCAAGATTTTGGCAGCCGCATGCAGCAGGGATTTAACTTGAATAAGAGTTTCATTTCTATAACGTCTTGCCTGACCTCACAGTAAAGCTCACCATCAGTGAAGGGCTTTTTTTGAAGCTTGCAGTGTAGGAAATTTGATGGCCAATTGGTACCCAGCAAGATCAGCAATGTGATAATAATCAGATGGCAGCATAATAGCACGGTGGTTAGCACTGCTGCCTCACAGCACCAGGGACCCGGGTTTGATTCCGGCCTCAGGTCTCTGTCTATGTGGAGTTTGCACATTCTCCTCGTGTCTGTGTGGGTTTCCTCCAGGTGCTCCGGTTTCTTGCTACGCTCCAAAGAAGTGTGGGTTGGATGGATTGGCCTCTACTGTCAGGGGGATTAGTGAGGTAAATGTGCGGAGTTACAGGGATAGAGTGGGTAAGGTAAGCTGTCAGAGACTCAAAGAAGATTCAATGGGTTGAATGACCTCCTACTGCACTGTGGAATTCTGTGAAGAAAGTCTCTTTCAGTGATAGTGGCTATGGGTCAATAATTGGCCGCAGGGACATCTCTGCGCTTCTTCCAAACAGCATGTCGCTGCAGTTGGATTAAAATGAAATAGCAATTCAACAAGGCCCACAGCAACCTTTTCCAGGCAACCTGAGACATGCAATAAATGCCAGCGATGCCCACACATCCTGAGAATTAATTTCTCAACAGCAAGTTATCAAGGGCAAGAGCAGCAGATACTGGAAATATCAACACCTGCAAGTTCCCCTTTAAGTCACTCACCATCCTGAATTGAAAATATTTTCTGGTTCCCTCACTGTAGCTGGGTCAAAATCCTGGAACACTCTCCCTAACAGCACTATGGGAGTACCTACACCCCATGGACTGCAGCGGCTCAAGAAGGCAAGGGCAATTAGGGACGGCAATGAATGTTGGACCTGGCCAGCAATGCCCACATCTTATGAAAGAAAAAGAAGTTTGATTTAAATTCCACTCCCCTCAGCCACCCCATAACGTAAGAGAATGCAAACAGGAACTGGGATGAATCAGCTGAAGCTGGATTCTGGGGCTGTTTTCCAATCGTTGATGGGGTTTGCTGTGAAGAGGGAAGGTGTCACCATGCAAGTCATAGCAGGTCTGTCACTTTGCATTCTGCTTTGATGCTCCACTTATAACCCAGAGCCCAGTAAATCAAGTCACGTTTCATGTTTGTATATATAGCTGATACCCCGGGCAATGTCCTGACATACATATATCCAGGAATGAATGGAGATACTTTCTAACCTCTTTCTTTACTGACGTCTCATTCACAGCCAGTTAGTTCCAGGCAATAACACGAAAACAGCCACAAGGGCAAAAGGACTCAGATAAACTGAAAAACAGCTATTCTGCATTTGGACCAGAAAATATGGTCCATTGCTTTACTGATTTGTTTAAAATAATTCTATAGAAGCTCAAAAGTGGCATTCTTTTCCTCTTTGCTATCCCCCATATGCTGCAGAATGCAACTTCACTCTGTATTGAACCTTGTGCTATCACTGTCCTGGGACTGTTTGATGGAGGACAGTGTAGAGGGAGCTTTACCCTGTATCTAGCCCTGTACTCTACCAGCCTTGGGAGGGCTTGATGGGGGACACTGTATAGGGACCTTTACTCTGTAAAGGTCCCTATACTGTACCTATCCTGGGAGGGTTTAATGGGGTCTGTATAAAAGCAGCTTTACTCTGTATCAAATCACATGCTGTACCTGCCCTGGGCGTGTTTGATGGGGACAACGTAGAGGGAGCTTTACTCTGTATCTAACCCCGTGCGGTAGCTATCCTGGGAGTGTTTTTTGGGATTCCTGAAGGACAGGGTTCCATTTTGCTACAACTGTCACTTTGTTGATTTGGAGTGAAGATTGATTTTTTTTTTGATTTGATTTATTATTATCATGTATTAGCATAGTGAAAAGTATTGTTTCTTGCACGCTATGCAGATAAAGCATATACCGTTCATAGAGAGGAAAACGAGACCGTGCAGAATGTAGTGTTACAGTCATAACTAGGGGTGTAGAGAAAGATCAAATTAATGCAAGGTACATCCACTCAAATGTCTGACAGCAGGAGGGAAGGAATCCCTTGAGTCAGTTGGTACATGACCTCAAACTTTTGTATTTTTTTCCCCCGATGGATGAATGTGGAAGACAGAACGTCCTTAATTATGCTGGCTGCTTTACCCAGGTAGTGTGAAGTGTAGACAAAAGCTGGTTTGCATATTAGATTGGGCTACAGTCATGACTTTTTATGGTTTCTTGCCGTCTTAGGCAGAGCAGGAGTCAGACCAAGCTGTGATACAACTAGAAAATGCTTTCTATGGTGCATTTACAAAAATTGGAGAGAGTTGTAGGTGACATGCCAAATTTCCTTAGTTTTCTGAGAAAGTAGAGATGTTGCATTTTAATCTTGTTTGATATTTGAAGTATCTTCTCACTTAGATGTGTATCACGGCAAAAATCACACTCAAAGATCAATTTGTTTATTTTAATATTTAATTTCATTTTTGATTCCACACTCTCCAAACTCTGCACTCCCTCCACTCAATGACACATTCCACACACTGGACCAATGTCATCACCACATTACAAAGCTGTTGCATTTGGGATTTTGGCAACACTGATGAATTTATGGGCTTGTTACTTCCTGCTGCCAAATCCCCAGGTAAGAAATCCCCTGCCTCCAGCAGCTCCCTACTGTCTCCCCCCCAAACATTTTCCAGAGACAGAGGCAGCACACCATGGCAACCAGTGGGATCTCCCAGTCCCCCCGATGTTCACTCCTCAATGGAAAGAATGAAATCAGGAGTCCAAAAAAATCTGGCAAACTTAGGGACGAAAACAACAAATACTAAAACAAAACACCCAGCAAGGGCAATTTAGCTTCAGTCACCGTACACCGGCCCAGGTTTTAATGGGGGTACAGGACGAGGAGCAGGTCTGGATAATAGTGAAGGTTGACGGGGTGCTGCAGGAATTCGGGAGGTATGAGTAACAGGGACCCAGTCACCGTGACTGTCAGACACAGGGTTTCTCTTGGATTGATCTCACTCTGGCAGTAGTCAGCTCCTAACTATCACCTCCTATCCCGGTGACCAAGTGATTTGGGATGCCCAATAAATTCTCAGCAAAGTGCCCCAATCATAACTCAAAAACTTTCACCCTCATTCTGCACTTGCTCTCAATCAAGCCCAATGAAAGTGGATTGCAAAAACGCAGCCACTGCTTCATCCCAAGTCAGAACCTGTAACTGCCATCCCTCCCACTACCACCGCACCATTCCCCCCCCCCATCCTCCCCCGTCATTTCCACGTGTTGATTTGTAGAGTTCCAGGGAAACAGCGTTCAGCATCAGTAACTGGGAAGGAATTGCAAAGCAGCGCATTAACCAGTTTTGCCAAAGCTTTAGACTGAGATTTCATGCTGCATTACACAGTGCGGAAATCGGACAGCGCATCCCCTGCTCAAACACTTCAAATAAAGCCAAACAGCAGTAGCAGTAGCGACTCTGAAACCCCCAACATGAGCTACCTGTTGATCTCAGAACTCTTCCAACTACTCCTGGCTTTCATTGAACACTGACCCCCCTAAACTGCCGGCGATGGCCACTCCTATCGCACCCGAGCACATCCAGACCACCCTCCCCCCCCCATCTCACACCAAGTACCTGCTGACCCCTGAACTCCCAATCCTGTCACCCACTGACCCCCCTCAACCTCCCTCATCACACCCTCTGGCTGATCCTAAAACCTCAACGATCTGCCTCAGTTTATCTTCAGCTTGGGAAATTACACAGGAGTTTAGATTCACTACACGTGCTCTGATAAAGGTCAGCTACTTTGTGCTTTGCCAGAGTCAAGTCTCCTCACCCAGCCCAAAATTCCAGTGTCCCCTCCCTGATAGGGCAAGCCATCTCCAACCGGGAACACATGCTTTGTCCAGGGAAGTGACACTGATCTTGGAATTAGTGTTGATGTGGGGGTTGAGGGGGAGGGTGTTTTCAGTGGGGAGGGTTGTTTGGCAGCTACTGTGTGAAGCATGGCAGCAGAGGATGCCTGGGCTGTGAGCTTATGGTTGAGAGGGAAGCACGGCCACTGGGAACAACCAGGCGGTTTCTTTTATTTTTTTTAAGCTGTATTTCTTTTGAATGGCGAAACCCAATTAATATCACGTTCACACTAGCGAGTCAAAGTTCACACCTAAAGTTCGCAGAGACCTGTTCTCTGAGGCTTGCTACTTGGTGTTGTAGGCAGCGTGGAGCTGGTTCATTGGGTTCTCGGGCGATTTCATCCACTCCTTCTTCAGCATCTGCTTGAGCTGAGACATGCGCATGTTGGGGTTCTCCTTTTTCAATCGTGCCATGTTTGCCTCTTCGAAGCTGGCGAAGGCAGCTCGTAACCGCCGCTCAGGATGGTGATCCACCGTCTGGTTCGTGCTGAAAGCAGAACAGTTAATAGTGAGAACATGTGAACGTGTGCGCACAAGAGTATGTACATATGAATGTATGTGCACGCATGTTCATAGAATCCCTACAATGCAGGAGATCATTCAGTCTATCGAGTCTGCACCAACCACAGTCCCACATATTTATTCTGCTAATCATCCTGACACTAAGAGGCAACTTAATATGGCCAATCCACCTAACCTGCACGTCTTTGGACTGTAGGAGGAAACTGGAGCACACATGGGAAACCCTTGCAGGTATGGGGAGAATGTGCAAACTCCCCACAGACAATGACCTGAGGCCGGAATTGAACCCTGGCCCCTGGCACTATGAGGCAGCACCAGGAACCACTGATTAGCACCACAGTGTCACCCTGTATTGTCAGTGTGCAAATGTGGTGTGCGTGAGGGTGTAATCATGTGTGCGCGCACTGGTGCATACAAATGTGTACGAGGATGCAAGTGCGAGAATTTGTGGCAGTACATATGTTTGAGTGATTATCGCATGCATGCCAATGTTGCAAGTGTGCACAAAATTTCAGCCTTTAATAAGCTACAGAGATACAAGTCAACATCATGCTGTTACAGCCTTTTGCTATTTGTTACTTTTAACCACCAGTTATCCAGCAGATCAAAAATCACAAACGAGAGTGCAGAGAATCAGGAAACCTGGACTCCAAGTCCACTGTGGAGTCACTAGGATTACAGCAAGAGGAGAGCGATCGACATCAGGGAGGATGAAGACAGATTGGTGAAATCAACAGAGCTTAACACAGATGTGTGAAGTGGTACATTGTGAATGAAGAATGAGCAGCAGCAACAGAAATTAAATCTCATGTTGAAGAGTGTGCAGAATCGAGAGACCTGGGGCTAAACGTAACAAATCTCAAAGGTGACAGAGCAAGTTGCGAAAGCTGTTAGAAAGACAAATTGCATCCACTGTTTTATTAATAGAGGAAAAGAGAACACAGCATTTCCATAAAATATTGTCTCAGCCTCTGTTGGAACATCGCACTTAACTGCAGGAGGAACGTCAAGGGTGCTATGGAGATTTTCCAGAAGGAAGCCTCTCATCCCGGGGTAACCAGAAATATAGACACTGGAGAAACAGGATTTGTTCTCCTAAGAGGACTAAATATTAAGGGGAGATTTAATTAAAGTGCGGGGCTGCATGGTGGCACAGTGGTTAACACTGTTGCCTCACAGCGTCAGGGACCCGGTTTGATTCCCAGCTTGGGTCACTGTCCGTGTGAGGTTTGCACGTTCTCCCTGTATCTGAGTGAGTTTCCTCCAAGTGCTCCTGTTTTCTCCCATAGTCTGAAAGATGCATGGGTTACGTTGATTGGCCATACTTAATTTCCCCATTAGTGTCAGGGGTACTAGCTAGGATAAATGCATGGGGTCGAGGGGATAGGGGCCTAGATGAGATTGTGATACAGACTCAATGGGCTAAATGCCCTCCTTCTACACTGTAAGATTATATGCTCAAAATTATGAGGGGTTTTGATAGGGTAAATAATAAGCAACTTTCCCACTTGCGGGTGGATTAGTAACCACAGAACACACCTTAAGTAACTGCAAAAACTCCACTGGAGATATTAATCCACACAGTGATTGCCTGATCCAGCAACTTTCAAATGTTTGACAAGAAAAAAGTGGCTGCACTATAGGGAAAGAGCAAGGATTGGAATTAATGAATCTCCTTCAAGGAGCCAATTAACGTTTAACCCTTCGAATGCTGGTATCATTCTGTTAAAGTTACACTGCACTCCCCCCAAAGCCAATATATCCTTCCCAAGGTGTGGACAATGACATGGTCTAACCCTGGCTTTGTGAACCTGATGCACAGCATACCCCTTGTGCCCTATTCCTATGGAACTGGGTAGATGGGGGTTGAGGGATGTGGGACGAAAGGGTTAATCTGTGAGGTTGTACAGGCCCTTTCCCATTCAAAAACCCCCAGGTTTTGTCTGACTGCCAAACAGTTTGAGGCTGTTTGTGATTTGAGCTGCTTCTCTCACTTAGGTGACATGTGAGGTTTAAAGTGAGGAAGGATTTTGCTGACTCTGATCTAATTGAAAGGCAAAAGTAGCACGATGGCACAATGGTTAGCACTGCTGCCTCACAGCACCAGGGAACCGGGTTCAATTCCTGCCTCAGTCACAATCTGTGCAGCGTCTGCACATTTTCTCCGTGTCTGTGTGGGTTTCCTCCCACAATCCAAAGATTTGTGCATTAGGTAGATTGGCCATGCTAAATTGACCCTAGTGTCAGGTAGATTGGTAAGGTAAATATGTCGGATTACGGGAATAGGGCCTGGATGGGATTGTGGTTGGTGCACTCTCAATGGGCTGAATGGCCCCCTTCTGTACTGTAGGGATTCTAATGACAAGACAGAACAACATCATTGTACTCACCTCAATGCAGCAATGGCATCCTCGATGGTCCTGGCATCTACATCCCCCTCGCTGGGTACAATGCGATTAATATTCTCCTCCAATGGCACCTCCAGGTGGCTCAACTGTTTCACTGCAATTCGAAGATCAATAAGAACCAATGATCAAACCTTGCCTGTGACAGGTCACTTTATAAAAGGGCATGAAATTCCCTTATTCTCTTTGCTGTATGAGTTAATACCACGTTGGTCATAGGGATTCTATAATTATACTATAGTGCAGAAGGAGGCCACTCGGCCCATTGACTCTGCACTGACCACAAACCCACCCAGGCCCTATTCCCATCACCCCATGCATTTACTCTAGCTAGTTGCCCTGATACTAAGGAGCACTTTAGCATCATCAATCCACCTAACCCGCACATCTTTGGACTGTGGGAAGAAATCAGACCACGTGGAGGAAACCCACACAGACATGGGGAGAACGTGCAAACTCTGCACAGACACTGATCCAAGCTGGGAATCAAACCCAAGTCCCTGGCGCTGTGAGGCAGCAGAGCTAACCCACTGTGCCACCATGCTATCCCTAGTGAGGGACATTAGTGTTGGGAAAACATTCCCTAGGCAGGTACTGCACAATTTATGGATAAAGCTCTCTTGTTTCTCACACTGGGTCATCTATCCAATTTTGTCTGTCACTTTCAGAAATAAGTTGAGGTCAGTCAGCTGAGGAATCCCAGCAACTATGCTCCTGCAGTGGTTCTGCAGACAGATGAATGAATGCATTCTGTCAGAGGAAGGCTGAAGCAAATCCATAAATCACTCAATACAAGGGGAGCAATGATCCCTTTACAGAGATACATCAGGCCAGTGACGCACCCTCCGATGACTGATCGCGTGGTACACATCAATTCTTCACCCCAGTTCTTGAGCTCAGATCTAATCAGACTGAGCCACGCCTTGAGAAGACAGCACTGAGCCCTGCCGCCAAACAACTTATGTTTATACAGCACCAGCAATGTACTTAAGTATCCAAAGGAGTTTCACAGGTGAGTAGTCTGTTTGGCAGAAAGCCAAAGGAAACAGTTTGACAGGTCACCAAAAGCCTTTGGATGAAAAACCTTTGAGTTTTCAAGAATGTCTTAAAGGGGGAAGAGAGGTAGAGAGGCAGAGAGATTTTGTTTTTGAAGAGGGTGGAAATTGCAGAGCTTAGATCCAGGCACAAGTGCCAAAGGTGCAGTGATGGAAACTGATCTTACCCAAGAGGCCAGAATTGGAGAGGCGCAGAGGTATTGGGGATGTAGGACTGGAGAAGGTACAATGATTAGAAAAGG
The DNA here is from genome assembly GCA_024679065.1 of Sphyrna mokarran. Lineage (NCBI taxonomy): Eukaryota > Metazoa > Chordata > Chondrichthyes > Carcharhiniformes > Carcharhinidae > Sphyrna > Sphyrna mokarran. The sequence continues at coordinate 12,791,495 of JAGIQG010000026.1, read as the reverse complement.
ACAAAAGCACAGATGGAATCTGAACAAACAATAGAGATGTTTGTTGACGGGAAGCCAGTGTAGGCTGAGGGGGACTGTAAATTTGTGACAATGTCACTCCTGTCCCAAAAAGAGACACACAAACCCATCAGAGCGTGCAGCAGGAAATCCATCCCAGGCACAACGACAATACCTTTCACTTCCTCTGTGTTTGGTTCTGCATTTTCCCTTTTAATTGTCTCCTCGATTTGGGCCCGTGTTATCTTGGCTGGTGTTACTGGTTTGGAGGCTTTGGGTTTCACGCTGCTTCCCTCCTCTTCCAGAAGTCGCTGAATCTCCTTCTTGCGCTCCAGCTGTTCCACTCGCTTCTTCTCCTTTTCGATCTATGGAGGTCAAAAGGGGAAAGGTCAAAATGTCAATCGGCCAAAAAGACAAAGGATAATGGCGCATCAGAGGTCTAGAGGTCAACAAGCACGGCAAAGGTCACTGGACTTGTGTCTCATTAACTTTGGGACTCAAGGTGGTTTTAAAGTCCAAACAGTTTCAAGTGATAAAAGAATATAAATTAGCAGAACCTGGATCTCACTCAGGAATATTACAGAATCCTTACAGTACAGGAGGCGGCCATTTGGACCATCAAGCCTGCACCGGTAGCAATCCCATGCAAGTTCTCATAATCCCAGATATTTACCCTCCTACTTCCCTTGACACTAAGAGACAATTTAGCATGGCCAATCAACCTGACGCGCACATCTTTGGACTGTGGGTGGAAACACACACAGACACGGCGATTGCGCAAACTCCACACAGACAAACACGAAACATGTAGAGAAGGTGCTTCCACTTGTGGGCAAGGCCAGAATATAAAAAACGTGATCAACAGATCCAATCAGAAATTCATGGGAAACTTCTTTATCCAGAGTGGTGAGAATGAGGGGCTCGCTCTCACAGGGATTGCCTTAGGTGACTACTATCACTACATTTAAAGGAAAACTGGATAAACACATCAGGAAGAAAGGATTAAAACTATATGCTGAAAGGGTGAGATGGAGAGGGTGGGAACGGGCTTGCATGGCATTTAAAGACAGCACAGTCCAGTTGGGCAGAATGGCCTGTTGCTGTGCTGGGAGTGTTTGATGGGGACACTGTATTTGCAAGACTTTTAATTAAAAAACAGAACATCCAAGGGCCACTTCCACACAAAGTTGCTCTGGTCTCTCTGACTTTCGGCATCATCATCATCATGATCAGCATAAACAAAGCTTCAAATGGAAGATCTTCCATCTCTGAGTATTCAATGTCCTATCAAACACTCCCAGGACACTACTGCACAGGGTTACATGCAAAGTAAAGCTTCCCCTACCCTGTCCCCATCAAACACTCCCAGGATAGGTACAGCATGGGGTTAGGTACAGAGTTAAGCTCCCTATATACTGTCCCCATCAACACCCCCAGGACAGATACAGCACAGGGTTAGATACAGAGTCAAACTCCCCCTATACTGACGCCATCGAAACTCTCAGAACAGGTACAGTATGGGGTTAGATACAGAGTAAAGCTCCCTCTACAGCGTTCCTATCAAACACTCCCAGGGAGAGGCAGAGTGTGGGGTTATATACAGAGTAAAGCTCCTTCCCAATAATCCAATGTGCCCTAGCGCTTTCTGCAAGGAGCCATTCTCATTTGACCCTGAGAGATATCCTCATCTTGCATACCAACCCTAGCTCATAATTTGGTGCTAAATTTGGGTTAGTATTCATACATGGGAACCATGGGATACAGGATGTTTACCAGGATGTTGCCTGGTATGGTGGGAAGGCCTTATGAGGAAAGGCTGAGGGACCTGAGGTTATTTTCATTAGAGAGAAGAAGGTTACGCGGTGACCTAATTGAGGCGTACAAGATGATCAAGGGATTGGATAGGGTGGATAGTGAGAGCCTTTTTCCTCGGATGGTGATGACCAACACGAGGGGACATAACTTTAAATTAAGAGGTGGTAGTTATAGGACGGATGTCAGAGGCAGGTTCTTTACACAGAGGGTGGTGAGGGCGTGGAATGCCCTGCCTGCAGCAGTTGTGGACTTGCCTACTTTGGGGGCATTCAAATGTTCGGTGGATAGGCATATGGATGATATTGGAATAGTTTAGGTTAGAGGGTCCACTGGCCGGCGCAACATCGAAGGCCGAAGGGCCTGTACTGCGCTGTAATGTTCTAAGTTCTGTGGGATGGGTTGAAACTGTTCACTCAATTCTGTTGTGTCCTTAGAGTTGGTGAACAGCATTTTAGAATCGCAGTGTGGGGAGGTTTAGAGCTCGGATATGAAAATGAAAAGTCATCCAACTCACAGCCTTCTGCCCATCTAATCCTCTCGCAAGGATTCTTGCCCTATCCTTCAAGACGCCTTCTACCTAGCTTCTCCAAATTTAGATCATTCCAGTAATCGGCCCTCTTATCTCCGATTCAGGAAGGCAATGGAGTGTCCCACTCCCCCCCCCACCCCGAGACACAAATGCACTCAGTGCAATACTAGGGAATGCTGCACCATGTTGGGGGGAGTGAGGGGTTTCCCAGAGCCAACATACCAAACAGATTATCAGGATATTATCACTTCACTACACGTGGGAACGTGCTAGGTGCAAATTAAAGGCTGTATTTCCCACATTACAACAGCGATTACTCTTCAAATAAATACTTCATTGGCTGCAAAGCACTTTGACACATCCTGATGGCAGTAAGACGCTATAGAAATTGAAATCTTCCTTAATGTTTAAAAAAAGCAATTGGGGCTGGATATTTTCTGGGTGACTTTTAACTTGGTGAATGACAGGTGGAATGAGTGGGGATGGGTTAGCGACTCTAGAAGGGCAGAGTGCCCAGTCTAGGTTAGATTGCACCTTTTTAATTTGGTGAAGAGGAAATGTGGAGAGGGTTTGTTGGAATCTGCATTGGATATTCATGAAGGGAAGGATCAGTTGCACAAAAGATTGGACGTAACTCGAGACTCCTCTGCTAGATTCACTGCTTCTTAAAACCCAAGGTTATGGAGTGATTAAGGAAAGGCAGTGGTCAAAGCTCATTAGTATAACAAGGAGCGCAAGGGGCAGCTTCCTGAAAAATTCAAGAGCGACATGGAGAGGATTAGCTGCTTATTGTAAGCTGGAGCCTGCTGCACCCTGCTCTATCTGAGCTTGATGGGATAGCCAATGTACACTGCTCTTAACTTGCAGTCTGAGAGTGGGCAGAGTAAGTGCATCTCCCACTCCATTCTAGCCAATGGAGCTACTTGGTGGATCGGAGCTTCATCCACTCTGAGCACAACTTGTGTAGACCAGAATCCCTGAGCAGAAACTGAGAGCCAAGTTCCACACACAATAATGGCCTCAACTGGGATCTTGGGTTCATGTCACGCTATCTGCAACCCCCACGACTTCCCTGGGCTTGCAAAATCTCACTAACTGTCCTGGCTGGAGACAATTCACACCTCTTTAATCTGTGCTTAACCCTCTCTCCACTTGCATTGTCTGTATCTATAAAGACTTGATTACCTGCTAAGACTCACATTCCAACCATTATCTTGTAAATTGAGTTTGTGTCTATACATACCCTGTTTGCAGACATAACTCTTCACTCATCTGAGGAAGGAGTAACACTCCAAAAGCTTGTGCTACCAAATAAATCTGTTGGACTTCAATCTGGTGAGGAGACTTCTTACTGTTCAGACCAGAGGTACAGTGACTAACGCTAAATGCAATTCTCCAGGTGGTCTGACCAACGAGAAGGGGCAATCTGCCAGTGTTCCTGCTTCCCATCACTGTCTTGTGATTTCTTGGGTTAGCAATGGAAGGGGAACAGAGGGTACAGAAGAGGTTTACCAGGATTTACCTGGTCTGGGTAGTATTAGCTATGAGGAGAGGTAGAAATAACAGCAAAATGTATTATTATTTAAATGATAAAAAGTTGCAGAGGGTCCTGCGTGTCCTTGTGCAGGAATCTTAAGGAATTGATTTGCAGGTGCAGCAAGTAATTAAAGAGGCAAATGGAATTTTGTTCTTCATTGCTAGAGAGATGGAGTTTAAAAATAGTGAGGTTATGTTGCAGCTGTATTAGTGCTGGTGAGGCCACAGCTGGAGTACTGTGTATAATTTTGATCTCCTTACTTGAGAAAGGATATACTGGCACTGGAGGGGGTGCAGAGGAGATTCCAGAGTTGACAGGGTTGGCTTATGAGGAAAGACTGAGTGGACTGGGGCTATACTCACTGGAATTCAGAAGAATGAGGGGAGACCTTATAGAAATATAAGATTATGAAGGAAATAGATAAGATGGAACAGGGAAGCTGTTTCCACTGGTGGGTGAAACTAGAACTAGGGGACATAGCCTCAAAATGAGAGGAAGCAGATATAGGACTGAGTTGAAGAGGAACTTCTTCCCACAAAGGGTTGTGCCCTGTCCAGTGAAGCAGTTGAGACTTATCTCATTGAATGTTTTTAAAGCAAGGATAGATAAATTTTTGAACAGTAAAGGAATTAAGGTTTATAGTGAGCGGGCAGGTAAGTGGAGCTGAGTCCATAAAAAGATCAGTTATGATCTTACTGAATGGCGGAACAGGCTCGAGGGACCAGATGGCCTACTCCTGCTCCCAGTTCTTATGTTCTTATGACAGGTTGTAAAAACTTGGTTTGTTCTCACCTGAACGACGAAGGTTGAGTGATGACCTGATTGAGGTCTACAAGGTTATGAGTGGCATGGACAGAGTGGATAGTCAGATATATTTCCCTAGGGTAGGAAAGTCAAGTTCAAGGGGACATAGGTTTAAGGTGGGTGGGGAAAAGTTTAGAGGAGATGTGCGAGGTGAGTTTTGTTTTATATACAGAGGGTGGTGAATGTTTGGGACGTATTGTTTGGGGAGATAGTAGGATAACCACATTTAAGGGGCAACTAGATAAATACACGAATAGGATGGGAATGGAGGATACGGACTCTGTAAGTGCATATAGAGTTAGTTTAGGCAGGCATCATGATTGGCGCAGGCTCAGAAGGCTGAAGGGCCTGTTCCTGTGCTGTACTGTTCTTTGGTCTGTATTTGATACAGTCAACCTCAGCAGCCCTGACTGCTGCCCTGCTGCTGAATGATCAGACTGCTTATTCAGCAACGGATTTGCAGGAATCTCCTTTGATCAAATAATGGAAAGGCCGAAGCCATTGTTTACAGTTCCTGTTCCAAAGTCTGCTCCCTAACCTCATCCCTCTGCTCAGTGACAGGCTGACACCAAACCAGCAAGTTCACAACCTCAGTGTTACATTTGATCCCAACATAAGCACTTGGCTCTTTTTCCTGGCATCACTGCCTATTTTCACCTCTGGAATATCTCCCAGCTTTACATCTCTCGACTCACTTGCTGCTGGAAACCCCACTCATGCCTTTGATCTACTTGTTTCCACATTGACAACAGCACCCCTGCCAATGTCTCCAGTAACTGAAGCAGCTCTGCCACCTAGTGGTAACTGCTGCAGCTGCAAACACGTACAACCTGACAGCAGTTAATGAAACTACAAACCCAATATTTGCAGCAATGGGCTTTCTTAACTAGCTCTTGCGTGTTTATCTGCCACAGGCAGCCTGTGTTAAAAAATACAACTCCAGACGCTGAAAAACGCCTTCATAAGAACAGGATACGGTGCTCAACTGTTCCAATGTGCCATAGTGAAAAATCGCACCGACCTCCTTACAAAACAAAAACGGGACATGGCGGACAGAGTGCCCTTCGTCATTCAATACTTCCCGGAGTGGAGAAGCTATGGCATCTTCTCCGGAGCTTTCAACATGTCTTCGATGAAGACGAACATCCCGCCAAGGCCACCCCCACCTCTCGCCTTCAAACAACTGCACAACCTCAAATAGACCACTGTCTGCAGCAAACTATGTGGCCTTCAGAACAGTGACCATGTCACAGCAACCTCTGCAAGACATGACAGATCATCGACACGGATGCCGTTATCTCATGTGAGAATACCATCCACCAGGCACCCGGTCCATATACTTACAACTCAGCCAATGTTGTCTAATTAATACGCCAAAGGAAAGGAAGTCCCGAGGCAAGGTACATTGGGGGAAACCATGCAGACGTTAAGACAACGGATGAATGAACATCGCTCGATAATCACCAGGCAAGAGTGTGTTCTCTTCCTGTCGGGGAGCACTTCAGCAGTCACGGGCAAGCATTTTGCAAGGCGGCCTCCACGACACACAACGCAGAGTCACCGAGCAGAGACTGATAGCCAAGTTCCGCGCACGAGAACAGTCTTAACCAGGATCTTGGGTTCATGTCACACTACCTCTAACCTTCACAACTTGCCTGAGCTTGCAAAATCTCACTAACAGTCCTGGTGGAGACAATATATTTAACCTGTGCTTAACCCACTCTCGGCTCACATTATCTGTATCTTTAAAACTTGATTACTTGTAAAGACTCGCATTCCAACCATTATTTTGTAACTTGAGTTTGTGTCTTTATATGCTCTGTTTGTGAACTGAAATCCCTCTCAACTGATGAGGGAGCAGCACTCCGAAAGCTAGAGGCTTTTGCTACCAAATAAACCTGTTGGACTTTAACCTGGTGTTGTGAGACTTCTATTAAAAATACACTGCAGCTGACATGAAAAGCATTTACCTTTATATTTTTGGTGACCTTGTAGAGGGAGTTTCACCCTGTATCTAAACCCATCCTGTACCTGTCCTGGGAGTGTTTGACAGGCACAGTATAGAGGGAGCTTTGCTCTGTATCTGTCCTGAGTGTGGTTGATGGGGGCACAGCGTAAAGAGTGTTTTATCCTGTATCTAATTCCATGCTGTATCTGTCCTGGGGGTGTTTGATGGGGACAGTGTGGAGGGAGCTTTGCTCTGTATCTAACCCCATGCTGTACCTATTTGATGAGACAATACCATACTGGATGAGATGCAGAGACTGAAACTGGGCTGTAACTCAGCCATATGGAGTTCAAACTGGAATAAGGGACAAAGTGGGTGAGATTGGAGTAGTTTTGAGATCAGGTTATGCACCTTTCGCTGCTCTTTCCTCGCCACATGTTTGTCATCATCCTTCCAGTAGGCGTCTTCAAGCTCCTGCTGCCGTTTTGCGTCTGCTGCTGCCTTCTGCTCTGCTTTCCGAGCCCTGGCAGCTGCTGATTTACTGTTTTCTCCCTGAAACTTCTTGGGCATCCCTCCGCTGCCACCTGCCAAAAGGAAGAGAACAGGATTCAGACCAGAAACAGAGGGGCTGACAATATAATAGTAAATGCTCTTCTGCTGTGTACGGCATAAAATCAGAGCCATGGCTCAAACACAAATGAGGAATGCAATTATGCAACGTTGACCAAGGAATAAATATTAGCATAAACACAGGGGGAGAACGTCTTCATACTGGAAATAGTTCACTTCCAATAGAGAGGGCAGACAGGGCTTGGGTTTTAATGTCTCATCTGGGACGCCACATTCAGACGGGCTCAAGCCCCATGCCAGGATCTGATACAACACTTATGGCTTACACCCTCTCAGTATGGCATCGGAATGTCAGCCTTGAATTTAGTGCTCAATCCTGCAGTGGAACTTGAACCTGGAACCTCGAGACTCTAAGGCGAGTGTTACCAACTGAGCCACAGCTGACCAAACCAACCAGAATTAAAGTAACCACCAGACAGAATAATCCAACTGAATGCAATGGCGCTCAGTGTGAAATAATCTCAAGCTTCGTCTCACACAACTCACAGGGACAAGGTCAGGATACACTGGATCCTGAATAAAATGTAGCACAAAAATTACAATTGTCATGTCCCCAGTTTGTTACTACTGGACAGCCAGGTCCCAGAGCAGAATACTCATTAGATTTTAACTTCTATTTTTTGCTGGGAGACGTGGACGAACAGAGTCACGGGACTGTTGATTAACTTTTAACAAAAGAATAAAATATTTATTAAACAAGAAAAGGTCAACTTTAATGTACCACTCCTTCACCCCAGCCACACCTTTACAGATATATAAAGTAAAGGTTATTTATTAGTCATGACAAGTAGGCTTACATTAATACTGTAATGAAGTTACTGTGAAAATCCCTTAGTCGCCACACTCTGGCCTCTGTTTGGATACACCGAGGGAGAATTTAGCATTGCCAATACACATCTTTGGGCTGTGGGAGGAAACCGCAGATATACAGACTTGTAAAGATAACACAAATTACAGAACATGCCTCATTCTCTAATATTCTCAGTAAACAACAATCCACGTAAACCAACAGGTGAAATGTGGTCAGATACACTGCATTCTGAAACTGTGTGACAAATGCAATCCAATATTATATCAACGGATTTTTCATCAAATTCACTGGATGCTTATTTCACCGTGAGCCAACTTGTCTGACTGGAACTCTGGCTTTCACATGAGGGTCTCCAAACTCTGCTCTCAAAGAACACACTTCAGAATCTTTTCCCGCACATGGTTTTTCTGCAAGAGTTACTCTCCTCTGGGTTATTTGGTTCCCCTGAACTTAAATGTTTCTGCTTTACAGTTTGGGCTTCTTTCTTTTACCCCTGACATGCTTTCACGTTGTAAGCCCTGAAATACAATACTGGCCTAGTTTGAAGTAAAACTAAAACCTCTAGGTGTACAGGCACCTTTGGTTAACCTGAAGCTAACTGAAGTTTTAATCCTTTCGTCGCATAACAAATCAGAAATATAAATTAAGCTTAAACTGAATAGGCAGGGAAGAGAGATATAGATCATGTAGAAGCAAGAAAATATTAGATTAGATTAGAGAGGCTTCGTGTCAACACAGACTTAATAGGCTGAAGGACTTGTTCCTGTGCTGTACTGTTCTTTGTTTTTACACCTTATTTTCAACGCCCACAATACAAATACAAATGACTTAAACCAGCTCTATTTTTTAACGCAGTAAACTTTCATAAATCACTGGCTCAATCACTGCTTGATTCTTGTGTCCAATTCTAGGTTTTACAAAGGATGCCAGAGGCTCAGAGAAGCTGAGGAGGGCATTTATTAAAACAGCACTGGAGATGAGGGATCTAGTTTTACAGAGGGATTAGTAAAATTGGAATTGTTCTCCATAAAGGAGAGAAAGTTAAAGGGAGATTTAATGGAGATCTTGAAAATGACGAGATGTTTTGATAGAGCAAAGAGGAAGAAACTTTTGTTTGGAACATGAGTCAGTAACCAGACAGTCGAGGAAAGATCTTTTTTCACAGAAATGGTCATTCAAATCCGAAAAGCACTACCTAAAACTTTGGTGAATCAGATTCCGTTGGGACTTTGGAAAGGCGACTGAATATGAAACAGAAAAAGTAGGAGCAGAAGTTGGCCGTTTGAGCATTCTCCATTATTCATGATCAAGGCTGGTCCTCTATTTCAAAACCATACTCACACGCTCTCCCATACCCGTTGATGCCTTTAGAGTTGGAAAGAGGATTAATTTGCAGGGCTATGGGGAAAGGCTTGAGTGAGGGACTAAATTGGACAGCTGGTTCAAGGAGCTGGCGCAGACACAAAGGCTGAATCCCTCTTCCTGTACAGCAACATTCACAGACTCTACTTTTTAAGCACCAAAATTCACAGAAGTGGTGATGAAAATCCTTCATTCACAGAAGGCATCTCAAAACTTCTAAAAGTGATTGGCATTCAACAGGTTATTTATTTTGTTATATAGGTAAGGAGGCAGCGTCCTGCGTTGATGCTTGGGTAACATCAGTAAGGTGAGTGGCCATTTGTGGTGGCTTTGGTTGAAAGAGAAGTGTTGGCCAGCACACCAGAAGCACTCTGTGCTGTTCTTTGAATATTAGCGGGCGTCTTAAAATTCAAAGTCTCATCGGAAAAATTACATTGCAGTATTGGATTGTATATAATACAATATTACTTGTATTACTAATTTTAATTAGTAACATTACCAGTATTGTTAATATTACTGACATTAGATAATAACTTTAAGATAGTGAAATAATGGAAGAGTGGTGATTAATCGAAAGAAAAGTTGAGAGAAACACTAGAAAAATGCAAGTCATTCCCCTTCTTGTTTCTAAGATATACAAAACCACAGGAATAGCAACCATTCAGCCCCTCAAGACTGTTCCACCATTCAATCATGGATTATCAACATTACATCTCCATACTCCACATTCCTTCGAATCCTTACTTAAGAAAACACTCCTGATTATAAATTTCAATAGATCCACAGTCTAGTGTGGCAATGAGAGCTTCGGTATTTCACTATTCTTTGTGAAGTAAAACAAGTTTCCTAATTTCTTTCTTGAAGGGCCTAACTTTCATTTTAACATTTTTGCCTCTTACTCTGGGCATTCCCCCTTCCCCTCCCCCCCCAAGAGGAAGTAGTTTCACTTTACCAATCCTATCAAATTCCATTATCATTTTAAAAATCTTGATTACATTGCCCCTCAATCTTTTAAATTTATCACAGAGAGACACACAGAATAAGCCTGAGTTGGATTCCAGAACTCACCAGGGTTGAGTCAGAGGAAGACAGGAGGACACTAGAAAAGTTACGATGTGGTAGAAAACGCAAACATAAACTGGGAAATGCAAGAACAGAGAACACAGCCTGAGGTCAGATTACACAGAATGAGTTGGCACTATTGACAAATCTGTGACTAAAAGGTAGGTGGGTCCAGAAGACAAAAAACACAAACTTTAGAGAGTAAGACCCTGATCCACAAACAATATACATCAAACATTGGGAAAGGAATGGAAATATAGAATCAGGTGAATAAAACATAATTTTATAGGATAGGGGGCTATTGAGCCATTGTGCCTGTGCTAGCATTGGAACCTTTCTCCCCTGGTGGAGGGATCAGTGATGAGATGGTATAGATTTAAGTTAGGGAGCAGGATGTTAAGAGGGGATATGAGAGAAAACTTTCTCACCAGAGGATGGTGGGAGTCTGGAATCCGCTGCCCGATGAAAGGGTGGTTGAGGTGGAGACAAACAATATGTACATTTTTTTAGATGCGCACGTGCGATGCCAAACATACAAGGCTATGGGCCAAGTGCTGAAAAATGGGATTAGAATAGCAAGATGGCTGGTCTTTGGCCAGCACAGACGCAGTGGGCTGATGGGCGTTTTTCTGTGCTGTTTAACTCTATAATTATAACTGCGTGGCTAGTACTGTACCCCAATATTAAACAGTGACAGACCAGCCCCCACCAGTACTGTACCCCCAGTGTTACAGTGACAAACCTGTCCCCACCAGTACTGCACCCCAGTGTGAAACAGTGACACACCCATCGACACAAGTACTGCATCCCAGTGTTATACAGTGACAGACCCATCCCTACCAGCACTATACTCCAGTATTATACAGTGACAGACTCATACTCACCAGTACTGTACACATTATAGAATGACAGACCTGTCCCCACCAGTACTGTACCCCCACTGTTATACAGTGACAAATCTGTCCACACCAGTATTTATCCTCAGTGTTATACAGTGACAAACCAGTCCACACGAGTACTTATCCCCAGTGTGTACAGTTGCAAAGTCTCTAGGTATGAAGGGCAGTGTTTAAAATTTCTTTCGACATAAAAATATGGAATTGGAAAGCAGTTCACACCGCAACACTGATGCTAGTGTTTGAAATATATCATACACTGCTTTCTCTCATCTCGATTGCTTTCCCTGCCAAATGCTTATTAATCTCCTCTGTGAAATTTTAAACACCGTATGCCACGCAAATATTCAAATACAAATGAATTCAGCAGCTTTGTTAAAGCCTCCATGCAAGACACAGCTAGGTGTAGTGTCTGCCTCTAGTGTCTAATATATCTACACAATCTCTGTTACACTGGCCAGCTCCATGTTTGCCTCAGGTCATTATCCAGTTAAACCCTTAAGTGGGCCCAGATTTTCCCAGGGTTTGACAATTCTGACACTCTCCTGATTGGCCTCCCACCTTCGTTCCTCAAACTTGAACTCATCCAAAAAGTAAAGTTTATTAGTCACAAGTAAGGCTTACATTAGCATGCAAAGAAGTTTGTGAAATTCCCTTAGTCGCCACACTCTGGCATTTGTTCAGGTTAATGCACTCTAACCCGTGTATTTTTTTTTAGACAGTGGAAGGAACTGGAATACCCAGAGGAAACCCATGCAGCCACGGGGAGAACATGCAAACTCGGCACTGACAACGATTCAAGCTGGGAATCGAACCTGGGTCCCTGGCGCTGTGAGACAGCAGTGCTAACCATGGTGCTGCCCACGTCTTTACTCACGCTCAGTCTCATTCATCCATCACTTGTGTGCTTGCTGACTTATACTGACTCCTGGTTAAGCAACAATTTGAATATGAAATTCACTGTTTGATTTTCAAATCTGTCCTGATTTCTCTCAACCTCCTCTAGTCCCAGACTATCAGGCGATTCCTTCTATTTTGGACTCTTACGATTTAAACCGCTCCATTATTGGGGGCTGTGCCTTCAGCTATCTACAACCAAAGCTGTGGAAGTCCCTCCCTATATCTCTCCACTTCATTCATCTTTTAAAACACTCTTTAAGACTTACCTTTCCGACCATGCTTTTGATTTTTTGATTGAATATCTTTGTGTGTGGCTCAAGGTCAAATTTTGTCTCCATAAGACATGGAGCAGAATTAGGCCACTTGGCCCATCGAGTCTGATCCACCATTCAATCATGGCAGATTTTTTTTTCCCCCTCATCCCCATTCTCCTGCCTTTTCCCCATTACACACCGGTGAAGCACCTTGGGATATCTAGTTAAAGGTGTATATAAATTTGATTTATTGTAATACACATAATTAATAAATCATTGCAAGACACTGAATGATTTGCATTAGTGTATTGATATAAAATGAGATCTTGCTCTCATCCTCCATGCGGATTTCCAGAAATTGCCAGATTTGCATTGTAAAAATGAATTAAACCTGTAAAAGAAATCCAAGGCTGAGTGTAAAGGTTCAGGTTAGGCAATCATCCGCAGAGGCCCAGAACGGGGACAAATTCAAGAAGAAATTGGATATAGCTCTTGAGGCTAAAAGAATCCAGGGATATGGGAGTGCGGGGGAATCAGGATACTGAATTCAATAATCAGCCATGATTATAATGACCAGCAGGCTCGAAGGGCCAAATGGCCTAATTCTGCTTCTAGTTTTTATGTTTCTATATAAAAATCTCACCACTGCAATTAGGAAATTATTCCTGGAGAATTTAAAAGTGTATACTTGTTAATTCTTTCCTTCGCTTAATTTAACCTTTTCACTTCAGATGGAGTAGGCCATCTGCCCAAGCTTACTCCGCCATTCAATAAGATCACGGTTGATCTTTTTGTGGACTCAGCTCCACTTACCCGTCCGCTCAGCAGGAGCCTTAATTCCTTTACTGTTCAAAAATTTATCTATCCTTGTCTTAAAAACACTCAACCGCTTCACTGGGCAGAGAATTCCACAGATTCGCACCCCTTTGGGTGAAGTTCCTCCTCAATTCAGTCCTAAATCTGTTTCCCCTTATTTTGAGGCTATGCCTTCTAGTTCTAGTTTCACCTGCCAGTGGAAACAATCTGCCTGCTTCTGTCTATTCCCTTCATAATCATATATGTTTCTATAAGATTTCTCCTCATTCTTCTAAATTCCAATGAGTATAGTCTCAGTCACTCAGTCTCCCCCTCAACTCCACTTTCCTGCCCATTCGCAATAGCCCTTCAAACTAATTTAAAAATCTGTCCAAAATCCTGCCTTCCACCACACTGTGGGGGAGTGAATTCCACAGGTTAACGACCCTTTGAGAGAAGTAATTTCTCTGCATCTCTGTTTTAAATCTGCCACCCCTTATCCTAAGATTACAATCTCTTGTTCTAGATTGCCCCACAAGAGGAAATATCTTCTCCATCTCTACTTTGTCAGTCCTCTTTATCATCTCATACACCTCAATTAGATTTCTGCTCATTCTTCTAAACTTCAGGGAGTATTGGCCTAATCTCTTTTTGTAAGACAAACCCCTCACTTCTGGAATCAATCTAGTGAACCTCTTTTGAACCACCTCCAATGCATCTCCATCCCTCCTTAAGGAGACCAAAACTGTCCATTAATGTTGTCTCATTAATGCTTTGTACAGCTGCAGAAACACTCCACTACTTTTACATTCCATTCCTTTAACAATAAATGCCAAGATTCTATTTGCCTTTCTTATTACTCACTGTACCTGCATACTAGCTTCCTGTGATTTATACATGAGAACACCCAGATCAAGAACACAGAAGAGTACAGCACAGGAACAGGCCCTTCACCACCAAATCTGTGCCAAAACAGATGCCCCTCTAATCTTATATTTTCTTGTCTCTACATAGTCCATATCCTTCTATTCCCTGCCTATTCGTGTATCTACCCAGATGCCTCTTGAATGTTGTTATAGAATCTGCATTCCTGGCATTCACATCCTCTGTGTGAAAAACTTGCCCCTTACATCTCTCTTATATTTCCTCCCTCTCACTTTCAACCTATGCTCCTGAATAATTTACCCTTCGACTCTGGGAAAAAGGCTCTGACTATCCACTCTATCCAAGCCTGTCGTAATCTTGTAAACCTCTATCAGGTTTCCCCCTCATCCTCCAACATGCCAATGAAAACAAACCAAGCTTATTCAACCTTTCTTCATAGTCCATATCCTCCAGACTAGGCAACATCCGAGTAAATCTCTTCTGATTTTTTCTAATGCATCAACATCCTTCCGGTAGTATGATGACTACAATTGGCCATATTTGGAGTATTACGTACTCGCCAAAATCTTATACAGCTGCAACATGATTTTCCAATTCCTATTCTCAACACCCTGACCAATAAAGGGAGCATGCCGTTCACCTTCTTGTCCACCTGAATTGCTACCTTCAGAGAACTGTGGATCTGCATACCTAGATTCCTCTGTATGCTAATATTTCTAACGACTCCACTATTCACTGTAAACTTTCTTCCTGCAGTAGGCTTTCAAATTAACATCACCTCACATTTGTCCGGATTAAGTCCCATCTGCCATCTTTTGGCCTAGGTCTTCAGCTGATTTATATCCTGCTGTATCCTTCAACAATCCTCCTCACTATCCGTCATTCCCCAATTTTTGTATCATCTGCAAATTTACTAATCAGATCACCTACATTTTACTTAAAATCATTATATATGGACAGCACTGTAGCACAGTGGTATAGTAACATGGGCACTGTTGTTCCACAACTTCAGGGATCCAAGTTCGATTCCTGGCTTGGATCACTGTCTGTGTAAAGTTTGCACGTTCTCCCTGCATCCACGTGGGTTTCCTCTGGGTGCTCCGGTTTCCTCCCACAGTCAGAAAGGTGTGCTGGTAAGGTGCATTGGCCATGCTAAATTCTGTGTACCCAAGCAGGGATCGGAGTGTAGCGACTAGGGGAATGTCACAGTAACTTCATTGTAGTGCATTAGTGAGCCTTGTGATAAAGGAATAAATAAACTTTATGTTACAAATAACAGAGGCCCCAGCATTGATCCTTTTGGAATACCACTTGTCAGGCCTCCAGTTCGAAAAGTATCCTTCCACCAACACTCTCTGCTTTCTATGCTCAAGCCAGTTTTGTATCCATCTTATCAGCTCACCTCGGATCCCATATCTACCAGCCTGCCACGAGGAACCTTCCATAAGGCTCACAGGCCTGTAATTTCCCAGATGGTCTCTTCTGTCCTTCTTAGACAGAGCAACCATGTTAACTACTCTCCAATCCTCTGGTACCTTGCCCACGGCTAGAGAGGATACAAAGATTTTGGCCAAGACCTCAGCAATTTCTTCCCTCACCTCCTTCAATATTCTGGGATAAACCCTTTCTGGCCCTGGGGACTTGTCACTTTAACATTTTTCCAAAACCTCCAATACCT
Source organism: Sphyrna mokarran (assembly GCA_024679065.1). Classification (NCBI taxonomy): domain Eukaryota; kingdom Metazoa; phylum Chordata; class Chondrichthyes; order Carcharhiniformes; family Carcharhinidae; genus Sphyrna; species Sphyrna mokarran. The sequence continues at coordinate 12,775,592 of JAGIQG010000026.1, read as the reverse complement.
CCTCCTCTTTTATCTCAGCATGTCCTAGAATGTCAACATTCTCCTTTCTACACTCACCATCCACCATATCTCCTTCTTTGTGAATACTGATGCAAAATACTCATTAAAAACCTCACAAACTTCATCTGGCTCTACACACAAATTTCTTCCACTATCTTTGAACGGACTTACCCTTTCCCTCCTTATACATACATAAAAAGTCTTAAGTTCATAATTAGGCCATTCAAGCCATCAAGTCTGCTCTGCCATTCAATCATGGCTGATATGCTCCTCATTCCAATTTCCTGCCTTCCCCACATAACCCATTAGAAATTAAAAATCTGTCTATTAGTGTCTATTGGGATTCTTCTTAATCCTGCCTGCCAAGAACATTTTATGGCCCCTTTTTTGCCCTCCTCAGTCCCTGTTTAAGCGTTCCTACTATCTTTGTATTCCTCAAGAGCCTTATCTGTTTTCAATTTCCTAATATTTATGTATGACTCCTCCTTTTTCACTAAGATCTCTCTTGTCATCCAGGGTTCCCGAATCTTGCCATCCTTATCCTTCATTTTTACAGGGACATACTTGTCCTGAATTTTTAACAACTAACTTTTAAAAGACTCCCACATATCGGGTGGGAATTTACTTTCAAACAGCCGCCCCCGGTCTGCACTCCCTAGCGGATGCTTAATACTGTCATGGTTAGCCTTCCCGCAGGTTTAGTACTTTCACTCTGGGATTACTTCTATCCTTTTCTGCAAGTATTTTGAAACTTATAGAATTGTGATCAAAATGGTCCCTGCCGAGACATCAATCACCTGTCCAGGTTCATTTCCCAGAACCAGGTTTAAGATAGTCCAACGCAGGAAGGGGCTATCTACATATTTGTCTCAAGAAGCTCTACTGGACACACTGAACAAACTCTGCCCCATCTAAGCCCTGGCACTAAAGGAATCCCGACCTATGTAAAATCACCCATCACAGCAACCCAGTTGTTTTTACATCTTCCTGTAATCTACTGACATATCAGTTCCTCCACTTCACACTGGCTATTGGAAGATCTGTATTACAACCCCAACAGTGCGATTGCATCTTATCTCTGCACCTAGCCACTGCAAAGTTTCTCTCCATTTAGACAATAATTTGCCTTTGTAATTTTCCTAACTTATACTTTTCCATGTTAAACGCCATCTGACAAATTTTACCCCACTTATTTAACCTATCCATAACCATTTGTAAATTAATGCCATTATCACAACTTACTATCCCACTATTTTGGTCATGTGCAAATTGGCTACAGTACTATTATCTCTGCATCATTAATATCGATTGCCAATAGTCGAGATCCTGAGGACTGAACCCTCTGGTATCTCACTTGTTACAACCTACCAACCAGAAAAATACATATTTATCCTGATTTTCTGCTTTCTGTCAGTTATCCAATGCTTTATCCAAGCTAATAAATTCTGTGTAGAAGGCCATTCAACCCAACGAGCAACACTGACTCTCCAAAAGAACATTTTACACAGGCCCATTCCCCTGTATTATCCCCTTAACACCACACATTTACTGTGTCCAATCCACCTAACCTACACATCTTTGGAATGTGGGAGAAAGCTGGAGCACCTGGAGGAAATCTATACAGACATCAGAAAAACATCCACATAGTCACCCAAGGCTGGAATCGAACATGGGTCCCCGAGTTACCTCTAATTCTACATGAACTAACCTTGTGCATTAATCTTGTGTGGCAGTTTATCAAGTGCCTTCTGGCACTTACATACGTTACATCTACAGGATCACCATTATCAACCTTGCTTGTTATATCTTCAAAGAATGCCAGCAAATTAGTCAAACACAATTGACACTTCATAAAAGTATGCGGACTTGAACGGATTGTGCCTTGACTTCCTAAATGTCCTATTACTTCCTCTATAATGGATTGTAACAATTTCCCATTGACAGATGCTAAACTAATTGGCCAACATATCCTACATTTTGCCTCCCTCCTTTTTTGAATAAGGGCATTACATTAGCATTTTTCAATCCCTACATTGAGGGAATTTTGGAATACTGTAACCAATGGATCCACTATCTTCAAAACCACTTCCTTTAAAACCCTAGGATGCAGGTCATCAGGCCCTGGGGACTTGCCTGCCATCAATCACACTAGTTTGTTCAGTATTTTTTCCCCACTGATGATGGCAATTCTAAGTTCCTTCCTTTCTATAACCTCTGTATTTTCCGTTACTTTTGGGATGATACTTGTGTCGTCCACTGTGAAAACTGAGGCAAAATATTGACTTAATGTCTCAGCCATTTCTGCATTCCCACAATTAATTCACCAGCCTCATCCTCCAAAAGGCCAACATTCATTTTAGCTACTCTCATCCTCTTTGCATACCTACAGGAATTTTTGCTGTGTGCTTTGTGGTAGTTGTCTTCCCTAATCTAAGTTACCTGCTCTTTTTAATGGCTCTTTGTTGATTTTTAAAACCATCCCAATCTTCCAGTATGTCACTGGCCTTTGCAATATGGTATGCTTTCATTTTTGTTATCCTTAACTTCTTTACTTCGAAATGAAAGTCTTCCCCCACCTTCTTATCACCTTTCTTCCTCTGGAATATATTTTAGTTCAGTGGACTTAAATATGTCCTTGAATATCTACCACTGTTCAACTGTCCTACCTTACAGTCTTCCCGCCCAGTTCACTAGGGCTAAATCTGTCCTCGTGCCTACGTAGATAATTTAAATCCAGAATGCCAGTTTCTCACCCTCAAACCGAATTGAAATTCTAGCATGCTATGTTCACTCTTCCAGAGAAGATCTTTAATTAGGAGATCATTTATTAGCCTTACTCATTATATAAGGCTCACCAGTCAGCCTATCAGGAGCAAATATGGGCGAGAACCAGTCTTGTTTGGAAGAGTAGCTCCAGGTGGAATCTTGCATTGAAACTTAGCTGGTTAACAGGAATTTTGAAAACTGCCTAGGCGGACTGTATAGAGGGGTTTTGCTGGTCACAGCCAGAATCTGGGCAGAACCTCAGACAAACCTGCTCTAATTCATCTGATTTCCTTTTCTTTTTTAACTTTTTCAATCCTTAAATCTCATTGGCTAGGAGACATGAAGGTCTCAGATATCCCATTAACACAACAAGTTACACTGAAAAATTAGAGCAAATCAGTAACAATTAAAATTCTACCATCAAATTGACTATCCCAGCAAAAGCTTGGGCACTGTTCATCTTCCATACATCAATAACTTTAAAAATAACAAACACCCAATAAGATCCTTCCTGAGCCTTAAATCTCCAGATCAACATTTACAGTCACTGAAACCAAGTATCTGTGTCAACCAATTCTACTACCATTCATATCTTCATCTTTTTCTACATCTTCCCAATTATGTGAAACACCTGGGAACATTATTTTATAGGCACTAAGCAAAGACAAGCATTTGCTTTGGAAATTTATTGCAGAATCTGCTCTCTACAAAGCATTGTGCTGTGGAATCCCACGACTACTTGAAGTCTAAAATACAGTATTAAGAAAACATATAGAAAGATTTGCATTTTTATATCAGAATTTCAGGATGTCCCAAAAAATTTTAGTTCCTCATATGAAGCATAGGCACTGATGTCATGTAGGAAACACTGCAGTGAATATTTGCACAGCAAGTTCCCACAAACAGCAATAAGTGCACAGATAATCAACATTCATGATGTTGATCCAGGGAGATTGGGAGGAATTCCCCTGTTCATTTAAGTAGTGACCACTGAATCTTTTAAATACATCTATGATGGGAGACAGGACCTCAGTTCAATTCCTGTTCTGAAAGGGGCACCTTCAACAGTGCTGCACCATCCCCAGTTTTAGAACTTTACTTATTGTTACAAGTAGGCTTACATTAACACTGCAATGAAATTAATGTGAAAATCCAACAGTTGCCACACTCCAGCGCCTGTTTGGGCACAATGAGAAAGAATTTAACAAGGCCAATGCACCCAACCAGCACATCTTTCAATCTATGGAGGAAACCCACACAGATATGGGAAGAATATACAGATTCCATGCAGACAGTGACCCAACCCGGAAATCGAACTCAGGTCCCTCGTGTTGCGAGGCAGCAGACCACTGTGCCAGCTTTAGTGCTGCATTGGGACAGTCAGCCTGGAATATTGGCTCAGCTCTCCAAAGTGGTGCTCGAATACTGAACCATCTTACTCTGGGACAAGAGTGAGTGACCCAATGAATGATGCATAGTGCGTTTGAGCTGCACGCAAGATAGGGAAGGAGGAGTTTGTTGATGCTCAGATAAGCATCTAAGGCAGATGAGACAGCCAGATTCCAGGTATACCTCTGGCCTCCCTGTCACTTGGGCGCGCCACCTTTGGCACCCTGGGGGTCAGGCAAGGAGTTACCATGCCAACCGGTGCCAGAGCAATGATGAAGCAGAGGATTCTGAGCTAGACCCACCTTGTAACTTCGGCAACAATTTTCTCCCCACAGGGGGGGAGGGGAACTGCAACTAAACCTGGTGGGAGAGCAAATTATTCCAAAAGAATGGAATTAGAAATTAAAATGTGGAGTTATTGAAGTGTTAGATTACTCACTGACTCAGGGTACCTCGGCATCAAACAGCTGACCTCTTGTCACTGGCGCCTCTTGATGACGACATCGGCCTATCTATTCTGTTGCCTGCGCGCAATAAGCACAGATCAATAAACAAGGCTTTTATTCTGAAGTGTCTCTTCAGCCGATCAGTGCCATGAATACAGTCGTCTGTTTTAAGCCTCCCTTTTTTTTGTTGATGATTGTGAAGGTAACAGGGTGATGCACAACTTTGGGTCCTCGCGGAAGAGGCCACTTCTTCGTTGAAGCCAGCGAAGACAGCAAAGATAGCCATCTTTGTTAGGGGCGAAAGGCCTGATGAGAGCCGGGATGTTGTCGGATTGGTAGACCATTTTGGTGCGGGGCTCGGTGTCTGATAGGAGACGTCATTGTAGGGATTGACGGCCATCTTTATGAGGGATTAGGAATCGCCGAGTTGCGGGATTGATTGCCATCTTTGTGAGGGGCAATACGCCTGACGGCAGCCGCCATGTTGGGGTTAGGGTGGCCATCTTTGTGAGAGGCTCGGTGATTGAGGGGAGTCGCCCCGCCCCAGAACTTGCAGCCATCTTTGTGCGGGGCAATCAGTGAAGTCGCCATGCCGGGCGGATGGGCGACTATTTTTGTGGGGGTAACTCTGGGCTTACCGCCATCTTTATGAGGGGCAACATCAGGTGTCTTAAAAATGCCAACAATATATCTCTAAATCACATTCAGAATCTCAAGTTAGATTATATTACCCACCAGCTGAACCTTTATTAATTATATTTGCATCTAATATGCATAAACATAAGGTAAGCAATTGTAAAAACTAAATTAAAATGGTTTTCTTTTGTCTAACAAATGGGAAACACCTGCAGACAGCAAGGCTCAAAGGTCACGTTTTGTTTCCAATTACAGAAAATAGATATTTGTGCGCTACCGGAAATTCAATCGCTGCACTTCCGGCCTCAGAGCCCCGCAGAAAGATGGCGTCCGTTTGAACAAGCTTTATTGACAGCCGCTACAACCTCGCCCTGGCTGGAGGTGCAGAGGACAATGGAGGGAGACAGCAGTAAGCTGGATGCGCAGGAGGGTTCTAGGCCACTTTGCAGCAATGATGTTAAGAGGCATAAGGAGATGGAAAATGTTGCCCTGCAGAGCAGCCTCAACTTGGGCCACAGGAAGAGTGAAGAGGGGGAGCAGAGGCCAGCCGCAGTCCAGGCTGAGGAGAGCAGGCCTGGGCCTGAGGGGGACCTGGAGCTCACCCAGACTGACCACCTCAACAAGCGCCTGCTTACCTCCTTCCTGGAGAAGATCAACCAGCCCGATTTCAACTTCCCCAACTTGCAGCAGCTTAGTCACCAGTCTGAGGACTCCAACAAGGTGCAGGAGGATTGGTGAGCACCCAGAGGGAGAGCTGGGTGCATGTCTGGCTCCCAGATTAAACGTCGGTGGGTTATAGACGTTGCTTTATTCCTTGGGGGAGGGGGTGGGAGGGGGAGTTTGGAAAAAAAAATAAACTCCTTTGGATTCTGCAAGATGAGAACTGCAGTCCAAATCCTGAGTGAACTGCTTCAAGTTATCAACTGTTGCATACAAATGCTGTAAAAATGCCACAGTGGAGTGTGGTCACAGGCAACCGATGCCTTTTCACATCACGGTTCACAGGCAGGTAGCAGAAGACCTATGGATTCCCTTTCATCTTGAATATCTTGCCGTTCAGTCTGTTTCAGACCACTTTATAGTTTGGGTTGATGGATCCAGTCACTGATGTTTCAGAGGGTAGTTTTGCCTTCTTAAAAAACTATGATTTTAATATTGTATTTTCATAAGCAAAGCTCCTGAAAGGTCCATCATTTTTGCTGAAAAATCACAATAAATGTTTTATCTAAAATCTCAGGCTCCCTTTTATTAAATGAATTAGTTTAATCCAAACTCTCTCCACACTGATGCTGCTAAATCAGCTTAGATTTTCCAGCATTTTCTCTTTTGGTTTAATCTGAACTTGAAACACTTTGTTTTTAAGGTATTTTGTGAGCGTACATGGGCAGTAAAATGTTTCCAAGATATTGGCTGTGATTCAGTTAATGGTACTTGCTACTGAGTCAGAAGGTTGAGAGTTCAAGTCCCATCCCAGGCCTTGAGTAGGAATCTCCAGACTGATACTCTGTATAGTGCCATGTTATAGTACCATGTGTCAGATAGATGTTAAATTGAAATCCTGTCACTTGTGGGTATTAAAGTTTTTATTCATTAGTCACCAAGTAAGACTTATATTAATGCAGCAATTAAGTTATTGTGACATTCCCCTAGTTGCCACAGTTTGGCACCTGTTTGGATCAGTGCACCGAACCAGCATGTCTTTTGCACTATGGAAGAAAACCAGATACCTGAGGGAAAATCCATGCAGAGATGAGGAGAATATGCAGACTCTGCACAGATGTCCCAAGCTGGTAATTGAACCCTAGTTTGGAGAAGAACAGGGAAGGTGTCCTAGGACCAATATTTAGCCCTCTATCAACATCAGAAAAACAGATGCTCTGTCATTATCACATTGCCATTTCTGGGAGCTTTCTGTGCAAAGATTTGCTGCTGCGTTTTGTACATTATGTCAGTCGACAGTGTTTTTTTTGATGGCGATTGGCCTGAAGACACCAAGGAAAACTCCCCTGTTCTTTGAAATGGTGCAAGGAGTGGCACAGTGTTTAGCACCGCTTCCTCACAGCACCAGGACCTGGGTTCAATTCCAGCCTCAAGTCATTATCTGTCTAAGTAGATTCTGGAGACCAGAGCTCCCCATTCACCTGACAAAGGGGCAAACCCCAAAAGCTTGTGAGTTTACTATCAAATAAATTAGTTGGATTCTAACCTGGTGTTGTGAGACTTCTTACTGTGTTTACCCCAGTCCAATGGCAGCATCTCTACAAGTTGATTAACCATAGATTCACTAAATGAAAGGAGGCCATTCGGGCTTTTAAATTCAATTCTCACTCAGTTGGAATATGCTGTTCCCTTGTGGAACCATGTGATCTCCTCCCACAGTCTACATACTCTCTTTATCCCCCATTGTGGAATCTACCTACCCATTTCATCCCACAGGGATAAGTTCTGTCTAAATGCTCCCCCAACCTCAAAGATTAGCATAAAGTCTGTACAGATGCAGAAGGTCTAGGGTTGGCCTGATTCTGCGATTTCTGTTACAGTGGTGTGCCACGTGTGTTCTCCAACTCCTCTTGAAGCCTCCTGGCTTTCTCTTCCAGTGCTTGGATCTGCACACTCTGCCGCTCAGACATGGTGCTGATCTGTGACTCCAGTTTGCTCAGCTGGTTTTCATATTTCCTCTTTGTGTTTCTGTAGGCCATTGACAAGTTACTGCACCAGGGAAATGAGAAATTTAAATCAGAAAAATTTAAGTTTAAATCAGAATGTTGCTTAACCTGATAATTAAATTCAGGCACTACTCAAAATGGTTAGATGGGTGAGTACAGATGAATGTAAAAGCTAATGGAGTGGTCACCTTTATAAGGGAATGGAAGTTATACCATTATTATCGCTGGGGGCTATGTTCTGCGTGGTGCACCCACAAAGGGAGTACTATGTACAGTTTTGGTCTCCTTATTGAGAAAAAATATACTGGCACTGGAGGGGGTGCAGAGGAGATTCACTAGGTTGATTCCAGAGTTGAGAGGGTTAGCTTGAGGAGAGACTGAGTAGACTGGGACTATACTCGTTGGAACTTGGAAGAGCGAGGGGGGAATCTTGTATAAGATTATGAAGGGAATTGATAAAGTAGAAGCAGGAAAATTGTTTTCTTGGGTGGGTGAAACTAGAACTCGGGGCCATGGCCTCAAAATAAGGGGGAGCAGATTTAGGACTGAGTTGAGAAGGAACTTCTTCACCCAAAGAGTTGTGAATCTGTGAAATTCCCTGTTCTGTGAAGCAATTGAGGCCATCTCATTGAATGTTTTTAAGACTATAGATAAATTTTTGAATAGTAAAGGAGTTAAGGATTATGGTGGGCAGGCAGGTAAGTGGAGCTGAGCCCACAATAAGATCAGCCATGGTCTTATTGAATGGCGGAGCAGGCTCGAGGGGCCAGATGGCCTACTCCTGCTCCCAGTTCTTAGGTACATTGGTTTTGGAGGGGATGCAGCATTGAATCACTAGAATGATACCAGAGAAAAAAGGGTTAAATTAAAAGGACAGGTTCAGCAGATCAATCTGACTGAGGTAATTAAACAATCCAATCGGGTTGATTGGAGATTATTTCCAGAGGGTTCAGAGGTGGTACCAGAACATGAGGGCAGAGTTTTAACATGAGACACTGGCTGATTGGGAGTGATGTCAGGAAAACTTTCACACAGAGGGAAGTGGAACTCTTAAATTTTCTTCCAAACTCTTCCCGAAAAGGGCTGTTGAGTCTGGGCATCACAGACTGATAGATGTCTGTTAGGCCGGGGAATTAACCAAGATGGGGAATGAAATTAACATACAGATTAGAACATAGAATGTTACAGCACAGAACAGGCCCTTCGGCCTTCGATGTTGCGCCGACCAATTAAGAAAAAGCAATGACCCTCTAAGCTAAACCATTCCCTTTTCATCCATAAACTTATCCACTAACCTCTTAAACGCCACCAAACTTGGCGCATCTACAACTGCAGCAGGCAGGGCATTCCATACCCTTACCACCCTCTGGGTAAAGAACCTGACCTCTGACACCCGTCCTATAACTACCACCCCTTAATTTAAAGCTATGTCCCCTTGTGCTAGCTTTCTTCATCCTAGGAAAAAGGCTATCACTGTCCACCCTATCTAAACTCTAATCATCTTATATGTTTCAATAAGGTCTCCTCTTAGCCGCCTTCTTTCTAACGAAAACATCCTCAAATCCCTCAGCCTCTCTTCATAAGACCTGCCCTCCATACCAGGCAACATCCTGGTAAACCTCCTCTGTACCCTCTCCAATGCCTCCACATCTTTCTTATAATGTGGGGACCAGAACTGTACACAATACTCCAAGTGCGGCCGCACTAGAGTTTTGTACAGTTGCAACATGACGTTGCGGCTCCGAAATTCAATCCCCCTACCAATAAAAGCTAAGACTCCATATGCCTTCTTAACAACCTTATCGACTTGATTGCCAACTTTCAGGGATCTATGCACATATACACCAAGATCCCTCTGTTCATCAACACTATTAAGAGTCCTACCATTAGCCCTATACTCTACACATTTGTTATTCCTGCCAAAGTGAATTACCTCACACTTTTCCGCATTAAACTCCAATTAGCCATAATCTAACTGAATGGCAAGCAGGGTAAAGGGACTGAATGGCTACCTCCTGTTCCTGTGCAGATTCAGGTAAGAAGATGAAAGATCTGAGGAAGTGAAGTCTGGTAGAAGATTGAAACCAGCTCATTGAAGGTTGTATTACCTGAACCTTGGCCCTTATCAGCCTGTTACTTTGCTGAACTTGGCAAGAACAGACCTGCTCAGACTCTAGGATCTCACTGATGTTGTTCAGTTTAGGTATAGTTAGAACATTACGCACAGTTCTGGTCTCCATGTAAGATAAATAGCCCAGTCACCCTGCTTCCTGGAATACCTGTATGTTTTCCTCAGCTCACAGGTGAGTTCCTCAGATTGATGCTTCGCAATATTGTTGTTTCTTATCATTTTCTCCAGTGATGCCACTAGCTCCTCAATACGTCCTCTCAGCTGTTTCTCTCTGTGGGACAATTCACATCAGCTTTACTCCTGAAACTTTCACAGACGTCAGGTTAAACCTCATTGACTGCACTTGGTGAGTGGGTATCCAAGTGGGTGGGGAGGGGTATTGTATATCTGCACTGTATTCCAAACACTCCAAGGACAAATATATATGGGGTTAGATACACAGTAAAGCTCCCTCTACACTGTCCCCATCAGCACCCCCAGGACAGGTACAGCATTGGATTAGATACAGAGTAAAGCTCCCTCTATACTATTCCCATCAAACATTCCCAGGACAGGTACAGCATGGGGTTAGATACAGAGTAAAGCTCCCTCTACACTATTCCCATCAAACATTCCCAGGACAGGTACAACATGGGGTTAGATATAGAGTAAAGCTCTGTCTACACTGTCCCCATCAGCACTCCCAGGACAGGTACAGCACGGGATTAGATACAGAGTAAAGCTCCCTCTACACTATTCCCATCAAACACTCCAAGGACAGCTACAGCATAGGGTTAGATACAGAGTAAAGCTCCCTCTACACTATTCCCATCAAACACTCCCAGGACAGGTACAGCATAGGGTTAGATACAGAGTGAAGCTCCCTCTACGCTATCCCCATCAAATACTCCTAAGACAAATACAGCATGAGGTTAGATATAGAGTAAAGCTCCCTCTATGCTGTCTCCATTAAACGCCCCCAGGACAGGTAAAACACAGGGTTACATACAGAGTAAGGCTCCCTTTACAATATCCCCATCAAACACTCTTGGGACAGGTACAGCACAGGGTTAGATATAGAGTAAGGTTCTCTTGACACTGTCTCCTCAAACATTCCTAGGACAGATACAGCACGAGGTTAGATACAGAATAAATCTCTCTCTACGCTGTCCCCAACAAACACTCTCAGGACAGATACAGTAAAGGGTTAGAAACAGAGTAAAACTCTCTCTACACTGTCGCCATCAAATACTCCCAGGACAGATACAGCACAGGCTTAGATACTGAGTAAACCTTCCTCTACACTATCCCCATCAAACACTCCTAGGACAAGTATACATGGAGTTAAATACAGAGTAAAGCTCCCTCTATGCTGTCCCCATCAAACATTCCCAGGACAAGTACAGCACAGGGTTAGATACAGAGTAAAACTTGCTCTACACTGTCCACATCAAACAGTCCCAGGACAGGTACAGCACGAGGTTAGATACAGAGTAAAGCTCTACACTGTCCCAAGGTGCATCATATAAACATTATCAGATAAAAATTGGACAGTTTAAAGTTTATTTATTAGTCACAAGTAAGACTTACATTAACAGCGCAATGAAGTTACTGTGAAAATCCCCTTGTCACATTCTGGTGACTGATCATGTACACTGAAGGAGAATTTAGCATGGCCAATGTAACTAACCAGCACATCTTTCAGAAATTCAGCCAAGTAAGGAAATACACAGAGAGGTGGCCAAAAGCTTGCTCAATGAGCTTTATGTCTTCACTGTTATCTTATTCCAGAGGAATATCTCGACAGGTTGCATTTGTATCAGCTTTGTGTTTTTATTTTATATTGCCCCTCAGCCCCCAGCGAGCAGCGTGACTTCAGTCTTCGTTGTGTTTCCTGGTAGAATATTTCTGCTTTGATACAGGATGTCTCAGACGTTGTGACAAATCAGGGGCAGGAGTAAGCTGTAGGAAATGATCTACTCCTGTGGCTGGGGAAGCTCTCCAGAATATAGCAACACAGGAAAGGTTAGCTCAAGTATCCTAAACAAATCAATGGGAGTTCAGCCAGAAGCCACAGATAATGTCATGCAGGGGCAGGATTGTGGACAACACTGCTTCACCTGCGCTGCCTCATTAATATGGTCACTCTGTATTTCCTTTTCATCGCTTGAATTGACACGATGACCCTCAGGGGAATGTAAGAAAAACATTCACAATGACAGTTGTTTCAAGACTAGCTGATGAATCAATCCTGCCTCATGCACTGTGACAATCACTCTCTCCTCACTCCTGCCACTTAATCTTCTTGGGGATGAAAAGTTCCAAAGAGAAAATCCCAGGGCCAAATTGGGAAAATCTATCCTGGGAAGTTTGCCTTCTAGTCCCTAATGTGATGGAAACTTGTATCAGAGATCACATGGAGCCAATGATTTTGATGAAGATTGTGATCTTCGCGATGAACGTAATGGGATACTCTGCACTTGCCTGGATGACGTTTTCAAAAAATATTCATGGAATGCGGGCATTGCTGACTAAATGAGCAGTTATTGCCCACCCCTAATTGCCCTTGAGAAGATACTGAGCTTCATTCTTGAACTGCTACAGTCCCTCTGGCGTAGGCACACTCATGGCACTGTAAGGGAGGGATTTCCAGGATTTTGGTCTAGCGACAGTGAAGAACAGCAATACTTCCAAGTCAGGATGATGAGTGATCTGGAGGAAACCCTGCAGGTGGTGGTGCTTCTATATACTTGCTGCCCTTCTCCTTCTTGATGATGGAGGAAGGTTTGGAAGGTGCTATCTAACGATCCTTGGTGAGTTGCTGCAGTGCATGTCGTAGATGGTACACACGGCTGCTGCTGTGCGTTTGTGGTGGAGGGAGTGGATATTTTTGTCGGGTGCCAACCAACTGGGGTTGCTTTGTTCTGACTGGTGTCAAGCATCAAAAGTGTTGAAGCTGCACTTAGGGGGGTGATGACAAAATGGTTATGTCACTGGATTAGTAACCATGATGCCCAGACTAATGCTCTCGAGACATGAGACCTGGCAACCATCCAGTCTATTCTAACTCTTACAGAGTTTCGCTCCCCTCACCATCACACTGGAATAATCAATCTGTATACTACCCACCTCGTGTTGTGATCTATAAGGTTCTTTTTAGTTATCCCAATGTCTAGTATCTCCTCTGCTTACCGTGTAGAGGCCGCTGTGAGTTCAGACAGCAGTTGGTCATTGCTGATTGCTGGAGCTTCTGATGTTGGTGCAGTCTCCTAAAAATGGAGCAGAGTCAATCAGACTTTGATAAAATCCTCAGCTAAGAGCTCACAATTCTGAGTGCTCTGATTTATTTCATTGCTTTCTCTCTCTTTCTACCCCTCAAATATGATCTCTTGACTGAGATCCACAGGGCTTCCCCCAGCCATCTCTAGCAGTCTCATCACGTGACCAGGCATTGTCTGTAAGCCCACGAGTGAATGTTGGCATGATGTCTGACTCAACCTCAGACTAAAACACTCTCCAGAAATGGTCATTAGATTTTTATTCATTTGTGGGACATGGGTGTCACTGGCTGGCCAGCATTTATTACTCATCCTTAATTGCCTTTGGAGAGAAGTTGAGAGTCAACTACATTACTGTGACTGTGGAGTCATGTGTAAGCCAAACTGGGTAAAGATGGCAGATTTCCTTCCCTAAAGGACGTTAGTAAACCAGATGCTTTTTCTCCCGACAATCGACAATGGTTTCATGGTCAGCATTAGATTTTTAATTCCAAATATTTTTAATTGAATTCAACTTTCACCAACTACAGTGGTGGGATTCGAACCCAGGTGCCCAGAATTTAGTTGAGTTTCCTGATTAATAGTCAAACGGTAATACCACTGGTCCATCGCCTCCCGAGATAGTGATCAGGAGCAGGAATACCGCTGCATCATCAGTAAGATGCCTTTACCTCTGTCTTTGGACGTACCTCCTTGACGTAGTGTGCGATGTGTTGCTCTTGCAGACATGCTTCACGCTTTGTTTGCCAGTGTGTGAGGAGGAGGATTGTGGCCATTTCCTGAGTCTCCTGGGATCGCAGATTCTGCTCCAGCTCTCTCCTCTCCTTCTTCACCCAACTCAGTTGACCTTTCAGCCAGGAAATCTCATCCTGATAATCCATCAATGAGGAGCAGATCAGAGATGATCAATATGTAATAAGATACTCCCCAACAGGTAACTTGGGCAATAAAGCCCAAGGGTCACTGTTGGAGGAACTCATAGTAGGTCAGAGAAATTTCAAATTTCAGGCAAGGAAGGAAATTACAAGGACTCTGACCCAAATTTTTAATTCCTCCCTGGCCGCAGGGGAGGTACAGTAAGAAGTCTCACAACATCAGGTTAAAGTCCAACAGGTTTATTTGGCAACACAAGCTTTCGGAACACTGCCCCTTCATCAGGTGCGGTGCCAGAGGACTGGAAAACAGCTAATGTGGACTCACTCTTTAAGAAAGGTTGTAGAGACAAGCCGGGGAACTACAGAGCAGTGAGCCTCACGTCTGTGGTTGGGAAACTACTGGAGAAGATTCTGAAGGAGGGAACCTATCTCCATTTGGAAACACAAGGTTTGATCAGCATGGTTTTGTCAGGGGGAGGTCGTGCCTAACAAATTTGATTGAATTTTTTGAGCATGTAACCAAGTGTGCGGATGAGGGTAGTGCAGATGGTGTTATTTACATGGTTTTCAGCAAAGCCTTTGATAAAGTCCCACATGGGAGACTTATTAAGAAGGCTAATGCACATGGAATACAAGGTGATTCTGATAAGGTGGATTAATAATTGGCTTTGGATAAAAGACAGAGGGTGGTGACAGATGACTACTTCACTGACTGGAGGCCAATGTCCAGTGACGTACTACAGAGATCCATGCTGGGCCCCCCATTGTTTGTCATTTATATAAATGACATAGATAACTATGTATGGGGTAGGATCAGTAAGTTTGCCAATGACACAAAGATTGGTCGGATGGTTAACAGTGAAGTTGAGTGTATTGGGCTATAGGAGTGTCACGGGGCTGATCTGAATCTGAACTCCATCTTTCCACCTTGGTTCCTTAACCCTTAATACTTTGACCCAACAAAAATCTATCAATACCCTCACCAGTGGCACTTACCCTGACAGTCATAAGTTCTTGCAGAACTTCCTTCTTCGCCTTCTTGTGTTGGTGAACCACCTGGTGTGAAGGTGTGCCGATCCCAGGCACCACCAAACCTTGTGTGGCCGTTCCAGCCTCGCTGCTTTGAGAGCTGGCTTCACCCTCCCAGGGGGTAGGGTGTTTCAACTGGGCTGCCGTGTCTCCCAGTTCCAGGATGGTCTGCATTACTGAAGCACAGCTGACTCGGAGTCTTGTGATGTCTCCTCTCAGACGAGTTTCAACGTCATCATCCTCTGGCTCCCCCGAGGTACTGGAAGTACTGCAAGTGAGAACATAAGAACTAAATCTGGAATAAATAGGAAGGCCTTCAATCCTTTTTAAAAATCCATTTATGGGATGTAAGTGTCACTGAGTAGGCCAGAATTTATTGCCCTATTTGTCCTTGAGAAGGTGGTGGTGAGTTGCCTCCTTGAACCACTACAGTGCCTGTGATGTAGGTACACCCACAGTGCTGTTAGGGAGGGAGTTCCAGGATCTTGACCCAGTGACAGTAAAGAAACAGCAATATTATTCAAAGTCAAAATAGTGAGTGACTTGGAGGGGAAACTCCAGGAGATGGTGTTCCCAGGTATCAGCTGTTTGAAACATAGAAACTAAAGCAAGAGTAGGCCATTTGGCCCTTCGAGCCTGCTATGCCATTTATTATGATCATCGCTGATCATCAAATTCAATATCCTGATTCCCCTTCCCTTGATCCCTTTAGCCAAGAGCTATATCTAATTTCTTCTTGAAATCAGACAACATTTTGGCCTCAACTACATTCTGTGGTAGTGAATTCCACACATTCGCCACCCTCTGACAGAAGAAATTTTTCCTCACCTCAGTTGTAAGAGGTTTACCCCTTATCCTCCAAGTTCCAGACTCCCCAACTATTGGGAACATTTTACTGAATCTACCCTGTCTGACCCTGTTAGAATTTTATAAGTTTCTATGAGGTCCCTGCTCAGTCTTCTAAACTCCAGTGAGTTTAGTTTATCTGCTGTTCTAGCCCTTCTAGATGGCAGTGGTTGTGGGTTTGGAGTGTGCTGCTTACGGAGCCTTGGTGAATCCATGTAGTGCATCTTGTAGATAGTACACACTGCTACCAATATTTGTTGGTGATGGAGACAGTGATTGTTTGTGGAAAGGATAGAAATCAAGCAACTGCTTTGTCTGGAAAGTGTTCATCTCCTTACGTGTGGTTGGAGCTGCACTCAATAAGGCAAATGGACAGTATTCCATCACACTCCTGATTTGTGCTTTGTAAATGATGTACAGGCTTTGGAGAGCAGTATTCCCAGTCTCTGACCTGCTCTGGTAGCCAGAGTATTTATATGGCTAGTCCAGTTCAGTTCCTGGTCAATGGTAACCTCCAGGATGTTAATAGTGGGGAGATTCAGCAATCGAAATGCCATTGAATGTCAAGGGGTGATGATTAGATCCTCTGATTTTGGAAATGGTTATTGCCTGACACCTGTATGGTGTGTGGCATGAACGTTACTTGCCTCTTGTCAGCCTAATCCTGCATATGGTCCAGATCTTGTTGCAATCGAACACAAGTGCTTCAACTAGATCAAGGTTGATCTGTTGCTCCAACTCCACATCCCTGCACTATCCCGATGCCTCTTAATTCCCTCAATGTCCAGAGCTCTATTTATCTCAGTCTTGAGTAAACTCAACATCTGACTTCCACAATCCCCCGGAGTAAAGAATTTCAAAGATTCACAACCCTCTGAGGGAAGGAAATCCTCCTCCATCTGGTCCTAAATGATTGATCCTTTATTCTGAAATTGTGACCCCCTCAGCTCGAGCCTGCCCGCTCAGGGGAAATCTCCTCCCTGCTCCGACCCAGTCAACAGCATTGAGAATTTTATATGTTTCAATGAGATGCTCCTTGTAAACTGCGGGATATAGACCTACTCTATTCAATCACCTTCTTTCCCTAAATAACCAGATTTCAAGCTTAAAGGATTAATATGAGGATAGACTGTACAGACTAGGCTCCAGTTTAGAAGATTAGAGGGTGATATAACTGATAGCCATCTCTGTAACTTCCTTCAATTCCACAATCACTGGGATTGCTGTCCTTCTCCAGCTCTGGCCTGTTGCACATCCTTAATTTTAACCTCTGCATTATTGGTGGGCATGCCTTCAATTGCCTCATTGCTCAGTTCTAGAATTCACTAACCTCTCTACCTTTCTCTGCTCGTTTGAGATGCTCTGACTTCTTTGACCAAGCTTTTGGCCACATGTCCTAGTATCTCCATATGTGAAACACTTTAGGATGTCTTATCGTGTTAAAGGCAATAAGAGAACGTAAATTGTGGCTGAGACGCACAGTATTTAATCTCACCTGTCCTGCGTGTGTTCTGATGGGGCCTGATGTTGAGAATCAGCAGTCATTGGGTAAATGCCCTGAACATTCCCTGCTGGTGTCAAAGTGGCAGCTCCAGGTACTCCCTCTGTGTCCTTACTGGCAGGTCTGCCAACTTTGTCTGTGCGCCAATGAGCTGAAGAGCGAGCAGAAGAAACAATTAAAACTAGTCTGGACTAATGTCCCCAAACACACCCAAACTTACATTTATCTCCAAGAAAGAGAGAAACAACTGCCCCATTGTGTCAAACCTGGCTTTCACAAGAACATCCAGAGATATCTCAGCAGTGACACACAGGTTCACTGTGCTGCAAATCCTTCTGGAGGAAGTCTCAAGAAGGAAAGCTGTCCTGTACCCACAGAGGAGAAGGATAGAACTCCCCACTTCCTGTCCCACTCTCCCACTGCTAGTCCCACTGCCCCATGTCCTCCTCCCAATTTCCAGCAAGTGGGATGCAGGGACGGTTGGGAGTTTTTATGGGATGGTGAAAATGTTCCAGGGTTTCTCTGGTTTACACCACATTCCTAAGATGAGTTGCTTTATTTTGCTTACCCAGCTTTTCAGGCTGCCAGCTTCCTGCCTCTAACTGTCTCCGCAGGGAGTTCCCTTTAGCTTCAACCTCTCTCAAGAGCTGTTCATAGACATCAGTACACTGCTCACTGCAGGAAACACAGGTTCAAATGTTCAATTCCACAACAATAACATTGAAAGGATGTTATATTAAATTTCTAGCAGACCTTGGAGTGCCGTTCTGACAGTACTGACCCTCCATCAATGTGGCACTCCCTCAGTATTGACCCTCTGACAGTGCAACACTCCTTGAGTACTGACCCTCTAACAGAGCGGCACTCTTTGAGTACTGACCCTCTGACAGGGTGGCACTCCCTCAGCACTGATCTTCTGAAAATGCGGTATTCCCTCAGTACTGACTCTCTGATAGTGCAGCACTCGGTTCAATACTGACCTTCTGACAGTGCAGCACTCCCTCAGCACTGACCCTCTGGCAGTGCAGCACTCCCTCAGCACTGACTCTCTGGCAGTGCAGCACTCCCTCAGCACTGACCCTCTGGCAGTGCAGCACTCCCTCAGCACTGACCCTCTGGCAGTGCAGCACTCCCTCAGCACTGACCCTCTAACAGTGCAGCAGTCCTGCAATGCTGACCCTCTAACAGTGTGCCACCGCCATGGCACAGAAAGCTTCAGTCACATTTTATGCTGAAGTCTCTGGAATGAGATAGTGATGTGAAGATTGACAGGTTGGGATGAATGGGTAGCTGCGCTGGATGGGTTGTGGGTGCAAGAGATTAGCCTTACCTGTACTGTAGAGCCAGCCGCAGTGCAGTGCCGTTGGATTCATGTTTCCCCAGTAGCATGCTCAGCTTCTCACAGTCACCTTTACTCTCCTGCAGGACTGCTGACAGCTGCTCATTGTGGCTTTTCCATTTGTCAATACAGCTACAGCAAACATAGTAAAGTTTATTTATTAGTGAGACAAGAAGGCTTACATTAACACTGCAATGAAGTCACTGTGAAAATCCCCTAGTCGCCACATTCCGGCGCCAATTCAGTTACACTGAGGGAAAATTTAGCACAGCCAATGCACCTAACCAGAGCACCTGAAGGAAACCCATGCAAACATGGGGGGAATGTGCAGATTCTGCACAGACAGTGATCCAAGCTGGGAATCAAAGTGAAGTAGCAGGGCTAACCACTGTGCTAACCGTGCCACCCTAGCAATGCCGCAGCAACAGAACAATTATTGAAGCTTTGCACTCTTCCAAAGTCACACACAAACTGAGCCATTCCACCATCACAGCTGGGTGAAAGGTCTGTCATGTCATATCAGCAGAGCGGGAGCAACTTCAACAGGGGCTGGGCAGAGTAACGGGTGTTTGACAATGCACTGTATCATCGACTTGTGAGAAAAATTGACGCTGATGAGATGAAAGGGAGTGGCAGCATGGATACAGAATACACTGACAGTCTGCAAGCAGAGATCGATGGAGAACGGTTCTTTTTCAGCCAGAAAGAAGCTTTTCCCCGGGGATTGGTATTGGGACCAATGATTCATATAAGAATGGCACGGTAGCACAATGGTTGGCTCACTCCTTAACAGCAATGTGCATGTACCTACACCACAGGCACCGCAGTGGGTCAAGATGACGGTTCATTGCCACCTTCTCAAGGGGCAATTAAAGATGGACATTAAACGATGGCCTAGTCAGCGACACCCACATTCATTGAAAAAATAATTTAAAAATGCGTCCGTAAAATATTTGAACAAGAAAATGGCAAAGAATTCCAGATATCAATAGCGGGGAAATTCTCAAATTCATTGTCATGAACTTTATAGCAGAGTCAGCGTGGACTTATGAAGGGAAATCATGCTTGACAAATCTGTTGGAATGCTCGATAGTAGAGTTGACAAGGGAGAGCTCATGATGTGATAATTTGGACTTTCAGAAAGCATTCGACAAAGTCCCACACAAGATTATCGTGCAAGATTAAAGTGCATCATTATTGGAGGAAGTGTATTGAAATGGATAGAAAACTAGTTTGCAGAGAGGAAACAAAGAGTAAGGAATTTTCAAATTGGCAGGCAGTAACTAGTGGGGTGCCACAGGGATCGCAGCTGGGACACCAGCTATTCACAATATATATTCATGATTTGGATGAGGGAACAAAATGTGACATCTCAAAGTTTGCAGATGATACTGAGAGAATGAACTGTGACAAGGATGCAGAGATCCATCAGCATGATTTGGACAAGTTGGGTGAGTGGGCAAATCAATGGCAGATGCATTATAATTTGGATAAATGTGAGGCTATTCACTTTGGAAGCAAAAACAAGAAGGCAGATTACTACCTGACTGGCTGTAAATTGGGAGAGGTGAGTGTGCAGTGGGACCTGGGTGTCTTTGTGTACCTGTCAATGAAGGTAAGTATGCAGGTGCAGCAGGCAGTAAACAAGGCAAATGGTATGTTGGCCTTCATTGTGAGAGGTTTGAGTACAAGAGCTGGGATGCAAAACTTGCTGCAATTATACAGGGCCTTGGTAAGGCCACATTTAGAATATTGTGAGCAGTTTTGGTCTCCTTTTCTGAGGAAGGATGTTCTTGCTCTTAATGGAGTGCAGCAAAGTTTTACCAGACTGATTCTAGGGATGGCAGGACTGATGTATGAGGAGAGATTGACTAGGATAGGATTGTTTTTGCTGGAGTTCAAATGAATGAGGAGCGAATCTCATAGAGAATTATAAAATTCTAACAAGACAAGACAGGGTAGATGCAGGGAGGATGTTCTTGATGGTGGGGAAGTCCAGAACCAGGGGTCACAGTCTGAGGATTCAGGGTAGACCAATTAATATGGACATTTCTTCACCCAAAGAGTGATGAGCCTGTGGAATTCATTAGAAAGTAGTTGATGCCAAAACATTGAATGTATTCAAGAGGCGGCTGATATAGCACTTGGAGCGAATGGGATCAAAGGTTATGGGGAGACAGCAGGATTAGGTTATTGAGTTGGATGATCAGCCTGATCGTGATGAATGGTGAAGCAGCCTCAAAAGGCTGAATGGCTTCCTCCTGCTTCTGTCTTCTATGTTTCTATGATATTCCAGTGGTCAGGAATCTGGCTTACTTCTTCAGCTGATCCTCACTAATTTCAGAATCCTGGATCCTTAGTTTGGTCACATTGGATCCATGTGCATGAAGGAATCGGAAAAGATCTTGGATGCTGGAGCAATCTTGGAAGGATCGCATAAATCGTTCAACCACAAACCTCGGATCCTGCAGCAGAGACAAGGACACGGAATGAAAGCACTCATTCCATGGATTAATAATTCCTGTTTTTGAAAGGACTGACTCCCAGCCCATTAACCCACAAAACCACAGGCAGTATCTGCCAAACCACTGACACATCATTCTGAAATGAACATTTTTAGGAATGCTTGTTCCCCTCAGACTTACAGTGTTTACAGTTGCCTCAGTATCAGCAGCACTGGATCCAGCTGTGATTGCGCCCCTGATCCTGGGGAATGGACTGGGAGGTGGAGAGATTGTCCCGCTCTGCTGCAGACTCTGGAGACATGTAAGCAGGTCATCAGCCTAAAGTAGCAACCAGAAACAGTGATTAGGGGAAATATTACATTGTGGCCTCCCACTGCACACACGTGTATTTACATACATACACACACAACGTACACCCAGACACAAACACACACACGTGTGCACACAGACACACATGTTCACAGATACATGTACACACAGACACATGCACATACACTCACACACACGCAATTGAGTTTAAATTCCTCAGCTACCATGTGCCATTTGAACTTTGATATCTGGGTCATTAAGCCAGATCTCTGTGTTACTCATCCAGTAATATGAACCCCGTGCTAACATTCTCATCCCGCCATCGAACTAACTAATCCCACTCCAACTGCTCTCTCCCATTGCCCTGCAAATCTCTCCTACATGTATTTATCTAATTCCATTTCAAAAGGTGCAATTGAATTTGCTTCCACTATCCTTTCCAGGTAGCACCTTCCAGATTACAACAACTCACTGCACATTCATTCATTCTGCACAGTCTGCCATTGTCTGCCTGTGATACAGCAGAGGAATAGGCCTTTCAGCCCATCCTGTCTGTACTGGATGACAGTGCCTTTGGGCAGATGGAGAGCGTAATAGTGAGTAACTTGCCTTTAGTTGGAGTTTGTTCCTCTCATGTTGAATTCCATCGAGCGCAGCAGTGACTTGCCACAATTCCCGATCTTTCTCCAAGAGTTGATCTGTCAGGTGTTGGTTTTTCTCTCTCAGACAGTCCAGCTCAGCTTCCCACTGACTCCTTTCTTCCTGCAGCTCTGGGGTCAGGTCAACCCCCAATGCCCGTTCCACCTCCTCGATCCTCTGGCATGGGGATTAAGTGGAGTTTGGTTACAGCAGTGGTAACACAAGCATGTGCACGTAGCTTAGCCAAGTCTTAGTGAGTAATTCGAGTTCTAGCTGTTTACTGAATAAGCCAGTTCTGCAAGGCAGAGGGAAAAGGCTGATAATGAACCCCAATCGCAGCTACTGATGAGGATGGGGCAGGGCCACAGCAGGGGATGGGAGCAACTGCTCCAAGGTGAACTGGAACACTCAACACCCTCCTCCCTTCTTACCTCCCACCAATCCTCCTCGGTGCTATGAAAATGGGAATGATTTGATTAGATTTCATTTGATTTGATTTTAATAGTCATATGTATTAACATACAATGAAAAGTAATGCTTCTTGCACTCTATATACACAAGGCATACCTTTCATAGAGAAGGAAATGATAGAGTGTAGAATATACTATTACAGTCATAGCTAAGATGTGGAAAAAGATCAACTGAATGCAAGTAGGTCCATTCAAAAGTCTGATGGCACCAGGGAAGAAGCTGTTCCTGTGTCAATTGGTACGTGACTTTAATATCTTTTTCCCAAAGGAAGAAGTTGGGAGAGAGAATGTCCGGAGTGCGTGAGGTCCTTGATTATGCTGGCTGCTTTGCTTTGGGGATCTATGTGTAGGAATGTTACATTAGAAAAAGGAGGAGGCCATTCAACTCCTCGAGACTGATCTCCATTCAATGAGATCAGGGCTGCTCTGTGACCTCATGTTATATACCCACCTTAATCCCATATTCTTTAATAACCTCGGTTCACAATCATCTATCAATTTCAATTGTAAAATTAACAATTGTTGGTTGTGGAAGGGAGTTGCAAACTTCTATCCACTCTTTGTTTGGAAAAGTGTTTCCTAGTTTCACTGCTGGAAGATTTGGCTGTGTTTTCTAAACTCTGCCCCCCTCATGCTGGACTTTCCTCTTCCACAATCAGCTGAAATAATTTCTCTCCATCTATCAGATCTGCTCACCTTAATATCTGGAAAACCTCAGTCACGTTATCTCTCACCCTTTTAAGTTTCAGAGAATCCCACCCTGAAATCACTGGCCATCCTCTGCAATTCTTTTCTCTTCCACGAGAGGCGCCTGCCACTTTCAAGACCTCCTCCAATTCTGCCGCTTCATATTCCACAATTCCCTTCTCCCTCATGTTCTACATCAAACTTCCGCTGAATGCACAATATTCTCTGCTTCAGCCGCACCACGTGGCAGTGAGTTCCACATTCTCACCACAATCGCCATTCCTCCAAACTTCCTCATTTGATCTATTAGTGACCATCCATTATGTTATATATTTAAGTGGTTACAGATTGCTTTAAGAGCTGATTACATAGTTTGATGACGATGTCGTTAGGGTGTTGCAAAGGCTGCAGTTTTACTTTCAGTTTGTACTCTGTACAAACAAGAACAAGTCTGGTGCTGTTAGCTGGAAGCTCCATGTGCAAACCACAGGGGCGATTCTTCCAAAAGTATTCTGAGTGTCAAATTTGTGGAGTAAATCCCAGTGTTTTTTTTTAGTGGGTGTTTCAGAATGAATCTCCCACTCTGTGCATTGTAGAGTGCACTAGTGTGAATCAGTCCAAAAAGCTGCGGGTGGGGCCTAGTCCCAGTGGAAAGGCCGGCAGCACAGTGCTAAGCAGATCACTGTGTTTGTGGCAATTTGCCAGTGCTAAGATCAGCACATATCAAATATGATATCACATATCATATTTGAGGCCTCAAACTGCTGGCCTCCTGATCACTGGTCAGAACCACGAGCCTGGCATCGCTGCCTCACTGACATCCCCCACTTCCATAGCCTGTTCGCTAGCCCCCCCCCCCCCCCCCCCCCCCCCCCCCCCCCCCCGACATATCTGGGTCAGCTTTGCACCCTTCCCACCACTCCCCAGACCCCCGGCTCACCTCAAGCTCACCCCCCTTGACAGTGCCAATCTCTGATTCACCCCTCTTAGGCTCCGATCTCCCCCCCCCCCCACGCCCCTCCCCCAACAACCCTGAACCACTCCCCCCAGGCCCCTGCAGGCCAAACTCCTCACCCCACCCCACCCCGATGCCCAGCCCCAATCGCTGGCCTCCGTCTCTTTGTCACCCAGCCAAACTGCAAAGTGGTTCAGGTCCCCCCATCCACATCGATCACCCTCAGAAACTCTGCCACTTTAGGCCCTGGCCCATTAGGCCCTTCCTCTCCGGCACTGCCTGATGGGCAGTGTCAAGGTGCCCCCTTAGGCATTGCCACTTTGTCCCTTGAGCAGTGCCGGGGGGGCCAGGCTGGCAATGCTTGGGGGGCACCCCCCTCACCATGACCTCCCTTTACTCCAAAGAGTTGGGGCCATCAGCTCTCCGCTAATGGGAAGCTACTGTAAATCCCACTAGACTCCTGGCAGAGGAGGAGGAGAGACTCTAGCGGGTCTGGAGACTTCAGTCCTGGACCTGCTAATGATACTCACATTGTATTAAAATGATAATTTAAATTATTCAGCTCTGCGCTGAGTTCTGACTCAATGTTCAGATCTTTTGACAGAGTGTCCAGACCCCTGACCCAGTGTCCAGACCCCTGACCCACTGTCCAGAGTCTGACCCAGTGTCCAGATCCTTTGACTCTCACCTGAGTGACCAGCTTCCAGCGGGTGAGTGCTGCCTCCTCTTCCTGGTCAGGGTCAGAGTAGCGATGTGGAATTCCTGTCCTCTGGGTTCGGACTGTGTCCTCGAGTTCCGTCAGCACCTGATGCAGTTTCTGGGACAGCTCACACGGTTCTCCTGAGACAGGAGATGGAACGGGGTGACAGTAGTGATGCAGGAATCAGGAGCATCCAAACTCAATCTCGTGGCAGGAGTTTAATCATGCCTCAGCCACAATCACTTTCATTCATGTAGCACATTTAGCATGGTAAAATGTCATCCCAAGGAGCCTCACACAGCATTATCAATGAGCCTCATAAGGAAATATCAGGGATAGGTGAGCACTAAGTGAAAGCGGTAGGTATTAAGCAGTAAAAGCAAAGATGCTGGAACCTGAAACCAAAAGAAAAAACGCTGGAAAACGTCAGCAGGTCTGGCAGCATCTGTAAGGAGAGAAAAGAGCTGACGTTTCAAGTCCAGATGATCCTTCGTCAAAGATATTATGGAGTATTGTAAAGGAGGAGTGATTGGTAGAGAAGAGGAGAGGCTTAGGGAGGTAATTCCAGAGATTAGCCATCAGTGATGGAACAAAGAAAATGATGGATTTGCATGTTAGTGAGGGTTACAGAGATCAAAAGAGACAGATCCTG
This sequence comes from Sphyrna mokarran, assembly GCA_024679065.1. NCBI lineage: Eukaryota > Metazoa > Chordata > Chondrichthyes > Carcharhiniformes > Carcharhinidae > Sphyrna > Sphyrna mokarran. The sequence continues at coordinate 12,749,834 of JAGIQG010000026.1, read as the reverse complement.
ATCAATTGTGATAAACGCTGAAACATTAAACTGGATGATCTGCCACAAAGACAGACTGAAAGCTTGCTCCATTGCAATTAACTTTCTATTTACCCTTTGCTTCTCAATTTCCACCCCCAAGGCAAACTCAGGTAACGATTGGCATTTCTCTCTGAGAGGAAGTCCACTTATCCATTCCATTTCCCGCTTCCGCTTCTGTCCCAAAGGGAACATTGCACAGAAAGAAAACACAGGCTTTTCTCAAATATGCAAATGAGGCCTTGGTTTCGGTTCTTATTTCAAAAGTTGGCATCTCTGGCAGTGCAGCACTCCTTCACCTGAACCCATGAGCTTTGACAATGAGCAACAGATAATCCATGATTCACACAGTGGCCCTTTCCTACTGACCTGTGATCCTCGAGGTTTGACAAAGTTGTGCTGGACAGTCTGAGTCAGTGGCTGGGTCTTGGTCTGAAAACAGACAGGCACTGTCCTCCAGGTAGTGACTGTCACTGAGGTCTGAGCAAGTGTCCAGATATTCATCTTCTTCCCTGCAAGGAAAGTAAGAAAACTGGAAAGTGAGAGTGAGCAAAGTGCAGTGGGTTTTTTGGGGGGAACGTGGAGGGGGGGGGGCGCTCAGGTTCCGTAGAGACAGGTGACCAGCCAGACTGAGTCCATCAGGATTCTTACACAGATAACAAGATGAATGGATTAGTTGGAGCTGGAGATTGAATGGAGAAAGCATAGTCTACCAACCCTGCAGAAAGCAACTCCTACTACAGGAAGTGATTCTGGTGATTCCTGCACTGACCTGCCCAGACGTCGGGTAGGGAAGGGATAGGGGGAGTGGGAAAAGGTGCGTGTGGGGTATGGGGAGGGGTAGGGATGGGAGAATCTTTGTGAGTTCAGTGCTCAGTTTGAGCCGCTCACTGCTGGATAGTCTGAGTCATTCACCCTCTTCCAGGGTGATCACTGTCACTCTGGGCTTGTCTCTCTGCTTTGGTTGTTGAGGATTGAGTGATCAGTCACTATGAGCCAGTTAACCTGAAATGGAAGCTCTGGGCTGGACATTCTGGGTCAGTCACTCTGGGCTGGTCACTCTGGGTCACTCACTCTGGGCTGGTCACTCTGGGTCAGTCACTCTGGGCTGGCCATTCTGAGTCAATCACTCTGGGCTGGTCACTCTGGGTCACTCACTCTGGGCTGGTCACTCTGGGTCAGTCACTCTGGGCTGGCCATTCTGAGTCAATCACTCTGGGCTGGTCACTCTGGGTCACTCACTCTGGGCTGGTCACTCTGGGTCAGTCACTCTGGGCTGGCCATTCTGAGTCAATCACTCTGGGCTGGTCACTCTGGGTTAGTCACTCTGGGCTGGCCATTCTGAGTCAATCACTCTGGGCTGGTCACTCTGGGTCAGTCACTCTGGGCTGGTCACTGACTCTGGGCTGGCCATTCTGGGTCAGTCACCCTGGGCTGGTCACTCTGGGTCAGTCATTCTGGGCTGGTCACTCTAAGGGGTCATTCCTCTGGTCAGTCACTCTCGGTCACTTATTCTGTATTGGTCACTCCAAAAGACAATCAAAGTAGAGATAATGGGGTATAATAGAGAGAATGAGCAGTTATGAGATGCTCTCCTTTCTTGAAGATAGGTTAGTTTATATCTTACACAATTGATGGGTGGACAGATTCCTGCTTTCTTTCCTGCTAGGAAATCAGTAAGGATAAACTGAACTGGAATTCCACAATTCTCTGGTAAATGTACCTGACATCCCACCACCAGTCTGCTAGAGCAAGTCAGAGGCTGGGAACTCTATGATAAATAATTCATCTTTTGATCCCCTAAAGCCTGTCTGCCATTTGCAAGGTTCAAGTCAGGAGTGTAATGGAATACTCCCCCTTGCCTGGAGGAGTAGGGCTTCAACCACACTCAAGAAGCTCAACACCATCCAAAACAAAGCAGCTTGTTTGATTGGTACCCCATTCACAAACTTCAATCTCTCCACCACCAATGCACAGTGGCAGCCATGTGTACAAGGAACTCACCAAGGCTCCTTCAACAACACCTTCCAAATTCTACCATCTAGAAGGACAAGGACAACATTACATGGGAACACCACCATCTGGAAGTTCCTCCCTAAATTACTCACCATCCTGAAATATATACATATGAAATAAATATTGGAAATATATTGCCGTTCCTTCACTGTCGTTGGGTCAAAATCCTGGAGCTCTCTCCCTAACAGCACTATGGATGTACCTACATTACAAGGACAGCAACATTTCAAGAAGGCAGCCCACCATCAGCTTCTCAAGGGCAATTAGGGATGGCAATAAGTGCCGACCCAGCTAGCAACGCCTACATTCCATGAATCAATAAAAAAGTCTCCACCAGAGATGACTGCTCCCTCCTTTCGATAATTCCACAGTAAATTCTAGAATAGTCATTTGGTGGCGCAGAACCTGAGTATTGCTAAATAAAAAGAGACAAGTTGTTGAAGTTTTTCATCTTGCACTCATCAGGACAAATGCCAGAGCACCAAATTTCAAAGGGAGTAACAAACTATACTGCATGAGAAAAGTGCAGTGATTGGCTGGCATGTCAATTCTGATTGGTTGAGGCATTTCAGCGGCAATCCAATCAGGGAGCTATGGATGATACCTCACAGGATATTGGCTATCCCATGAGATCATTGCTTGCTATGTATGGCACATATTCACAAGTTGGGCTTCAGGTCACTATCAGATCAGAAAAGCGTTAAGTCTAGCCGAGGGTAAGACTGCTCAAACGCTTGAACAACAGGTGAGGTTAGCTATTTGCGATGAAGCAGTCCTTTGAAACATCCTAACGGAATGAAAGGTGCTATAGAAATGTGCATCTTTCTTACAGGCCTGACATTTATGTTTGATTTGCTTTGCAGCTAAATCAGATACAAGGAAATAAACTGATGGAACATGGGTCATGAGCTGAGAAATGAGAGACGGAGTAGTTTTGAGGTTTAATTATCAAATTGACCTCTCTCTACCCATAGGGCTTGGCTAGCACCATTCCTGCTTCCCCCTCAACTCCCACCCCTCTAACCCCACTGCCCAGGATGAACAGTCATGAGGAAAGGAGAGAGAGAGAGAGAGACAGTAATCAGAAACACTCGGTTTCCATGTGCACCTGATGGTTGTCACTGTGAGTCTGTCGATCTTCTTGTTCAGCTCAGCAATAACAACGAGTAACTCTGTGATCTGTTCTTCATAATGTAGCACGGCTAATGCCTCCTCTTCTTCCTCCTCCTCTGGCATCTCCACCTTCACTTCTGTGTAGTCCGTGGTCAACAGAGAGTCCGGGAACTGTACAGATGGGAAAAAAACACTCACAACACTACACAATATGATGCAAAGAGGCCATGTGACAGATACGTGTGATGGATCCATGACTGGTGGGTGTCCATGATTGACCATTCCCTGAGTGATAGGTCCATGTGTGACACCACACTGGACAGCCTGTGGCACAAATGCTGCTATTAAAATACAAGTTGTTATTGTCAAGTCGTTTGACCTTAGAGGGCAGGAGCTGCATTAGACAAAGCAGGAAGTTCTTTAACATGTGAACAATCACTAAATTGCGAAAGGAATAGTCTGGGTGCAAATGGCTTCTGTTCTTAGCTTGTTAATGCTTCTATTTATCCATTGGCTGATGTAGAATGAGCTGGTGTGGAGATGCCAGCGTTGGACTGGGGTAAACACAGTAAGAAGTCTGACAACACCAAGTTAAAGTCCAACAGGTTTATTTGTAGCAAACGCCACTATCTTGTCCACTAGAGTGGAAGAGCCACAGAAAGCTAGTAGTGTTAGCTACAAATAAACCTGTTGGACTTTAACCTAGTGTTGTGAGACTTCTTAGATAGAATGAACTGCCAGAGAAAGTGGTTGAGGCAATATTTAAAAAGCATTTGGATAAGTACATGGATGGGAAAGTTTTAGAAGGATATGGGCCAAAAATGAGCAACTGGGTCTAGCTGGGAGGGCACTGTGGTCAGCATGGACTGGTTGGGCCAAAGGGCCTGTTTCCATGCCGTATTGCTCTATGACGTTATGTATAACATCACTTCCCTTTAAACAAGTCATTTTATGATTGGCAGGTGCTGAATTTTGACTATGATTTGTTTTGGGTTGGATTCACAATAAGACAGCATCTACTCCATATCAAAGGCCGATTCACTCTCCTCGCTATTAGACAAAACCAATCTCAACCTTTAATCACTTTAGACACCTTACTGCTTTATTTCAAGAGAAAGGACAGACACGGCTTGCATTCCATAGCATTGTAAATTCTTTTTGATTTGATTTATTATTGTCACATATATTAACATACAGTGAGAAGTATTGTTTCTTGCATGCTACACAGACAAAGCATACCATTCATAGAGAAGGAAAGGAGAGAGTGCAGAACGTAGTGTTACAGTCATAGCTAGGATGTGAAGAAAGATCAACTTAATGCGAGGTAGGTCCATTCAAAAGTCTGATAGCAGCAGGGAAGAAGCTGTTCTTGTGTTGGTTGGTTCGTGACGTCAGACTTTTGTATCTTTTTCCCGACAGAAGAAGGTGGAAGAGAGAATGTCCAGGGTGTGAGGTGTCCTTAATAATGCTGGTTGCTTTGCCAAGGCAACAGGAAGTAGAGACAGAGTCAATGGATGGGAGGCTGGTTTGAGTGATGGATTGGGCTACATTCATGACCTTTTGTAATTCCTTGGACAGAGCAGGAGCCATACCAAGCTGTGATACAACCAGAAAGAATGTTTTCTATGGTGCATCTGTAAACGTTGGTGAGAATCGTAGCTGATACGCCAAATTTCCTTCAACTCTTCAATTATCCCATTATTTTTTGAAAGTTCTCACTGAATCTGTTTCCACTGCCCTTTCAGGCAGCACTTTTCAGATCACAACAACTCGCAGGGTAAAAGAATCTTGGTTGGAATTCTCCAGCTGCTCATGCTAGTGGGATTCTCCAGTCCTGCCGGCAGCACACTCCTACCTGTGGGTTTCCCGCTGGTATAGGGTAATATTAATGGGAATTCCATCGACAGTGGCAGGAACAGAGAATCCCACTGGTAACAAATAATGCGCCGTCTCCCATTGGCACGAGATACGCGGCTGGGAGGTCAGAGAATCTCACCCCTCATCTTTTCACTCTGGTTAATTGCCTAATCTGTTTCCTTTAGTGTATTTCCTCTATCATAGACATTCCTCACTAAGTGGCATGATTAGTGCTGTTGCCTCACAGCGCCAGGGACTTGGTTTCAATCCCTGGCTTGGGTCACTGTCCATGTGGAGTCTGCATGTTCTCCCCGTGTCTGTGTGGATTTTTGCCGGGTACTCCAGTTTCTTTCACAGCCTGAAAGACATGCTGGTTAGGGACATTGATCTGAACAAGCGCCAGAATCTGGTGATTAGATCTTCACTGTAACTTCATTGCAATGTTAATGTAAGCCTTACTTGTGACTAATAAATAAACTTTATAAAAATAAATCAAACTTCCTCTAAACCTCCCCACTAAGGTTTAAAAATGTTACTAAAAATCAGATTATCTGGTGGTAATCAGATTGTTTTTTGTGGGATCTTACTCTGTGCAAATTGGCTACCATGTTTCCTACATTACAACAAGTGACTACATTTTTAAAAGTAGCTGTAAAGCGCCTTGGGATTTCCTGAGGTCCTAAAGGTGCTATAGAAATTTTCTATTCTCTCGATTCTCCGTGTAACTGAACCCACTGCATGTGGACAAATATCAACAATGTTCACCAGACACAGACCCATTTTCCCAAGTTTAAGTTTGTTTACTTATTAGCGTCACAAGGCTTACATTAACATTGGAATGAAGTTACTGTGAAACGCCTGTTTGGGTCAATGCACCTAACCAGTACGTCTTTCAGAATGGGAGGAAACCGAAGCACCTGGAAGAAACCCAGGCAGACATAGAGAGAATGTGCAAATTCCACACAGATAGTGATCCAAGCCGGGAATCGAACCCATTGCCTGGCGCAGTGAGACAGCAGTGCTAACCACTATGTCACTGTGCCACAACAACAGCAACAAAGAACAACGATAGGACAGAAAGATTCGATCAGTCCCAGTTGAAACTCTCTCTCAGCATTAAGAGCTCCTCACGTTGTATCTCAGCGTTCTAAAATGCAGCAGCTTAGGGATCAAATGTTTCACTTATTGAACAGCCCAATGAAGTTGAAGGAGGGATTGAGTGTTTTTATATAAGATTGTACCTCCATGCCGGAACACCCTTTCCGAAACTTCTGGTTCTTTTTGCTGTTTCCTTCCTTTCTTTACAAAGATGCTACTTGATGAATGGTGTAGAGTAAAGGTTAGATAGGAATTTGCTGGCTTCTCGCCGTTCCGACTGCTTGGCTTCACTGACTTCAGGGTTTGTCTCATCAAACTTGGGATTCTTTTTCAAACTTGGCAAGTAAGATTCTGAGAGTTATCAGCCTTTGAGATTTCCTGCCGGAATCGCCCTTCCCCTGGTCTGCTGCAAGTCAACATCCTTTTGGATTATAATTTCCTCTTTCAGGTTAACCCTCAAAGGCTGCCAGTCGCCACATGAGGAACTTTTCAATTTACACCGTAGGAGTGGTACGGTGGCACAGTGGTTAGCATCGCCGCCTCACAGGGACCAGGTTCGATTCTCCGGCTTGGATGATTGTCTACGCGGAGTTTGCAGGCTCTCCCTATGTCTGTGGTGGTTTCCTCCAGAAGCACCGGTTTCCTCCAACAGTCTGAAAGACGTGTATTGACCCAAACAGGTGCCGGAGTGTGGCAGCTTGGGGAATTTTACAATAACATCATTGCAGTGTTAATGTAAATCTTACTTGTGACACCAGTAAATAAACTTTAAAACTTTAGATCCAGGCTATTTCACTCATCTGCTTTGTTCAGATTCTAGTTGCCCTGTCTCCATCTCATTCTGTCAATATCGCCCTTTGTTCTTTTCTCACCCATATTCTGCTTCCCCTTAAATAGAGTCATAGAGGTTATGGCGTCAAAATAGGTCCTTTGGTCCAACTTGTCCATGCCACCCTTTTTTTAAAACCCCTAAGCTAATCTCAATTGCCTGTGTTTGGCCCATATCACTCTATACCCATCTTAACCATGTAACTGTCTAAATGTTTTTAGAAACACAAAATTGTACCCACCTCACTACAGCCTCTGGCAACTTGTTCTAGACACTCACCACTCTCTGTGTGAAAAAATTGCCCTTCTGCACACTTTTGTACCTCTCCCCTTTCACCTTAAACTTATGCCATCTAGTTTTAGATTCCCCTACCTTTGGGAAAAAATGTTGACCATTTAGCTGATTTATGCTCCTAAGTCTCCAACACTCCAGAGAATAAGGTCCCAATCTATCCAGCCTCTCCTTATAACGCAATCCATCAAGTCCCGGCAGCATCCTAGTAAATCTTGTCTGCACACTTTCTAGTTTAATAATATCCTTTCTATAATAGGGTGACCAGAGCTATACACAGTATTCCAAGTGTAGCCTTATCAATGTCTTGTACAACTTCAACAAGACATCCCAACTTTTGTATTCAATGTTCTGACCAATGAAACCAAGTATGCTGATTGCCTTCTTCAGCATTCTGTCCACCTGTGACTCCACTTTCAAGGAGCTATGAACATGTACCCCTAGCTCTCCTTGTTTTGTAACTCTCTCCAGTGCCTGACCATTAACTGAGTAAGCCCTGCCCTGGTTCAATCTACCAAAATGCATCACCTTGCAAATGTATATCTGCTACTCACCTTAACGTGTGGGAGTGAGTTCCACATTCTCAGTACTCTCTGCGCAAAGACATTTCTCCTGGATTCCCTGTTGGATTTATAGTCACTATTGTATATATCTGGCACCTAATTCTAGTCTCCCACTTGAGAGGAACTATTTTCTCTGTACCTAACCAATCAAGCCCGAGTATAAATTTGAAAAACTTTATCAGTTTAACCCTTCAGCTCTTTACAAGAGAAATTTGATCCAACCTATCCAGGTAGAACATCTCAGTTTTGCTATCCTCCATGTGAATCTTTTCTGCTAGCTCCCTAGGTCCCTTTTTAACATTGAGACCAGATATTGCACATGACTGATATGAAATGTTTAGTTGATACAAATAAAGCTACAGATCAAGTGCTGGAAAATGGGATGATGAAAGATCAGTGCTTGGTAGCACTGATGGGCTGAAGGATCTCTTTTTGTACTGTAAAATTCTAGGACATTAATTTATTTGTGAACTGCATCATCATGGCACAAACAACAAAACGTAATTAAAATCCCTTCAGTAGAGACCGTGAAACGTTTTATGGATTTTGTTCTTCTTCCCCATCATAGCTTCTGGGCACAGAGGAGAAGGAGAGCAATGGGCCCATCAGATTAGAAAGAAGTGACAAATCTGCTTTCTCCACATATCACTGCTAAGGTAGTGTTTTCAACTATATCTCCAAACAAATACAAATAGACAGAACGTGATGCCTTAAAATCATATGAGGTTGAGATGCTGGCGTGGGTTAGCCTCACAGCTACTGGTTTCGACTCCCAGCTTGGGTCACTGTCTGTATTGAGGTTGCACGTTTTCCTCATGTCTGTGTGGATTTCCCCCAAATACTCCAGTTTCTTCCCACAGTCTAAAGATGTGCGGATTAAGTGGATTGGCCATGCAAGCTAAATGCATGGGGTTATGGGATAGGGCCTGGGTGGGATTATTGTCAGTGTGGACTCGATGGATCAAATGGCCTCTTCTTGCACTGTAGGACTCTATGATCCAATGAATAATAGAATAGATAAAACTGTGAAATATAACTTACCCTACCCATCCCCTATAGACAACAGTAAAGTCTGGGAAACAATAACTCAATCCTCCAAGTCAATTAGAATAGAAATAACGCAGAAGTTCTTTCTTTGCCACAACCTATTGATATTTAATATTGGAATTAATAAAGTGAATGATTAAAAAAACGGATTTGGAAAGGATCTCTAATCATAAAAACAGTTAGATGTTAATACTGGGGACTGGAACATGGGCAGGAAGCTGAGCTATCGCATTGCCCTCTGGGAATCGTAGTTTCTTCGCTATTAGTCGCAATGACCGGAACCGTCTTAGGAACTACATTCCCCACAATGCCTGGCGGCCAGGGCCAGGCGGCGCCGTACTTCATTCTGGGATTGTAGTCCTTCCTGCGCAAACGCGTCCGGGCCCAGGGGCAGAAGAAACTACAGCATCCAGAAACCTCTGCGTGGCCGGTCGTACTACATCGCTTCCGGTTTCTGCTCCCCCTTCAAAGATGGCGGCCGCCGCTGAGGACGGGAGGGAGGCACCGGCCGGCTCAGAACCCGAGCCCGAGGCTTCAGGCCCGCTGGAGCAGAGACCCAGCACCCGCTCCAACCCCGAAGGGGCCGAGGACAGGCAGGACCCACCCGGGCAAGGGGCGCAGGCCGGCAGCAGGGAGGGCGATGGCGAGGCCGGGACTGAGAGCCCGGGGGTCGGGGGAAGAACCAGGAGCAGCCGGAGAAGGCACCAGGAACCGGAGGCCCAGGCTCAGGCGCAGGCCCAGCCCCAGCCCCACAGCCTGCCCCCATTCCAGCCCCAACCTCCAAATCAAACCCAAAGCCAGCCTCAGCCCCAAAGCCAGCCCCAGCCTAAACCCCAGTCCTTGCCCCAGTCGCAGAGCCAACCCCAGTTCCAAAACCAACCTGCTCCTTCAAGCCAAGCTCCATTCCTGCCCCAGTCACAAAGTCAACCACAGTTTCAGCCCCAGATCCAGCTCTCAACACCGTTCCAAAGCCATCCCCAGCCTGAGACTCAAATCAGGACTCCAAAGGTTAACTGTCCGGAGAAAGTGGTGAGTTTAGTTGACATTTAAAGTTTATTTATTAGTGTCACAAGTAGGCTTATGTTAACACTGCAATGAAGTTACTGTGAAAATTCCCTAGTTGCCACACACCAGCGCCTGTTCGGATACACTGAGAGGGAATTTAGCACAGCCAATCCATTTAACCCCCACATCTTTGGACTATGGGAGGAAACCAGAACACCCGGAGGAAACGCATGCAGACACGGGGACAACGTGCAGACTCCACACAGTCACCTAAACCGGGAATCAAACCTGGGTTCTTGGTGTTGTGAGGTAGCCATAGTAACCACTGCTGCCGTATTGCAGGTTGTGCTGCAACAATTCACCAAGAAAAAATACTGAATACATACTTGGTTGTACTGGATCTTTCAGATTTAAAAGAAAACGTTCTACGAAAGTTGCCAGTTACTGATCTGAGACCATTTGAGCATTGTATGAAGGAAGTTAAACTGCCAGTGATGTGTAATGTATCAGCTTGAAATGCTTCTTTATTTATATCAGGTCATAGTATTAATGATTTAGATTAACAATGTGAAATTTGGACATCTATAGAAAACATTGGGCTTGTTGAGTTGAATGGACTACTCCCAGTCTTTTCATATGTTCTAGCTGTGAGCAGTAAGGGTAACATGAAAGCTGTCACTGCCTGTAGCATTGCAGGAGAGATACAGGAAATGCAACCCCTGAGAGAAAGGCAATCAGTACAGCAAAGTCACAACTCGATTGCTGTTTCTTGGCTTCCAGTTGGAACTCTTCAGCCAAGCCCTTTTAACTTCACCCGCTTCTCAAGCTACAATCACCCATCCAGTACCTGAACCATTGAATTGTAACGCATCCCAAATGTTTTGTCTTTCAAAATGAAAATTATGTCTAGAGCAACTAAGCTGAGCTGTGTAAGGGCATAAGGAATAGGAGCAAGTATAAGCCAGTCAGCTTTCCATTCATTTGGAACATTATTAATCTTCTATCTCAGTTACAATTTCTCACACTATCCCGTATCCCAGGTTCTCTCAGTATCTAAAAAGCCCAGTTTTGAAATTGCTGAATAACTGAGCGTTCATTGTCCTCTGGATTAGAAAATTGGAAAGAATCATAATCTTTTGATTAAATAAATTTGTCCTCATCTCAGTCCTGGATGGCTGAAATCTTACTCTGAGACTGTGACCATGAGTTCATGACACTTGATTCAGAGGAACCATCCTTCCAGCATTAATTCTGTGAAACTAAATATTAAGGGTGCTGAAAATCTGAAATAAAAACAAAAAATGCTGGAACTATTTGCTTGTTCATGCAGCATTTTGGAGAGACAAAATAATTCATATTCGGGCAAGTGACTTTTGTCAGAACACATCTGGTGAAAGATCACAGATCTGAAATGTTCAAGTTTTATTTGTCTCCTGGAGAATTTCATGTTTCACTGAGACCAGCTCATATTCCTTGCAGTTTAGGAAGATTGAAAGTATAGTTTACCTAATCTGTCTTTGTAGAACATTCCCCCGTTCCTGTAGAAGGGCTTGGTTAGTTATTGACTGTGACGTGTTATTGGGTGGACAGTTTGTTTGGGTTATTCCGCTCGGTCTGTGTGTGCCAACAGTAAACTCATGACGCAGGGACGGATCTCAAGTTCTCCTCATTCTCTTTCCAGATCATCTGTTTGGACCTTTCAGAGGAGATGTCACTGCAGAAGCTGGATTCAATGAATGGGTTAGGCCTCTTCATGCTAATGTTTTTGAACTCACCTTCTGTCATCATCTGCTGAACAGGCTGGGTTCAGAAGGCTAGAGGTTGACGGGGGTTTACTTAATACAGGTCTTTAAAATTGTGGAAGTGTTTGATAAAAACAAAGAAAATTACAGCACAGGAACAGCCCCTTCGGCTCTCCAAGCCTGCACTGACCATGCTGCCTGACTGAATTAAAACACCCTACCCTTCCGGGGATCATACCTGTCTATTCCCATCCTATTGATGTACTTGTTAACTCGCCCCTTAAAAGTCACTACCATATCCGCTTTCACTACTTCCCCGGCAATGAGTTCCAGACACTCACTACTATCTGTGTTAGAAAAAAATTGTTTTGTACATCTCCTTTAAACTTTGCTCCTCGCAACTTAAACTTGTGCTCCCTATAATTGATGCTTCCACCCTGGGAGAAAAAACTTCTGACTATTCATTCTGTTCATGCCTCTCGTAATCTTGTAGACTTCTATCAGGTTCTCCACGACCTCTGTCGGTCCAATGAGAACAAACCAAATTTCACCAACCTGTCCTCAGAGATAATAGAAAAACACAGAGACAAATCTAGGAGTCGTGAATGTAAGACAATGACTAATAAATCCATTTGGGAAGAATATCTTTACGCAGGGAATGATGCGAATGTGGAACTCGCTACCACTAGGAGTGATTGAGACAAATGGCATGGGTATATTTAACGCAAAGATGGACAAAACACAGGAAAAAAGACACATAAGGCTATTGTAGATTTGTATAGAATCATACAGCACAGAAGATGCCCTTTGGTCCATCAAGTCCACACTGACACATTAGAAGCATCTGATGTCCCATCTAATCCCATTTACCAGCACTTGGCTCATAGCCCTGAATGTTACGATGTGCCAAATATTCATCCAGATACTTGTTAAAGATTGTGAGGCATCCTGCTTCCACCACCCTCCCAGACAGCACATTCCACACCCTCACCACCCTCTGAGTAAAAAAGCTTTTCTTCAAATCCCCCCTAAGTCTTCTACCCTTCACTTTGAACCTATGTTACCTTGTGACAGACCCTTCAACTAAGGGGAACAGCTGCTCCCTATCTACTCTGTCCATGCCTCCCATAATCTTGAACACCTCGATCAGGTCAGTCTTCTCTGTTCCAATGAAAACAACCCAAGCCTATCCGACCTCTCTTCATAACTCAAATGCTTCCTCCCAGGCAGCATCCTAGTGAATCTCCTCCGTACCCTCTTGAGTGCAATCACATCTTTCTGATAATGTGGTGACCAAAGCTGCACGCAGTATTCTAGCTGTGGCTCACCAAAGTTCTATACAATTCCAATATGACTATAAGAGGATGTTCATCTGGCGTATGAAAATAGCAGATTCCTGTTCTGTAAATTTATCTAATTATCGTATAGATGTGATTTGGGTGGAAATGTTTAGTATTTGATCAGTCTGTGCCATGTAATATAAAAATCACATTTAGGATTATATTGGCTGCAGGAACAGGCCAGTGTCCAATGGGTCCATGGTGTGTTTCAGCTTAACTTGAACATGCTTCAAATTTATTGTTGGAACCTTCTATGAATGCTAGTCCAGCTTCAATTGCTTCTTACAGTGGGTAGTTCCACGTTCTCACCATTTCCTGGAGAAGCTTGTTGACATGTCTGTCAAATACAAATTAGGAGCTGGAGTAGGCCACTCGGCCCTTCGAATCTGCCCGACTATTCAACAAGATCGTGGCTGATCTGATTGTAACCTCAATCCCATATTCCTGCCAACCCCAATAATCTTTTGTCCCCTTGTTAATTAAGAATCTATCCAGCTTTACCTTAAACAGAGACTCTGCTTCCATTGCCTTTTGAGGAAGAAAGTTCAAAACTTGTGCCCCTCTGAGAGAAATCAAATTTTCTCAGCTCAGTCTTAAAGGAGCGACATCTTATTTTTAAACGATGGTTCCTAATTCTAGATTCGCCAGCATGTGTTTTGAGTCCAAAGATGTGCAGATTAGGTGGATGTTAAGTTGCCCCTTAGTGTTAGAGGGACTAGCTAGGGTAACTTGCATGGGGTTATGGGGATAGAGCCTGGGTGGGGTTGTGGTTCGTTCAGACTCAATGAACCAAATGGCCTTCTCTTGTGCTGTAAGATTCTATAATTCTTCAACATGAAGAAGCATCCTCTCCAGATCCATCATGTCAATACTCCCAAAGATCTCAAAGATCTAGTCTTTGATCACAGGTCTAAATGGTCAGGTTTGGCTTTGAGTGTGGAGGAAGTATGCTGCTGGCCAGGTGGGTAGATACTATTGTGTTTGATCACTGATTTGATCAAGTGAGAAGGGTTTCTGATTTGATTTATTATTGCCACATATATTAACATACATTGAAAAGTATTGTTTCTTGCGAGTTATTCAGACAAAGTATATTGTTCATAGAGAAAGAGAGAGTGCAGAATGTATTGTTATAGTCATAGCTAGGGTGTAGAGAAAGATCAACTTAATGCAAGGTAAGTCTATTCAAATATCTGACAGCAGCAGGGAAGAAGCTCTTCTTGAGTCGGTTGGTACATGATTTCAGACTTCTGTATCTTTTTCCCAACAGAAGAAGATAGAAGAGAGAATGTCCAGGTGTGTGGGGTCCTTAATTATGCTGGCTGCTTTGCTGAGGCAGCAGGAAGTGTAGACTTAGTTAGTGGATGGGAGGCTGGTTTGCATGATGAATTGGGTTACGTTCATGAACCTTTATGGTTCCTTGCAGTCTTTAACAGATCAAGAATCATACCAAGCTGTGATACAACTAGAAAGAATGCTTTTTATGATGCACGTATAAAAGTTGGTGAGAGTCGTAGTTGACATGCCAAATTTCCTTAGTCTTCTGAGAAAGTAGAGGTGTTGGTGGGCTTTCTTAACTATAGTGTCGGCAGGTATTGCTGTCATTGGGTTTTTAGAATTTAATATAGAGGTGTTGTTGTGTTGGAAAAAATCTGGGTGTGAGGTTTTGAGGTTTTATCTCTGGCATCGCCCTCCCATGAGCTGCTGATTTTCAGCCAGTTTGAATCATTCCACATGATAGCATGAAGTAGCTGACCACTCTGCATACAGCGAAGGATGAGCTCCAGCAACATCCTGGCTGCCATGTTGCAGATATGTGTGCCAAAATTAGCTGCACTGGAATCAAGCTTTTTCAGTGCAGCTTAAAACCCTAGTACCTACTTGATAAAGTCAAAAAAAGCTCAGATGTAATGTGCACAAAGAGAGGACTAATACAGTCCAACCACTTACTGCCTCTTTCGTTCATTGTCAAAATGATGCAATTCACAGCATCACAGAATACTACGGTGCAGAGGAGGCCCTTCCACCCATCTGGGTTTAAAAAAAGCCTACATGGACAAGTTGGGTTAAAGGGCCTGTTTCCATGCTGTAAACCTCTGATTCTGAGTCTGCACTGATGCATGAAAGGATCTGACCTGCCCACCTGATCCCATTTGCCAGCACTTGGTCCAGAGCCTTGAATGTTATGGCGTGCCAAGTGCTCATCCAGGTACTTTTTAAATTACTACCCTCTAGGCAGTGCATTCCAGGCTGTCACCACCCTGGGTAAAAAAGTTTTTCTTCAAATCTCCCCTCACCTCCCACCCTTCACTTTTAGCTTGTGTCCCTTTGTAACTGACCCTTCAACTAAGAGGAACAGATGCTCCCTATCCACCCTGTCCATACCCCTCATAATCTTGAACACCTCAATCAAGTTGCCCCTCTGTCTTCTCCGTGCAACAAAAGCAACCCTGTCAGCAGCACTATCAAGGGACACTCGGACAACTAACAATGTGGGAGAGCATTGTGATACATTTGCAGAACCAAACCTGAAAGGACAGATATCAGAAAATCCTCATGAAATATAGTCTGTCTCTCAGAACGTGCAGAGGATAGTTGAAAATGAAAAATCAAATATGGAGAAAACATCTGAATAGGGAGTTGATCTGCAATCTCTTCCGACTCATGTGTATCTGGATCAAACAATGGTACTCATTCTTTTGCAAGACCTTTTAGTCCCGGCAAAAGACAGATCTCCAAATTCGGTTGAATTCTTGGCCACAGCTTCTGAAGAACAAGTCTCAGTTGAAGTAAGAAATTAGTTTGTAGAATCACACATAACTGAAAACTTCACCAGTCCCATTCCTTTCAGGAGGGGGATTCGACTCTTAAAATTCCTACAATGCAGAAGGCGGCCATTCACCCCATTGAATCTGCACCAACAACAATCTCACTCTATCCCTGTAATGTCACATATTTACCCTGCTAATCCCCCTGAAACTATTATCATGGTCAATCAACTCAACCCTGCACATCTTTGGACTGTGGGAGGAAACTGGAGCACCTGGAAGAAACCCACGCAGACACGAGGAGAAAGTGCAAACTCCACACAGATAGTGACCCAAGCTGGGAATGGATCCCAGGTCTCTGGCCCTGTGAAGCAGCAGTGCTAACCACTGTACTACCCTTAGAATATCACAGTTTGTAAAAACAACTAAAGGAAAAAAAAATGAGCAAATTCAGAAGACCAGAATATATATGAAATGGTCCATTATCTAAATGAAGAATGGCAACTGCACATTTCTTTACCATTTCCTATTATTTATGTAAACATTATCTAAACGAACCAGTTGTGTTTTAAAACAAAATAACCTCTTCGCTGATGTTTAGTTTGTGTTCTACCGGGACCATTCAGCTCCAGGCTTCATTATAAACTTGGCTGAAATACGTACAAGTGAGTTAAATCCCAGAGGTGATGTGAGAGTCTCAGTCTTAGCACCAAAGCAGCCTTTGACCAAGTATGACATCAAGGAATCCTAGTAACAATGGAAACTCTCATTTTCCATTGAAAACTCAATGGCGAACTCTCCAATGGCTGGAGTCATAACTCAATGAGGATTGTGATTATGGTTGTTATGGTTATGTTGTTATGGTTGCCAGAGGCCAGTCATCTCAACTCCAGGGTGTTGCCGCAGCAGTTTCCAAGAGGCTGAAGTACTTACAACCATCTTCACTGCTTCATCAATGACTTGCCCTCAGTAAGAAGGTCAAAAATGGGAATGTTTGCTAGTGATTGCACAATGTTCAGCACCATTCACAATTCCTCAGATACTGAAGCAGTTCATGCCTTGATACAGCAAAACCTGAACAGCACGCAGGCACGGGCTGATAAGTAGAAGCAAATTCAATAGGAACTTTCAAAGCTCAATTAGATGATACATTAAAGGGGAAAATAATCAGTGCTGTGGGGAAAGAACACAGGGAGGAGCTAATCAGATAGCTCTTTGAAAGAGCTAGCATAAGAATGATGGGCTGAATATCATCCTGTGTGGGAGATTCTATAGTAGTGAATTGCGTTGACAGCTTATTGGACAGGGTGAGGAGAGGGCTGTAATTGGGTTGACTTTGATCAAATATTGGGAATTGTTGAATTTGATTTGGTTCTTTTTCTTTCCTCAGTTCAAAAACAAATGCATTAAATATTGCTCAGAAAATGATTGAAATGTTTGTCCGGACAAAGCACAAGATTGACAAGCGGCATGAATTTGCCCTCGTGGTGGTGAACGACGAAGTGACCTGGGTAAGAGCAATGTTTAAATTAGGGCAGGGGAGCAGAGGGAGGCTGCACAATAGACTCCCTAGGTAACTCTGATCTCCTCATTCAATGGTCTGTATTGGAATGAGTCTTAGCTGTTCATCATTGACCAACTAACCAATAAATCATCTCTTGATTGTTGATGATTTTCTGATTGTTTGTCTTTTATCTTCCTTTTCAGTTTTGCCATGGCAATACTTAAAAATGAAAGTTTATTTATTAGTAGACTTACATTAACTGGTGCAGTGAAGTTACTGTGAAAATCCCCTAGTCACCACACTCCAGCACCTTTTTGGGTACACTGAGGGAGAATTTAGCATGATCAATGCACCTAATCAGAAAATATGCAAACTCTGCAGAAAATGACCCAACTGGTAATCAAACTCGGGTCCCTGGTGCTGTGAGGCAGCAGTGCTAACCGCTGTGCCACCGTGCCTCCCCTGGTCATGGTGTATTGACAAGCTCAGGCCCCTAGAGTACAATATTATTGAATATTGGCGAGATATTAACTCTCATTAAGCAGGTTGATCTCTTTGTGTAGTAATGGTGTGTGATGTTAGCTGTTACACATGGCGTTTCTCTCCTTCCAGTTGTCAGGATTCACCTCTGACCCCCGGGAGGTTTGTAGCTGCCTGTATGACCTGGATACCAACGTCTGTGAGTCATTCAGTATCCTTTTGCAATAGATGTAAAAATCCCCTGGTATGGAGTACAGCGTCACAGCAGGTGCTCATTGCAAAACTCTACATTTAATCTCCATCCTATGCCTGGCATTGGAGATTGTATTGACTTTAAAATGTGAAACCCCTGTGTGGAATGCTCTGTGTGGTTGTTATTGGGAGTAAATGAACTGCCAATACATCTCCAAGTTTCATATTGAGAAAACAATGAAAAATTTCCTGTAACATAATGGATTCTGATCTTTTGAACCTGTTTTGTGTCTGAAGTGAGGACTTTCAACTGTATGACACTGGGGTACACTACTGATGGGGACAGGTCTGTTACTATTTAACACTGGGGTACAGCATTGGTGGGGACGGGGTCTGTCACTGTATAACACTGAGGTACAGTACTGATCGGGACAGTTTATCACTGTATAACACTGGGGTACAGTACTAATGGAATCGGGTCTGTCACTGTATAACACTGGGGTCCAGTATTGGTGGAGATGGGTCTGTCACTATATAACACTGGGGTACAGTACTGATGGGATCGGGTCTGTCAGTGTATAATACAGGTACAGTACTGGTGGGGATGGGTCAATCTTTGTCTTAACACCAAGAATCAATTTGATTGAATGGCCAGTTTCTGTGCTGTGCAGATGTTGTGTAATTCCTTATTCTTTTCCTTAAAGTCTATTTTCAGATCTGGATGGACTATTTAATCTCATGTGAGTCTCAAAGATTATTTAACAGAGTTGTGCTTGGGTTGAGATGTCCACCGCTTGGGCTGGGGTGTACAGCGCCTGAGGTGGGACGTCCAATGCTGTTTTGCTATATGCTGCCTTTGGCTGGGATGTGGGGGGGCAGGGTGAGGGAAGTTCTTGTACTAGTTTCAGTTGCCAGCTGAATTTGGATATTGCTCCAAAGACTTTTCATTTTTAAAAAGATAAACTGCTCTTTGGGTCTACTGATCAACGGAGAATTGAATGTGAAAGTAATAACTGCCTTTGACATAAAAAAAATTCCCTATTGGGATGTGGTGACAATGGATGTTACCCTTCAGTGGTTGTAAGGTAAATTGGAATGCATTTCTGTGGCGCTTCATAGAACCTCAGGGTGACCAGAAGTGTATTCTAGCCTGTGGAACAAGCAGTCAGAGTTGTACCGGAGGAAACAGCAACCAAGTTGTGCATTGGAAACACCGATAAAAAAGCAATGTAATAACCACCAGAGTCTGCTAAGTGATGTCGACTCTGGGATAAATATTGGGAGAACTCCCCTATTCTTCAAAATAGCGATATGTAGTCTTCTATATCTGTCTGAGAGCAGACAGATCGTCTGCTGAATAAAAACAGAAAATGCTGGAAAATCTCAGCAGATCTGACAGCATCTGTGGAGAGAGAATAGAGCCAATGTTTCTGGATGACGCTTCATCACATCCCATGGCCTGCAGTCATATAGTCTGAAAACACCCAAAATCATCTGAGAAAGCTCTGAGGAAGGGTCATTCACTTGAAACATTGGCTCTATTCTCTCTCCATAGATGCTGTCAAATCTGCTGAGATTTTCCAGCGTTTTCTGTTTTTTGTTTCAGATTCCAGCATCTGCAGGATTTTATCATCTCTTGACAATAAGAAGTCTCACAACACCAGGTTAAAGTCCAACAGGTATATTCGGTATCACGAGCTTTCAGAGCACTGCTCCTACTCACCTGATGAAGGGGTCATGCTCTGAAAGCTCATGGTAGCAAATAAACCTGTTGGACTCGAACCTGATGTTATGAGACTTCATACTGTGCCCTCCCCATTCTAACAATGGCATCTCCGCATCATCTGAAAGACCACATCTCTTGACAAGGTAGCTTGAGTTCCTCCGTACTGCGCTGGGGTGGCAGCCTAGCTTTAGTGCTCTAGTGGGATTCAAGCCCACAGCCTTAGAAGGTAGGGAATGCTATACGCGGAGCATGGCTGACTGTGATTCAGGATTGAATGAGAGACATCGCTGAATCAATTACTAATATTAGTCCAGCCAATCCAAGAGTATCCTATTCAGGCCTGCGGTAAGGCTTTTAACGATGGCTGTCTGGCTTTGTGGCGAATCATGGTCATTCTTGCCACATCTGGACTGTAGGTCCTGCAAATTATTTGACATTAGAGGAGCGGGAATCACAGCCAAACAGTCAGTGACCAACCACTCTTTCTGGTCTTGGGGAAGAGGCCAATAAGTGCAGCTTTTATGCTCTTGCTCCCTCAATCATCATTATCAACCTCTGAGAAATTATTGCTGTGACCAGTTTGTTTTTAATCTTATCCCGCAGACAACAGAAGATTGAACTGCCGGTCACGGAAAACGTTCAGACTATCCCACCACCATACATTATCCGGATGATTCTGGTCTACATTCGTACACCCTGCCATCCGCAGTCCGTCTCCATTGAGCGACTCAATGTGAGTAAGGAATGAGATTCCTCTTCCTGCCTGAGCCTCTTGTTAAATATATCTCTGTCTCCCTGCGTGCTCTCCAGCCAAAGGCTTAATGATGCTGGGAGAGGGCTGATAGTTGTTATCTGCTGCTTCACTCAAGTAGCCAATCTTCATGCATGAGTATTTGGGGTGGAGGGGAAGGGGATTTATTTCTTATATGACTGTTTGTCAGATTTTGCTCTTTGCAAATGGCTGTCACTACAGAGTGAAAAGGTCTGGGAACTCCTAGTCAGTCATTCAGGACAATGGGGATGAAAAAGTCCTTCACTCGGTGATTGTGGGTCTAAGGAATTCTCTGTCCCAGAGAGGTGTGGATGCCCCACCCTGGAGTGCATTCACGTCTGAAATCAGTGAATTATTGGGCACTAAGGGAATGGGGAAATGAGTAGGAAGGTGAAGATCAGCCATGATTGTCATAGAGGTTTACAGCATGGAAACAAGTCCATCGGCCCAACTTGTCCGTGTTGCCCTTTTTTTTAAACCCCTAAGCTAATCTCAATTGCCCCTATCCCCCTGTACCATTTTACCCATGTAACTGCCTAAATGCTTTTTAAAAGACAAAATTGTACCCACCTCCATTACTACTTCTGGCAGCTTGTTCCAGACTCTCACCTTCCTCTGTGAGAAAGAAATTGCCCCTCTGTATACTTCTGTATCTCTCGCCTATCACCTTGATCCTATGCCCTGTACGTTTAGACTCCCCTATCTTTGGGAAAGTATTTACTTTCTAGCTGATCTGTGTCCCTCTTTAATTTATAGACCTTTATTAGACCAGCCCTCAGCTTCCTATGTGCCAAAGAAGAAAGTACCAGTCAATCGAGCCTCTCCTTATGATGCAAACCATCAAGTCCTAGTTGCATCCTAGCAAATCTCTTCTGCACTCTTTTTCTATTTTAATAATATCCTTTCTATAATAAGGTGACCAGAACTGTGCACAGTATTCCAAGTGTGGCCTTACCAATGTCTTGTACAACTTCAACAATACATTCCAACTCCTCTATGTTCTGATCAATGAAACCAGGCGTGCTGAATACTTTCTTCACCACACTGTCCACCTGTGACTCCTCTTTTAAGGAGCAATGAACCTGTACCCCTAGATCTCTTTGTTCTGTAACTCTCGCCAGTGCCCTAACATTAACTGAGTAAGCTCTGTCCTGGTTCAATCTATCAAAATGCACCACCTTGCATTTATCTAAATTAAACTCCATCTGCCATTTGTCAGCCTACTAGCCCAATTGATCAAGATCCTGTTGAAATCGGAAATAACCTTCTTCACTGTACACTATGCCACAAACCTTGGTGTCATCTGCAAAACTACTAACCGTATCTCCTACATTCTCATCCAAATCATTAATATAAATGACAAATAACAGTGGATCCAGCACTGATCCCTGAGGCACAACGCAGGTCACAGGCCTCCAGTTTGAAAAACAACCCTCTACAACCACCTTCTGGCTTTTGTCAAGGAGCCAATTTTGTATCCATTTAGCTACCTCACTATGGATCTCATGAGATTTAATCTTATGCAACAACCTACCATGTAGGTTGTCAAAAGCCTTGCTAAATCCATGTAAACAACATAGACTGCACTGCCCTCATCTGCCTTCTTGGTTACGCCTTCAAAAAACTCTATCAAATTTGTGAGACATGATTTTCCACTCACAAAGTCATGCTGATTGTCCCAATCAGTCCTTGCCTCTCTAAATGCCTGTAGGTTGTATTGAACAGTGGAGGAGGCATAAAGGAACAAATTGGTGATTTTTGTTCATGCTCTCAAGGGAGGCACTATAGAAATGCAAGTCTCTTCAGGCAGTTTTACGCCTAGTCCCCCAAATTTGTTCCCTTCCATGCCCTCTGTGGGAACTATCTCGGCATCAGCCCTAATTTTTTAAATTCTGAATGTACGTTGTTAATGGAGACTCTTGTTCCAGTTCACTGATGGGCACAAAAACTTAATCTTTAAGTCAAATCATATCTTTACTGGGAAAATATAAAAAAAACACTCGCAACTGCTACAAGACTGATTCTTTTACACTGCATCACAATTCAGTGCTTCTATTTCCCTATAAATATACGATGTACACTTACAAACACAGATTTTAGCTATCTATACTTACCTAATAGATCTATAAGGATGTCTGTATCCACTTGTGCTGGACAGGCATGGAAAGGGCTCAGCCTTCGTCGTGCTTACAGCTTGAGGTTCCTTTCTTGCTTGTATCCTTCTCCTTGATTTAATTCTTCAAAATTCCAATATATGTTCTTTCGAGACTGCCTGAAACACATATATTCCTACATGTCAGCACTGACCAAAGGCATGTCATTCAAACTGGTTTCATGCAGGCTGCCTAAACTTAAGGCAGTATCCTCCTTTATCTTAGCGCTCAAAATTAGTCATCTGGGTCCACTTGTATTTGCTTCCTGTCCATCTGATTGAATAGAAAGGCTTTATTACACACTGTAAGACCAAAGACATTTGTCACAAGTAAGCAGCAATCTCCATGTTCAGCCTGGAGTAAAACCTGCCTATTCAATACTGATAAGAGGAGGAGGCCATTTGATGCCTTAAACCTGATCTGCTAATCAATTAGATTATGGATAATCTGTATCTCAATCCCATTTACCTGTCTTGCTTCCGTAACCCTGAATACTTTTGTCCAACAATAAACTTGTCAATTTTTGTTCCAGTCTTATTATCTGCTCTTAGTGACTATTTGGTATCCAGTCCCCTTCCTGGGTTGAAGATGTGACAAGCCTGGTTTAGAACATAAGAACTAGGAGCATGAGTAGGCCATCTGGTCTCTCAAGCCTGCTCCATCATTCAACAAGATAATGGTTGATCTTTTTGTGGACTCAGTTCCACTTACCCATCCACTCACCATAACCCTTAATTTCTTTTACTGTTCAAAAATCTATATATCCCTTGCCTTAAAACATCAATGAGTAGCCTCAACTGCTTTATAAGAAGTAGCACTTGTCGAAGGAGCCAGGAGGTTATTCTTTGTGACATGTGCATCCTTCACAGTGTGGTATAAACCCTGCGTTTTTTCCACTTTTCTCCTTAGAAAATTCTGCAATCTCCTTACTTTTTCTTTGACGTGATTTATATTCACAATGGGACAGAAGAAATGGAGGAGGAGACTGGTTGCAAGGTAAGGAGTGTTTTGTATTTCTAGATCACACGTGCGCCTTTTTCCTTTTTCTTGGCCTACTTATATTGCAGCTTTTTAATTGAGTTGGTGCAGGATCTTCCAAGGGCCAGTGAAGTATGAACCCTAATTTATACAACATCTCAGGAGGTCCTCAGGCATTTCATAACCAATGAGATGCTTTTCATTGTTATATAAAACATTCTTTCTGGTTTTATCATAGCTTGGTATGGCTCTTACTCTTCTCAAGACCACAAGGAACCACAAAAGATCGTGAATATAGCCCAGTCCATTGAGCAAGCCAGCCTCCCAACCATTGACTCTGCCTACACTTCCCACTGCCTTGGCAAAGCAGTCAGCATAGTTAAGGACCCCACGCATCCCATTCTCTCTTCCACCTTCTTCTCTCAGGAAAAAGATACAAAAGTCTGAAGTCATGTACCAACTGACTCAAGAACAGCTTCTTCTCTATTGCTGTCAGACTTTTGAATGGACTACCTTGCACTAATCTTTCTCTACACCCTAGCTATAACTATAACACTACATTCTGCACTCTCTTGTTTCTTTCTCTGAACGGTATGCTTTATCTGCATAGCACACAAGAAACAATACTTCTCACTGTATATTGGTACATGTGACAAGTCAAATCAAAAATCAAATTTTTAAAAAAATCACAATTGTAGCAAAATGCTTTCATGAAATTATGACCAGCAATCAGAGCTCTTAAACTGTAATTGAACAAACAGCCAAGACTGGATAGGTTTTTGACAAGGGAATTAAGGTTTACAGGGAGAAAGTGGGAAGGTGATACTGAACCACTACAGATCAGCCATGATCTTATTGAATGGCGGGGCAGGCTCGAGGGGCTGGATGGCCTACTCCTATTTTTTCTGTTCTTATGTTATCTATTTCTGGTGTTTTTGATAAGACCAGGTATATTCCAGAACTCTTAACTTTTCTGCAAATAACAGAGCCTTGATTTAATGATTGACTTGATTGACAGCATTTCTCATAGGGCAGCACTCCTTCAGTACTGCTGTTGGATGTGTCAACCTAGACTTTGTGCTTGTGTCTCCGGAGTGATGGGTGAACACAAGATATTATGACTGAGGCCAAGGTGATAAAGAGGATCAGCCAATCCAATTCCAGACAAGACACTTATCACAATCATTGTTTTTAATGCAGATTTTGGAATGCATGTTTTATTTTAGATTTGTTTCTTTTTGTACAGGAAGTTTATTCATTTTTCAATAATTTGGATACTAAGGGGACCAGCTACAAGTATGATGTGTCACTCACTGGTCAAGCCGTAGAGCTACATAACTGCATGGCCAAGTTACTTGCACACCCGCTGCAGAGGCCCATTCAAACCCATGCTGTTTATAGCCTGCTTGAGGACGAGGAAGGAGTGGAAGTGGAAGCAACTGTTTGATGGAAGAACATAGGCGTGAAGCGAATTAAAACCTTCTCTCTCTACATATTGGGGAAGCCTCCATGTTGGTCTGTGTGTATCAGGGCTGTTGGTTACAGTTAATTTCTCACTCCTTAATAAATTGAGTGCTCCTTGTGTTGAATCCCCAATAATACATGACCAGCTTTTTCTATGAGCTGTTTCTACCCTCCTGCTCCTGGGCTTTTCTCCTATTACGGGTTGAATTTTACCTGCTCAAATTAGGACAACTGATATTTCTATGAAATTAGAAAATAGTATAATTTAAACAAGGATGCTGATGGGAATTGTGAGCAAATTGGCACTAGTATTTACACCCGTCAATGTAACTCAATACAGACTGATAATCCCGATATTCCCTCAACTAATACAGCCATCCCCTCCTAAATCCCTCACTCACTCACTCACTGACTCACACACACACACATAACACACAGTGTTATACAGACTATACCCCAGAGCATCTTTGGGAAGAAGAGTCAAATGCACTCCAGTCTCCTGCCCAATATTCATTCCTCCAATCAGCATCACTTGTTTCTCTACATTGTAAAACTGACTGTGTTTCAATGGCTTGGATATAGACGCCTGACCCTGTAACTCCAACCCATTCTGGCCTTGGCTGGATGTGTTAAGTGCTACAGTGGGTGCTTGTGCACTGAGCTCTTTTACACCGAGGTTGAGCATGGCCTGAGTATCCTCACTATCTGTTAGACTGCAGATTTCCCTATTATGTTGGAAATACCTTGGCTTCAGGACCCACTTCAGAGAGTTGAGCATGTAACCCAGTCTGTCACTTTGTGCAACACTGGGGAAGTGTTTGTCACCTTAGGGCAGGATGTTCAATCAAGATCTTGTCTGCCTAGTCTAGTTGATGTTAAAGATTTCATGGCACTATTGGAAGCAGAGCATGTGGGTTCTAGCTACTGACTGATTCATTCCGATACGTTTGTGACATTACTGTGCATAATGACTGCCGTGCTTACCTTAGTCTTTGCACATCAGAGTGATTCATTAGATATGAAGATTTTCAAGAGGTTTAAAATATGACTGGTGATGTAAATATAACTATTGAAGGAAAACCATTATTGCAAATTTATATTTGCTTTTAACAAGAAAATAAAGTTACTGAAAAAGTTTGCAGAGTCTTTAATGTAACATCAAATGCTCACAAGGACAGACCATTCAGTACAATGCCAGTGTTTATGTCCCACACAAGCCCCTGCACTTCTCCATATCTATTTCTTTGTGTTTATCTAGTTTGCACCTTTTTGACTTATTTTACTGATTGTTTACATGTAACATCACTGTCACTTTGATGTTTGGTTTGCCAGTTTGACCTGGGGTGTTTCTCCTGCTGGCTTCTATCTGAGAGGGAAGCAACTGGTGTTTTTTTCTTTATTCTTTCAAGGGACGTGCGTGTCATCTTTGTCACAAAGCCAGCTCATTCCTAATTGCCTTAGAATTGAGTGGCTTGCTCAGCCCTTGCAAAGAACAATTAAGAGTTAACCACATTGCTGTGGGCCTGGAGTCACATAAAAGTTTATTTATTAGTCACAAGTAAGGTTTTCATTACATTATAATGAAGTTCCCCTAAATACACCTAGCAGCACATCTGTGGGAGGAAACTGGAGCACCTGAAGGAAACCCATGCAGAAACAGGGAGAATGTGTAAATTCCACATGCAGTAACCCAAACTTGGTATCGAACCCAGGTCTAACCACTATGCCACCCGTATGTAGACAAGTTGTGACTTGGACAAGTTGCAGAGCTGGGCCGAGAGGTGGCAAATGGAGTTTAATGTGGAAAAGTGTGAGGTAATGCACTTTGGCAGGAACAATAAATGTGTAGAGTATAGGGCTAATGGTAGGGCTCTTAATAGTGTTGAGGAACAGAAGGATCTTGGTGTATGTGTCAATAGATCCCTGAAAGTAGGCAGTCAAGTGGATAAAGTTGTTAAGAAGGCATATGGAGTCTTAGCTTTTATTGGTAGGGGGATTGAATTTAGGAGCCGCAGCATCATGTTGCAACTGTACAAAACTCTAGTGCGGCCGCACTTGGAGTATTGTGTGCAGTTCTGGTCCCCACATTATAAGAAAGATGTGGAGGCATTGGAGAGGGTACAGAGGAGGTTTACCAGGATGTTGCCTGGTATGGAGGGCAGGTCCTATGAAGAGAGGTTGAAGGATTTGAGGTTGTTTTCGTTAGAAAGGAGGCGGCTAAGAGGGGATCTTATTGAAACATATAAGATGATTAGAGGTTTGGATAGGGTGGACAGTGATAGCCTTTTTCCTAGGATGGAGAAAGCTAGCACGAGGGGACACAACTTTAAATTAAGGGGTATGAGTTATAGGACGGATATCAGAGGTAGGTTCTTTACTCAAAGAGTGATTAGGGAGTGGAATGCCCTGCCTGCAGCTGTGTAGATGCGCCAAGTTTGGTGGCGTTTAAGAGGTTAATTGATAAGTATATGGAAGAGAAGGGAATGGTTTAGTTTGGAGGGGCATTGCTTTTTATTTTGGTCGGCACAACATCGAAGGCCGAAGGGCCTGTTCTGTGCTGTATTGTTCTATGTTCTATGTTCTAAGACTAGGTACACTATGACTCTCTTAAGGAGGACCCTCTTGGGGGGACTCGCTTGAGGTTTCTGGTTATTCCCTCGGGAGTAGCTATGACTCTCTTGAGGAGGACTCTCTTGGGGGGACTCTCTTGAGGTTTCTTGGTTACTTTAGCTGTGCGTGTCTTGTCGTTTCTGCCGCACAGCGAGCTGCGCCTCCACGTCAGTCCCGCCGGGCAACGTCACCGCACATCCATCGCGGTGGCGGCTAAAGCGGCTGTCCCAGAAACGATGCGGAGTAATTGCATGCCTGGATGCCCCTTAAGGTTGCGGTTACAGACAGGTGGGGTAAGATTGGTTAAGCCGAAAAAAGGCGTTAACGGCCAATCGTAACTGTGGGGTCTTCTGGTTTCTACCCACAGCGAGTCAATCCCTTCCGCGGGAGCCACCTGGTACCTTCTCCTTGGGCACAAGAGAGGGTATTCCGTGACTGGTCGAGAAACAAATAGCGGGGGCGATGCAGGCCAGGTCCATGACCACTACCACAGGACGTCCATCCTAGAGTGGTGAAGCTGGAATGGATTATGGTGTGTGTTGCGTAGCTGTGGTATTTTTGGTTGTTCTAGACCACAGTGAGTCATCCCTTACCGATGGTCCCGCAGGGAATCCAGGCACTCCTGCTGGCAGGCGAGTGTCTGTCGGAATTTGACTGGCCGAGGATAACCAACACGCTTCTATGCCTATAAACCCGGTAAATTTCCAAAAAATAGGTTCTCGACAAGTTCAGGCTTGTCCCGGGGGCACTGGTGATCCGCTGGCGGATGCGGTTCACCCTGCCTAGGTAGTAGAAGCACCCGCGACCCACTACCCACACCATCGGTACAAAGGGTGAGACGAACGAGACGCACCTGGGGTGACGCTGAGATGGGACGTGTGCCCCGTCTTGTCTTGGATGTTCACTACCAGACGATGACGAAAGATAATGACACCGATTACCACCCAAAGGTGTCACGGTACGAATGGGCAACACGTCAGCCCAGTGATTAGCACTGAGGTTGACCGGCTACTTGGACCCAGGGTCGGTTCCCGACCTGGGCCTTGCGGCTGGGGGAGTTTGCACTTTCTCCCCGTGTTCGCGTGGGTTTTCCCCGGGTACTCCGGTTTCCTCCCACATGGCCAAAAATGTGCTAACTAGGTTAATTGGTTATGAACAATTGTCACGTCACCTAATCTGGCTTCCCTGAATTCGGAATAAAATTTTCCCTTAAATTCTAAATTTCCCACCCCTACGCAAGAGGACCGAGCACCGAAAATACCGACAAAAGGTTCTCTAAACGCCCAATTAGATCAGGGGGCGACGGTACCAGCTCACACCCTGCCCTAAACACACTCAGGGTGCCCAACCGAGCCACAATGACATCAGTAGACCCCGGCTGGGGCTCTGCGAGCCACGAAATATGCCCTGGGCAGACCCCGGCTGGGGTCTGCAGGCAACAATCGGTAACTTCAGTAGACCCCGGCTGGGGTGCTACTCGTGGTATTTTAAGATCAAGAGCCCAAGGCGTGGGATCTGCTAGTGGTAGACAAAATCGTTGACGAGCGACGTAAAGACTCGGAAAAGGCACTCATGCGAGTGTGTTCAAATAGCATAAGTGAACCAGATGGATTTTTAACAATCAATTATTTCATGGCTAACTTTGTTAATTGAATTTAAATTCCACCAGCGCTTTGTTCTCCTAAACATTAGCCTGGGCCTCAGGGTTACGAGTCCCACTTTACCACTACACCACTATCTTATGGTTACGTTACCACTACACCACTATCTTATGGGAGAGGATTATAATATTGGAGGAAGTTGCAGGGACAGGGTGGGAGTGAGGTGGTGATGTGATTAGCAGAAATTCCACTTGATTGAGGAAATTGTACTCTGATTAAAGCACTAGTCATATAAGAGATGAGACATTTAGGAAAGGGGCAGCAGAGAGATTTCTACTATTGGAGTTAGAGGAAAGATCCTTGTAGGGGAGGAAAAGTAATCAGAATGACCTTAAAATTCCTTCACAGCGGAAGAGCTAATTGGTTCTTAACTGATTCTGAATTTTTGACAACTCATCCATGGGAATCTGGTCCATGTTTTAGCTGTTCTTTTCTCAGTCTGGAATTTGCTCACTGCTAGTTTTGAGCTATGTACCATTTGCAATTCATAGTTTTCGGATTTATCTTTTAGTCATTTATGGGATGTTGGCATCGCTGGCTTGGCCAGCATTTATCGCCCATCTTTAATTGTTCTTGAAGATGGCGCTGAGTTGCTTTCTTGAACCTGCTACGGTCCATGGGATGTAGGTATACTCACAGCGCTGTTAGGGAGGGAATTCTGGAATTTTGACCCAGCGACAGTGAAGTAACAGCAATGTATTTCCAAGTCAGTGACGTGGAAGGGAACTTCCAGGTGGTGGTATTCACATGTGTCTTAAGACCCAGGCCAGCATCTCCAAGGTGCTTTGTGAAGTTAGCCTAGATCCTAAGATTTACATTTGATTTTGGTATTGGTGAGCATAAGATGTTTCTCTACATGTATCATTCAAGTGACCCACAGAATATAACAAAAATAATTAGCATAACTTTTACCAATTACAAAACTTAAATATGACAGTATAATCCTTAACAGCTATCTATCCCTGTTGTAACCCACGGGGGTTACAGCTAATGTGACATGAAACCAAGATTCCAGTTGAGGCCATTCTCACAGGGTGTGCTCAGCTTGGCTATCAGTCTCTGCTCAGTGACTCTGAGTTGTCATGTGTCGTGAATGCCACCTTGGAGAATGTTTATTGAAGATCAAAGGCTGAATGCCCATGACTGCTGAAGTGTTCCCCAACAGGAAGAGAACACTCTTGCCTGGTGATTGTCGAGCAGTGTTCATTCATCCATTGTCGTAACCTCTGCATAGTCTCCTTAATGTACCATGCCTTGGTAACCGCCGCGAATTGCCTGGGCTTGCAAAATCTCACTAACTGTTGTAGCTAGAGATAATACACATCTCTTTAACCTGTGCTTAACTCTCTATCCACTCGCATTGTCTGTATCTTTAAGACTTTATTACCTTTAAAGACTCGCATTCCATTATTTTGTAAATTGAATTTGTGTCTTTATATGCCCTTCTGTGAGTAGAACTCCCGTACATCTGATGAGGGAGCAACACTCCAAAAGCTAGTGGCTTGTACTACCAAATTAATGTGAGGAGAGACTAAGTCAGTTAGGTTTATATTCACTGGAATTTAGAAGCGTGAGAGGGGATCTCATAGAAACTTGAAAAATTCTGACAGGGTTAGACAGGATAGATTCAGAAAGAATGTTCCTAATGGTTGGGAGAGTCCAGAACTAAGGATCATTGGTTGAGAGTAAAGATTAAACCGTTTAGGATTGAGATGAGGAGAAATTTCTTCACCCTGAAAGTGATGAATGTGTGAAACTCCAACAGAATGTCGTTGAGGCCAAATTGTTGTGTGCTTTCAAGAAGAAATTAGATATAGCTCTTGGGGCTAAAGAGATCAAAGGATGCGGGGGAAGGAGGGATCAGGATATTGAATTTGATGATTCGCCATGATCAAAACCAATGTTGGAATAGGCTCAAAGGGCTGAATGGTCTACTCCTGCTCCTAGTGATAGAGACAATGAAACTGAATGATGAACTAACGAAGAGTCATCCAGATTCGAAACATTAGTTCTCTTCTCTCTCCACACATGCTGCCAGTCCTGCTAAGATTTTCTAGCATTTTATGTTTTAGTTTCAGATTCCAGCATCTGCAGTATTTTTCTTTTATATTATTTGAAAATATTACTGATTGCTGTCAAAAATCCTTCTAGCTCACTAAAGGCCTTTAGAGAAAGGAAAGGTCTGGCCTATATGTGACTCCAGAGTCACAGCAGTGCAGTTGCCTGTTATCCGGCCTCTGAAATGACTGAGCAAGACACTCAGTTCAGGGACAATTAAGGATAGGTAATTAACGTTAGTGATGCCTACATCCAGGGCAGCACAGTGGTTAGCACTGATGCCTCACAGCACCAGAAACATGGGTTCAATTCCGGCCTCGGGTGATTGTCTGTGTGGTGTCTGCACGTTCTCTCCATGTCTGTGTGGGTTTCCTCTCAAAGTCCAAAGATGCGCATGTTAAGTTGACTGGCCATGCTAATTAACCGTACGTCAGGGAAATTAGCAGGATAAATATGTGGGGTTATGTAAATAGGATTTGGGTGGGATTGTGGTCAATGCAGACTTGATGGGCTGAATGCTTTCCTTCTGCACTGTGGGGATTCTATGATCCCATGAAAGAATTAAAATATTTTTGAAAAGAATTGATAGGATATAGATAGAAACTTTTCCTCCAAATGGAGAAGATTCTAGGACAAGCAACATAAGCTTAAAATCCAAGCCACACCATTCAGGAGAGAAGTTAGGAAACACTTTTTCAAAGGGTGATAGAAGTTGAAACTCTCATTCATGAAACAGACAGATTTTAGCTCAAATGATCAATCTCAGAATATCAAAGCTTTGCGGGTTAAAATGATTTAGATGGATATGGAGCCAGGTCAGGCTGATGAAGATGTAGTCATGATATCATTGGGTAATGGAGCTGTCTTGGGGGCAGTGGGCAATGTCCTTTACATCTTTGATTGTTTTAAAGTGCCTATGGATTTTCCCCTGTTGGTTATAGACTAATCTAATGATTATAGTACATATTAGTACCTGCTCTCTCAGGAACAACTTACCTAGTTGCACTTCTCTTCCCTTTCCCTTTAGTTTGCATTTTTTTCTGTTCAGATAATTATCCAATTTTTTGAAGACCTCAATGGAATCAGCCTCTACCACACTCTCGATGGATCCAATGACCCATTTCTATTTATGATGTTGTGAAGCAGATCACACTGGTTTAAGCTGATTGACAAATAATGCAATGGCAACATCAGACAAAAAAACATTTTTCATGCCACGTGGTTAGGATCAGGAAACCTGAGTATGATAGAGGCAAATTCTGTCATGGCTTTCAAAGGAGAATTGTTTCATTTTCTAAAAAAAGGTTTGCGGGGCTATAGAGAAAACGGATGAGGGGAGCTGCATTTGCAGTGAGCCAACACAGATACAATGGGTCAAATGGTCTCATTTTTTGCTGTACCCATTCCACAATTCACTCCAAGGAGTGCATTGCAAATCCAATTCACGCACCACATGACTTTTTCCCTCATGTTCTCCAGGTAAATCTAATCCCTCCCCCGGTCTTTGTAATGTTAAATCCTAAGCTATAAAACTGTAAATGTTCCAGCACAGGCATACTGAAAAGGTGTATACATTAGGCAGTTTGGCCATGCTAAATTGCCCCTTAGTGTCTAAAGATGTGTAGCTTAGACGTATTAGCAAAGGTAAATGTATGGGGATAGGGCGGAGTTGGGGGAGGATAAGGTACTCTGTTTGAGAGAGTCGGTGCAGACACAATGGGCTGATTGGTCTCCTTCTAGAATCATTGAATCCTTACCATGCAGGAGGCCATTCAGCCCCTTACTGTCAGTTAGCTTTCTGCAGGAACAACTCAGTTAGTCCTGCACTCCAAGACTTTTCCCCACAGTCCTGCAAATAGAATCTGTTCAGACAATTGTCCAATTCTCTTTTGACAGTCAGTTTGAATTTGCTGTGGGAATGCTAGGGGAAAGTTTTTCACTCAGAGGGTGGTGAGTGAATGGAATCGGCTGCTGTCAGTGGTGGTCGAGGCGAACTCGCTGGGGTCTTTTAAAAGACTTCTGGATGAGTATATGGGATCCAATGGGATTGGGGGTTATAGATAGGTCTATGGCTGGGTAGGTTTTGATGTGTTCGGCACAACTTGTGGGCCGAAGGGCCTGTTTGTGCTGTAGTGTTCTATGTTCTATTAGTGAATGGCAGCATGATGGCACAGCAGTTAGAACAGATGCCTCAAAGCGCCAGGGATCCAGGTTCGCACCCCAGCTTGTCTGTGTGGAGTCTGCATATTCTCCTTGTGTCTGCATGGGTTTCCTCCAAATGCTCCGGCCAGACATGCTGGTTAGGATGCATTGGCCAAGCTAAATTCTCCCTTAGGTACCCAAACAAGAGTCAGAGTGTGGCGACTAGGGAGTTTTCACAGTAACTTAATTGCAGTGTTAATGTAAGCCTGTGGCACAAATAAACAATACAGCAGGCACCAGAACAAAGCTGGAGTTTTTTTTTCTTATTTCTTCATGGGATGTGAGCATCAATTGCTCGGCCAGCACTTACTGCCCACCCCTGAGGACAGTTGAGAGTCAGCCACATTGCTGTGGGTCTGGAGTCACATGCAGGCCAGACCAGGTAAGGATAATTTCCTTCCCTAAACGACATTAGGGAACCAAATAGGTTTTCACAACAATCAACGATAGTTTCATTATCCGTTCTTAAGTCATCCCTTCACTTGATATCCAGCCTGTTGACATTTTACACATACTGATTATACTTAATTGCTTCCATTTATTTATTAGCACTGGTGATTACCTATAAGGACTTGTTATTCAGCCAACACTACACGGTCATAGAATCACAGAACCCTACAATGCAGAAGGAGGCCATTCAGTCCATTGAGTCTGCATCGACCACAATCCCAACCAGGCCCTATCTCCATAACCCCATGCATTTAGTCTGCTCCTGACACTGAGGGGCAATTTAGCATGGCCAATGCACTAACCTGCCAATTTTGATCTGTGGGAGGAAACTGGAGCACCCGGAGGAAACCGATGCAAACACAGGAAGAACGTGCAGACTCCGCACAGACAGTGACCCAGGAATCAAACCCAGATCCCTGATGCTGTGAGGCAGCAGTCTAACAATTGTGCCACCATGATGCCCCCAGGTGTGGGGTGGCACAGTGGAGATCTTTGATTTGTTATTGCCACCTATATTTGCACACAGTGAAAAGTAGTTTCTTGCACACTACACATACGGTCTATACTTATCCATTGACAATCTTGATTACCTGAGTGTCACGCTAACGTCACTCTATCTATGTATTCTGTAAGAAGTCTCACAGCACCAGCTTAAAGTCCAATAAGTTTATATGGAATCATGAGCTTTGAGAGTGCCATTCCTTCTGACTCACCTGACAAAAGGCAGCTCTCTGAAAGCTTGTTATTTTAAATAAACCTGATGTGGTGTAACCTCCCATCTGATAGGCTTTTGATTCAGTTTTCACTATTTGTTTTACTGGGCTTTGAACCAGGAGAATGCCCTGGATAACTAATCCAGTGACAATATTACTGCCTTTTTGGCAATATTGTGGTTTGAACCTCAATAAATAAATAATAATTATGTCTGGAGGAGGACACAAAGCAATGAATGAGGAATTGAGTCAGTCAGGAGGGACTCCAGCACTGTCTGAGAGGCTCTGAGGAGCAGGCCACAGTGAATGCTGGGAGTTGTAGTTTTATTTCCTGTTCCGCCCGTTCGGACCGGAACCAGCCCTGACCCAGAGGAACTACATCCTCCAGCATGCACAGCGGCCGGCCAATAGCCTTCCGGCACAACCAAACCCAGCGGGCGGAAGCAGCCGGCCTGAGTGACGGCGCGATGGACCTATCAGCAAACGGAACCTGGCCGCTAGGAAAGTCGGGACCAATGAGCGGCGGCGGTGGGAGGCGGGTCCGAACGGCAGCAGGTTTGTATGGGCGGCAGAGTGATGCGCAGCTTGGGAAGATGGTGAGTGAGACAGGGAGAGGCCGAGAGCGGGAAGCAGGCCTCACAGGGGCGGAGGGACCGGCCAGAGAGCGGCAGAACCCGGGGAGGGAGAGAGGGGGGAACGGTGTTCAGGGTACGGAGGCTGAGGAGGAAGAGAGGCGGCGGCCGGATGGAGGAAGAGAGGCCCGGAGGGAGGCAGTGAATGTGGGGGAGGGGAGGGAAGGGAGCGTGGGGGAGGGGGAAGCAACAGAGAGAGAATAGAGAATAATAGAATAAATAACCCCTAGTAACCCGCCCTCGTGTTATATAGTGACAGACCAGTTCCCACCCGTGCTGTACCCCAGTGTTATACAGAGACAGACCTGTCCTTACCATTGCTTTACCCCAGTGTTATACAGAGACAGACCTGTCCTTACCATTGCTTTACCCCAGTGTTATACAGAGACAGACCTGTCCCTGCCAGTACTGTACCCCAGTGTTATTACAGAGACAGACCTGTCCTTACTATTGCTTTACCCCAGTGTTATACAGAGACAGACCTGTCCCTGCCAGTACTGTACCCCAGTGTTATTACAGAGACAGACCTGTCCTTACTATTGCTTTACCCCAGTGTTATATGGAGACAGACCTGTTCCTGCCAGTACTGTACCCCAGTGTTATACAGAGACAGACCTGTCCTTACTATTGCTTTACCCCAGTGTTATACTATGACAGATTTGTTTCCAACAGTGCTGTACCCCAGTGTTATATGGGGACAGACCTGTCCTCACCAGCACTGTATCCCAGTGTTATATGGTGCCAGTGCTGAACCCCAGTGTTATACAGTGACAGACCTGTCTGCTTGGCACTGTATTGTCAGTGTTATACACTGACAGACCCATCCCCCCAGTACTGTACCCAGTGTTATATAGCAATGGACTGTCTCCATCAGTACTGTGCCCCAGTATTATACAGTTACACACTATCCTCACCACTATCCATCAGTACTATACCTCAGTGTTTTACAGTGACAGACTCATCTCCACCAGTACTGTACCCCAATGTTGTACAGTGACAGACCCATCCCGAACAGTACTTATCATGTGTTATACACTGATAGATCCATCTCACCAGTACTGTACCCAGCCCTTTACAATGACAAACCCTTCCACACCAGTACTGTAACCCCAGTGTTAAACAGTGAGTGACTCATCCCCACCAGCACTGTATCCCAG
Source organism: Sphyrna mokarran (assembly GCA_024679065.1). Classification (NCBI taxonomy): domain Eukaryota; kingdom Metazoa; phylum Chordata; class Chondrichthyes; order Carcharhiniformes; family Carcharhinidae; genus Sphyrna; species Sphyrna mokarran. The sequence goes on along the minus strand of JAGIQG010000026.1, from coordinate 12,713,395 downwards.
TGTTTTACAGGGACAGACTCATTTCCACCAGTACTATATCCCAATGTTGTATAGTGACAGACTTGTCTCCACTAGTGCTGTACTCCATTGTTAAACAGAGACAGAGCTGCCCCACCAGTGCTGTACCCTAGTGTTATACAGAGACAGACCCATTCTCACCAGTACTGTACCCCAGTGTTATGCAGTGACAAATCTGTCCCCATCAGTACTGTACCCCAGTGTTATACGGAGACAGACCTGTCCCCACCAGCACCGTATCCCAGTGTTATATGGTGACAGATGTGTTACTGCCAGTGTAGTACCCCAGTGTTTTACAGTGATAGACCTGTCCCCACTGGCACTGTGTTGTCAGAGTTATGATGTAGAGATGCTGGTGTTGTTATACAGCGACAGACTGTCTCCACTAGTACTGTACCCCAGTGTTATACAGTTACACACTGTCCCCACCAGTACTATACCCCAATGTTTTACAGTGGTAGAGTCATCTCCACCAGTACTGTACCCCAATATTGTAGTGACAGACCCATCCCGAACAGTACTTATCATATGTTATACACTGATAGACCCATCTCACCAGGACTGTACCCAGCCCTTTACAATGACAAACCCTTCCACACCAGTACTGTAACCCCAGTGTTATACAGTGACTGACTCATCCCCACCAGCACTGCATCCCAGTGTTTTACAGTCAGAGACTCATCCCCACCAGTACTATACTCCAGTGTTGTACAGCAACAGACCCAACTTCACCAGTACATTACCCCAGTGTTGTATAGTGACAGAACCATCCCTACCAGTACTGTACCTTAGTGTTATACAGCAACAGACTCATCCCCACCAGTTCTGTACCCCAGTGTTGTACAGTGACAGACCCATCCCCACCATTACTATACCATGTTATACAGTGATAGACCCATCTCACCAGTACTGTACTCAGCCCTGTACAACAACAAACCATTCCACACTAGTATGTACCCTAGTGTTGTACAGTGACAGACCCATCCCCACCAGTACTCTACCCCAGTTTATACAAAGACAGTGCTGTATCCCAGTGTTATAGTCCCTGCCAGTACTGTACCCCACTGTTATACAGTGACTGACAGACCCATCTCGACCAGTACTGTACCGCATTATACAGTGATAGACCCATGTCACCAGTACTGTACCCAGCCCTATACAATGATAAACCCTTCCACACCTGTACCTCAGTGTTATATAGCAACAGATCCGTCTCCACCAGTACTGTACACCAGTGTTGCACAGTGACAGACCCATCCCTGCCAGTACTGTACCGTGTTATACAGTGATAGACCCATCTCACCACTTCTGTACTCAGCCCTGTACAATGACCAACTCTTCCACACCAGTACTTACCCCAGTGTTATACAGTGACAGACCTGTTCACACCACTACCATACCCCAGTGTTAGATAGTGATAGACCCATCTCCACAAGTACTGTATATTGGTGTCTTCTGCCCTGTTTATATTGTTTTGTGGAAATGTGTTATTGCTGGTTTGATTGTGGTGTTTAACCTTTAAACTTTTTACTGTATGAACAGTTTTTGTTTGATGTAAATATGTTGGTAATCTCTGGCTCAGCCTGTTGGTTCAGTGCCGCTTACGCAGCAAATCCTCTGCACTGCAACGTCCAAAGGTTCTTTCGTACGATGTAACTAACTTTCTCATTCTGTTACTTGCTTGCATAGAGGATTTGGTGCTCATTAGTTTCTTTAAAAGGCTGTACCAAGAATGTTTAATACCCTTTCTTACCTATTGAATCCTGTGCTTTGAGTCATCTCACTCCTCAGATAACTCAGAATCTCTTAACTGGGGAACGACTTTAAAATTCTCTAACTTGGTGCTGAATGAATTAGTTGAAATTGCCTTTAACTCCATGGAATTGTATGATATTTCCTTATGGATTCTGTTAAGCAGTTCTCTCCAATTTTCCATGAAACTGGAGACTTCTAACCTTTCAACAATAGAATAATTTTAATTGACTTTTCTCCAAGACTTCACGTTAAATTTGAAAGCAAATAGGATGTTGGCATTTACTTGCAAAGGGACTGGAGTGTAAAATTAGAGAAGCATTGCAATTGTATAGGGTGTTGGTGAGACCCCATCTAGAGTATTGTGTCCAGTTCTGGCCTCCTTATTTGTGGAAGGATATGGTGATATTGGAGGATGTTCACCAGATTGATTCCGGAGATGAAGGGGTTGACATATGAGGAGCGATTTAACAGTTTGGGTTTATACTCGCTGAAGAACGAGAGGGGAATGAGAAGGGAGCTGCTGCTTATCAACTGTGTCCATGTTCTTCATAATCTTGTACAGCTCAATCAGGTCATTTCTCAGTGATCTCTGCTCCAATGAAAGTAACCAAGTCTATCCAACCTCTCTTTATAACTTAAATGTTCCATTCTAGGCAGCATCCTGGTTATCCTTCCCTGCAACCCCTCCAGTGCAATCACATCCTTCTAATAATGTGATGACCAGAACTTCACACACTACTCTAGTTGTGGCCTCGCCAAAGTTCTATACAACTCCAAAATGACGACTCTGCTTTTATAATTAATAATTTTATCAATCAAGACGGATAAAGGCAAGTGTTCCATTTTCCTTTTTCATCACCCTATTAATATTCCCTTCTGCCCAGAGAACTATGGACAAATACACCAAGATACCTTTGTTCCACAGAATTTCCTAGTGTCCTACCATCCATTTAAATATTTCCCTGTCATATTACTCCTTCCAAAGTCTTTCACCTCACTCTTTTCAGGGTTAAATGTCACTTATCTGCCCATTTGACCATTTCATCTATAACTTCTTATAGCCCAAGACACTCTGCTTCACTGTTAACCACCTGTCTAATCTTTGTGTCATCTGCAAACTTATAAGCCTAAATTCTCTCCCCCACCCTCATGTAATCATCAATGTAATTTATATAAATGACAAATAATAGGAGGCCCACCACAGATTCCTGCGTTACGCCATTGGATACTGGCCTCCAGTCACTCAAGCAGCCTTCTGTCATCACCTCCTGTTTTCTATAATTGAGCCAATTTATCAGATTACCATGTGCATTTACCTTTTTTACAAGTGTCCCATGTGTGACCTTCTCAAAGGCTTTACTGAAATCCATATAAACTACATCAGCTGCACCACTCTTGTTGACACATCTAGTCACTTCCTCAAAAAATTCAGTCAAATTTGTTAGGCATAACCTCCCTCTGACGAAGTAATGCTAACTATCCCTCATAAAGCTTTGCCTCTCCAAGTGGTGATAGATACTCTCCTTTAGAGGTTTCTCCAAAAATTTCCCTGAGATGAGGAAGAGCTACTTCTTGCAGAGGGTGATGAATTTATGGAACTCGCTGCTCCATAGCGCGGAGGAGTCTGAATCATTGGATGGTTTCAAACGGGATATAGATATATTTCTAATAAAAAAAAAGGAAAGAGGGATATGAGGAACAAGTGGGGAAGTAGATTTGAGATCAGAAGCGAGCAGCTATGATCCGATTGAATAAAACTTATTTATTCATCATAAGTAAGGCTTACATCAACACTGTAATGACGTTATTGTGAAATTTCCCTAGTCACCACAATCTGACGTGTGTTTGAGTCAACGCAACTAACAGTATGTCTTTCAGAATGTGGAAGGAAGCCGGAGCACCCAGTGCTGGATCCACTGTTATTTGTCATTTATATTAATGATTTAAATGAGAGTGTAGGAGACGTGGTTAGCAAGTTTGCATCTGACACTGAGATTGGTGGCATAGTGGACAGTGAAGAAAGTTATCTCCGATTGCAATGGGATCTTGATCAATTGGACCAGTGGGCTGATGAATGGCAGATGAAGTTTAATTTAGACAAATGCGAGGTGATGCATTTTGGTAGATTGATTCAGAACGGGACTTAATTAATGGTAGGGCATTGGGAAGAGTTATAGGACAAAGAGGTCTAGGGTACATGTTCATAGCTCCTTGAAGGTGGAGTCACAGATGGACAGAGTGGTGAAGAAGGCATTTGGCATGCTTTGTTTCATCAGTCAGAACATTGAATACAGGAATTGGAATGTATTGTTGAAGTTGTACAAGACGTTGGTAAGTCCACACTTGGAATACTGTATGCAGTTCTGGTCATCCTATTATAGAAAGGATATAATTAAATTAGAGTGCAGAAAATATTTACTAGGATGCTATCAGGACTTGATGGTTTGAGTTATAAGGAGAGGCTAGATAGACTGGGACTTTTTTCTCTGGAGCATAGAAGGCTGAGGGTGAACTTATAGAGCTTTATAAAATAATGAGCGGCATAGGTAAGGTAGATGGTCAATATCTTTTCCCAAAGGCAGGGGAGTCTAAAACTAGAGGGCACAGGTTTATGTTGAGAGGGGAGATTTACAGAAGTATCTAGCGGGGCATTTTTTCACACAGAGAGTGATGTGTCTGGAACAAGCTGCCAGAGGTGGTAGTAGAGGCAGGTACAATTTTGTCTTCTAAAAAAAATTTAGATAATTACTTGGGTACAGTGGGTATAGAGAGATTTGGGCCAAATGCAGGCAGTTGAGATTAGCTTAGGGGTTTAAAAAAAGGGAGGCATGGATAAGTTAGGCCAAGGGCCTGTTTCCATGCTTCAGACCTCTATGACTCACCGGGAGGAAATTCACGCAGACATGGGGAGAAATACAAACTGCACACAGACAATGACGCAAGCCAGGAATCGAACACCTGGCACAATGGCACAGTGGTTCCAGGGACCTGGGTTCAATTCTGGTCTTTGGTGACTGTCTGTATGGGTTTCTTCTGGGTGCTCTGGTTTCCTCCCACAGTCCAAAGGTGTGCAGGTTAAGTGGATTAACCATGCTAAATTGCCTTTAGTGTCCCAAAATGTGAAGGCTTGGGGAGGCAATGGTATTATTGCTAGACTATCACTCCAGAAACTTGGCTAATATTCTAGTGTCACGTGTTTGAATTTAATTTCAGTAAAAATATCTGGAATTAAGAATCTAAGGATGACTGTTGGCAAGTGTTGGGAAAAAGTCATCCAGTTCACTAATGTCTTTTAGGGAAGGAATCTGCCATCCTTACTTGGCCTGGCCATGATGTGACTTTGTAGAAACTAGAAGCAGAATTAGGCCATTCGGCCCTTCGAGCCTGCTCCACCATTCATTTTGATCATGGCATTCAATATCCTACATTCTGATTCTGCCCCCCCCCCCATAACCCTTGATCCCTTTAACCCCAAAAGCCAAATCTAATTTATTCTTGAAATCAGACATTGTTTCGTTATTGATTACTTTTTGTGGACTTGAATTCCATACATTAACCACTTTTTGAGTGAAGAAATTTCTCCTCATCTCAGTTCTAAAAGGTTTACCCCTTATCCTCAAATCATGACCCCCTAATTCTGGACTCCCCCACCATTGGGAATATTTTTTCTGAATCTACCTATCTAATTCTGTTGGAATTTTTAAAGTTTCTGTGAGATCCCCTCTCACCCTTCTAAACTCCAATGAATATAATCCAAAATGACTCATATGACGACCTGCCATCCCAGGAATCAATATGGTAAACTTTGCTGTTCTCCCTCTATGGCAAGGACCACTTTTCTCGGGTAAGGACTCCAAAATAGTGTATAATACTCCAAGTGTGGCCTTACCCCCAACGCCCTATACGTTTGCAGCAAAACATCCCTATCCTATACTTAAATCCTCTTGCTGTGAAGGCCAACATACCATTTGCTTTCTTTGCTGCCTGCTGTACTTGCACATTTACTTTGTGACTGATGCATGGAGGATTCCAAGGTCTTGTTGAGTATCCACTTCTCACACTTTACGCCCATTCAATTAATAATCTGTCTTCCTACTATTGCTACCAAAGTGGATAACCTCATATGCCCACGCATTCACGCTGAAGCATCTCTGCATCCTCCTCACAGCTCACCCTCCCACCCAACCTTGTATCATCTGCAAATTTAGAGATAATAGATTCAGTTCCACTTCCAAATCATTATTATATAATGTGAACAGTTGGGATCCTTGCATTGATCTCTGCAGAACCCCACTAGTGACTGCCAATTAGAAAAAGACCTGTTTATGACAATTCTTTCTTATCTGCTAACCAGCTTTCTATCCGTCTTAAGACATTACCTGCAATCCCATGTGCTTTAACTTTACACAGCAGTCTGTTATGTGAGACTTTGTCGAAAACATTCTGAAAATATAAATAAACTGCTTCCACTGGATCTCCTTGGTCAACTCAACTAATTACGTCCTCAAAGAATTCCAATAGATTCATTAAGCATGATTTCCCTTTTGTAAATCCATGCTGACTTTGTCTGATTATCCACTGCCTTCCAAATGTCGAGTTATGAAATCCTTGATGATAGACTCTAGGAAGTTCCCCAGTACCAATGTTAAGCTCATTGGTCTATAGTCCCCTGTTTTCTCTCTGCCTCCCTAAATACTCTGAGATGTAGATTATCAGAACTTGGAGATTTATTCACCTTCAAGCCCATCAACTTCCCCAAAATAATTTCTCTACCAATGCTGATTTCTTTTGGCTCCTTACTTAAATATGTTGCTCTCAGCACTTTTGGTACATTATTCTTCCTTTGTGAAGACTGAAGCAAAGTACAAATTTAATTCCTTGGCCAGACGATGAATTCTCTTGTTTCTGACTATAAGATGCCTACATTTGTTCTTGTCAATCTTTCTCTCTTATCGTATCTACAGAAACCTTTACAGTCAGTTCTCATGTTTCCCGCTAGCTTGCTTTTGTACTCTATTATTCCCTCCTTTAACAATCCCTTGGGCCTCTTTTGCTGGATTGTAAACTGCTCCCAATCCTCGGGCCTATTGCTTTCTCTTGCCAACTTGTATACTTCTTCCTCAAATCTGATATCTCTAATTTCCATGTAAGTCATGGTTTGGCCACAATTTCCTTAACACTCTTGTGCCAAACAGAAATAAGCAACATCTAGAATTCACCTATTCTTTAAATGCCTGCCATTGCGTGTCCTCTGTTGTTCCTTTCAATAATGTTTCCCAATCCATCATGGCCAATTCATGCCTCACACCATTATAGTTCCCTTTACTGAGATTCAGGACCCTGGTGTCAGGATCAACTATATCACTAACCACCCATAAGGGCTAACATATTACTTCCAGAGGCTGAGTGTTTGTATCTCGCCGCTCCTTTTATGTTCAACTGAGAGCCCCGAGATTGTATTGTTCTGCATCCTCCTCCTTGCCTCCACTCGCTCTGTCTCACGGAAGAACAGCCGTTTCCCCACTTCTTTGTAACAAAGACAATCCTAGCTTGGTGGGAAGGTGCTGCATTGTGGCTATTGTTCTTTCAGTGCTTTCTCTCTTCCCAGATACTGTGTGTGAAGGCCAGTGGCACAGATTGCAGTTGTATGATTTGTAGCGGGGAAAAGTGCCAGCAATCTTAATTCACTCTGCTCCTCCCCCTCCCCCTCCCCCTGTGCTAGTTCGATCAGCAGAGGCAGTGATTCTTCCCATTGCCTGCCTGACTGGAATGGGAAGCTGTGCCTTCCTCACCCAGAGATGACAAGCACCATTTTCTGAAGCATAGATCCCTTACTTCTGTATGTCTGATTACAGGCGGACTTCTTGAAAGGATTACCAGTCTATAACGAAAGCAACTTCAGCCGATTTCATGCAGATTCAGTTTGTAAAGCTTCGGTGAGTACTTACAAAGGCTGAGAATTAATCAGCAACATATTGTATTGATTGTTGTACAACTGCGTATGATAAACTTCACTAAAGTGGGAAGAGGGATACTTTGAGATTTGGGAGAAGTAGTGCAGTATACTAAAGTGAAGGTATATTAGAACAGCAAAGAATACTGCATACAGTTCTGGTCGCCTTACTACCGGAAGGACGTGGAGACTCTGGAGAGAGTGCAGAGGAGGTTTACCAGGATGCTGCCTGGTATGGAAGGTCTGAGTTATGAGGAGAGGTTAGGCATATTGGGACTATTATCCTTAGAAAGACGTAGACTTAGAGGAGATCTAATAGAGATGTACAAGATTGAGGGGTATAGATAGAGTAAACAGGGTTAAGCTTTTTCCTAGGATGGATTCAAATAGCACCAGGGGTCACGGGCTTAGGGTGAGGGGGGTAAGGTATAATTTGGATGCTAGAGGGAGTTTTTTCACACAGAGGGTGGTGGAAGTATGGAATGTGCTGCCAAGTAAAGTGGTGGAGGCAGGCACTCTGGAGTTATTTAAGAAATACTTAGATGGGCACATGAACAGAATGGGAATGGAGGGATATAGAAAACTGATTTTAAAATAGGGATCATGAGCCTTGGGAGTCCCTGAGAAGTGTGTAAATAAATGATGATGTTGATGTACTTGTTTTTATCCTACAGGTGCTTTGGTCCACCTTGTTGTCTAACAAAGTGCATACACGCGATGGATCATGAGAGGGCTGCTCTTGGATTTTTTTCGAGAGTATCCTAGTGCTTCATGTCATTAGTGTATGCTTGACCTGGATCATTTGATGGGCAACACGACAGCTCGGTGACTATTGCTGTGCTGTGCAGATACATGGATTTGGGCCTGTGTCTGTGGGAGTTTGCGCATTCTCCCCGTGCTTGGTGGGTTTTCTCTGGGTGCTCCGGTTTCCTCCCACATCCCAAAGATGTGCTCTTAGGCTAATTGACAAAACAAATTTTCCCTAAATTGTCTCAAATTTGGTTTTTTAATCCATAGATCTATAAACATAGACGGGGTCACGGGTAGAGGTGGGAACGTCGGTGTGGTGGCGTGGGCTCGTTGGGCCGAAGGGCCTGTTTCCCATGCTGTTTTGTTCTTTGAAAGTTTGTTCCGTATTTTCTTTGCCCTTCTGTCCTGAAGTCACATCTTGTGCTGGAGATTCCGTGAGCAACAGATGCCCTCTGTGCCATCTTCACCTCCGTTGTAAAAAGCAAGTGGACAGGCCATTCAGATATGGGGAAGCATAATGATTCCTTGCCATCCTCGCCTGTGCCATTCACACAACTCCAGGCTACCAGGAATTAAATCCATTCTCCCAAACGCGGGGTAAAAAACATAATTGTAACTGTAGTACAAGGATTTAGCACATTGAAACTTAATGTGGACTGAGTACAGTACTGTCTACACAGTGATGTAAAAGAACATATGATCCCCACCTAGGGGTCAATGTATTATTGGACAGAGCTGTGTATAGAAGCAAGCATAGAGACAGTTCTGGTTTGGATTTTTACTGTACACATGTATTTTATGTTTAGTAGTAACTAGTAGTAAATAGTAACTAGAAAGTAGTATTTAGTAGCTAGTAACTATAAATATTTGAATAAGGCATATGAACTACATCCAACATTTACAACAATTATTCTTCTGTTCAAACTAGACTGGAAATTTAGTAAAAGGAAGTCTTTAGATTTAACAGCAGTCTGATTGAAATCTTCAGATTTCACAATTATTTTGCTTCTTGTCTACAAACATCCAGAGAGAGAAATGACTCCAGACAGAGTAGGTTTGGACCTGTTTCCCAATGCACTCTCTTCCAGTCCTGTTTTCTCCTCTTGTCTGTGGGGGTGGGATCTGATCCCTGGGCTCAGAGAAGGTAAGTTTTAGCAGCTTGCTGCAGGGCTTGCGCAATGCCCTGTGTAACAAACTGCCACAAGCAGTTCTGAATCATGCACTGTAATGACAGCCACTGAGTCCTTGTCTCTGAAAAGGCAGTGCCAACTTGAATGGCCTTTGTTCTAAGCATCTCTTTCACCCTATCTTCTCATTCACTCCTACGTACACACACACGTGTGTGCACGCACTCACACGCACACTTGCATGTGTGCACGTTATCTCCTCATCCCTCCACCATCAACTCCATCCCCAAGCACAGTAAAAGTTTGGTTAAAGAGATTAGTTTTACAGAGCGTCTTTAGAGAGGAGAGAGATGGAGAGGTTCAGCGAGGGAATTTCATAGCTTAGGCTGTGGGAGAGATTAAAATCAGAGATGTTTAAGAGGCCAGAATCAGAGGAGCTCAGGGACCTCAGAGGGTTGGAAAGGATTAGAGATAGAGGGGCAAGGCCATGGAGAGATTTGAATAGAGAAATTTTAAGTTGCAAGTTTTGGAAAAATGTCAGTGAAAACAAAGATGATGGATGAGTGGAACATGGTGTCCATTACGATAGGAGTGGCAAAGTTATAGAGAATTGGGTTTTTTAATTCATTTGTGGAGTATGGGCATTGTCGGCAGGCTAACATTTATTGCCCATCCCTAGTTGCCCTTGCGAAAATGGTGATGGGGATGGTGTGCAGTTTGGAACAGTTGAGAAGGAACCACGTGAGACTTTGGAGAGAGTGCAGAGGAGGTTTACCGGAATGCTGCCTGGTATGCAAGGTCTGAGTTACGAGGAGAGGTTAGGCAAATTGGGGCTGTTTTCCTTAGAAAGACGTAGGCTTAGAGGAGATCTATTGAGGTGTACAAAATTGAGGGGTATAGATAGAGTAAACAGGGTTAAGCTTTTTCCTAGGATGGATTCAAATAGCACCAGGGGTCACGGGCTTAGGGTGAGGGGGGTAAGGTATAATTTGGATACTAGAGGGAGTTTTTTCACAGAGGGTGGTGGGGGTATGGAACGCGCTGCCAGGTAAAGTATTGGAGGCAGGCACTCTGGAGTTATTTAAGAGATACTTAGATGGACACGTGAACAGAATGGAAATGGAGGGATATAGAAAACTGATTTAAAATAGGGATCGTGAGCCTTGGGAGTCCCTGGGAAGTGTGTAAATAGTCGATGATATTGATGTATTTGTTTTTATCCTACAGGTACTTCGGTCCGCCTTATTGTCTAACAAGGGGCATACACGCGATGGGTCATGGGAGAGCTGCTCTTGGATTTTTTTTTTTGAAGAGTATCCTAGTGCTTCACATTGTTAGTGTATGCTTGACCTGGACCATTTGATGGGCAACACGACAGCTCAGTGACTATTGCTGTGCTGTGCAGATATGTGGATTTGGGCCTGTGTCTGTGGGAGTTTGCGCATTCTCCCCGTGCTTGCGTGGGTTTACTCTGGGTGTTCCGGTTTCCTCCCACATCCCAAAGATGTGGAGTTAGGCTGATTGGCAGAACAAATCCTCCCTAAATTGTCACAAATTTGGTTTCAATCCATAGACCCGTAAACACAGACAGATCACAGGTAGAAGTGGGAACATCGAGGTGACGGCGCGGGCTCGTTGGGCCAAAGGGCCTGTTTCCCGTGCTGTTTTGTTCTTTGTTCTTTGTTCTTCACTCAATGGATAATGAATCTCTGGAATTCTCTGCCCATTGAAGTGATGGAACCTATCTTGTTGAATATGTTTAAGTCAAGGGTAGATAGATTTCTGATAGACAAAGGAATTAAGAGTTATGGGTAGCAGGCAAGAAAGTGGAACTGAGCCACTTCAGATCAGCCATGATCTTATTGAATGGCGGGGCCGGCTCAAAGGGCTAGATGGCCTATTCCTGCTCCTATTTCTTATGTTCTTAAAATGCTGCAGCCCATGTGCTGTGGGTTGACGCACAATGCAGTTAGGGAGGGAATTCCAGGTTAATGGAGGGTCAGAGGCTGGCTAGTATTGGAATTGTCCAGTCTGTAGATGACAAAATCAGTGGTGATGGTTTCAGCTGCAGAGGAGCTGAAAAGGTCACTATTCCAGAGGTTGAAATAGGTGATGTTGGCAATAGAATGGATAAGGGACTAGGCTCAGATCAGGATCAGCTGCAGTCTGTTTATAACCATGTTATTTGTGGGCTAGCAATTAAGAGTGGATTGATCTGTCAGAAATTTAATTAATGATGACAAGGGAGTCCAGGGTTATTGGAGGCAGGTGACCAAATGGAGTTGAGGTACAATCAGGTCACCATGATCTTATCTAATGGCAGAGGAGACTGATGGGCCGAATGGCTAGTCCTACTTTGTATGTCCATATGAATAATCACAGCAATTTTTTATACTTGGGGGTAAATATTAATTAGTGAAGTAGCAGTGGATGCTGTATCTCAAGAAAGAAGTTTGTACTTAATGACAGAGATTGATACAATGGATGATCTCAATTGATTTCTGATTAACGTAATTAACCATAGACTGTAAGAGTTGCTGAACTTCAAAATATTATATGTTTCCACTGAATGTTTAATGTGCAATATTTTTTGCAGAATAGAAGACCATCTGTGTACCTCCCAACGCGAGAATACCCATCAGAACAGAGTAAGTGTTTGAACAGATTTTGCAGTCGAATGTGACTTTCAGTGATGAGAAAGTTTATTTATTCTGCTTACATTAACACTGCAATGAAGTTGCTGTGAAAATCCCCTAGTCGCTACACTCTGTGCCTGTTTGAGTCAATGTATCTAACCAGCACATCTTTCAAGGAGGAAACCGGAGCATCTGGAGGAAACCCGTGTAGACATGGGGAGAATATGCAAACTCCACACTGACAATGACCCAAGCCAGGAATCAAACCCAGATCCCTGCGCTGTAGGCAGCAGTGCTAAACACTGTGCTGCCATGCCATCTGCGGCACAGTCGCACAGTGGTTAGCACTGCTGCACCGACTGAATGGGTTTGATTTGTGTGTGTCTGTGATACCCTACCACGGTGATTGGACACCTGTGTGTGGTTTACCTGAGATGGGAGGGCAGGACAGAGCTGTGTACTTCTCTTCGTGATGAGAACGTAGCTCCATTCTCCTCCAACGCTTTGAATCAATCTTAATCTCACAAAGACACCGACTACGTGTGTACAGAGCTGTTATTGTTCCTACATCAGTCACCATGTGCCCTCTTCATTCTCAATGATTTGCCTTTGCTACGCAGGTTGCAGTCAAACAGCCAAAACTTGTCACCCCAGCAGTCTTAGCTGAATTTGAACCTGGATTCAAAGCTGAAAACTCTGTAAAGCTCACAGAAATACCTTGTTTTATTTTGTGCTGTTATCACTCCAGATTTTATTGCATTCAACTATTTTTAGAAACTTGGTCACTAAGCATCTTCCCTTTTCGTTTTACGCAGTCATTGTGACAGAAAAGACCAACATATTGCTCCGATATCTCCATCAGCAATGGGACAAAAAGGTGAGCTGCTGGTTATGGTTTGGACGTTTGCTTCGTAATGATGGGTGAAGAAATGTGCGTCATCCGCGGCAGGTTTCATTGGATAGAAGCCTAGTTAGTGTGTTGGAAATTTCCTGGGTTATCAGTTGTCATTATAAAGGCTGAGGCATGGGGTGGGGAGGAGGGGCGTGCTGAGAATGCTTCATGTGAACTAGTGTTCCATTTGGGAATGACTTGTCAGGGGCTTCTGATATGCCATGGGACAAGGAGGCACTTTCTGTAACTTGGGAAATGTAGGAATTTCATTAAAGATCTCGTAAATGGTTTATCTTCACGTGTGCTGTGCGACTCTGAGAAACAATACAATTGGTCTCGTCCAAGCCAATGAGGTGTGTGTGTATTTCTGGGGGCGGGGAGGGTGAGGTCACTGAGTTGAGTAAAAGTCCTGGTTGATTTGCAGCCAAACAAAGGAAGAACTTTTTACCCAAAAGGTGGTGACAGTCTGGAATGTGCTCCCTGGGAGGGTGGTAGAGGCAAAAAAAATACCTGGATGAGCTCTTAGCATGTCATGACATTCAGGGCTACGGATCAAGTGCTGGCAAATGGGATTAGGTAGGCAGACAGGACATTTCGTGCGTCGGTGCAGACTTGATGGGCTGTAGAGCCTCTTCTGCACTGTAATCTGTGATTTATTTTCCCCGCTACTATTTACAGTAAGCCCAGAGAATGGAACTTCATCCAATTGTAAATACAGCCCCAACCAGTGAAAATAGTTAATTCTGCACAGTATTGATACAGAGAGGATGCTTTCGTCTTCTGAGCTGTCATGTTTCCTTCTTCCTTCCCACAGAACGCAGCGAAGAAAAGGGACCAAGAGCAAGTGGACGTTGAAGGCGAGAGTTCAGCCCCACCGTGCAAAATTGCCCGCACAGACAGCCAGGACATGATTGAAGACACTTAATCCTCTGTCTACAAGATGCAAGTGCTTCCCTTCTCATCATGTAATGTCTTACAGTCTCTCCACTGTGCAGCCCTTCATATGTATATCATAGGAGCACCTTTATTTATTTACATGTAATTTATGGTCTGGGTGAGGGAGGGAGGGAGGAATGGGAAGTGGACCCAGTGGAAACCTTCTGTAGTGTCCAATTACAATCAGCAATTGACTGGGCTGCCCAAGGTTTTAGTAGAGGTCCCAGAGGCAAAGACTTAAGTGGGTGTAGCACAGAGTCTGGTTAAAAAAAATGTAATAGTGTAGGAGTCAGAGCCTCATGGTGTGGAATGCAGTGGTCCTGAAGTGCATGTCTAATCCACCTGTACTGTCCACAATATGTGCACTCATACCTTCCTTATTATTTCTATATGTCTATCACTATTATTAACTTTATATTCCCGGCAGGTTTGACGCAGGTCAGTTTACTATGGTGCACAGCTCAGCCTTCAGAAACGATCAGACTTGTTGTGTAAAACAGTCAGTTAGAACTGTTTCAATGACTCTTGCCCTCACCCTAAAATAATACCCTGCCCTTTGCAGAGCTGCCTTTGGTTTTTCTGTTAAAGTTTCATTCCCCCTCCCTCCTCCCTTTCCTGTCTCACTTAGTAGTTCCTGGCAAGAGAGATGGGATATGATTGAGCTGGCCAACCCCAGACCAGACTTTGGCTCATAGTGGACACGGCAAGATTTATACAACAAAAGCCTTGGTGGGTACAGCCCAGCAGCGAATGCTGGGAGTGAGTCATTCACATCACTAGTGACTTACTTTGTTGGCATTGAAACTGTGTGCTGACCTTGTGGGACATTTGGTTTTATGATCAGTTTTTTTTATTTTAAGGGAAGCTATATTGTAAGGGTTTGTGTTTTTTTTTAAATAAATATTTTGAAGTTCAAAGAGTTAACAGTGCTGGGAAATCGCTAATTCGAGTTCTTGGGGTTTGAAGGAACTTGGTGCAAAGGGACCTCAGAACAAGTGACATCTGAGCCCTGAAATCACGATGTTTGTGTTCTGATAATTTGTCCACTGTTTTGATGCAGGCCTTGACTTGTTGATGCCAGGCATTAAATGACAGCATGTGACCTAACTCACAACTGTGTAAAGTTGTTCCAGTGTTAATCTCACATGAGAACTTCTCTCTCTGATGGGGTGAACTTCTTCACAGCTTTATTTTTTTTGAATAAGCTTGCATATTGGCAGAGAAAAATTAATCTCCTTTGCATCACATCACCATGGGAACCTAACTTGAAAGAGCAGTATCTGCTTAATTGAGTTGCCTTTACACAAGAAATGTATTTGTGTTTGTAAGGTAAGACCGTGGTATGATTAGCGGGAATGGAGTGAGTGTGGGAATGAGTTGAGTATTGAGCAGGGAGAAGGAGAAACAGGCTGGTCTGCAGAGCAGCAGCAGCAGCTTTATCCTGAGTACTTACTGTTTCTTATGGAAAGAGAGGATTAGGGTTGGATGAGCAATTGACTTCAGTTCTGACTGTGCCAGCCCTTTGACAATGCACCATCTCAGTAGAGTTTGATACTGTACAGTTTTGAAGTGGCTGAGGTCTGTTCTGTTTTGTGCCTCCATCTCTGCCTGACTTTCTATCTACCTTTTAGCGTTGAGATCTCCATTGCCATTGCAAGTGGATTGTCACGTGGAGGTCCTGTAACTGTCTTCCTTCTTGCTAACCTAGTGGCTGTGATCACTGTTAACAGGCAGCAGCTCATCCTTTTCTCAATAATCAAAAATAATGCAAATCAAGTGACTAATCGATGGGAAAAAGTGGGCAGTGATATGTCACCTAAAGGGAAAGTACCTAGTTCATTATTTCCATTTCCTGCTCCGAGTGTCTCGTGTTTTTCCATATCTTGACGGAGACGTAATGTCATTTTTCTTTTGGGGTGGATGGGTGGAATAATGAATGAATTGAGGACCGCTGCTACCTGTGAGAGCTTGATCTTCAGGGTGAATAGCGAAGAGACTGCGCTCTTCAGTGTTCAAGGTTTAAACCGTCCCCTCTCTGCTGCCCGCTTTTAAGATCAGGGTTAGTGAAAGGTCTTTTTTTCAGTCCCAAAGGGTCTGGTACAGTGTGATACTATGACCTCAGTAGATCTTGTAATCCTTTGTACCGTAGCCTTGATTTGGGGGTGAGTAAAGTGATAGTGCTTTGATTCATGAGCAGATGAAGTAATGCCAAACCCTTGCTGCTAAAATCATGTACACTGTACTGAAAACTGCAACTGTTTACAAATTCAAAACATGGCTCCTAATTGATGTGTCCCTAATCGATGTACTGGGACCATGATCCACTGTGACTTCCTCCAGTCCCTTGATCTTTGAGATTCTTTCTCGGTCTTTTGACTATTGAATGTTGATGAAGATACAAAGCATGTGAACTGAAAACCTTATCCAATCTGTTGGTGGTCTCACTCCAGTCAGAGTTGACCGTGAAGGGATGGGCCAGCTTGTGGTTTGGGTTTGACCCCAGTTGCCATTGCCTCTGCTGAAGGGTTCTGAGAGTTGTTGATATAAGTCATTGGCTGTATGCAGTTAATAAATCAGTGAATTTTTTCTCTCACAGTAATGATTTCCCTACATTGCCACAGTGAGCTTTAGAAATACAGCATTGCCTGTACGTTGTGCTGAAGTCATAGCGAGCACAACAGTAAAGTAAATCCTTTTGAAGTGAAAGTGCTGGAAGTCAGGCTGCTGGTGCAGTCACTCTAAGCATGTTTCCATTCTCCCTGATTGTTGACTTCACATTCAATGCAGAACAAAAGGGAGAATATGCGATCTGCCCTTGATCAGGTTTGGTGCAGTAGTAACCCTCCCCCAAGTGTGCTGAATATCACACTGTTCTGTCCCAGTGCGGGAAAGGCTGAGAAATTGCACGCATCATTTCTGAATTCTTGTTTTTGCTTCTGCTTTCGATATCAGACCATTTCAAGTTGTTGTTTTGTTGAAGCAGATTCTAGAATCTTGCAACAGTGAGGTTCACACCGAGTGTGGTGTTAAAAGAACAACACAAGCACGGGAAACAGGCCCTTCGACCCAACGATACGTATTGGACATTCATATGTGAAATTTGCCAGTCACGAGTTCTGCTCCAGTTGAGTCATTGAACCAAGTACAGTCTGACAGAGATGGGGAGAATTCAGTGGTGGCAGCAATCCTGGCTTATTGAGCAGGATGGTGGGAAATCCACCAGCTTCCTGCTCTTAATTGAAGGGTAGTGAGCTCTGTGGACTGTTTACGTGC
This sequence comes from Sphyrna mokarran, assembly GCA_024679065.1. Lineage (NCBI taxonomy): Eukaryota > Metazoa > Chordata > Chondrichthyes > Carcharhiniformes > Carcharhinidae > Sphyrna > Sphyrna mokarran. Next base: position 12,696,055 of record JAGIQG010000026.1, on the reverse strand, counting down.
CCCATGTTTATAAAGAGACCGGGTCTCAAATCTCCTGGCTTTGCTAGTGAGGCATTTATTAGCAGGTCAGTGGGTTTGAGTGTATGTGTGTGTGTGTGTGTTGGGGGGGTGGCGAGGTTAGGGAAAAGGGTTGGTGTGTCTCTGTTGGTGCTGGGTGTGGATGGAAGGAGTGTAAAAACCTTGATTCCAATGTGCCCCATCCCTCTCTGTAGTGAATTCCATAAAACTGCATGTGATGATGCTCCTGGGCTGAAAATTTTGCATGAACCACAAGATTGTGTTTGTGTTGGTCCTCCAACCACCCCTCCCCCCTGCTTCCCCTCCCTCCCCAGTCTGTTCTCTCTCCCCTTCAGCCCCCACCCACCTCCTCACTTCCCTGGAAACCTGACAATAGTTACATTCCTAACAGACCCCCCCAACTTTAGCTGTTTCTCACCATCAGTCACTGCTGTTACATAGGAAGCCTCCCCCTCTGATCTCTTTGCTAATTGACAGATAAACAGATAGCCTTAGTCTTGGAGAATGTATCCAGGAGTCAGTGTCACAACCTTTGATGATTGTTATCTTATTACTCCTCTTTTAAGATCTTCAGCATTCTCATCCCAGCAGCCCACAATCACAGTGATGCCAGTGTGAATATAGGCTCATAGTTTAGCACACTGGAGAGCCACAAATGTGTTGTTGCAAAGATAAATTCCAGTGTTCTCTGTGCCAGTCCGTCACCCAGCATTGTCAATCATTGATACCAGATTACTGTACAGTCTCTCTCCCATTCCCACTTCCCTCAACCACCATTAACTTTGCCTTGCATGAACTCTGAGCTGCTACCAATCAATAGCTGGCTTTTATTGGATTTTTAAAATTAAATAAAACATCACAGAAAACTTGTAATAAAGGTGTTTATAAATGTGAAGAATGTAATTTTCATTTTTTTGTAATACTGGGCCCAGAGCAGTGGGATTACTGTGCTGATCAAATCCAGTAGTGGGTTTCACTCTGAGTGTTTACAGTCTGTAAATGGGGAAAGGCCCCGGTGTTACATTGCAAGACCTGTATTGGGTGGAATTTTGCTGTTTTTCCCCCTGCCCCTCCTGCACAACCACCCATTCCACCCCATGAAGATACCTTGAAGACACTGAGTCCTGTTTGGGGGAACAGGTGTTTCTGGTCCTATATCTACTCTTTGGATGTTTGACAAAGGGAGAATCATTACTGATTGCAACCCTGCTTTTGCTCTATGTCCCGTTGCCACTTTGCTGTGCCCTTGAGCACATAATTATTTTGTGATTTACATTACCGCAGCACTCCATTTAAAACTAGAAAACCTCAAGCATATTGAAGTGATTAGGATGGAATCTGGTGGGGAAGGATCTAAAGTCTCAATTGGCTATTTGAGAAAGTGGATCCCTGGGCACAACGGTGGGCGGGAGCAGAAATGGTGTGGTGATGATTTGTAGTGAGTTATTAAGTTAATAGTTTGACCCTGGTTACTTAAAGTTTTGTTGCTGTATTCTCCAATCTGCCTGCATAATAGGGTTTCAGTCTGGCGTCCCTGCTCTTTGAGAGATCCCAGAAGTGCTTCCCATGATAAATTTGTTCCTTGCTGCTGCACAATTTTTGATTCATTCTTTGTATTTTTGCAGCTCCTAATTTATTCCCATTGTAGGATATTGATCAATGCTTCCCTCCTCTGAATAACTGGCATGGCCTTTCAGATATTGCAGTAGTGATCTTCAAGAATATGTCCGTGTTTATTGGGGGGAATGTCCCACTGGGAGACGACCAGCAGAATCTCACCAGGCCCACACACAGCGGACTGGATAGAGCAGGAATAAAACTGATTTTTCTTTCTTCTTCATCTTAACCCTTGTCAAAAGCACAGGGCTTGTGGAGCAAAGCCAATCCCAGCAGCTTCTCTTGTCATTAATTCCACATGAGGCTGGGGCTATAGCCCAGATCCTACCCTGACCTGCGTGGTTCAGTACCACATTGTGCTTATTGGGACAGGGATAGGGGTGAGGGTGTTGCTGTGAAGGTGTTCCTTATCCTAACTCTCACAGAGTCCCATTTTTCCATCACCCTCTGTGCATCTTGATCTCCATTGGCTCTCTGTGAAACAGAACAGTGAATGGATTAAGACACAGGCTTGGTGAGATCACAGTCAGTGATTACCTTGATCTGATGTATGCTGCTCTCTGAATTTGTACACGTTTTTTTTTTGAGCTTTCTATTGTGGATTTAGCAAACAAAAGCTAATGTAACTTCTAGAAGCAAATTAAAATATTTTGACAAATACCATCACCCGCTGTTTATATCTGTTTCAATGTTAAGTTCATTTGCTATAAGTTAAATATCTTAAATCTTAACCCCAGAGAACTTCAAATCTTGCTCCATCCATTGGTGACCATGCCTACAGTTGCGTGGGTATGAAGCTCTGCAATTCCCTTTCTTATACGTCTCTTAACCTCTCTCTCCACAAGAAACTACAAAATGTCATCAATGTAGCCCAATCCATCATGCAAACCAGCCTCTCTTCCATTGACTTTGTCTACACTTCCCGCTGCCCTGGAAAAGCAGCCAACGTATTCAAGGACCCCATGCAACCTGGACATTCTCTCTTTCATCTTCTGTTGGGAAAAAGATACAAAAATCTGAGTCACGTTCCAACTAACTGAAGAACAGCTTCTTCCCTGCTGCCGTCAGACTTTTGAATGGACCTATCTTGCATTAACTTGATCTTTCTCCACACCCTCGTGATGACTGTAACACTGCATTCTGCACTCTCTCGTTTCTTTCTGTATGAATGGTATGCTTTGTTTGTATGGCGTGCAAGAAACAATACTTTTCACTGTATGTGTGACAATAAGAAATTAAATCAAATTCTCTAAGTTACCTTAAAAACGTACCGCTTTGTCAAAGCTTTTGACGAATGTGTGACATCCCTTTCAGATGTTCTATTGCATTAAAGGTTCTATAAGTATATGAGTCGTTACCTCCATTTTGGTGTCAGTTTGGGTTCCATCTGTAGCCCTCTTTAAATGCTGTGGGTTCATTCCCACACTTGAGCACTCGATCACACAGGTTGACACTAAACGTGTAGCATTTGTGTCAGAGCTGTGGACAGAGGTGAATCTTCCTTTTCCCTCTAACTTTTTTTTTGCCTCTCTTCCACCCAATATTTCCTTGATGCCACCTCCTAAATAGTTGTCAAACTATTTTCTGAGGCAGTGGGCTGTCTGCTGGCCCTGTGGTAGAATATTTGAAGTGGAGGTATCCTGGCTAACGTGTCCTCCCTTAATAATATAATCAGTTGATTGATCTGTGTGTGAACTTGCTAGCATTGAATGGTTTGTGTGTCTATAAACATCATCACAGTTCCAATAATTTATCATATTAAGTGTTTTGCGATCAGTGTGATCTGTGCTCTCTCCAAACTTTGACCATTTCTTTGCTGCTCCAATCTCTCTCATCTTTGTTTCCTATGCTTCCTTCACCAAATAAATGGGATATTTTGGTGTTGTGCTAATCTGCATAACAGAATGGAAAAAAAATCTAACTGGCATGGAGTCCCGTTTTCCCTTCACCTTCTGTGCACCTTGACCTCATTGGCTCCCAGTAGACCAGTTCTTTAATTAAAAAAATTCCTCGTCCTTGTGTTCAAATCTCCTCTCTCTTCCAGTCTTGTCCTATCCCTGTCTTTAACTTGTGTAGGTGGCACAATGGTTAGCACTGCCACCTCATAGTGCCAGGGGCCTGGGTTTGATTCCCAGCTTGGGTCACTGCCTGTGCAGAGTTTGCACATTCTCCCCATGTCTGCATGGGCTTCCTCTGGCTCCTCCAGTTTCCTCCCACAGTCTGAAAGATGTACTGGTTAGGTACGTTGGCTTGAACAGGTGATGGAGTGTACTGACTGGGGGACAAATAAGCCTTACTTGTGACTAATAAATGAATAAAATCGAATAAGCTCCCCAAAATGGCAATTCCAGATCAAATGGCTGCTCCAATTCTGGCCTCTTGTACAATCCTCGATTTGACATGGTGGCTGTGCCTTCAGTTGCCTGAACGCCAAGCTCTGAAGTTCAGTCCCTGAATGTGTCTGCTTCGTAGAAGAAACTCTTCAAAACCTCTCTTTGACCGCACCTTTGGTCATCTGTGAAATGGTGCTATACAAATGAAAGTTTATCTGGTGAGGGGTAAAAAGAACTCTTTTTTTTGTGCATACTTTTATTATCTTTTATGCAGCATTACAAAAATATGACAAAATAAATTAAATAAATAAACTTTTTTGCATGAAAAGGAAACTAGTCTTTTAAAAAAAAACCTTTATACATCAGTAAAATGGAAGATGCAGTGATGAGGAGACTTACTTTGCTGGTACTTTGTTTCTGAGTAAATGAATCACAAACGTACGTCTTTACATTGCATTATCTGACAGCTCACTTTGCTTCTAAACCAGGTTTACGCTTTTAAAATGGGACTGTCGAGACCTAGGATCTGAACAAAGACTCTGAGAACCCTCTTCTCAATCTCTCTCCAAGCTGTTCCTGTTAAACAATCCCTCATGGCTGACTTCTAGAAGCAAATTTTTGATAGCAACTCCAGATGCTGAACTTGTGTTTGCTATTTTTGCAGCAACTCCATTGTTTCCTCAGAGTGTGGTTTCAATTTTGTATGAAAAGCTGAGCTGTTGATCATTGGGATTGAGTACAAGCAGAGGGTAGGTTAGTAATACCAGCAGGAAATTTAGAAAGTTTCAAGAATAATCATGCTCAAGTAAGCCTTTACATCAAAATAAATGTCTTTCTGATGACACCATAGGAACAGAATTAGGCCACTCAGCCCATCAGATCTGCTCCGCCATTCAATCATGGCTGATATTTTTTTCACCCCTATTCTCCTGCCTTTTCCCCATAACCCTTAATCCCCTTATTAATCAGTAACCTATCTCTGTCTTAAAGACTCAATGACCTGGCCTCCACAGCCTTCTGAGGCAAAGAGTTCCACAGATTCACCACCCTTCACGTGGCTTTTCTCTTGAGAGCCTAAGAGATTGCACAGCCACTAAATTCTGCCTGCTGTTCTTGCCAATATCTAATTCACAACCAACCCACCAAAAATAGATTATTTGTTCATATGGCTCCTGCTGTGCAAAGTGCTGTGTCTCCCACATTACAACATTGACTATACTTCAAAAGCATTTCACTGACTGTGAAATGCTTTGGGATGTCCTGAGGTTGTGAAAGGTGCTATATAAATTTAAGTTCTTTCTTTAATACAAATGTTTTGTTATTTTTCAAATGCTCCTCCTCTTTATCCTGGGCATTCCTTAGCTACAATCTGACTAATCTCAGGATGAGCTATTTCACGGGGAGCGAGTTGCTTTATTCTTTGTTGATTCCTCTAACATTACCAAATCAAAACCTAACAAATGTTACCCTCCTTGTTAGAAGGATGCTGCTAATAAAGAATAAACTATAAAACCGAGCAACCTTATAAATGAAATAATTATTCCCAGGGTCGACTGTGCTACTCAGTCCTCACAATAGTGCCCACAACTATTAAATGTTGACGATTGTCTCTCTTTCTCAAATACATTTTTCTGAACATTTTCCATTTCTCGATAAGATAAGACTCCCAAAAGCTAATGAGGAATTTACAATCTGTTCCTAGTTTCACGGGCAATTTCATCTTCCCTGGACCTGTGTAAATGTGATGGGAATTACAGATTCTGTAATCATAGAAATCTTAGAAATCCTACCATGCTGAAGGAGGCTATTTGGCCCATGTAGTCTGCACCAAGGACAATCCCACCCCAGGCCCTATCCCCACAACCCCACACATTTACCCTGCTATATCCTCTAACCAACACATCCCTGGACACAATGGTATAGCCAATCAATCTAATCCGCACATCTTTGGACTGTGGGAGGAAACCGGAACCACCCGGAAAAAATCCACACAGACATGGGAAGAATGTGCAAACTCCACACAGATAGTGACCCAGCTGGGAATTGAAGCCAGGTCCCTGTTTGCTGGTCCTATTGGGTAGTCGATCAGTTTTTCAATTTGTATCTCAATTGTAAGGGTGCAGAGGAGGCCATTTGACCCATCGTATCTGCACCATCTCTTCAAATGAGCATCATGACTTAGTGCCATTTGCCTGCCTTTTCCCTGTATCATTGTTTCTGTTCAAATAATCATTTAATACTCTCTCAAATGCCTCAATTGAACCTGTCACCACCATACTTCCATGCAGTGCATTCCAAACCCCAACCACTCGCTATGTCAAAAAGTGGAATACTAAGTGTAACTCCCAGACTATCCACCTACACAGAAATGTAAAATTGTCACCTGGCATTGTTTATTGTTGGGTTTTGGTGAGGCTGCCTTGTCACCCCAGGTAGCATAGTCTTTCTGGCCTCAAACACACAGCCTTTTGATTCTGCAATGGGCAAAGGAATATAGGAGCAGGAGGAGACTATTCCCTGAGCTGTCCCACCATTCATCTGGACAATTCAAGTCCAACAATCTGTCTTTGCTCTACATCCCTTCACACCTCTACCCAACAAAACTCTCAGCTTTGAAACCTCATTAGACCACACTTGGAGCACTGTGCACAGAACAGGTCACCATATTACAAAAAGGACATGCAGACAGTTGAGAAGGTGCAAAAATTGTGGCAAGGATGATGTAGAACTGAGAAGTCATAACTATTTGGAAAGATTGAATAGGATGAGGCTTTTTCAGCAGAAGAGGAAATTGAGGGCATGAGCTGATGAGGTCTGTAACATTTTGAAATGATGTTAGTCGCATAGATATGGAGAAGACATTTCCAGTTGTGGGCAAGACCAGAAATAGGGGCCATAAATATAAAATGCTCACCAATCAGGGAATTCAGGAGATGATTCTTTACCTAGAGAATAGTGAGAATATAGAACTGGGAGCATTTACACATAGATACATGTTTGAAGAAGTTGGATGAATGTGGGAAAAGGAACAGGAGGTTGAGATGGTGAGGGAGAAATGATCGTGAGGAGCATAAACAAGTTCTTGGGCTAATCAGACCAAATACATATTTGTACCCTGTAGATTATATGAATCATGGAGATTTACAGCATGGAAACAGGCCCTTCAGCTCAACTTGTCCATGCTGCCCTTTTTTTGTAACCAGTAAGCTAGTCCCAATTGCCTGTGTTTGGTCCATATCCCTCTATACCCATTTTACTGTCTAAATGCTTTTGAAAAGATAAAATTGTATCTGCCAGAATTGTTCCAGACACTCAACACCCTCTATGTGAAAAAAACTGCCCCTCTGGACCCTTTTGTATCTCTCCCCTCTTGCCTTGAACCTATGTCCCCTAGTTTTAGACTCCCCTATCTTTAAGCAAAGATGTTGACTAAGTAGCTGATCTATGCCCCTCATTATTTTATAGGTCTCTTTAAGATCACCCTTAAGCCATAAAACTTATATAAAATATTTATAAAACTTTGTAAGAAGGAGTGGACATCTAAGCTTCAACCTTCCCACTCAGAGTGATTGAATATCTCACAAGTGGGTCATTCTCAAAGGCCACTTCCAGGGATAATCAGATAACTCAATGGCTTCATAAATCATGCATTGCTTTGAAATGCTTGCAGGATTTATTTAACAAGGGCTCCATTGAAGTTTGTTCAATAGTCCTGGAATGAAAGTGGCAATTGACCGTGGAACAAAACTTAAAAGCATTTCAAATCCAAATGTCCATCATACCCTTGGTCTGACTGGAATCTGGTAATGCACAGCCACCTCTGGCCTTCATTGGACCCATGCAGCAATCTTGCTTCAGCCCTGAGGTTGTGGACGTTCTGGTGTTCATAGAATCATAGAGGTTTACAGCATGAAAACAGGCCCTTCGGCCCAACTTGTCTATGCGCCTTTTTTTAAAAACCCTAATCTAATCCCAATTGCCCGCATTTGGTCCCTATCCCTCTATACCCATCATACCCATGTAACTTATCTAAATGCTTTTTAAAAGATAAAATTGTACCCACCTCTAATACTACTTCTGGCAGCTTGTTCCAGACACTCATACCCTCTGTGTGAAAAAAATTGCTCCTCTGGACACTTTCGTATCTCTCCTCTCTCACCTTAATTTTATGCCTCTAGTTTTAGACTCCCCTACTTTTGGAAAAAGATATTGACTATCTACCTTGTTTATGTCTCTTATTACCCTATAGATCTCTATAAGGTCAACCTCAGCCTCCTATGGTCCAGAGAAAAAAGTCCCAATCTACTCAGCCTCTCCGTATAACTCAATCCATCAAATACCGGTAGCATCCTAGTAAATCTTTTCTGCACTCTTTCTAGTTTAATAATATTGTTTCTATAATAGGGTGACCAGAACTGCACACAGTATTCCAAGTGTGGTCTTACCAATGTCTTGTACAACTTCAAGAAGATGTCCCAATTCCTATATTCAATGTTCTGACCGATGAAACCAAGCATGCTGAATGCTTTCTTCACCACTCTGTCCACATGTGACTCCATTTTCAAGGAGCTATGAATATGCATCTCTTTGTTCTGTAACTCTCCCCAGTGCCCTATCACGAACTGAGTAAGTCCTTCCCTGGTTCAATCTACCAAAATACATCACCTTGCATTTGTCTAAATTAAACTCCATCTGCCATTTGTCAGCCCACCTGCCCAATTGATCAAGATTCTGCTGCAATTGGAGATAACCTTCCTCACTCTCCACCATGCCACCAATCTTGGTGTCATCTACAACCATCCCCCTTATATTCTCATCCAAATCATTAATATAAATAACAAATAATAGTGGGCCCAGCACTGATCCCTGAGGCACATCGCTGATCACAGACCTTAGTTTGAAAAATAACTCTCTACAACCACCCTCTGGCTTCTGTCAAGAAGCCAATTTTGTATCCATTTAAATACCTTATCAATCAAATTTGTGAGACATGATTTTCCATTCACAAAGCCATGCTGATTGTCCCTAATCAGTCCTTGTATCTCTAAATGCCTGTAGATACAGTCTCTCAAAATACCTTCCAACAATTTACCCACCAGAGATGTGAGGCTCACTGACCTATAGTTCCTAGGCTTTTCCCTGCAGACCTTCGTAAATAAAGGCATAACATTTGCCACTCTCCAATCTTCAAACATTTTACCCATGACTATCGATGATTCAAATATCTCGATTAGGGGACCCACAATTTCCTCCCTAGTCTCCCACAATGTCCTGGGATACACTTCATCAGGTCCTGCAGACTTATCTACCTTGACATGCTTTAAGACTTTCAGCATCTTCTCTGTAACATGTACACTCCTCAAGATATCAATATTTAATCTCCCAATTTCTTAACATTTGTACTTTTCTCAGCAGTAAATACAGATGAGAAATATTCATTTAGGATCTCACCCATTTCTTGTGGATCCACACATAGATGATCTTGTTGATCCTTAACAGGCTCTACTCTCTTCCTTGTTACTCTTTTACTCTTTATGTATTTACGGAAGCTCTTTGAATTCTCCTTTGCCTATGTTCTATTGCAGTATTGAGGGAGCGCTGATCAGTGGTTCCTGCTAGACTTCCCTCTCCTGATGTGATATGCAGACAAGGCAAGACAAAATGTCCAATGCTAACCTGCTCTTAAAAAGACCTTAATATAACAAGAGTGATTGAGGAACGATTATAATTTTCCCGGTATATTCATTTATAACTTACTAATTAATTCCTAATTCAGTAATCCTCCTTTAAGAATCAGTGAATCATAGTGGCTAGCACTGCTGCCTCACAGCGCCAAGGACCCAGGTTTGATTCCAGTCTCAGGTCACTTTGTGGAGTTTGCACATTCTCCCAGTGTCTGCGTAGGTTTTCTCTGAGTGTTCCGATTTCCTCTCATAGTCCAAAGACGTGCAAGTTAGGTGGATTGGCCATATTGGTGTCTCAAGATGTTCAGGTTAGGGGGAATTAGTGGAATACATACATGGGGTTATGGAGATAGGGTGGATAACATGCTCTGTTAGCGTGGATGCAGATGTGATGGGTCGAACAGCCTCCTTCTACACATTCTATGAATGGCCATTTGATCCACACTTCACTGAATCGGAACTTGATAAACTAAACATGTACCAAAGTGAAGGCAAATAACTCAGTTTATGGAAGTGCTCCCTGCTGTGGAACTCTCCTGTCCAGAACAAGAGTGTTCCAGGTCTGTCCCTACCTTGGCTCTGCTCTGAGCCTACACACATCATTTCTCATCTAAACCTATGATTAAAGCCCTCCAATTCTCTCTCCCTCATATACTCGTTTAATTACTTCTTAAGTACATCGATATGATTCACTTCAACCACTCATTCTCATCAGTTTGGGTAAAGGCATATCCTTTATATAACATGCTGACCAGAAATGCACATTTTCTAATGGTCTATGTGTCTAACAAATTTACGATCACTTCCCTTATGGAAATGAAGCCGTGATTGGTTTGCTGGGTTTCAATATGAGATTTCCTTATGGAATGGCAATGTGAGGTTTTGGTGAGGTGGAGGGAGCCCCCAAGAGGTCATGATTCCTGCTTCTGATAGTTGCACTTTTGGATAGTGCATGGGGCAGTGGGCTTGGCTGTGTTGCAGCTCTGCTAGAATATCTGTTGCCATTCATTGTCTGAGCAATGCTATCCCTCTCTCTCTCTCTCTCTCCCCCACTTTGTCTCTCTCTTTCTCTCTCTCGGCCCCACTCTTTACCTCCCCTCTCTCTTTTTTGCTCTCTCTCTCCTCCTCTCTCTCCTTCCTCTTCTCTCTATTCCTCTCTCCCCCACCTATCTCTCTCTCCCATTCTCTATCTCCTGCTTCTCCATCCCTCTCTCTCTCCCCCTTTTTCTCCATCCCTCTCTCTCTCTCTTTCTCTCTATTCCTGTCTTCCCTTTTATTCCCCCCCTCCTTTATCTCATTCTCTCTCTTTCCCTCTCTCTCCCTCTCTATCCTCTCTCTCTCCCCCTTTCTCTCCATCCCCCCTCTATTCCTCCCATCCCCCCCACCATGCCTCCCCTCTCTCTTTATCCCGTTCTCTCTCTATTCCTCTCTCTCCCAATCCCTTTCTCTCTCTCCCCCTTTCTCTCCATTCCCCCTCTCTATTTCTCTTCACCCCATTTCTCCTCTCTTTCCATGCCCTCTCTCTATCCTCTCCCCCTCCTCTATTCCTCCGTCTCTCTAGCGCTGTCTGAGTAACAGTGATGCATGTTGTAACCTTTGTACTTCGTACTTCTGAATACTCTCTAAATTTGACATTACCCAAAACTCTGCCCATGTCTGCACTGAAGAATGAGTCTCATTCTCCATCACCCTGGGCTTACTGACCTATATGTTTCGCAGTCAAACAATCTCTTGGTTTTGGAATCCTTATCCTTGTTTTCAAATTCCTCACAGTCTTGCTTCTTCCTTCTTTGTAATCTCCTTCAGCCCTACAAACATCTGAGATTTCTGCACTTATCTCATTCTGGCCTTTTCCCAATTATAATAGCTCCATCATGTGGCTGTACCTTCAGCTGCCTGGGGCCTAAACAACTCTGCAATTCTCTCCCTAAACCTCTTTGCTTATCTTAACTCTTTCTTCCTCTAAGACATCTCAGTACCTCCCCTTTGACCAAGATATTGGTCATCTGACCTATTATCTCCTTAATCACACACTTTTAGAACATTCCCATGGAACACTCTGGGTTGTTTTGTTACATTTAAGATGCAATGTAAAATATGAATTGTTATTGCTTTGGACCTGAAATGCCGTAGCAAATTTTGGCAAAAGATCTCATGTTTAACAAAAAGAGATGCACAATAAAATGTACCCAATGAACACTGGTAACGCCACACAAAAATAAGCAACAAACTGGAAACTCCACGGCAGTTGGCCGAGAGTTTGTACTCCTATTGAACATTAGTTTACATATTCTCCATTTTAAAGCCAAGGCCCTCAGCCACACACTGAAATTTCTGTTTCCTTTTATTTTCCTTTACCTGCCCTGTTTTTAAGCCCTCTGTATACAACACACACAAACACGTGGAGGAAGAATTAAATGGCTTGAATTCAAATAGTGCAAACTCATTGGCTCATGCAGAAGAAAGGTTTTGCAGCCGAACTCGATTAAAGTGGAAGATGTTTGGATGAAGAAGGAAACAGAAGACTGTTGACTTTTTCTGCAGGAAAGTAAGTTGAAGACCGCCTTCATCGTGTGAGAAGCTTCCTTTGTCAGGAATCTCTGGTTTTGTGACTCAGAATGTCACTGCAGCTCAGATTCCCCACTCCTTTCCTGCAGCAATGCAGGTTAACTGAGAAGTGACCTACTGCTCTGAGCGAGCCTTCACGTTACGGAGTGTTAGTGAAAATGGGCCCATTTTACTCTCGGAATCAGGCACGCTCTGGTCACATCTCAGATTTTCAGACAAGGTTCTTCAGCCCAATCACCATGCTCAGTTTTCAATCTCACAGCCTCTGTCACCGAGTTTGATGCCAACTCGTGCTGAGATTGGGGATAGTTTGTGCTGTTGGTCCACATTGAACGGGAGCGACCCAGTCGCACTTCACGTAGAGCTCTGAGACCCAGAGTAGATAGTTCCATCCCATCAATTTAAACATCAGTTCTTCTTGTTACGACCCAAGGCCTCCTGGAAGAAGTGTGCTGCCGATTGAAGTGAGTAAGAGAAGCCTGGAATGAGATGTAATTGCGTCTTGACCAAATAACATGGCAGTCAGAATGGCTTTGTTGAGTGCATGGTCAGACTGAATGCAACACTTACACAAAGGACCTCTTCTAGCACCTTTGATTAGACTGTCTGCCAGGGTTCAGTAGGTAACATACTCTCTCTTACCCCCAGAGGCAGAAGGTAGAGGATTCAAATCCCACTCAAGAGACTCAAGCACATAATCCAGACTGACGCACCCCGTGTAATACTGACAAAGTGTGGCAATGTTGGAGGTGCCGGGTTTCTCGTAAGATATCAAACCGAGTGAGGCCTTGTCCATCCTCACAGGTGGAGATCCCATGGCATTGCTTCAGAGAAGAGCTGGTGTCCTTACCCAGCCTCGTTAAGATTATCCTGTCATCGCTGCCTGTGGGATCTTGCTATGCATGAACTGGCTGCCGCATTTCCTACATTGCAATAACGATGACACTGCAGAAAGTGATTCACTGGCTGAGAATTTGCTTTGGAGCATTGTTAAGGTCATTAAAGATGTGAACAAAGTGCACGTCTTTCTGGGAGAAAATTGATTTTTACGATAATTGATTAAATTAGGATGACACCACTCGTGCTGACGTGATGCTGTTACCCAATCAATCAGCCAATAAACTGAAAGCAAACTGCTTATTATTTCACACTAATTTAAATAGGAGAATTGTAATTCTGATTCAAGTGTTATGTTTAATCAGGTCTATGCTGGAACTGTACATATATGTTGAAAGAGTTTCTTGGTGCACAGAATATAATACATGCTGATATACAATATATACATTTATACATATAGAACCGTAAGAAACCCGATTCACCATATATATAATAAACAGTTCTCTGAATTGGCCAATGGTTCTAAAGACACCAGGAGTTTATAAAACAAAGCTACAATTCCCTCCAATGTCAGCAGAATCTTGGGAGTGAATCACAGCCTCCAACACACAAGGGGTCAAATTTGGAAATTCTCTAGGCAGCGCTTTGCAGGATGGAAGCCGGCACTGGGAGGTCGAGGCCTGGAGGTCAACACAGTCGGTTCCATCCCTAATGGTTTCTGCCTTCTAATCCACAGGCGATGCTTCTATCTGTCACCTGAAGCCCTGATCCCAGTGTGAGCCATTCCCTCAGCCTTCCGCTGAATATCGTAAGCCACATTTGCCCTTGGTTTTCCCACATTGCGACTTGATGAAACCCATGCAGATGCCGTGATTAGTGGCAAATTAAACTGAAATCGGGCTCTGAAGTTACCTGTCTTTATTTGATGTTGGTTCACTTGGAGCCCGGTTTACAGTTTTTTTCGGATTCTGGTCTGCTGTTGGCTTTCAATAAGGTCACCAATTGACTGGACATATCTCATGCATCATGCACTACTGAAGCAGGCCATCCAGCCCATTGAACCTGTGCCAGTTCTTTGGTTTAGCTATCCAATTAATCTCATACCTCTGCTTGCAAGACTGTAATTCCGTTCCCTTCAAATATTTATCCAATTCCCATTTGATAGTTACTAATGATAGAGAATATTTTATCACACTGATGACCTGTGCCTAATAGATGACAGATTTTAAGGAGTCAGGAGATGATTACTCACTGCAGAATTAAACGTTCTTGACCTTCTCTCGTGCATTTATTTGGCTGGTACAGTTCGGTTTCTGGTCAATAGTAATCTGCAGGATGTTGTTAACGGAGATTTGGTAATGGTAAAATGTAATGAGGAACTGGCTAGATTTTCTCCTGTTGATGATCATTTCCTGGCTCTTATGCGGTGGAAATGCTACTTTTCACTTGTCAGCCCAATTCTGAATGCTGTCTTGATCTTGCTGCATATGGACATGAACTGCTTCAATATCTGAGGAGTTGCAAATGGTGCTGAAAATTGTGCAGCCTTCAACAAACATCCCCACTTCTGACCTCGAAGATCATTCATTGATTTCAGCAGCTGAAGATAATTGGGCCTTGGATACTAGTCTGCGAAACTCCTGCAGTGGAAAAATTGGCTTGGAAAGCAATTACAAGTATCATTGGTAAATATCATAGCAGGGATAGAGACTTGGTTGAGAAGCAAGTGCAGCCACTTTATAGTTTAAATCCTTTTTTCTCTACTGCATCATTACAAGATTCTTTGTATAATTTAGACGGGCATCCGTGATTACCCATTTGAAAAGGGATCTTCAATCAAAAGTGTTTGAGAATCGCTGCTGAAACCTACAAGCAATGAACTAAACTGGAAAGTTTGAGTCTGCACAAACATGATGTCTCCTGTACTGCTGCTTGTTTTTGAAAACTCTTCAATCTGGTTAAGCTTCTAGATGGCATTACTGTTGCTGGATCCTGAGCTGATAGTAGAATGAAATTAACAATTTGAACGTGAAAATTGTGACTTGGACAAGTTGCAGAGCTGGGCCGAGAGGTGGCAAATGGAGTTTAATGTGGAAAAGTGTGAGGTAATGCACTTTGGCAGGAACAATAAATGTGTAGAGTATAGGGCTAATGGTAGGGCTCTTAATAGTGTTGAGGAACAGAAGGATCTTGGTGTATGTGTCAATAGATCCCTGAAAGTAGGCAGTCAAGTGGATAAAGTTGTTAAGAAGGCTTATGGAGTCTTAGCTTTTATTGGTAGGGGGATTGAATTTAGGAGCCGCAGCATCATGTTGCAACTGTACAAAACTCTAGTGCGGCCGCACTTGGAGTATTGTGTGCAGTTCTGGTCGCCACATTATAAGAAAGATGTGGAGGCATTGGAGAGGGTACAGAGGAGGTTTACCAGGATGTTGCCTGGTATGGAGGGCAGGTCCTATGAAGAGAGGTTGAAGGATTTGAGGTTGTTTTCGTTAGAAAGGAGGCGGCTAAGAGGGGATCTTATTGAAGCATATAAGATGATTAGAGGTTTAGATAGGGTGGACAGTGATAGCCTTTTTCCTAGGATGGAGAAAGCTAGCACGAGGGGACACAGCTTTAAATTAAGGGGTATGAGTTATAGGACGGATATCAGAGGTAGGTTCTTTACTCAAAGAGTGATTAGGGAGTGGAATGCCCTGCCTGCAGCTGTTGTAGATGCGCCAAGTTTGGTGGCGTTTAAGAGGTTAGTTGATAAGTATATGGATGAGAAGGGAATGGTTTAGTTAGGAGGGGCATTGCTTTTTATTTTGGTCGGCACAACATCGAAGGCCGAAGGGCCTGTTCTGTGCTGTATTGTTCTATGTTCTATCTATGTTCTATGAATCTGCTTGTACTGCCCTTACAGATCTCAACAACTAGCTGCACAATACAATGTCTCCTTTGCTCTCCCTCTGGTTATTGTGCTATTTACCTTAAACCTTTGACTGAATGCTGACCTTCCTGCTCAGGAACCAGACGATGATGAGAGCACAGAAATAGCCCTTTGGAAAAAAATTAGAAACAGTTTCACCTTGTTTCTTTGACCTAAATCCTTTTCAACACTTTCAAAACTTAATCTTTTCCGCACTCATAGTAACAATCCCAGTATCTCCATGAACTCAGGTCTCTTATCCCTGGAAACATTCTGCTTAATCTCCCCTGTACCATCTTGACATCCTTCTTGGGATTTAGTGCTCAGAGTCGGAGACAGTACTTCAGCTGAGCTCCAACCATTCATTTATAAAGGTTTAGCATGACTGCTTTGCTTTCTTTTTTTGTTAAACTCTATTTCCTATTTGTAAAGCATGCAACTATATGTTGGCCTGTTTAACAGTTGAGAAGCCTGATTTTAAATCATCCTGTCTCTCTGAACAGCAACATTCCCCAATCTCTCACCATTACATAAAAACACTGTTTTTCTTATTTTCTTCACACTGCTCCATGTTATGGGCAGAATTTTACACCTCCCCCCAATGTCTGCCACTCGTTCCCCCACCTCCCCCATCCCCAGCCAGGCAGGTTCTGAGGTGATGGGGAGCAGTGTAGAATTGAAGGGATGGGATACCTCCAGAGACTTGCCCACCCTGACCCTGACACAGTGGGACAGGCAATGCTCCAGGTCAAAAACCTGCCCTCTCTGCTATTGAGGCCTTTTCCTGCCTCCACTGTGATGGTCAGAACAGGGTGAGAAACAGAAAGGGAAAATGATTCTCCATCTTGGGCAGGAAGGTGGTTAAGATAGGCAAGCCTCAATCTGAAGACTCTTCCAGATTTGGGGCACCAAATCTGATTCCAAAATCACTCCGCCACCCCCCAGGGCATCCCCCTACCCCATCCCTTAGGACTCACTTCAGGAACAGCCCTGGGACTTTGTTTCCAGGCAGGGAAATGCAGTACCACTGCAGCACTTTGCCTGGATGGGTTGGAGGGCTGTTGGCCAATCAGACCGGCCAGACGCTTTCCACAATGTGCCTTCCTTCCAAGGATGAAGAGGTGCCCCATTCACTGCCAGTCAGAGCTTAGTTGAGTGTGGCATGGCAGCCGGTGGGCTGCTGAGAGTTGGCAGGAGCCAGGAGTGGGTTACGTGCCCCTTCTGAGGAAGCCGAATGCTCAAAAATTCTGCCCAGTGTTTCCTGGGTCACTTTTTTGGCCGCTCAGTATCTGGGTAACTTCACAGCCTCTTTGTGTCCTTCTCACTTCCCATTCAATTTTACATAATCATACAATCCCTACAGTGCAGAAGGAGGCCATTCAGCCCATCGAGCCTGCACCAACAACGATCCCACCCTAACGCTATCCCCGTAAGCCCATGCATTTACCTTGCTAATTCCCTGACACCCAGGGCAATTTAGCATGGCCAATCAATCTAACCTGCACATTTTTGGGGTGTGGGAAGAAACTGGAGCACTTGCAGGAAACTCATGCAGACAAGGGGAGAACGTGCAAACTCCACATACTCCCTGGCACTGTGAGCCAGCAGTGCTAAGCACTGTGCCACCATGCTGCCTTATTAACAGCAAATTGGATAAGTTATACTCAGTCCCCAACCCCATCAATAGATAGTAAATAGCTGACACCCAAGAACTGATCCTTGCAATTCCCCAGCCAACCTGAACATTTTCCTTTTATTCCTACTTTCTGTTGGTTGATGAATTCCCTATCCATGCTCCAATCCCATAAATCTGAATTTCATGCAATAACCTCTTGTATGCCAATATATCTGAATGCTTTCTCTGAAAATCCACATGCACTTGTTCCCTGATACCTATATCCTTTGTAGACCTCCCCTTCTGAAATCCGCATAGCCGCTGCTCAGACAAATTAAAATGTTCTAACTCCCCAATAATAGACTCTGATACCTTTCCCCTTACCTGTCGTACTGACCACAGGCTGTACACAAATGACTGTTCTGTACATTTAATCGGTGAACACGTTTGAGAACAAATTTGTACTGGATAGATTTTGGACAAATGCTTCGGCACGGATTTTGTGAGAGTTTGCAGAGCGAGATGGCTCAACATTGACAGAGGATAAGGAGTTGGGAACAGGAAGGTTAAGAGAAAATTAATCGCAATTCTGAGACAGTTTAAAGCCAAAAATCTTGGTGTCAGTAAATCAATGGTCTATACCAACCATGTTGTATAAAAAAACCTGAAGATGATGAGTATCCTGTTTATCAAATACAGATTTCCATCCCTGAATATTCAATTTTATATGAATAAAGTTATAACGAGAGAAGCCAAACTTTTAAAGGATCATTTCAAAGTTTTTTTTTGTTCAACCCAGTTTTTGCTTTGCCCTAACATTTACTTTACCCTTTTTTTTGTGTGTTAACGTTTGGGGCTGCTGGATTCCTCTGTTGGGTGTGTGCTGCTCTCCTCGGGGTTTGCTGTCTCTGGGAGGCCATTAAGGTCCGACTTGCTGGTGACTTTCTCGCCACTTTCTGGCGGGGGAGCAGCGGCCCCCCCGCCGCCTCCAGCCTTGGGTTGGGTGGTGGTGGTCCCGTTGCTACTGGACACCCCGGTGTCCAACTTGCCAAAGTTGAACAGCTTGCCGGGGTTGAAGGGCTTGGTGGGAGACTGCACCTTCTCCTTCTCTGCCGCCCCGTCCTTCTTCCCGTCCACTGGTGACTTCAGGAACTTGAAGCTGAGGAACCCTGGCAGCTTGCTCTCGCTGCCAGTCGGTGACTGGGGGGATTTGGCAGTGACCGTGCCGCCCCCTCCGCTTGACAGGAACTTTCCCTGCAACGGGATGATCTGTTTCAACTTCAGGACGTTGTTGGAGGCCAGCAGTGAGCTGGGCCGCTTGGGTTTCTCTGCGGACTGGCCGGACTGTGCTGCTTTGGATTTGCCATGAGCTCGGCTGTGAGACTGGTCGGACGATGAGGAGCTGGACTTTTCCTCTCCTTTCCCTGCCTCTCTCTCCTTCCTGGACTGGGTGTTTTCCTTCTGCTCTTGCCGGTGTTTCTCTTCCTCCTCACGCTGTCTCCTCTTCTGTTGTTGCTGGTAGTGTTGCTGGGCCTGACGCTCGTGTTTCTGGAAAGCAAAGAGATCATTAACGTGCTTTCAGAGCTTGCTCCCCTGCATTTCCGCAAGGCCGAAATGCGTCAAGTCTCTCTCATCCCTTTTTTAGTAAGACGTCTCATATCATCAAGTTGAAGTCCAACAGGTTTATTTGGTAGCATGAGCTTTTGGAGCTGTGCCCCTTCATCAGGGGAGCCCTGTGAGTGTACTCTTCACTCATCCGATGAAGAGGCAGCGCTCTGGAAGTTCGTGCTACCAAATAAACCTGTTGAAGTTGGTGAATATGTGCCTAGACCAGTCCAACGCTGGCATCTCCACATCATCCCTTCTTTAAATAGGTTGCTTCCTACTGCTGACACAATGCTCTCGGCTACTCTTTGACAATCCACTGCTAACAGGAACAAATTTGCCCCAATGGAACGGCTCACCTTAAATGCCTCCCTGCGCTGATATTCCAGCTTTGCCATTTCCTCAGCCACCCAGGACGGGACATCTGGAATTGCGATTTGGAGCACATACTTCAGCAGGAACGCAAAGTGCTGTAGGAGTCACAAACATCATTGGAGATTTGTCAATGAAATGTAGCCCATACCCGCTCACTGTAACACTCTGATATATCCCTCACCCCCTCACTGTAACACTCTCATATACCGCATACCCCCTCACTGTAACACTCTCATGTACCTCATACCCCCTCACTGTAACACTCTGATATACCCCACACCCCCTCACTGTAACACTGATATACCCCACACCTCCTCACTGTAACACTCTGATATACCCCACACCCCCTCACTGTAATACTGATATACCCCACACCTCCTCACTGTAACACTCTGATATATCCCACACCCCTCACTGTAACACTCTGATACAATCCCACACCCCCTCACTGTAACACTGATATACCCCACACCCCTCACTGTAACACTCTGATATACCCCACACCCCTCACTGTAACACTCTGATATATCCCACACCCCTCACTGTAACACTCTGATATATCCCACACCCCTCACTGTAACACTCTGTATATCCACACCCCTCACTGTAACACTCTGATATACCCCACACCCCTCACTGTAACACTCTGATATATCCCACACCCCTCACTGTAACACTCTGATATATCCCACACCCCTCACTGTAACACTCTGATATACCCACACCCCTCACTGTAACACTCTGATATATCCCACACCCCTCACTGTAACACTCTGATATATCCCACACCCCTCACTGTAACACTCTGATATATCCCACACCCCTCACTGTAACACTCTGATATATCCCACACCCCTCACTGTAACACTCTGATATATCCCACACCCCTCACTGTAACACTCTGATATATCCCACACCCCTCACTGTAACACTCTGATATATCCCCACACCCCTCACTGTAACACTCTGATATATCCCACACCCCTCACTGTAACACTCTGATATATCCCACACCCCTCACTGTAACACTCTGATATACCCCACACCCTCACTGTAACACTCTGATATATCCCACACCCCTCACTGTAACACTCTGATATATCCCACACCCCTCACTGTAACACTCTGATATATCCCACACCCCTCACTGTAACACTCTGATATACCCCACACCCCTCACTGTAACACTCTGATATATCCCACACCCCTCACTGTAACACTCTGAAATATCCCACACCCCTCACGGTAACACTCTGATATATCTCACACCCCTCACTGTAACACTCTGATATACCCCACACCCCCTCACTGTAACACTCTGATATATCCCACACCCCTCACTGTAACACTCTGATATATCCCACACCCCTCACTGTAACACTCTGATATATCCCACACCCCTCACTGTAACACTCTGATATACCCCACACCCCTCACTGTAACACTCTGATATACCCCACACCCCTCACTGTAACACTCTGATATATCCCACACCCCTCACTGTAACACTCTGATATATCCCACACCCCTCACTGTAACACTCTGATATACCCCACACCCCTCACTGTAACACTCTGATATATCCCACACCCCTCACTGTAACACTCTGATATACCCCACACCCCTCACTGTAACACTCTGATATATCCCACACCCCTCACTGTAACACTCTGATATACCCCACACCCCTCACTGTAACACTCTGATATACCCCACACCCCTCACTGTAACACTCTGATATACCCCACACCCCTCACTGTAACACTCTGATATACCCCACCCCTCACTGTAACACTCTGATATATCCCACACCCCTCACTGTAACACTCTGATATATCCCACACCCCTCACTGTAACACTCTGATATATCCCACACCCCTCACTGTAACACTCTGATATACCCCACACCCCTCACTGTAACACTCTGATATATCCCACACCCCTCACTGTAACACTCTGATATACCCCACACCCCTCACTGTAACACTCTGATATATCCCACACCCCTCACTGTAACACTCTGATATACCCCACACCCCTCACTGTAACACTCTGATATATCCCACACCCCTCACTGTAACACTCTGATATATCCCACACCCCTCACTGTAACACTCTGATATACCCCACACCCCTCACTGTAACACTCTGATATATCCCACACCCCTCACTGTAACACTCTGATATATCCCACACCCCTCACTGTAACACTGATAATCCACACCCCTCACTGTAACACTCTGATATACCCCACACCCCTCACTGTAACACTCTGATATATCCCACACCCCTCACTGTAACACTCTGATATACCCCACACCCCTCACTGTAACACTCTGATATACCCCACACCCCTCACTGTAACACTCTGA
The DNA here is from genome assembly GCA_024679065.1 of Sphyrna mokarran. NCBI lineage: Eukaryota > Metazoa > Chordata > Chondrichthyes > Carcharhiniformes > Carcharhinidae > Sphyrna > Sphyrna mokarran. The sequence goes on along the minus strand of JAGIQG010000026.1, from coordinate 12,674,120 downwards.
TATATCCCACACCCCTCACTGTAACACTCTGATATACCCCACACCCCTCACTGTAACACTCTGATATACCCCACACCCCTCACTGTAACACTCTGATATATCCCACACCCCTCACTGTAACACTCTGATATACCCCACACCCCTCACTGTAACACTCTGATATATCCCACACCCCTCACTGTAACACTCTGATATATCCCCACACCCCTCACTGTAACACTCTGATATATCCCACACCCCTCACTGTAACACTCTGATATATCCCACACCCCTCACTGTAACACTCTGATATATCCCACACCCCTCACTGTAACACTCTGATATATCCCACACCCCTCACTGTAACACTCTGATATATCCCACACCCCTCACTGTAATACTCTGATATATCCCACACCCCCTCACTGTTACACTCTGATACATCCCACACCCCCTCACTGTAACACTGATATATCCCACACTCCCTCACTGTTACACTCTGATATATCCCCACACCTCCTCATTGTAACACTGATATATATCTTTCCTTTCCCTCTCTCTGGATCTGATTCCATCCCCCCCTTACCTCCAGGATTACCACGAGGATGATGGCCATCTCGGAGCTGAGTGAGGGGAATAGACGCTGCAGTTGTCCACACTGTCCAATCAGATAACAGTTAACCATGATGGCTAAGACTCCCATCACCTCCATCACAGTCTGTGGGGAAACAGCAAGAAACCAAGCTCAGTGGGTCCACAACATTGCTGCGTTAGTATAGCATCCACAAGAACAGGCATTGGATTAGCACATCACAATAAGCAAATTGCCGCAGTAACATCCAGTACAAGAACAGTTTCACTCTCCACCATATTTAGAAGTAAGACAAAAATAACAGCCCTGTATATATTATAAAGAATAGCAGTTCCTGTGTACATTGTAAAGACTAGCAGGCCCTAATATATTATAGAGAATAGCAGTCCCTGTCTGTATTGTAGACAACAGCAGTCCCTGTATATATTATAGAGTCCAGCAGCCCCTGTATACATTATAGAGAATAGCAGCCCCTGCATATATTATAGAGAATAGCAGACCCTGTGCATATTATAGAGAATAGCAGTCCCTGTGTATATTATAGAGAATAGCAGCCCCTGTATATATTATAGAGACTAGCAGTCCATGTGTATATTATAAAGAATAACAGTCCCTGCAAATATTAAAGAGAATAGCAGCCCCTGCATATATTATAGAGAATAGCATTTCTTGTGTGTATTAAAGAGAATAGCCGCCCCTGTGTATGTTATGGAGAATAGCAGCCCCTGCATATATTACAGAGAATAGCAGCGCCTGCATGTATTATAGAGAATAGCAGTCTCTGTGTATATTATAGACAATAGCAGCCCCTGCATATATTATACAGAATAGCAGTCCCTACTTATATTGTAGAGAATAGCAGCCCCTGTGTATATTATGGAGAATAACAGTCTCTGTGTATATTATAGAGAATGATATACAGATGCCGGCGATTATAGAGAATAGCAGCCCTTGTGTATCTTACAGAGACTATCAGATACTATTATATTTTAAGGAACAATCTAAAAGTCACGTTCCTGCAAGTGATGCACTGAGTGAATGAGCGTGAATGTTGGTCCTACCTGCCACTGACCAATACTGTCGACTCTCTGACCAAAGGGTCTCTGGGAGCCAGTGCACAGTTTGAAGGCATCGCTGCGGATCTCAATGACATTATTGATGAGGGCACACATCGCCGCGAGGGGGAATGCTGAGGAGAAGAGAACCACATACCCAAACTGAATAAACATCTCTTGGTAATCCTGGAAAGTGTCCTGAAAGAAAGAGCAAAGGAAGCTTTTAAGAATCTGTGCACAAATTATTCAGGGAGGTATGCAGCGTGAGAAAATAACTCAATGGGCCAATGGGATCCTGGGCTTGTAACTTGAGGCTGAGAGTACAAAGGTCAGCAGGTCATGGTGAATCTGTGTCAAGCACTTCTTCAGCCTCAGCAAGTTGTTAGTGAAAATGAAAGGATAGAAAGTGGGAGAGTGAAGCTGGAATGAGAAATGGCAAAAAGAGAAAGAAAACAAAGAGGTTGCAAATGAGGCGCCCACTGGCCCAGTGGCTTTCCTCACTAACATCCACTATCCAGTACACTGCACTGTTACTCTAACCACACTATTACTGCACTGCTACTGTACACTGCACAGTTACTCTACACCATTCTGTTACTGCACTGCTACTGTACTCTGCACTGTTATTGTGCTGTACTGTAACTGCACTGTTACTGTACGCTGCATTATTATTGTGCTGTTATTATACACTGCATTGTTACACTACACCACACTGTTACTGCATTGCTACTGTACACTGCACTGTTACTGTATACTGCATCATTACTGCACTGTTTCTATACACTGCACTGTTCCTTTTAAGTTATTGTACGCTGCATTTTTATTGTACACTGCATCATTAATGCACTGTCGCTGGCTCCATTGTGGTTCTGGCTGAGATCTGCATTGGAATGGGAATGGCATCAGGAGGTTCCTGCTCCAAGTGTCTCAGTACTGATTCCCTTTGTAAGGCAGAATAGAGATTAACAACCAGACAGAATAGAGCAGAACCTAACTCACCCAGCAGAGGGCGCAAAGGCGAACAATCGGGTTGAGTGTCTCAGCAGAGTGTGTGTGTGTGTGTGTGTGTGTGTGTGTGTGTGTGTGTGTGTGTGTGTGTGTGTGTGAGAGAGAGAGACTATCTGTGCGCGTGTAACAGGACTGGGTGTGTGCTTAATTTATAGTTTTACTTATTGGTGTCATAAATAAGCTAACATTAACACTGCAACGAATTTATTGTGACAATCCCCTAGTCGCCACACTCTGACACCTGTTTGGGTACACTGAATTTAGCATGGCCAATGCACCTGACCAGCACATCTTTCGGATTGTGGGAGGAAATTGGAGCACCTGGAGGAAACCCATGCAGACATGGAGAGAATGTGCGGATGCCACATAGACAGTCACCCAAACCTGGAACTGAATCTGATCCCTGGCACAATGAGACAGTAGTGCTAACCACTGTGCCACTGTGCTGTCCTGTGGCTTCATGAGACCGGATGTGTGTTGAATGGAACTGGGTGTGTGTTTATTGGGACTGGGTGTGTGTTTATTGGGACTGGATTTGTGTTTAATGGAACTGGGTGTGTGTTTGTTGGGACTGGGTGTGTGTTTATTGGGACTGGATTTGTGTTTAATGGAACTGGGTGTATGTTTAATGGGACCAGATGTGTGTTTAATGGGATTGGGTGTATATTTAATGGGATCAGGAGTGTGTTTAATGGAACCGGGTTGTGTTTAATAGGACTTGGTGCGTATTTAACGGGACTTGATGTGTGTTTAATGGGATTTGGTGCGTGTTTAATGGGACTTTGTGCATGTTTAATGGGATTTGGTGCGTGTTTAATGGGACTTTGTGCATGTTTAATGGAACTTAGATTGTGTTTAATGGATCTTGGTGTATGTTTAATGGGACTTGGTGTATGTTTAATGGGACTGAATAACTGCACTGACCTCGTATTTTTGCATACAGCTCTCAATTTCTCCTTGAGTCAGAGGAACATCTTCATAATCATCTGGTGGATCCATCCAGGACAGCCTGCTGGTCGCAGTCTCGGTGTTGTCGCCTCGCTCTGCGCTCTTGTCCCTCTTCCTGTGCCGCAGCATCACACTCAGCTGCTTGCTGCTCTCGCCCACATCACCATCATCCGCCTCCATCTTGGCATCGTGCTCGCACAGTTCAAACACCAGCCCCCCTTCGGCTCCCCTCTCCACCAGGATTGGACTTCCCTCCTCCATCAGCATCCCTTGCAGCATTCCCTCCATCTCGCAGTTCCTCTCTTCCTTCACCATCTTCTGCCCACTGCCAGCGAAGCTCACTTTCTTCGAGAGGCGGAGGCCGCAGTCGAGGACACTGTCTTCGTCACCCTCCTCTTCGTTCTGTTGTTCCTCCTCCTCCGGGGCCCCACATGCTCCGTTCTCACACTTTGTCTCCGCTTTCCCGTTGCCCAGGTCAGGGTCTAACTGCCCCGGGTCTTGTTCACTCATTTCCTCTGGGCTCTCACCGACTTCCCTGACCCGTTCCGGGGACTGTTTGAACAGATTTCTCAGCATCCTTGCTGTCACCTGCAGGGTTAGGTGTCCCTGCTTATACTTCTCATAGAAAAGGGGCTGCAGAACCTCCTTCACATTCAGAATGATCTGCCTGGTTATTAGAAGAGCAGCCAACATCTGTCAGCAGAAAGATAGAAAACAAAGATAATCAGTTGGAGTAGCTCACAGACACCTTCAATCATTCACTCACTTTCAACACCCTCAACACCATCCCAGTACTGCCCTCCCCAGCCCCCGCACAGTCCATAACCCATATCGGTATTGCTGCAAAATAGGGCAAAAATACAGTCCTGTTAGCTGCATACACACAAACATACATGCACAGCTGCGTTATACACACAAACACACACACATAGTCTCATTATACACACACACACACACACACACACACACACACTCCTGTTAGCCACACACACATGCGCACACTTACATGCAGTTTCGTTTTATACACACACACACACACACACACAGTTCCGTTTTACACACACACACACACACACACAGTTCCGTTTTATACACATACACACACGCACACACAGTCTTGTTATACACAGACACACACATACATGCACAGCCACATTATGCACACACAAACTCACACAGACATGTAATAGTCCTGTTTTACACACACACATACACAAAAACTCCTACATACACACATGCAGACACTCACATACACGCACACAAACACACACACACACAGTTTCGTTATACATACACACACACACACACACACACACACACATATATACACACATACAAGCATAGTCTCGTTATACACAGACACAGACACACAGACACAGCCGCATTATGCACACACACACATCACACACACAGACATGTATACAGTCCTGTTTTACACACACACATACACAAAAACTCCTACACACACACATGTAGACACTCACATACACACACACAAACACAACACACATATACACGGTCCTGTTATACACACACAAATGTGCACACACACAGAGACACAGACAGAACATACAGTCTCATTATACATACACACACACACACACGCGCGTGCGCGCACACAATCTCGTTATATATACACACACTCACACACACAGACGTATACAGTCCCGTTTTATACACACACATACACAAAAACTCCTACATACACACATGCAGACACTTACAGAGTCAGTGCTAGGATATTCAGTCCTGTTACACACACACATACACACTCTCTCACACAAAGATGCATGTAGACACATACACAGACACACGCACATACAAACACACATTAATGCTCACAGACACATGTAGACAGACAGACAGACAGACACACACACACACACACACACACACACACACACAGTCAGACATACACACACGGACACAGACATACACAGCCACACATACACAGAATCAGTATACTCAGTCTGACTTTTTATTCAGTGCTGTATGTGACTAGCTTCTCGATGCTGTGAGGCGGCTGATGTTGTGAATCTGAGCAGAGTTTGAAGTAATGCTGCATTCTTGTGTCAGTTTGTGCTTTCTGCAAACAGCCATGTGCTCTGTTACAACCAAGCGAGAGATTCTCCCTGCAGCTCACAACAGCAAATGTTAGAAAACTGATTCCCAGAGCTCAGTGCAGCCAATGATCCCATTTCCAACAGCAAAATCTCCAAACTATAGCCAGACTTAATATCTGGAAGTGTCTATTTTACTGCTATCTGTATGGATAGCTTTAAATCTTTCGTATCATCACCTACCCATCAGACCCTCAGTGCACAGCTCTCTGTCACAATGCAGCACTGAGGGAGTACTCAGTGAAATAACTACTCACAACTCTGCTTATCCATTCACATTATTCAATCACTTCATATGTTGTGTGTGGGATCTTGCTGTGTGCAAATTTGAAGCTAATCCTGGAGTAGTGAGAAACCTAGAATCATAGAATCCTTACAGTGCAGAAAGAAGCCATTCAGCCCATCGATCCTGCACCGACCACAATCCCACCCAGGCCCAATTCCCATAGCCCCCAGCCAGTCCCCCTGACACTAAAGGTTAATTTGGCATGGCCAATCCAGCAAACCTGCACATCTTTTGCACTGTGGGAGGAAACCGGAGCACCCGGAGGAAACTCACGCAAACATGGGGAGAACGTACAGAGTCCTCACAGAGAGTGACCTAAGCAGGGAATCGAACCCTTAGTGCCGTGAGGGACTAGTGCTAACCCATTGGGCCATCCACAATGGAGAAGAACCTGGATTGTCAAATCTCCACGTTTCCATTCTATCACAGGCAGAGTATTCAGTTAGAGACCAAACCCAAATGATGGTGATGAGGGGAGTGGCGATGTGAGGGAGGGGGTGTGGAAGATAGGGTGGGGATAGGGGTGGAGTGGGGGGCTTGAGGTTGAGGGGAGGGTAGGGCTGAGGCACGGGTGGGTGTGGACTGGTTTGTGTGAAGATTGAATGATAATAGGTCGGAAGGAGATTTCTTGGAATAATTAAGCAGTGGTTACCCAGTGTCGAGGGGCTGGGGGGAGGGTAGGGGGGAGACACTGGGATTCAGAGCAGCTGCTGTCTCTCTCCTCCTTCCACCGCCTCAATGCCAGGCTGAAGGAACTCTCTGCAAAGGCAGAGTGAGAATAGAACTCCCTCCCCCTCCCCCCCCTCCCTGCTGAGCTGAGCTGAGCTTGGACACTTTCTGCTGACTCGAGGCTGTGTCTGCATTGCAGCTACTCAGCGAGTCAGCACTGCAGCCTCCCAGCCCGGGGGCACAGCAGCAAGGGAAGGGCAGCATGGTCAGCATGTGGTGCGGGAGGTGGAAACAAAGTGAGGGGGTGTGACAATGACGGGGGAGTGTCGGGGAAGTGGAGTGTCAGTGAGTGGGGCGACAGGGTGGGGGGGAGTGTTAGTGAGGGGGATGGGGGGGACAAGGTGGGGAGAGTTTGACAGTGATGGGGAGTGTCGAGGGGAGGGGGTGAGAGGATGTCAGTGGTGGAGTCATAGGGTGGGGGGAAGTGTTAGTGAGTGGGAGGTGGGAGGGGACAGAGCGGGGGTGGGGGTTTGACAGTGAGTGTGGTTAGAGGGAGTTTGGGCAGCGTTTAGGGTTCTCAATGTCTGGGAGATCAGTCACTCCAGCTGAGTGAGAAACTAGGGGCGGGGGGAATCAGGTTCCAAGAGTCTTTTCTCTGCTCTCCCTCTCAAAGTGCTGACTCTGGATAGCAGACAGAAGCAGAGGGACTGGGGAAAGTGATGTTAACTAAAGGTGCAGATACCAGTACAACTGTAACAATACTGTGTGTTTAGCGATAGTGTTGGGGTTCAGCTGAAGAATGTGGGGGCTCCAGAACATCCTCCCCTTCCCGATCATTAGTTCAGGATTACTATCTCCGGTAACATTTCCACAGTGATATAGCTTCTGGCAGACAGTGTGGGCCATTGAACATGAGTCTGGAGTGAAGATGCATCATAAACCTCAGCCTCCCCTCACCCCCCCCTCACCCTGCTCACACATCATATTTCCCTACAATTCAATAGTTACATTGCTTTGATTGCTTTGAAACATGGAGAATTGGTGCAGGAGAAGGCCACTTGGCCCTGCGAGCTTGTACCACCATTCAATATGGTCATGGCTAATCATGCTCTTCAGTATCCAATTCCCACTTTCTCTCCATACTCCTTGATCGCTTTAGCCATAAGGGCCAGGTCCAGCTCCTCTTGAATATATCTAACAAACTGGCCCCACAGGTTCACAACTCTGAGTGAAGAAGTTGTTCCACATCTCATCCTGAATGGCTTACCCCTTATTCTTAGATTGTGACCTCTAGTTCTGGACTTCCCCAACATCGGAACATTCTTCCCACATCTCACTGTCCAGTCTCATCAGGATTTTATACCCCCTCTCATTCTTCTAAATTCCAGTGAGAACAAGCCCAGTCGATCCAATCTCTCTTCATATGTTAGTCCTGCCGTTCCAGGAATCAGTCTGTTGAACCTTTGCTGGACTCCCTCAACGGCAAGAATGTCCTTCTTCAGACTAGGAGACCAAAACTACACACAATACTCAAGGTATGGCCTTACCAAAGCCTTGTATTACTGCAACAAGACATCCATACTCCTAAACTCAAATCCTCTTGCATGCCATTAGCTTTCCTCACTGCCTACTGTACCTGCATGCCAACCTTCAGCAGCTGTTCCACCATGACAGCCAGGTCATGTTGCATTTCCCCTTTTCCTAAATGCTATCATTCAGATAATAATCTTCCTTCCTGTTTTTGCCACCAAAGTGGATAACCTCACATTTATCCACATTTTGTTACTTTTGCCAAGCATCTGCCCATTCAGTCAGCCTGTCCAAGTCACCCTGCAGCCTCTTAGCATCCTCCTCATAGAACACACTCCCATCTAACTTAGTGCTGTCTGCAAATTTGAAGATATTGTATTCAATTCCTTCGTCCAAATCATTAATGTAAATTGTGAATAGATGGGATCCCAGCCCTGAACCTTGTGGTACCCCACTAGTCACTGCCTGCCACTCTGAAAAGGATCCATTTATCCCCTCTCTGTTTCCTGTCTGCCAACAAGTCTCTATCCATGTCAATACATTACTCCAAATACCACAAGCTTTGATTTTGCTCACTAATCTCTTGTGTGGGATGTTGTCAAAAGCCCTTTGAAAGTCTAGATACACAACATCCATTGGTTCACCTCTGTCCGCTCTACTAGTAAGGAGTCTCACACACCAAGTTAAAGTCCAACAGGTTTATTTGGCAGCACAAGCCACAAGCTTTCGGAGCACTGGCCCTTCATCAGATGAGTGAGGACTTGTGTTCATAAACAGGGCATTTATAGATACAAACTCAATTTACAAGATAATGGTTGGAGTGTGAGTCTTTACAGGTAATCAAGTCTTAAAAGGTACAGACAATGTGAGTGGAGAGAGGGTTAAGCATAGGTTAAAGAGATGTGTATTGTCTCTAGCAAAGTGTGTTAGTGAGATTTTGCAAGTCCAGGCAAGTTGTGGGGGTTACAGATAGTGTGACATAAACCCAAGATCCTGGTTGAGGCCATGTTCATGTGTGCGGAACTTGGCTATCAATTTCTGCTCAGCGAATACCCAAAGGTTCTCCCTGGAGCAGAGAAGCTACGACATCTTCTCTGGAGCCTTCAACATGTCATCGATGAAGACGAACATCTTCACCAAGGCCATCCCCACTTCTTGCCTTCAAACAACTGCACAACCTCAAACAGACCTTTGTCCACAGCAAACTTTCCAGCCTTCAGGACAACAGTGACCACGACACCACGCAATCCTGCCACAGCAACCTCTGCAAGACGTGCCAGATCATTGACACGGATGCCATCATTTCATGTGAGAACACCATCCATCAGTACACGGTACATACTCTTGCAACTTGGCCAAAGTTCTCCACCCGATACGCTGCAGGAAAGGATGTCCCGAGGCATGGTACATTGGGGAGACCATGCAGATGCTACGATGACAGATGAATGAACACTGCCGGACAATCACCAGGCAAAACTGTTCTCTTTCTGCTGGAGAACAGTTCAGCAATCACAGGCATTCAGCCTCTGATCTTCGGGTAAGATCCAACGCAGCCTTCACGACACACGACAGCATCGAGGATGAGCAGAAACTGATAGCCAAGTTCCCCACACATGAGGGCAATCTCAACCGGGATCTTGGGTTCATGTCATACTATCTATAAGCCTCACGACTTGCCTTGGATTGCAAACTCTCACTAACTGATCTGGCTGGAAACCCTCTCTCCACTCACACTCTCTGTACCTTTAAGACTTGATTTCTTTAAAGTTCACATTCCATCCATTATCTTGTAAATTGAGTCTGTGTCTATATGTGCCCTGTTTGTAAAAGAGATCCCACTCAACTGATGAAGGGGCAGTACTCCGAAAGCATGTGGCTTGTGCTACCAAATAAACCCGTTGGACTTTAGCCTGGTGTTGTGAGGCTTCTTACTGCGCTCACCCCAATCCAATGCTGGCATCTCCTACTGGTCACAGCCTCAAAAAATTCCAGAAGATTTGTCAAGCACGATTTCCCTGTGGTGAATCCATGCTGACTTAGACCGATTCTGTCACTGCTTTCCAAATATTCAGTTTTACATCTTTAATAACTAACTCCAACATTTTCCCCACTACTGGTGCCAAGCTAACCAGTTTATAATTCCTTGTTTTCTCTCTCCCTCCTTTTTAAAAAAGTGGGCTTACATTAGCTATCCTCCAATCCACCAGAACTCTTCCAGAGTCTATAGAATGCTGGAAAATGATTGATATCCTCTATTTCCAGGGTCACTTCCTTGAGTACTTTGGAATGCAGAGCATCAAGCCCTGAGGATTTATCAGGTTTTATTCCCAGCAATTTTCCCAATACAATTTCCTGACAAACAAGAATTTCCTTCAGTTCCTCCTTCATGCTAGACCCTCTGTCCCCTCGTATTTCCTGAAATCACAAAAGGTGCTATAGAAATGCAAGTCTTCCTTCTCATCTATCTATGCTGGGCCAATCATGGACTGATGAGAAGGGGAAACCTGCAGTTGTGTAATGCCTTTCATGATCTCTGCGCATCCCAAAGTGTTGGTGAAGTGCAGTCACTGTTGTAATGTGAACAGCACAGCAAGATCCCATGAACAGAAATGACTAGAAGATATGTTTTCGCTGTCGGTTGAGGGGTAGATATTGACCCAGGACAGAACTAGCATGCCGGGGTCTCCTACGGCAATCAGTGAGGGCAGATTGGGCCTTGGGTTTATGGCTTCATCCTGAAGGACAGCAGCTCTGACAGTGCAGCACCTTGAACAATGTAGCACCCAGTAAAAGCTGCACCCAGGCTGTCAACCAGAATTACAGGCTGGAGGGCTACATGAACCCACAGCCGAGTCATGCTAACACAAAGGCATGCTGATATTAGATCAAGTTTCCTGTTTTCCAGGATTTTACTAATCTCCGAAGTACGATCTGGATATGCGTCACTGTCACGCTTGTCACATGCATTTGGCCAGCCAACTCTCCCTTATCTCAGAATTCACTCAGTGGCACACACCAGCCTCACACTGGTTTAATAAAAATCTCATGCTTTAATTCCTATGAGGGTTAGAATTGAGAAGAGGCCAGTTTTAGAAAGTTCACATTCAGCATTAGAGTACAATGAACGCCTGTATCAGACCTCCACATGCAGCAAAGTTTCTCAGAGTCTGCAAAGACTTCAAGTCGCTTTTTAACATTTGTTTTCCACTGACTTGGTGCCATTGGCATTGTGTGGCCTGTGGGATTGTGCAACAACAGGGCCAGAATCTGCATCAAACCATTCATTCATTCCAGCCTCCCACACCTTCAGCATGTCCGCCTCTTTAAAGCTCCCCTGTCAGATCAGCAAATTGCCAGTATTACACGCTCCACTGCGTGCTGAGCAGGGTTCAATCTGGCATGCAACGAGCCCCCATAGACATCGAGACAAGGAGGGAGGGAACAAAACTGGGGCAGAAAAATAAACTCTGATACAGAACTCTGCAGCCGGGGGTGCATTTTGCATGGAAGGGAGGGGCCCGACTCTCTGCCAAGGATCTTGACCCTAATCTTCACTATTCACCCAAATTGGCTCAGTACTGATAAGGGAATGGGGACCTTTGTAAGATGTGACTACTCAAGAGTGTGGGGTAGAAATAGAGCTTAATTCTGTCAGATTCTGAGACCCACACTGTCACCCCAGCGAAGTTTCTGTACAATTCTTCCTAATTCGTAAAAAAGCACATCCCAGTGAATCAATAAGCACGCGAGATTTGGAAAGAGAAATAATCTTCACATATTCTTCCCTCTTTCCACCTGATCAACATTTTACACCATTTTCAGTCAAAGCACAAGCTCTCTGATAATGTGTGTGTCCCAGACTGACTCTCACTGGGAAATGGGTTCCACACACACTGACTCTCACTGGGGTACGGGTACCACACATACTGACTCTCACTGGAATATGGGTTCCACACACACCACACACACTGACTCTCATTGGGATACGGGTCCCACATACTGACTGTCACTCAGGTGCAGGTTCCACACATACTGACTGTCACTCAGGTACAGGTTCCACATGCACATTGACTCTCAGTGGAGTGCGGATCCCATACACACTGACAATCACTGGGATAGGGGTTCCATACACATCAATTCTCTTTAGCCTTCGGGTCCCATACATACTGACTTTCACTGGGATATGGGCTCTACACACACTGACTCTCACTGGGGTATGGGTTCCACACACATTGACTCTCACTGGAGTTACAAGTCTCACACACACTGACTCTCACTGGGATATGGGACCCACACACATTGACTCTCATTGGGGTTATAGGTCCCACACACACTGACTCTCACTGGGGTATGGGTTCCACACACATTGACTCTCACTGGAGTTACAAGTCTCACACACACTGACTCTCACTGGGATATGGGACCCACACACATTGACTCTCATTGGGGTTATAGGTCCCACACACACTGACTCTCACTGGGGTATGGGTTCCACATACACTGACTCTCACCAGGGTACAGGTCCCACACACACTGACTCTCACTGGGGTTATAGGTCCCACACACATTGAGTCACTGGGGTTATGGGTCCCACACACACTGATGCTCATTGAGGTTACAGGTCTCACACACACTGACTCTTACTGGGGTATGGATCCTACACAAACTGACTCTCACTGGGATATGGGTCCCACACACACTGAGTCTCACTGGAGTACAGATCCTATACATACTGACTCTCATTAGGTATGGGTTCCACATAAAGTGACTCTCACTGGAATACAGATCGCACACACACACTGACTCTCACTGGGGTACAGGTTCCGCACTCACTGACTCTCACTGGGGTATGGGTTCCATTGACTGACCATTTCCACCTCTGGGTTACGAGGCCCAACGCTGAAACGTGACTCACTGATGGTGGGTGGATCTTAGGCTTGGAATTTTGAGTAGATAACTCGTGGGATTCTTGTGTCTGGTGTGTGTGGGTTATGGGAGCTGTAAAACTCCCCCACTGCATATGACCAACTGTGTCTCTGGGAATCCCAACCTCTACCCCTCAACTCCACTTCATCTTTCTCTTACACCTCCACATCATGCCTAAAGCATGAATGCAAAGATACACAAACAACAAAAACAGATCTTCAGTCTGTGAATCTTTGTACCAAATCACCCTGGTCTCCAAGGGGAAAGTAAAAATAGAAAAAAATAAATCTTAAACATCTGGCAATAAGTAAGAAAAAAGAAAGCTAACTGAATTGCTGAGTCATAGAATCTCTACAGTACAGAAAGAGGCCATTCAACCATCAAATCTGCACTGCCCTATTCCCATTACCCCATGCATTTACCCTAGTTAATCCTCCTGACACTAAGGGGCAATTTAGCATGCTCAGTCCACCTAACCTGCACGTCTTTTGGACTGTGGGAAGAAACTCTCACAGACGTGGGGAGAACGTGCAGACTCTGCACAGACAGTGACCCAAGCCAGGAATCGAAGCCGGGTCCCTTGCACTGTGAGGCCACAGTGCTAACCAGTGCGCCACTGTGCCACCATGCTAAGTGTGACTGCGTTCCTTCTCAGTGGCTTGGCAAGTCACTCAGTTACACGGGAAATATTCTGGGACAGTTCCTCTCGAGCAATGGAAGTAGAATTGGACAACCAATGAGAAAGAGTTTTTGTTTTTTGAAAATGATGACTCTGAGGCAGTTTTCACACTTTTGGCAGAATAGAACTTTCAGAAATCAGCCCAAATTAATGATCTGGGTCAGGAAAATCTGCCACCACCAAGCAAATGGGGTTGCCTAGATTGAACTCTGCCCTTTGCCCATTATTGCAAAGCATGCACCAGCAAAGCCAAGCCCAGTTTGTACTTGGCATCGGAACCATCGGAAGCAGATAATGTAGGCCCTTGTCGCCATGTTGCGTTTGGTGATGAGGAGGACATAGAATTTGAAGAGAATGTACGGGAGGAGGGCATCTTTTAGCTGACGGATTAGGCTTTTGGACAGGGAGAAGACTATCAACATCTGCGGAGGAGAGAGGAAAGAAAAAGTGAAATGAAAACACAAATGAAGTAAATAAAGCAAGACCAGGAACAGCTGCGATGTACAACTGTGTGCCCAGTCAGGAAAGAATCTTTGCAGTACTGACCTTACAAAGAAGCCCAGTGACTGTTGGCCCCAAACCACTATCCATCTCCGCTGTTACAGCCAGCAATCACAGACCCTTATAGGGAAAGGCCACTCAGTCCGTTGTGCCCAGGTCTCGCAAAGAATGGGATTATGCAGCAACAACAGAGAGAAAGGAGCTCTTACCTCTTTGAGGCGCTCCATGTCTTTGAGGTAGAATCCGATGTAGAAAAGACTAAGGTATGAATTTACAAACTGGAACTGGAAGGAAAGAAAGGAAAAGGTTAGGCTTTCGTCTGCTGGTGATTCAGTCAGATTAATACCTCCCAGATTATCACTCCCCTCTGCATGATAGCACAGTGGTTAGCACCACTGCCTCACTCACTCAATTCCCGGTTTGGGTCACTATCTGTGTGGAGTTTATACATTCTCCTCGTGTCTCTATGGGTTTCCTCCGGGTGCTCCAGTTTCCTCCCACAGTCCAAAGATGTGCTAGTTAGGAGCATTGGCTGTGCTAAATTCTCTGTCAATGTACAGGAATGTGGTGACTAGGGGATTTCCATAGTAACTTCATTGCAGTGTTAATGTAAATCTACTTGTGACTAATAAACTTCATTGCAGTGTTAATGTAAACCCACTTGTGATTAATAAATAAATAAACTGTAACTCAGGAAACAGGCTATCCAGTACAGAAGTGAAAGATTTGCATTTAGAGATCAATTTAATAGGGGAGGCAATGGCCTAGTGACATTATCGCTAGACTTTTAATACACATGGATCAATAGTCTACATGAACTATTGTCTACATGGACTTTAGCAAGGCCTTTGACAAGGTACCACATGGTAGATTGTTGCACAAAGTTAAATCTCACAGGATCCAGGGTGAGGTATCTAAATGGATACGAAATTGGCTTCTTGACAGAAGCCAGAGGGTGGTTGTAGAGAGTTATTATCAAAGTGGAAGGCTGTGACCAGTGGTGTGCCTCAGGGATCAGTGCTAGGTCCACTGTCATTTGTCATTTATATTAATGATTTGGATGAGAATATAAGAGGCATGCTTAGTAAGTTTGCAGATGACACCAAGATGGATGGCATGGTAGACTGTGAGGAAGATTATCTCCAATTGCAGTGGGATCTTGATCAATTGGGCCAATGGGCTGACGAATGGCAGATGGAGTTTAATTTAGACAAATGTGAGGTAATGCATTTTGGTCGATTGAACCAGGGCAGGACTTACTCAGTTAATGATAGGGCACTGAAGAGAGTTACAAAACAAAGAGATCTAGGAGTACAGGTTCATAGCTCCTTGAAAGTGGAGTCACAGGTGGACAGAATGGTGAAGAAGGCATTTGGCGTGCTTGGGTGGCACAGTAGCACAGTGGGGGTGGCTCAGTAGCACAGTGATTAGCACTGCTGCTTCACACTCCAGGTACATGGATTTGATTCCCGTCTTGGGTTGCTGTCTGTGTGGAATTTGCACTTCTCCTCGTGTCTGCGTGAGTTTCCTCTGGATGCTCCGGTTTCCTCCCCCAGTCCAAAGATGTGCAGATTAGGTTGATTGGCCATGCTAAATTGACCATAGATGCATAGGCTAGAGGATTAATGGATAAAATATATACAGATATGGGGGTAGAGCCTGGGTGGGATTGTGGTTGGTGCAGATTCGATGGGCCGAATGGCCTCTTTCTGTACTGTATGGCTTCTATGAATTTCTTTCTATGAATTTCTTGGTTTCATTAGTCAGAACATTGAATACAGGAGTTGGGACACGTTGTTGAAGTTTACAAGACATTGATAAGGCCACACTTGGAATACTGTGTGCAATTCTGATCACCCTATTATAGAAGGGATATTATTAACTTGGAAAGAGTGCAGAAAAGATTTACTAGGATGCTACTGGGACTTGTTGGATTGAGTCATAAGTAGAGGCCGAATAGACTGACAAATTTTTCTCTGGAGCGTAGGGAGCTGAGGGATGACCTTATAGAGGTCTATAAAATAAGGAGGAGCATAGACAAGATAGATAGTCAATATCTTTTCCCAATGGAGGAGAGTCTAAAACTAGATGGCATAGGTCTAAGGTAAGAGGAGAAAAATAAAAAAATGTTCAGAGGGGCAACTGTTTCCCAGAGAGGGTGGTGAGTGTTTGGAACAAGCTGCCAGCTGTAGTAGTAGAGGCGAGTACAATTTTATGCTTTAAAAAGCATTTAGATAGTTACAGGGGTGCAATGGGTATAGATATAGGCCAAAAGCAGGCAGTTGGGATTAGATAAGTTGCTTAAACAAAAGTAAGGGTAGCATGGACAAGTTGGGCTGAAGAGCCTGTTTCCATGCTGTAAACCTCTATGACTCTATGCAGTTAACGGGCTGGATAGCTTCATTTTGTGCTGTAAATGACGCTTGATGCAGTGACTTTCTGACAGATAGAAATTCAGTTTAATGTCTCAGCAAAAGATAACACTTACCAAAACCATTTTAATGATGAGGTGTTTCTCATAGGCACTCTGCAAGCGGTAGTTCTCTGTGAAAAAGAAATACAGAGAAAAGTGACTCAATCACACTGATAGACACTGAATCCTCCTATACCAGTCAGAAACCAATCAGCAGAGAAGCTGATAGGAATTGGAGTGCAGCTTGAACCCAGATATTTCCTACATACTCACTGCTGAGTTAATTGACTATATTCCAATTCCAGGGTTTGGGCAACAAAAAAACCCTTTGATTATTGAGTTTTTACCAGCAGCTGGAGCAATGACATAACAAGCCCAGCTTCAAGAGCTGCAGATCATCAGGAATGTCCTTCAAACTCACCAAAACTCCTCCAAACCATTCAAAGTTATTACTCCAAAAATTCGATTTGGGTACAGCCTGGATTATGTTCTCAGGTTTCTTACTCCTGCAAAATATAGGGATCAGAGTGGCACAGTGATTAGCATCGCTGCTTCACAGCACCAGCTACCTGGGTTCGATTCCCGGTTTGGGTCACTGTTTGTGTGGAGTTTGCGCGTTCTCCCCATATCTGCGTGGGCTTCCTCCAGGTGCTCGAGTTTCCTCCCACAGTCCAAAGATGTGGAAGTTAGGTGGATTGGCCATGTTAAATTGATCCTGGGTGGGATGATGGTCAGTGCAGATGGGCTGAATGGCTTCTTCTGCATTGTAGGGATTCTATGAAGGAGAAGACCATTCAGCCCCTCCAGTTTGCTGCACAATCCACATGGTTAATGTGTACCTCAACTTCATTTCCCACCTTGGCTCCAACAAATATCAAAGTCAGGCAGGACACCTCCTATGTCCCACCCCTCCAACCCCTCTGTGAAGAGTCACTTCCTGCCATCACCCCTGGGCAGCCTTGTATTGGCTCGAAGACGGAGCATTCACAACCCATTTGGCAAAGAATTGCAAAGATACTGAATTAGTCCAATAACCACCCCCCTCCCCCCGCACCGCCATCTCCACTCTTCTCCCACTGCCTGTACACTCTTCCTTTGTGCAGATATTTCCAATTAAGATTCATTGAGTATCGTATATTTTTCGCATTCAGGATTTTTTTTTGGCCAATCACCATCAATCTCTGTCCTCTGGTTACCGAACCTACCCCGGGGCACTAGACACAGATTCTCCTTATTTATTCCATCGAATCTCTTCATGGTTTTGAATGCCTTGATTAAATCTTCCCTTTAACCTTCTGTGCTCTGGGGAAAACAATCCCTGCTTTTGCAGTCTCACCATGTAACTGAAGTCCTTTGTATCCTGATGAAATGAAATTGTTTAAAATCCAACATCATTGCAGTGGGTCAGATCTCAAACAATGATGAGACGGAATGAGATAGAGAATCTGGTGAACTGGTGTAGCAACGATACTCTCTCCCTCAATGTCAACAAAATGAAGAATATTGTCATCAACTTCAGGAAGTGTAAAGGAGAACAAGCTCCTGGCTACATCAATAGGAACCAAGTAGAAAAGGTCGACAGCTTCAAGTTTTTAGGTGTTCAGATCACCAACAACCTTTCCTGGTTCCCCCCATGCTGACATTATAGTTAAGAAAGCTCACCAAGTCTCTACTTTCTGAGTAGACTAAAGAAATTTGGCATGTCAGTTACGGCAGGAAACATTCTTTCTGGTTGTATCACAGGTTGGTATGACTCCTTCTCTGCCCAAGAGCGCAAGGAACTACAAAAGGTTGTGAATGTAGCTCAATCCATCACACAAACCAGCCTCCCATCCATTGACTCTGTTTATACTTCTGCTACCTCGGCAAAGCAGCCAGCATAATTAAGGACTCCACACATCCTGGATATTCTCTCTTCCACCTTCTTCCGTTGAGAAAAAGATACAAAAGTCTAAGTCACACACCAACCGACTCAAGAACAGCTTCTTCCCTGCTGCTGTCAGACATTTGAATGGACCTACCTTGCATTAAGTTGATATTTCTCTACACCCAACCAAGACTGTAACACTACATTCTACACTCTCTTGTTTCCTTCTCTATGAATGGTATGCTTTGTCTGTACAGCACACAAGAAACAATGCTTTTCACTGTATGCTAATATATGTGACAGTAACAAATCAAATCAAATCGAATTGTAAGATGTAAACCCTAGGGAGGGTGTGATTGGCCCATTTACTCCATTGCAAGGATTCTCCCGCTGCCCACTTACCACCTCCCTCTCCCCCCACGTGAAGGGAAAAGAGTTTTTGGTTCTTACCCATGTCAGTTAACCAGTAAGCGATCTTCTTGTAAACATCATCTAGAATTGTAACCACAACAGCCAAAAGGACTTTAGGAAAATACACGACTATCCGTGGCAATTCTTTAATACTTGACACAAATTCCTGGGAAAATGAAGCAGAAGAAAATTGATGAACAAGAGACGATGTGTGTCAGAGCTGAGTAAAAACTTCCTTTTGTGTTGGAGCTCCTCATCCTGGATTGTTACTGGGGTCTTGTGACTGCTGGTATGTCCGTCACACTGACAACAACTCTGCAATGCTAACGTCCTTATATAACGTATTAATCAGAGTTAGGTGATGGTGATCGAGGGATTTAAATTAGCATAGAGACTGAGGAGAACTTCCCAGTTTCTTCCTTGAATAACACCATGGGTTCGGAAGAGTGTGGAAACAGCAGCTCAGCATGAGTGCAACCTGTTACAGAGTGAACTTGGGAATTTGGTGAGTGAAAATATTTGGCGCATCGAGGGAGGAAGGAGCAGGCAAATAATTGTTTGTTCAGTAATCTTTCAAAATTTGGTAATTTAATACCAATTGTAAGGTTTTATTAATATTAGCAAGGTTTACTTGTAATAGCAGAACCTCATTGCTCTGGTTCCTTTTTGACTCAAGATCGCAAGAAACTGCAAAAGGTTATGAATGTACCCAATCCACAGCGCAAACCAGCTTCCCAGTCATTAACTCTGTCTATACTTCCTCCTGCGTCAGCAAAGCAGCCAGCATAATTAAGGACCCCACGCAACCCGGATATTCTCTCTTCCACCTTCTTCCGTCGGGAAAAAGAAACAGAAGTCTGAGGTCACGTACCAACTGACTCAAGAACAGCTTCTTTCCTGCTGCTGTCACACTTTTGAATGGACCTACCTTGCATTGAGTTGATGTTTCTCTACACCCTAGATATGACTGTAAATTACATTCTGCACTCTCTTGTTTCCTTCTCTATGTACGGTATGCTTTTGTGTGTACAGTGCGCAAGAAACAATACTTTTCTCTGTATGTTAATACACGTGACAATAATAAACCAAATCAAAGTAATTAATAATGAAAGAAGTAATAATTGATTAAAAATAAAATTAAAGTTAAAAAGTTTATTTATTAGTCATAAGTAAGGCTTACTCTGCAATGAAGTTACTGAGAAATTCCCCTAGTAGCCACTTTTTGGTGCCTGTTTTCAGTCAATTAACCTAAGCAGCGCGTCTTTCAGAATGTAGGAGGAAACTGGAAGACCTGGAGGAAACCCGTGCAGACACAGGGAGAATGTACAGACTGCACAGACAGTAATCCAAGTTGGGAATTGAACCCGGGTCCCTGGCGCTATGAGTCAGCAGTGCTAACCACCGTGCCACCATGCCACCCAGGTAAGAAAGATAACGAATATGGCATGGCGGGTGAGGTATTGCAACTGGAGAATGTAGGCATTCCTAAGCACCAGTGTGAGCCAGGACAAACACACCTGTGGTGAGTGCCAGTGGCTTGAGGAGCATCACCTTACTGTCACTCAGCTGGAGGCTGAGCTGCAGACAGTGCGAGGCACCAGTTGGGGGAAAGTGACCTGAACACTTTGTTCCAGGAGGAGATCACACTCCTTGGGTTCGCACCTTCTGGTTTGGTCACTGGTTAGGCACAGGGGGCTGCGACTGCCAGAGAGACAGATAGAGGGCTTGAGGGGTAACCTGCACCCTTACAATTGTCCAATCGGTTTGAGGTTATCACATTTGTGGGTGAACTAGCTCTAATACCATGGCACAAGAACCCATTCAAGTGGGGGGAAGTTCAGTTCATAGGAATGTAGCATACTATAATCCTCTAAGGCTACTATGGAAATAAAGCTTGGTTGAATATCTGTGTTAAATTGCAGAATGTCCTTTGGAATGTAGAATCAGTAGCCGGAATTTTAGCGCCTCGCCTGAAATCAAGGCAGGCGAGGTTCGCAGAACAGAATTCTCCGCTGGCCTCGGGCAGGATTTTGTGAGCCTCATCCGAGTGAGGTAGTAAAATCCCGCACAGTATCTTGCTGCTGAGATTTGCCATTAACATTTAAAAAGCAGTTGCTTATTCAGCAGCACAGTTTGAATTATCCCTGTGTCTACGTTGTACACAAATGGTTAATGACAATGTTTCGACAGCTGCCCGGTACTGACCTGCAGTTCAAAGCAGATTAACATGATCACAAAGACCACGCAGAGACAGAAGAGACACACAGGAAGACTGACAAAGTATTGGAACAACCTCCGTTTCCAAGGCGGGTAATAGAAGTCCTCGCAACCTGTAACTGGGCTAACTCGCTTAACACCCTGCCAGGAGAGAGAGAAAAGTATTAAAAATATTGTGCCATAACCCGTGTCCTTATCAAGCTGAGAGACATTACTTGGGAGTAGAATATTTTTTAATTCAGGCTCCACTCACCAATGTAAAACGAATTCCATTTCTACATCTTTCACCACCTCAGAACAGCCCAAAGCAACTTACAAGCATCAGCATAATTTGTAGCGTAATCCCTGTCGTAACACAGGAACCACAACAGCCAATTTACACATAGGAAACTCTCACAAGCAACAAGAAAGTAATGGTGAAATAATCGGACTTGCACTGATATTGTCTGGGATATTTTGGACAGGACACCAGGGAGAACTCGCCTGCTCTTCATCAGAATAATGGTCTGGATCACATATTGATGACTAGCTGGGCTAAGGGCTTGGTTCCTGGGTTAGAATTTTACAGTACAGACACAGGCCACACACCCCATCTGATCAGTGCCAGAGTTTATGCTCAATGTGGACCTATTTCCACCTCAGTGTATCCACTGGCCCTACGGGACGGAGTATCATCACGTCTCCAATTATTTTATCATAGAATCTCTATAGTACAGAAGGAGGCTATTTGGCCTATTGAATCTTCATCGACCACAATCCCACCCAGGTCCTATCCCTGTAACCCAATGTATTTATGCTTGCGAATCCCCCTAATACTCACAGCTAATTTAGCAAGGCCAATCCATTAACTTATACATCTTTGGACTATAATAAAGAAACTTCTTTACGCTGAGTGTGAGGTAAAAGTGGAATTTGTTATTGCAGGGAGCATTTGGTGCGAATGGCAGAGATATGTTCCAAAGGAAGGTGAAGAAACATCTGAGTGAGAAAGGAATAGAAAACATGTTGATAGCATGGAATGATGAGGGAGGCTTGTGTGGAGCATAAACACTAGCCTAGACCAGTCAGGCCGAATGGCCTTTCCCTGTGCTGTAAATTCTCTGTAGTTAACAAAAAGGTATTTCGTTGCCAGTTTATATTTTGGGTTCTACAGTGTCACACTTTATACCATGTGTGTAAACGTAGTCTAGATATTTGAGCCACGCTCACCCTGAACTGGGTCCTGGGCTCCTCGATAAGCTCTGGTGGTCGGTCTAACGTTCCCCATCTGTAAGCGAGCTCCGCACTCTGACGCTTCCAACCTTCCAGAAACAAGGTGGTCCACACAACATTAAACAGGGCAAAAGCCACACAGATCACATCACGGCTGGTCTGTTAAAGAAAGAAAACTTGCATTTATACGGCACCTCTCACCACCTCAGGATCTCCCAAAGTGCTTCCTAGCCAATGATATACCCTTGGAGTGTAGTCACTGTTGTAATGTAGGAAATGCAGTAGCCCATTTGTGCACAGCAACATCCCATAAAAAGCAACCTGATAAATGACTTGGTTTTTTTGTGATGTTGACTGAAGACTGAATCGGCCAGTACATCCTTGCTTCTCTTTGGAATATGGGGAAGTGATGGCCTAGTGGTATTATCGCTAGACTATTAATTCAGAATCTCAGAATCAATGTTCTGGGGACCCGGGTTTAAATCCCGCCGTGGCAGATAGTGGAATTTGAATTTAAAAAAACTATCTGGAATTAAGAATCGATTGATGACCATTGTTGGAAAAACCCATCTGGTTCACTAATGTCCTTTAGGGAAGGAAATCTACTGTCCTTACCTGGTCTGGTCTACATGTGATTCCAGAGCCACAGCAAAGTGGCTGACTCTCAATTGCTGATGGGCAATAAATGTTGGCCAGCCAGAGGGCTGTGAGATCTTTGGTATTTATCATAGAGCACGGGCAGGGTTTTGGCTAAACATCTCTTCCAAAAGACAAGATTACATCAGGTTTCGATAAACTCAATGAAGATAAACTCTTCTCATTAATAAATGGTATGCGGATCTGGGAGACAGGGATTTAAGGTTTTACACAAGAGATGTAGGGGGTTATAAAAAAGAATATTTTTACACAGCAAGTGTTAACAGCCTGGAAATTGTTGCCATGCAGGTGATGGAAGTGAAGACATTCAATGAGTTCAAATGAAAATATTAAATGGTCAGTTAAACTCACAGGGTTATAGTAGGGAGCTGGCATGGCCTCCTTCTGTGTCAGAATTGGATCTCTGAGAGTGTAACTCTCAGTATGAGGGTCTGATGGAATTTGTGCCCAAGTCACTGGAGTAGGATTTGAACCCATAACTTTCAGGATGAGACAGCTATCCAGGGAACTAGGGTGGATCCATAAGGGGCAGGTGGCAAATGGTGATTAGACTGTTACCTCACAGAACCAGAGACTTGGGTTCGATTCCCGGCTTGGGTCACTGTCTGTGCGGAGCCTGCACATTCTCCCTTGTCTATGTGGGTTTCCTTTGGGTGCTCCGGTTTCCTCCCACACTCCAAAGATGTGCTGGTTAGGGTACATTGGCCATGCTAAATTCGCCCTCAGTGTGTACCCGAACAGGTGTCGAGTGTGGCGACAGGGGGATTTTCACAGTAACTTCATTGCAGTGCTAATGTAAGCCGACTTGTGACACCAATAAGTGACTAAACCTGTAAAGCTTTATTGCAAATCCTTCACTGAGAATACAGCTGTTTGACTTGAGCTTCTCTCATTAATCTGTAACGTTCAGTGTGCAAGGGATAATATCCTGATAGTGTATTCTTGCATGAGTGGAAATTCAGGAGTGACTTCTGGTCTTTATAGTGAAGATAACTCATTCAATTCTACCTGGTCAGACTCTGTAAATGTCCAGAGTCCGAAGCCGATCACAGCTGGGTAAATCATGCACCATGTGTAGTATCCGAGCCAGGAAAAATACATCGCAATTTTAACCCCAAAGTATTCACAGATCTCGTCTGCAACAGAAGAGAAGATAGATTCATCAGCTGAGAACACACAGGAAATGGTTAACACAACAAGGGTTTTAGCAAAGGCCTAGTCTCCTGGTGCAAGAGGCCCCACAGTGCAGGACATGAATGAGGCCTACAGTGCAGGATACCAGCAAGGCCCCACGGTGCAGGACACCAGGAGGCCCCACGGTGCTGGAAAGCAGGAGGGCCCCATGGTGCAGGACACCAGGGAGGCCCCACGGTGCAGGATACCAGCAAGGCCCCACGGTGCAGGACACCAGGAGGCCCCACGGTGCTGGAAAGCAGGAGGGCCCCATGGTGCAGGACACCAGGGAGGCCCCGCGGTGCAGGACACCAGGGAGGCCCTGCAGTGCAGGACACCAGGGAGGCCCCATGGTGCAGGACACCAGGGAGGCATCATGGTGCAGGACACCAGCGAGGCCCCACAGTGCAGGAAAGCAGGAGGGCCCCACGGTGCAGGACACCAGGGAGGCCCCATGGTGCAGGACACCAGGGAGGCATCATGGTGCAGGACACCAGCGAGGCCCCACAGTGCAGGAAAGCAGGAGGGCCCCACGGTGCAGGAAAGCAGGAGGGCCCCACGGTGCAGGACACCAGGGAGGCCCCGCGGTGCAGGACACCAGGGAGGCCCCGCGGTGCAGGACACCAGGGAGGCCCCGCGGTGCAGGACACCAGGGAGGCCCCGCGGTGCAGGACACCAGGGAGGCCCTGCGGTGCAGGACATCAGGGAGGCCCCATGGTGCAGGACACCAGGGAGGCATCATGGTGCAGGACACCAGCGAGGCCCCACAGTGCAGGAAAGCAGGAGGGCCCCATGGTGCAGGAAAGCAGGAGGGCCCCACGGTGCAGGACACCAGGGAGGCCCCGCGGTGCAGGACACCAGGGAGGCCCCACGGTGCAGGACACCAGGGAGGCATCATGGTGCAGGACACCAGGGAGGCACCACGGTGCAGGATACCAGGGAGGTACCCAGTGCAGGACATGAGAGAGGCTCCAAGGTGCAGGAAAGCAGGAGGTCTGTAGTCAAACGGGCCATCTAAAATGGTGTTTTGGAAAGCATTCTGGGACAATTGGGCAAGAAACTAAACCGACAGGCTGCAGTTTAAGGACAGAAACAAACAGGCTGCAAGCCTGATGAGTGAATAAACAGGATATGGATCGTCTCCAGAATGAAAGAGACTTTCTGGTCACACTGGGTTGTGTACCAGACATAAGGGCACCGTAAATCCTTATTTAGGAGGGAGGTATTTTACCTCCAGCACCTACAGGCATAGCCGCTGGGGACACACCCGGAGATCAGTGTGATAGCACCTGATTGGATTCTTATCGATCATGGTAATCAAGTTCTGATCAATTGATTGGCAATGGCCAAAAAGGAGCATGAAACCAAATGAGGTATAAAGGGTATTGCACAACCAGGAATTGTTCTCTCTCTCTGACCCCACGAACAAGCTACAACAACGGTGAACGTCGCTTGCAAGAGGGAAGGAAAGAATAAAGACCAGAACCAGAATACCAGAGCAGAACAAAGGACCAGAATACGCAGACGACTACCAAGACGAGCGCTCAGATAAAGGCCAATATCTGCTTGGGTACTTGCCAGTCACGCAAAGTTAAGTCAAGGCCTCATATTGAACTTGAATTCTAGTACTTCCTGTAAGATAACTTATTGTTGGTCAAGTGGGTGATTATTGATTGTGTGGGTTTAAATAAATATTGGTTGTACTAACAAGACGTCTACTTGTAGTTATTTGTCCACCGTATAAGGGTTCAAACAGATTGAGCGGCAGGCAACAAGGTCCTGCGGTGCAGGACCGCAGGAGGGCCCCGCGGTGCCGGACCGCAGGAGGGCCCCGCGGTGCCGGACCGCAGGAGGGCCCCGCGATGCCGGACCGCAGGAGGGCCCCGCGGTGCCGGACCGCAGGAGGGCCCCGCGGTGCCGGACCGCAGGAGGGCCCCGCGGTGCCGGACCGCAGGAGGGCCCCGCGGTGCCGGACCGCAGGAGGGCCCCGCGGTGCAGGAGAGCAGGAGGGCCCCGCGGTGCAGGAGAGCAGGAGGGCCCCGCGGTGCAGGAGAGCAGGAGGGCCCCGCGGTGCAGGAGAGCAGGAGGGCCCCGCGGTGCAGGAGAGCAGGAGGGCCCCGCGGTGCAGGAGAGCAGGAGGGCCCTGCGGTGCAGGACAGCAGGAGACTCTATGGCTCAGAATGCAGCAAGTTTAAACTTTAAAGATAGGAAGGCGACATTATATAAATCAGCATTTAGTGTTCAGTCTGAGAACTGTCGGCCTCAACAGGACTTTCTGAATCTCCTGTACGTACCTATTGGCTGTGATTCACAGACAGCCTGAACCCAGGATTTCACCAGTCGATTAAGGATCCGCTGCTCATGGATGGGAAGCACTTGCTGAATTATCCCTCGGGTCAGGAGCTCTGCAACTGGACACAACACGCACCGGTCAGTATTCCCACAACTCAACACAACTCAGAGATTCATCTCCTCCCACCGCATTTTCCCAGATCCACATTCATCCCTACCCTCCAATACCCCTCACCCCCCAACACCCCTCACCCCCCCAACACCCCTCACCCCCCAATACCCCTCACTCCCCCCAACACCCTTCACCCCCCCAACACCCCTACCCCAAACCCTCACCCTCCAACACCCCTCACCCCCCCCAACACCCTCACCCCCCAATACCCCTCACCCCCAACACCCTTCACCCCCCAACACCCCTCACCCCCAAACCCCTCACCCCCAACACCCTTCACCCCCAACACCTCTCACCCCAACACCCCTACCCCAAATACCCCTCACCCTCCAACACCTTCACCTCACAAACACCTCTCACCCCACACCCCTACTCCCAACATCCCTACCCTCCAACATCCTACCCCCCAACACCCTCACCCCCAGCAACTCCATACCCACAATTCACCCCCAACACCCCTACTCCCCAACAACCTCACCCCCAGCAACTCCATACCCACAATTCACCCCAACCCCCTATCCCCAACACCCTACCCCAACCCCCCTACCCCAACACCCCTACCCCCCAAAACACCCCTACCCCCCCAAACGCCCCTACCCCCCATCACCCCTACCCCCCCAATATCCTACCCCCCCAATACCCCTACCCCCCCAATACCCCTACCCTCAACACCCCTATTCCCAACATCCTCACCCTCAACACTCATAGTGATGGACCAATGAGAGGGATGGACACAAAGAAGCCTGTGGAGGAAATGAAGCCAAGTTCAAACTGGGAGAGGATGTAAAGGCTTTGAGCTCAGATCTGGACCCAGGCATCTGGAGGGAGGCAGGCAAAAGGCTGGTGTTATATTGAATAACGGGGAGGGTCTGTCGTGTGTGGGGGCTGTAAACCCCATTCACAAAAGGAATCTCCACAGAGCCCTGTGTGCTGATTAGATGCTACTTACTGATTGGCTGTCCCTCCAGGAAGTGGATGTTGTGTAGACTTTCTCCTTGTTTTGCTCGCAGGTTCTGGAGCCAGTGTCGGATAATGCTCTGTCTCTCCTGTGAGGACACAAAACCTTTTCATTTCAAAAACAAACGCTCGAACCATTTCTTTCCAATTCAGCAGAGTGACATCCAGTTACAGTGGATTTTACCGCACTGGAGCTGGCCATTTGGCCCAACTGCTCCATTCTGGTGTTTATGCTGCACATGAACCTCCTCCCATCGCTCTTCACCTCACTCTATCAGCTTATCCTTCAAATTCCTTCTCCCTCAGGCAGTCATCCAGTTTCCCTTTGCTATGTGACTCCCCCATCCGCACAACCCCCCCCATTCTGTCAGCAACTCCCCATGGTCCCCTTGATTGAGTTTTTATAACATGCGCATTTCAAAAGGTAACATGGGAGTTTCTATTTTTGTTACATACGCCTCTCTCACTCTCTTGCTGTCTCTCTCTCTCTCTCTTGCTCACTCTCTCTCTCCCTCTCTTTCTCTGTCTTTCTCTTGCTCACTCTCTCTCTTGCTTGCTTCCTCTCCCTCCCTCTCTCTCTCTTGCTCAGTGTGACAGGAAAGCACCAGCAGGAAACCCATGCAGATACGGGGAGAATGTGCAGACTTCACACAGACAGTGACCCGAGGCCGGAATTGAATCTGGGCCCCTGGCATCGTGAGGCAGCTGTGCTAACCACTGTGCTGCCATGCCACCCTAAGCTGTGCCTCGTGAGTGCAATCTCACCACCCGTTCACACCACATTCCCACTTGGAGGAATTGGTCCCCAGCCAAATCTCCGTTCACTACAGTGGGATGGGAGAATCCCGCCGGTGTGAATGGTGGTAAGATTCTGGCCGGTGTGTTTCGGGTGATGTTGGTTGAGGGGTGATACTGGGCCACAGCACCGGAGAGAACCCCCATGGATTGGACGGAAGGCCCGTGGAGATAGCAGCTGTGGGATCTTTCACATCTACCTGAGACAGAACCCTGAGTTTATCATCTGATCTGAAGGACAGCACCTCAGACAGTGCAGCACTCCCTCAGAACTGCACCCAGTGCCTGGATGCTGTGCTTAAATCTTGCAGAGGGTTTCTGTGTATTTGTGGTATAAACACTTTTCCCAATATGGTGAACACCCTGCCCACCCCCCAGACTGCCTCACCTGGGAAGTGAAGAAATAGATTTCATTTTCAATGTTTTCATAGATGTAATCCTCCTCACAGGAAAATGCCCTCGACCCTCCCCCAAACTCTTCCTTCACTGGTTTCCGCAGACCCGTCTCCTCAGCACCTCGGAGCAAGCTGTAGGCAGAATTGAGAGGGAATTATGGAATTCTGCAGTGCAGAAGGAGGCCATTCTGCCCATTGAGTCTGCACTCTCCACCATCCCATCTAGACCCTATCCCCATGACCCCATGCATTTATCCTAACTAGTCCCCCTAACACTAAGGGACAATTTAGCATGGCCAATCCACCTAACCCGCACATCTTTCGGACTGTGGGAGGAAACCGGAGCACATGGAGGAAACCCACGCAGACACAGGAAGAATGTGCAGACTCCACACAGACAGTGACCCAAGCCGGGAATCGAACCCGGGTCCCTGGTGCTGTGAGGCAGCAGTGCTAACCAATTGGCCACCGTCTGAGTGGTCACCAATCAAGCTCCATAAAGGCCCACATGTACAATTCACACTCACTCCCACTCAAACCCTCCCCCGAATTCCTGTCCACATTGTGTGTGACCCCAGACAGGACACTCTGTCCCACACACATTCTAAATACACACAGCAGCAGGCAGCCCCCCACCCCCCAATCTCCACCAGCAACCACCCCCCATAAAATACACCCAACACAAACTGAACCCCATTCACACCGGACCCCGGTGACACCTACTTCTGATAGGTCGCTGTCACGAAGAACGCGTACACATTAGTGTGTTTGTGATGTCGGATCTGGATGATCAGCTCTGGGATTCCCAATCGTATGTGATTCAGTAACCATAGTAACGTGTGGTCATCCGTCGTCTCTGTGGGAATAATGAAACAAATCCCTTGGTGGTTAGGAAGGCAAACGGATTTCAGGGAGGCGCAGTGGCACAGTGGGTTAGCGCTGCTGCCTCACAACGCCAGGGTCCAATTCCCAGCTTGGGTCACTGTCTGCATGGGTTTCCTCTGGCTGCTCCAGTTTCCTGTCAAAGTTGTGCAAGTTCAGTGGATTAGCCCATGCTAAACTGACCCTTAGAGTGGGTTTTTACACCTGTGGGAAAATGCCATAAAATCGGGCGTAAAGCGGCGAGTGTGAGTGGCGGGATTTTACAGTAGCTGAGTTTCCACCATTGTTAGCCTCACCCTGGTAATGGACAAGAGGCTGGTTAATTTAAATTTATCTAACTGCTGTTTAACATCTGCTTAGTGAACCCCACTCTCAATTGTGCAGGCCCTCCCCTCTTCATGACCTTGTTAGGAAAGATTGTCGTTGTTGAGGAATAGACGTGTTTCCCATGAATGGGGAGAAGTTGTGTTGGCCTCGCTGTGGAACCAGAGGGCATTGAGGCCTCCCTAGGAGGCTGAAGGCAAGGGGGGGTGACCCTTGGGTGATGCCAGACTGTCAGTGCCAGCCTGGCACCTGGGCAATGCCCACCAGGCAGTGCCAGAAGGTGGGACTAATGGGATCACCATCAAGGGTGAGCCCTGTGGGTGGGTGGGGCCAATGGGGGGTGGGGCCTGTGGGGGAGGGGCCCCACTGTCACACTGCACTCAATCAGTGGCAGAGAGATTGTGTGGGCGGGGGAAGTACTTTGGCAGGGGCTGCATCTCATTTAGGAGCCGCAGCATCATGTTGCAGCTGTACAAAACTCTAGTGCGGCCGCACTTGGAGTATTGTGTGCAGTTCTGGTCGCCACATTATAAGAAAGATGTGGAGGCATTGGAGAGGGTACAGAGGAGGTTTACTAGGATGTTGCCTGGTATGGAGGGCAGGTCCTATGAAGAGAGGTTGAAGGATTTGAGGTTGTTTTCGTTAGAAAGGAGGCGGCTAAGGGGGGATCTTATTGAAGCATATAAGATGATTAGAGGTTTGGATAGGGTGGACAGTGATAGCCTTTTTCCTAGGATGGAGAAAGCTAGCACGAGGGGACACAGCTTTAAATTAAGGGGTATGAGTTATAGGACGGATATCAGAGGTAGGTTCTTTACTCAAAGAGTGATTAGGGAGTGGAATGCCCTGCCTGCAGCTGTTGTAGATGCGCCAAGTTTGGTGGCGTTTAAGAGGTTAATTGATAAGTATATGGAAGAGAAGGGAATGGTTTAGTTTGGAGGGGCATTGCTTTTTATTTTGGTCGGCACAACATCGAAGGCCGAAGGGCCTGTTCTGTGCTGTATTGTTCTATGTTCTATGTTCTATATCTCGGGCTGCAGACCCCCACAGTTGCCGGGGGGGGGTTTAGTGTGGTGGAGCTGCTTGAGCCTGACAGATCTCTCTTTGTCTGTCAGACCCCTGCTAACAGCTAATGCGCGCGTGCATCATTAGAGGTCTGCACGCGCGCAACACCTCCCCCTGCAGGCTATCTGGTAAGTTAAGCCCCACCTACAATCTCTCTGGCTAGAAACTGACGAGTCCAAAATTTTGCGGACAGAGTGCATAAAATTGGGCCTGAAAACTCACCCAAAAGATAGATCTGGAACTCTTCCAGTTTCATGCCTGCCGACACTTCAAAAAAACTCAATAAATTTAGTATCGGGGGTTAGCAGGGTAAATACATGGGGTTGGGGCCTGTGTGGAATTGTGGTTGGGCAGACTCGATGGGCCAAATGGCCTCCTGCACTGTAGGGATTCTATGATTCTAAAAGAATAAAGCACAGTGGGGGGTACATACATCATGTGGATTGCAATGGTCCAACACAGCAGCTTACCATCACCTTCTTAAGGGGCAATTAGGGAGGGGCAATAAATGCTGGGCCGAGCCAGTGACATCCGCTTCAAATTGAAAATAAAAATAAAGCTGTTGAGGTTGAGGAAGATAGAAATTCTTCTTCGCCAAGGATGTTAATTGTTGTGGAATCAAACTGGTTCGATAGAGTTGAGACTCCTATCAGTCATAATCGGCTGTAGTCGAAATGATGGAACAGATTGGAGGGGTTGAATGGTCTCCTCACATTCCTATGGTCTGCCAATGATGAGCTCCACACGGAGTAACCAACTTCCTCAAGTATCTGAACCTCTCCACTCCCTCCCTCCGAGACGGAGACTGAACTGGCTACAGAGTGCCCTGACCTTCCCGTAAACTCTGTCTTTCTCCTTATTAGCAATTTGGTGCCTGGAAAATCCAAAGGATGGGATGTTGCCAGTGTCAGTGTTCCTGTAACACGACTCTGTGTGCTCGTCAGTAAGCTAGTCTGCAATATGGCTTAACATGTGATTAAGAGTAGATGAAACGCAGTTTAACACTGAGCATTGGCACGGGCACAATGGACCAAACAATTCCTCTGTTCCGGCAGTAATCCCTGCGAGCAACTGTGGCAATTGTACAGACTCCAAGTTATTCAGATGGTTGGGAAATTGGCTGAATGAAAGAGTGTGGGGAGCATGGACAGTTCCTTTCATTGATAGAATGTGGCCTCCCACAGGATTGGAGGTCTCAGCTATCAATTGTATTGATTATCATAGAATTATAGAATCCATCAGTGCAGAAGGAGGCTGTTCAGCCCATCAAGTCCGCACTGACCATCCAGGCCCTATCCCCATAACCCCATGCATTTACCTCAACTAGTCTACCTGACACTAAGGGGCAATTTAGCATGACCAATCCACTAAACCCACACATCTTTGGACTAGGGGAGGGAACCGGAGCACATGGAGGAAACCCATGCAGACACAGGGAGAATGTGCAGACTCCACACAGACAGTCACCTAAGCCAGGATGAACAAGGTGATGGGATAGAAAGTCACATATCCAAGTTTCCTGCTGACACAGATCGTTGGCGTTACTCGCTGTGTCGACGAAAGTGTAACACTGCAGAAATATTCAGAGTGAGTGATTGGGCAATACTGGGACAAAATGGATTTCAATGTGGACATCCACTTTGGACCTAGAAAGGACAAGACAGGATAACTTCTAAATATAAAAACTTGGAGGCACTGGGAATGCAAAGAGGCTTCGGGATCCAGGAACATTGATCATGAAAATGTCAGGAACAGGTACAAAGAATAGTTTTTTCAGAATCTCTACAGTGCAGAAGGAGGCCATTCGGCCCATTGAGTCTGCACTGACCACAGTCCCACCCAGGCCCTATCCCCATAGCACCACACATTTATCCTGCTAATTCCACCAAACCCAGCTGGTCCCCCTGACATGAAGGGGCAATTTAGCTCAGCCAATCAACCCAACCCACAGATTTTTGGACTGTGGGAGGAAACCAGAGCACCTGGAGGAAATCCACGCACACATGAGTAGAATGTGCAAACTCCATACAGGCAGTGACCCAAGCTGGGAATCAGACCCAGGTCCCTTGTGTTGTGAGACAACAACACTAAACACTGTGCCACCAAGCCAGCCCAGCCTCAGCCTTTAATGAGAAAAGCTAATGGAAAATGTTGGTCTTTCTATCGAGGGGAATGGAATATAGGGCAGGGTTATGCATCAGCTAAACTTCAGGAAGGACATGCTGATCTTGAAGTGGCTTAGATTTAACACACTAACATGTGAACTCCACAGGTTACTTTTTGAGGAAAAGACTGCACACAAACTGGGTGAGAAGATGCCGCAATCAAAATTTGCAATTGGGTAATTAGAGCAATGATGTAGGTTTTGTAGTTACGGTTGGAATGCAGGAAAGGTGGCAGACAATTTATGCACAGCAAGATCCCACAAAAAGCAATGTGATAATGTCCACAAGAACTAGAAGCAAGTGTGGATCATCTGGCTCCTCAAGCCTGCATCGCTGTTCAGTAAGATCGTGGCTGATCTTTTTGTGGACTCAGCTCCACTTATATGCCTGCTCACCAGAACCCTTAATTCCTTTACTGTTCAAAAACTCATCTATTCTTGCTTTAAACATATTCAATGAGGTGGCCTCAACTGCTTCACTGGGCAGGGAATTCCACACATTCACAACCCTTTGTGTGAAAGTCCAAAATCTTCTCCCCCTTATTTTGAGGCTATGCCTCTAGTTCTAGTTTCCCCCACCAGTGGAAATAACTTCCTTGCTTCTATCTTATCTATTCCCTTCATAATCTTCTATGTTTCTATAAGACCTCCCCTCATTCTTCTAAATTCCAGTGAGTATAGTGTCAGTTTACTCAGTCTCTCCTCATAAACCAACCCTCTCAATTCCAGAACCAACCTAGTGAATCTCCTCTGCACCCCCTCCAGTGCCAGTATATCCTTTTTCAAATAAGAAAACCAAAACTGTATACAGTACTCCAGGTGTGGCCTTACCAGCACCTTATACAGCTGCAACATAACATCACTGTTTTAAACTCCCTCCCTCTAGCAATGAAGGATAAAATTCCATTTGTCACTTTAATTACCTGCTGCACCTGCAAATCAACTTATTGTGATTCATGTACAAAGACACCCAGGTCCCTCTGCACAGCAGCATGCTGCAATTTTTTACCATCTAAATAAAAGTCCATTTTGCATGTTATTTCTACCAAAATGGATGACTTCACATTTACCAACATTGTGCTCCATTTGTCAGATCCTTGCCCACTCACTTAGACCATCTATAGCCCTTTGCAGACTTTCAGCGTCCTTTGCACATTTTGTTCTACCACCCATCTTAGTGTCATCTGTGAATTTTGATACACGACACTTGGTCCCCAACTATCCCCAACTGGGATAGTGGGAAGAAGATCCCTTCCCCTCTCTCCTTCAGTGGCTGTGGGGTCTGTATCATGTGGGGCAACATGGTGGCATAGTGGTTAGTGCAATTGCCTCACGGTGCCAGGGATCCAGATTTGATTCCAGCTTGGGCCACTGTCTGTGTGAGTTCTCGCCATGTCTGCATGGGTTTCCTCTGGGTGCCCTGGTTTCCTCCCTCAGTCCAAAAGACATGCTGGTTAGATGCATTGACCATGCTAAATTCTTCCTTAGTGTACCTGAACAGGTGCCAGAGTGTGGCAACTGGGGGATTTTCATTGCAGTGTTAATGTAAGCCTTAATTGTGAAGAAAAAGTAAACTTTCTACACCAGTCTCAAAGAGCATCTAATTTAAAGTATCACACCTCTGACTGTACAGCACTCCCTCGGTACTGCACCTAGAAGTGCAAGTCTGGATTTTGAGTTGAAATTTGAATCCAGAACCTTCTGCCTCAGTGGCACTGTTACTCAGTGAGACCCACAGGACCGAGTTTCACTCAAGGGCTTGTCATTATGCTGATTGGGCAGACAATTTATTGCCCTCTGTCAAAAAGCTGTATATAGCTGGAAAACCCACCATCTGAATTCCAAAGGACTGGATATTGCTTTTCTATCTGAATATTGAGAGTGGTAGTCAGTAGGATATTAAATGGTGTTGATTGTTAGACAAGGATATAGAGGTGAGTGAGAAAGAAAACCACCAGACTCAGCACTCCCAGGATACAAGGCACCCGACCAATCACTGAGCTTTCCTGATGTCGGTGGTCCCAAATCCGCACTGGCCAGCTGCGTCCACTCAGCAACTAGCCTCCTAATTGGCTGCCTCCACACTCACTGTCCAATTCCGAGGACAGTGGACAGACCTCATTCCCAATCAGAGGACTGGAAGTATTGACAGCCCCAGCGGAAGAGATGGGCATTGCTGAGGCAGGTCAGAAGCTACAAAGGCACCTCAACCTGGAGGCATGGGTCAGAGGTGTGGATATATACTGAACGTTGTGAGAGGTGAAGCCATTCAGCCACTCGGAGTGGAGACCTCCAGGGGCTACATGGTTAGAAAGGCAGGTACAATGTTTCCTTCCCATTGTGGACAATAAAAAATGGCTACACCAGTGATTTAACAATAATAATGGCAATAGTGGCTTTATATTGGCTTCTCTGGATGAGAGCTAAGCATGATTTCTTTTGGTCAATTTATAGATTAAAGCCAGATGCAGGTTGTAAAGTTGCTCTGATTTGGGAACTGTGATCTGAAGCTTCCCCAGATAAGGGAAGTTGTCTACATTAATCTAGACAGAGTGGCTTTGATTTAAATGGTTGCTATGTATGGAGCATGCAGTTTGAACTAAGCATTAGGGCATTGTTCAAAAGTAATTTCACTGGATGTTCAAACCATGTATTTGGTTTCTGGTTACACAGTTGACTAGATGACAGAAAATTTTCCGGAAGTGAATGGAGAATTGTGGATAAAGAGACATGTGCAGCCTTTGTTTGCCAGTGATAATTCAGAGACCAACCATCACAAGAAGACTGGTGCCCTGAAGGATGCTTCAGAGAAGAAGAAGATAAATTCTATATCGAGGATATTTCTTAGCCAAGGTTTTCCTAAATTCGGTAGTATCTACTTTCAGTGAAATAGTTAAAATTAATGCTCAGTTAAAGTTCAGTAAAGAATTACTGAATCATAGAGTCCTACAATGCAGAAGGAAGTCATTACGTCCATTGAGTGTGACTGACCACAATCCTACCCAGACCCTGGGAATTAGAGTCAGCTCCATCCTGGATCCAGCGGTTCACTAATGGCTGCCACCATGTTATGGAGCCACCATCTGAGAGGGTTATTGCAACCTTATTGGCACTGATGCCTTCATTGCTGCTGAAACCTTTCCAACATCCCTGAGACCCTCAGCCATTTCCCCTGCTCAGCTACCATGAGTGCTCAATCCATCCCGCTGTTCCATAACTGCCCTATCCCCACCAGTCCTCCACCCCTCACCCGCCTCCTCGACAGTCCCACTGGCTACCACACAGGTCACTCTCACTGCTGCACCATCTGAGTGGTTGCGAGGAACTGTCAATCACTTTGCAGTTTAGGATAACCCCACCTCACTGTCTAGGTAACTTCCAAAGTAGCATAGCGCTGTGATCATAGCAGACAACTCAATTGCATAATTAATCTTCTGTTAAAATTTAGAATGATTTGTCTTTTTGGTTGGACGGTGATATCCTTTTAGTGGTGAATACCATTTGTTTTGCTACTGTGCAGCAGCAGCGTGAAACACCTTCCAGGGTAATCTGTGGTACTTTTCAAAACAAAAGTCATTCGTTAACTCGTTCATTCTCCATGTAGCTACCAATCAGAGTCCACCTGCCAACCAATCAAAACTTTCTTCTCATGCAGAATAATTGGTTGTTCCTTTTGAGAGTTGGTATTTTTGCATCTGTCCTGATGAGTGCAAGATGAAAAGCTTCAACAACATGTGTCTTTTTCAGCTATACTCATATTCTGTCTGCCAAACAATGAATTAATTTGATTGATTAGGCAAATCGTCAGTAAAGATGGACCAGGTTATGATTATGACCAAGTATCTAATACTCAAGATACTCAAATGTGTAGTTTTGAGAACAGGACATTGGATGATAATTGATAAATGCAATTTTCCTGCCACATGCTAACACAATCTGGTCATGAGTTCATGTGTAACTAACTAGCTGAACTGTTGGATGACATGTTCAAAATCACAATAGTTTCACTGCCTATTGTTGTTTGTTCAGAGTATGCAATGTTTAAAATTACAGCGCATTGAAATTGTTCTCTGAAGATTTGAAATGAGTTCCACAGGAAGGGATATGGGGCTAAAATTAATTTAATTGGTCATTTCTCAGTTACTTGAGGTCTATGGATTTGGGGTCTCAATTTCGGGTTTAGACATATTGAGGGTGATATCATTCAATGGCCCCTCCGCTAGATCCCTGCCATTGGTCATTCAACATGTCAATCATGCAAGCCTTCCTCAGCCTTTTGCATATGTCCCAGTTTTGACATTTGAGAATTTGGTGGCTCTACACAACTCCCTCTTTGGGGCATGGAGAAGGGAGGTTGCCTTGGTTCAGATGATGACTTGTACACCAGTGGTCAAATCAGAGCCTTCATCACCTCCATTGGCTATTGCCTCTGTGGTAGTTGTGCCTGATCCCTCCTGTCTCTAAGAAAGTGCCCACTGGCAGCAACAGATTGAGAATCTCCATTCCCCTTACTTCTCCCCCCTCCCTGACCACTGCCCTCGCCATCCTCTCCCCTCCATCCACTGTAAGCTGCAGCAATCAAGCTCAGAACATTTAGCCTATTCTCTCTGAATTAGTTACTACTCACAAGGGTCTTAGTCATACCTGGAAATGTCATCAATACATCACAATTCTCTGTTGGAACTGTCTTCATCCATGATTTATGGGACATGATGTAACGTCCCGCCTGGAGGAAACTTTTCCCAAATAGTTTATCTGTGGGAATACAAAAACAGAATCAGCAGACAGTACAGAGTGCAATTCATCTTACACAGAGAGGGGAGTGAGACAGAAACAGTGGGATTTTCTGTGCAAGTGTGAGTTCTTTATGGATGATGAGGAGTTCAAGAATCTGTACAAACCCCCAGCGCAACCTCACACTTAACGCAACCTCGCTCCCCGGTGCGACCTTACCCCCAGTGGAACCTCACCCCCAGTGGAACCTCACCCCCAGTGCAATCTCAACCTCAGTGTAATTCCAACCCCAAAGAAGCCTCACCCCCAATGCAATATCACCCGCAATGCAACTTCATCCCCGATGCAATCTCACCTGCAATGCAACTGTCTGCTTTAGGATATTAATGGAAAAGGACGAGACTGGCCCAAAAGGGAAGGTATTTAACTGGGGGAGGGCTAGATACAGCCAGATTAGGCAAGATCTTAAAGATACCGACTGGGATAAGCTTTTCGAGGGCAGATTGATGAGGTACATGTGGGAGTCTTTCAAGGAAAAACTAAACTCTCTGCAGGAAAGATACGTGCCGGCAAGGAGGAAGGATGGGAAAGGTAGGATTAGAGAACCGTGGCTTACCAGGGAGATTGAGGACTTGATCAGGAAGAAGCGAGAGGCTTACATTAGATCTAGGCAACTGGGGACTGAGACAGCGCTGGAAGCTTATAGAGAGTGTAGACGGGATCTTAAAAGGGGTATTAGAAAGGCAAAAAGGGGCCATGAGGTGGCTCTGGCAGGTAGGATTAAGGAAAATCCAAAGGCATTTTACACCTATGTAAGGAGCAAAAGGATGGTTAGAGGCAAGATTGGACCTCTTAGGGACAGAGGAGGGGATCTATGCTTAGAGCCTGAGGGAATGGGGGAGATCCTGAATGAATACTTTGCGTCGGTATTCACACAGGAGACTGGACAGATGTCTGTTCCTGATGTTGACAAAGTTGAGGATCGGTTGAGGGAAATAAGGATTACGAGGAAAGAGGTGTTGGGGCTGTTAGGCAGCTTAAAGACATATAAAGCTCCGGGGCCTGATGGCATTTACCCCAGGCTGCTAAGGGAGTTGAGGGAAGACTTGGCTGGGCCTCTGACGCAAATCTTTGTCTCTTCCTTGGACACAGGTGAGGTCCCAGAGGACTGGAGGATAGCAAACGTAGTACCGTTGTTTAAAAAAGGTCAGAGGGATCACCCAGGGAACTATAGGCCGGTGAGCTTGACTTCAGTTATAGGTAAGCTAATGGAGAGGATCCTTAGGGACAGGATGTATGAGCATCTGGAGCGCTGCGATCTGATCAGGGATACGCAGCATGGCTTCGTCAAGGGGAAGTCTTGTCTTACAAATCTAGTGGAATTTTTTGAAGAAGTGACAAAAACAGTTGATGAAGGACAGGCTGTTGATGTCGTCTACATGGATTTCAGTAAGGCGTTTGACAAGGTTCCTCATGGTAGACTGATAGAGAAGGTGAAGGCGCATGGGATACAGGGTCGGGTACGTAGATGGGTCGAGAACTGGCTCGGGAGGAGGAGACAGAGGGTAGTAGTGGAAGGCTCTTTTTCCGGCTGGAAGCCTGTCACTAGTGGAGTGCCACAAGGCTCAGTACTAGGTCCTCTTCTATTTGTGGTCTACATAAACGACTTGGAAGTTGGGGTAGGTGGTGAGATCAGCAAATTTGCTGATGACACCAAGATGCTTGGATTGGCGGGTACAGAGGAGCAGTGTCAGGCAATACAACAGGACATAGATAGGTTGGTAGACTGGGCAGATAGATGGCAAATGGAATTTAATCCGGATAAATGCGAGGTGATGCATTTTGGCCGGAAAAATGTAGAAGAGAGTTATAGGATAAAAGGTAAAACTATACGGAGCATAGAGACGCAGAGAGACTTGGGGGTGCAGGTTCACAAGTCTCTGAAGGTGTCCTCACAGGTGGAGAAGGTGATAAAGAAGGCGTATAGTATGTTAGCTTTCATAGAAAAGGGTATAGAATACAAGAGTAGGAGTTTGATGTTGCAGTTGTATAGAACGTTGGTTAGGCCTCACTTGGAATACTGCGTCCAGTTCTGGTCGCCGTACTATCGGAAGGATGTGGAGTCCTTGGAGAGAGTGCAGAGGAGGTTTACCAGGATGCTGCCTGGTATGGAAGGACTGTCTTATGAGGAACGATTAAATAGACTGGGGTTGTTTTCCCTTGAAAGACGTCGGCTTAGAGGGGATCTCATAGAGGTGTATAAGATTATAAGGGGTATAGATAGAGTAAATGGAGGTAAACTTTTTCCACCTTCAGAAATGGATAGGACGAGGGGTCATGGCCATAGGGTGAGGGGGGCTATGTATAAGACGAATATTAGAGGGCAGTTTTTCACACAAAGGGTAGTGGGGGTGTGGAATGCACTGCCGAGTAAGGTGGTGGGAGCAGGCACGCTGGGGCTGTTTAAGGGTCTCTTGGACAGCCACATGAGCGGTATGCAGATAGAGGGATATATTAGGACTGTTTAACTACGGCTTTTTTCCACAGGTAATTCGGTCCATACTTTGAGCATGCATTCGGCAGGTGGTGCGAGTACAGCTCTTGGATGTTGATTCATGGGTTGCCTGGTACCTCATGTCGTAAATGAGTGCTTTATGTGGACCATCTGAAGGGCACCATGACAGCTCAGAGACTATCGATGTGGCTGTGCAGACACTTGGAATTGGGCCGGTGTCTGCGGGAGTTTGCGCGTTCTCCCCGTGGTTGCGTGGGTTTTCTCCGGGCACTCCGGTTTCCTCCCACAACCCAAAAATTCGCTCTTAGGCTGATTGGGAAACAAATTGTCCCTATAGTGAGAGTCTTCCATATTAGGAATAACCTAAATCTATAATAGGATAATGGAATTGCTATTATATAGTTATGACGGCGGCGCGGGCTTGTTGGGCCGAAGGGCCTGTTTCCCATGTTGTGTTGCTCTAAAAAAAACTTCATCCCCAATACAAACTCACTTCAATGCAACCTCACTCCAATGCAACCTTAACCCAATGCAGCCTCACCCCAGTGCAACCTCAACCCCTATGCAACTTCAGCTCCAATGCAAACTCACCCTCCAATACAACTTCATCATCCCAGTGCAACTACATCCTCAAGGGGTAAAGGACAGGAGATTTAGGGGGGATGTGAGGAAATGCTTTTTTTACCCAGAGGGTCTGGTGATGGTCTGGAATGCGCTGCCTGGGAGGGTGGTAGAGTTGGGTTGCCTCACATGCTTTAGAAAGGACCTGGATGAGCACTTGGCATATCATTATATACCTAGCAGATGGCACTAAAATTGGTGGCATAGTGAATAAAATTATCTCTGGTTGCAATGGGATCTTGATCAATTGGGCCAGTGGGCTGACGAAAAGCAAATGGAGTTTAATTTAGATAAATGTGAGATGATGCACTTTGGTAGATTGAACCAGGGCAGGACTTAGTTAATGGTAGGGCGTTGGGGAGAGTTACAGAACAAAGAGATCCAGGGATATAGGTTCATAGCTCCTTAAAAGTGGAGTCACAGGTGGACAGAGTAGCAAAGAAGGCATTCGGCATGCTTGGTTTCATTGGTCAGAACATTGAATACAAGAGTTGGAATGTCTTGTTTAAGTTGTAGAAGACATTGGTAAGGCCATGCTTGGAATACTGTGTACAATTCTGGTCATCCTATTATAGAAAGGATATCATTAAACTAAAAGAGTGCAGAAAAGATTTATTAGGATGCTACTGGGACTTGGTGGGTTGAGTTACAAGGAGAGGCTGGATAGACTGGGACTTTTTTCTCTGGAGCACATGAGGCTGAGGGATGATCTTATAGAGACCTATAAAATAATGAGGGGCACAGATCAGCCAGATAGTCAACATCTTCTCCCAAAGATAGGGGAGTCTAAAACTAGAGGGCGTAGGTTTAAAATGAGAAGGGAGAGAGATAAAAGTATCCAGAGAAGCAATTCTTTTCCTCAGAGGGTGGTGAGTATCTGGAACAAGCTGCCAGAGATAGTAGTAGATGCGGGTACAATTTTGTCTTTTAAAAAACATTTGGATAGTTACATGGGTACGATGGGTATAGAGGGATATGGGCCGAATGAGGGCATTTGGGATCAATTAAAAAAAAATGGTATGGACAAGTTGGGCCGAAGGGCCTGTTTCAATGCTTTAAACCTTTATGATTCTATGACATTCGGGGCTTTGGGCCAAATGCTGACAGATGGGATGAGGTGGGAGTTCAGGTGTTTCACATCTGATGATAAAGACTTGATGGGCCGAAGTGCCTCTTCTGCGCTGTACGACTCTGTGATGCCCGGGCAATCTCATCTTTGAGTGCAATGTAACCTTACCCATCGCCAGTAAAACCTCATCCCGAATGCAACGTCACTCCAATGCAATCTCATTCTCCAAAGTACCCTCACCTCCAGCCCCTGAGCAAGCTCACTTCGGTGCAATCTTACCTCCACTGAGACTTCACAAACCCACACCCCCAAGCAGTCTCATGTTTTAGTGCAATTCCACTTGCAGTACAACCTCAACTCCACTGAAACCTCACCCCCACTGCAATGTCACCCTCACTGCAACCTCATCCTCACTGCAACCTCACCCCTCTGCAACCTTGCCCTCACTGCACCCTTACTCCCTCCACAACCTCATCCCCTCCACAACCTCACCCCTCTGCAACCTCACCCTCACTGCACCCTTACCCCCTCCACAACCTCATCCCCTCCACAACCTCACCCCTCTGCAACCTCACCCTCACTGCACCCTTACCCCCTCCACAACCTCATCCCCTCCACAACCTCACCCCCTCTGCAACCTTGCCCTCACTGCACCCTTACCCCCTCCACAACCTCATCCCCTCCACAACCTCACCCCCTCTGCAACCTCACCCTCACTGCACCCTTACCCCCTCCACAACCTCATCCCCTCCACAACCTCACCCCTCTGCAACCTTGCCCTCACTGCACCCTTACCCCCTCCACAACCTCTTCCCCTCCACAACCTCACCCCCTCTGCAACCTCACCCCCTCTGCAACCTCACCCTCACTGCAACCTCATCCTCACTCCAACCTCACCCCTCCACTGCAACCTCACTCTCACCCTCACTGCAACCTCATCCCCGCTGTAACCTCACCCTCATTGCCATCTCACCCTCACTACATCTCACTCTCCTCCCCTCCGCCACCCCCTCATCTCCAGCCCCTATTGCCTTTTCATTCCTATTGCAAGCTCACCCTCGCCAGTGTAAATGTACTCCACAGTGGCATTTTGCATCCCCAAGTACACCCCGCTAACGTTTCATTTTCTACAAACATTCAGTGCTGAGCCCACTTCACCCACAGACTACCTGGGTTGCTGGGCTAATGTATACTCAGTTCTATTCCCTAACAGGCCCCTCTCATTAGCCCGGCTCTCTGCCAGACAGAAGCGGCCTTTACTCTGCCACCCTGGAGACAGATACAAGCTTAGGATCAAAGGTGTAAGCAGTTACTGGGACACAGCAATCCCACTCTCGGCAGTGTGAAGCCACAAAGCCAGGGCTCTTGTTGGTGCAAACAGCCTCCTGGCAGCAGACCAGCAGCAAGTTAGCATTTCACAACAGCTGAGGAAATGCTGGAGACAACACAAACAGTGACGCTCTTCAACATTATCCAACGGACTCTCACCAAAGGAACACTCACGATCGGTTGATGTAATTACAGAATACCGACAGTGCAGAAGGAGACCATTTGGCCCATCAAGTCTGCGCTGATTCTCTGAAAGAGTATCTCACCTAGGCCCTTTTTCTTGCTTTATCCCTGTTACCCTACACATTTTCCATGGCTAATCCCCCTAACCTACACATCTTCGGACACTAATAAGGAATTTTACCATCTCGCACACTGGAGGCTCATACGGTCCCGCCCAAGGCCAAAGAATTCCAGAACAGGTGTGCCAGTAAAATTCCGGTCTAAGGATCAATGTAGCATTGTCAGTGTACATAATCAGCATATCTTTCAGACATGGGGAGGGAACCGGAGCACCCGGAGAAAACTCACGCAGACATGGGGAGAATATACAGACTCCACACAGACAGTGACCCAAGCCAGGAATTGAACCTGGGTCTCTGGCGCTGTGAAGCAGCAGTGCTACCATGCCACGTGTTCCTCAGACTGTCTCTCCTCCTCTCCTGAAGATGCTGGCACTCGCTGAGGGGGTTTGGGTTCCACGTGCTGACCTCCTCAAATGTCAGACAGAAACCAGTCGGGAAAGCAAATGTGCCCAAAACAACAGCAACTTGCATCAATTTAGCATTATTGAAACATAATAAGATGCTTCACATGAGCAAATATCAAGGAACATCAGACCCAAAAAAGGATGCATTAAAAAAGGGTAGTTTGTGCCTCACAAACCTTATTGAGTTCTTTGAGATGGTGACCAAAGAGGCGGAAGAGATTAAAGCAGTTGATGTGGTGTACATGGATTTCAGTAAAGTGTTTAATAAGGTTCCCATG
Organism: Sphyrna mokarran; assembly: GCA_024679065.1. Classification (NCBI taxonomy): domain Eukaryota; kingdom Metazoa; phylum Chordata; class Chondrichthyes; order Carcharhiniformes; family Carcharhinidae; genus Sphyrna; species Sphyrna mokarran. Next base: position 12,629,576 of record JAGIQG010000026.1, on the reverse strand, counting down.
GTAAGCAATTGCAGAAGATATGGAGGCATGAGATTGAGGGTGATTTAGCAGTTTGGATCAGAAATCTGCTAGCTGTAAGAAGACAGAGGGAAGTGTTCATCCTGGAGTTCAGTTACTAGTGGTGTATCGCAAAGATCTGTTTTGGGGCCACTGCTGTTTGTCATTTTCATAAATGACCTGGATGAAGGAGTAGAAGGATGGGTTAAATTTGCGGATGACACTAAAGTCAGTGGAGTTGTGGACAGTGCAGAAGGATGTTGCAGGTTACATAATAACATAGATAAGCTGCAGAGCTGGCCTGCAAGGTGGCAATAGTACTGGGCTAATGGTAAGTTACTTGGTAGTGTGGATGAGCAGAGAGATCTCGGTGTCCATGTGCAAAGATCCCGATAAGTTGGCACGCAGGCTGATAGGGTTGTTAAGAAGGCGTACTGTGCGTTAGTTTTTATTGGTAGAGGGATTGAGTTTAGGAGCCATGAGGTCATGTTGCAGCTATACAAAACTCTGGTGTGGCCGCATCTGGAGTATTGTGCACAGTTCTGGTTGCTGCATTATAGAAAGGACGTGGAAGCATTGAAAAGGGAGCACAGGAGATTTACTAGGATGTTGCCTGATATGGTAGGAAGGTCTTATGAGGAAAGGCTGAGGGACTTGAGGCAGTTTTCATTAAAAGAAGGTTAAGAGGTAACTTCATAGAGGCATATAAGATGATCAGAGGATTAGTTCAGGTGGACAGTGTAAACATTTTCCTCAGATGGAGATGGCTAGCACGAGGGGACATAGCTTTAAATTGAGGGGTGATAGATATAGGACAAATGTCAGAGGTAGGTTCTTTACTCAGAGAGCAGTAAGGGCATGGAATGCCCTGCCTGCAACAGTAGTGGATTTGGCAACATTAAGAGCATTTACATGGTCATTGGATAAACATATGGATGATATTAGAATAGTATAGGTTAGATGGGCTTTAGATTGGTTTCACAACATCGAGGGCTGAAGAGCCTGTACTGCACTGTAATGTTCTATGTTCTACATTAGGGCAGGTAATCGAAGAGGTAGGTTTTAAGGTGCTACTTAAAAGAGGACTGAGAGGTGCAGAGGTTTGGGATGGAATCTCCAGAGCTCAGAAAGCAGGCAGTTGAAAGGTGCAACCACTACTGTAGAATCATAGAATCCCTGCAGCACTGAAGGAAGCCATTTGGCCCATCAAATCTGTGCCAACCACAATCCCACCCAGGCCCTATTCCTGCAACGCCACACATACTCATAGATTTACTAGGATGCTACCAGGATTTGATGGATTGAGTTATAAGGAGAGACTGGATAAACTGGGACTTTTCTGGAGCACAGGAGGCTGAGGGGTGATCTTATGAAGGTCTATAAAATAATGAGGGGCATAGATCAGCTGGATAGTCAATACCTTTTCCCAAAGGTAGGGGAGTCTGGAACTAGAGGGCATAGGTTTAAGTTGAGAGGGGAGAGATACAAGAGACCAGTGGGGCAAACTGTTTCACACAGAGGGTGGTGAATGTCTGGAACAGATTGCCAGAGGTAGCAGTAGAGGAAAGTACAATTTTGTCTTTTATAAAGCGTTTAGATAGTTACATAGGTACCATAGATATAGAGGGATATGGGCCAAATGTGGGCAATTGGGATTAGTTTAGAGGTTTTAAAAAAAAGGGTAGCATGGACAAGTTGGGCTGAAGGGCCTGTTTCCATGCTGTAAACCTGTATGATTCTATAACCTCTTAATGGGCATAGTTGGAGTATTAAAGCGCTGGCCTTTTATGGGAGTGTTTTTGTGCGAGGAGGTTGGATTTCGATGGATAAAACAGCTTGTGTCATGTATGTAGGTGGGTATTTTGCCTCTTTAAGTGAGTGGATCAAATGACCTGGAGGAACTGGCTCCACCCAGGTAGGAACTTGGCTGAGTCAGTCTTGGACTGTGGAACAGTGTTAGCATTGCTGCTTCATAGCGCCAGGGACTCGGATTCAATTCTAGCCTCGGGTCACTGTCTGTGTGGACTCTGCACATTCTCCCCGTGTTTGCGTGCGTTTCCTCCATAATCCAACGATGTGCTGGGATAGATTGATTGGCCACTCTAAATTGCCCCTTAATGTCCTGGAATGTATAGGTTAGAGAGATTAGCAGGGTAAATATATGGAATTACTAGGATAGGGTTTGGGTGGGATTGTTGTCAGTGCACACTCGATGGGCTGAATGACCTCCTTCTGCACTGTAGGGATCCTATAATTCTTTTACTGTAAAAATCCCCTAGTTGCCACACTCCGGTGCCTGTTCGGGTACACTGAGGGAGAATTTCGCACGGCCATTGCACGAAACCAGTACGTCTTTCAGACTGTGGTAGGAACCTGGAGCACCCAGAGGAAACCTATGCAGACACTTGTTATAAGTATTTAGAAATGTGTTACTCCTCGGCTCTGTACCTGAACTGCATACAGCATGAGGCTGGATTTAGAATACTGCTGACCCTTAAGAAGCCTTTGGCCTGCTTATGCAGATATTATTAGAGGACAGTAACAGTCTCTGTAAAATGGCTCATGAATCAGTGTCGGTTATTTGTACTTAGCACAAATCAAGTATCAGTGAAAAGGATCATTTTCAAAAGCTTGAAATAGTTTGTGGAGAGGAGTTATTACCATGAAGACTATTCAGTCACTATCTCTTTCTCAACGATGTATGATTCAATACAGGGCTCTTTACAAGCTCTTAACCCTAATTATAGGAGTCTTACTCTGTATATTATTTCTATAAAGGTCATGGGATATTTGATATCCCCAGTGTGTCTTGCAAACAAACTTTACTGTCTTGTCAAGGTTTTAGCTGTTACCCTCATCAGAGGGACAAACTGCATTGAGTAAAGCTCTCCAGAAGTTGAACCGAACTCATAATTCTACCTCACCACCAATCCGAGCCTGGCTGCACTCGGCATAACCTCAACCCTATACTGATCATGAGCGAATTAGTGCTGGTGATGACAACCTTTGGGGTTCTCCGAGCCCCCGTGCCCTGATGTAATCTGGATCCCCCCCCACCCCCAGTGAAGGTTGAACCAGGTTTACATATTTCAATATATGTTTAGTACACTTTGTCTGATTCAAGGCGGATTCTCTGTGCTCCAGTAGTTCCCCCATACAGCGGGAATCCGGTGGGGAAGGTTCCAAGGTCAATATCTATGGGTTGAGGGAGATTGTCAATTTAGGTTCCTCCACTTGCACCTTTGTAAAGTCAGGCTTGCCAACATGTTTCGGCCCCACCCTCTGTGAACCGGTGCAAAACCATCCCCCTTCCCCAGAAATCATAGAATCTACAGTGCAAAAGGAGGCTATTCAGCCCATCAAGCCTACACCAACCACAATCCCACCCAGTCTATCCCCGCAACCTCTTGTATTTACCCTCCTAATCCCCCTAACATTCAGGGTCAATTTAGCATGGCCAATCTGCCTAACCCACACAGGCATGAGAAGAATGTGCAAACTCCATACAACGGTGACATGAGGCCGGAATTGAACCCAGGTCCCTGGCACTGTGAGACAGCAGTGCTAACCACTGTCTACTGTGCCGTCCTGACTAAATGACTAAGTTCAGAAAGATCCAGATCAGATACAAATGCACTCGTTTTCCCATCCAGAATGTTGATTAGTCAGCTTTTGGGATAATTCTGCTCACTATTGCCTTGTGTGAATCTGTACCAATGTTACACTGAATTAAATACCAGTGAAACATCTTGGGAGACTCTAACTATGTTAAAGCTGCTATATAAATGCAGGTGCCGGTGTTGTGTCTGGACTATCAGCTTGGCTAAAACGAGGTCTGACCCTAACCTTCTCTCCTTTGCAAATTCAACCTTTGCTTGCTACTGAGGTCTGCATTTCCCAGAACCAAATCTAGTCGGAGACGCTGCCAGGAGGTTTAAACTGTCACCGAGGTCATTGCAAAATCAGCCCTGACAACAGCTGAACAACTGCCGGCCGAGTCAATTTACAAAGAAACCTTCATGTTCCAGCATGTTACTAACCCTCTGGGCACTGACTCTCAGCTCCCGCTCCAAAACACCTCCTCTCAGTTCAGACACTTTGTGCCCAAATCTCTGAGATGTACAATTGCACAAAACTGTCAGCGCCAAGACTCACCATTCCACCCGACTTGCCTTGATTGGTTCAATAATACCTGGGAATCAGATAAATAATTTGAAAAGCAGAGTGTTTGCGGAGCTTTCTCCCCAGGATGGAAGAGTCAATTACGAGGGAGGCACAGGTTTAAGTGCGAGGGGCAGGATTTAAAGGAGATGTATCAGGCAAATTTTTTTTTACACAGAGGGTAATGGGTGCCTGGAATTCGCTGCCAGGGGAGGTAGTGGAAGCAGATACGATGGTGACTTTTTAAGAGGTCTCCGGACAAATATGTGAATTGGATGGAAATGGAGGGGTATGGTACTCTGAAGCGTAGGGGGTTTTAGCTTAGCCAGGCAGCATAGTTGGTGCAAGCTTGGAGGGCCGAAGAGCCTGTTCCTGCGCTGTGTTCTTTTTGTTCTTTGAATGCGACTAATGGGATAGATCTTGCACAGGCAGTGATGGGCTGAATGATCTCTTTCTGTGCTGTATTTTGAATTGTGAAGAGAGACTAGGCAGTTTAAGTTGATACTCGCTCGAGTTTGGAAGAATGAGAAATTTGAGGTGTAGAAGATGATAAGGGGGATTGATAGGACAGATGTGGAGAGGATGTTACCTCTTATGAGGCAACTTAGAGCAAGAGTTTAAGGATAAGAGGCGGCAGATTTAAAACAGAGATGAGGAGAAATTATTTCATTCAAAGGATTGTGAATCTGCAGAACTGTCTATCCAAGAGTGCGGGATGTCAGAATACCAAACAAATTTCAAGAAGAGATTGACAGGTTTTTAATTAGTAACAGGATGAATGGTTATGGAGAACATGCAGAAAGGTGAAGATGAAGCCCTGATGAGATCAGCCATTATTGTATTGAGTGGTGGAGCAGGCTCGAGGGGCTGAACGGCCTAATTCTTATATATCATTGTATAATTCTCCTCCACAGCAACCTCTCCCAACCCATTCAATATCTCTATTCCCAAACCCCACCATGTTCTGCATTAATTCTCCATTAAATATAGCAATAATCTCCACTTCAAATACTCTGACCAACTTCCACATTCTCACTGAACACTGTGTCAACAAATTCCACCGAAATTCTTTATTAGCTTTATCAATGACCATCTTATATTCACACTGCCTTGTTTAGGTCTCCTCACAAGTGGCACTCCTCCACCAGTTCATCAATCTCTGTCAGATAGGGACAGTAGCATCGTTGTATTGTTACTGAGTGCCGGACTGCACCAACACTCTGGACATGTGTTGAAATCTCACCCTGGCAGCTAGGAGGAAAAAACACTACTCTCACTGATGATGATCATGAAGTTACTGATTGTTGTAAAAACGCATTTGTCCTTCAGGGAAGGAAATCTGCTGTCCTCACCCAGCCTGGCCTACATGTGACTCCAGAGCCACAGCAACGTATCTGAAATAGCTAAAGGAACCGCTCAGTTGTAGATGCCTCATCACATCCTGCCAAGGGGGAAGTTGGGACGGGTAATCAGTAAGCTCACGTCCCAAAAACAAGTCATTGTTTTCAATGAAAAAGAAATGTTTCATCTTGTATTCTATTTTTGTGTTTTTAATTCCTTTCCGCTGACTTGCACAAAGCATCATTACACATCCTGTTTACAGCAGCATCTAAAATGCAGTAGAGTGTGATGTGGGATAGTGTGGTACAGCACTGTGCATTACAGTGTGAGAGAGTGCATAACCATGCAATGTAGTGCAGTAGTGTGGTACAATGCAGCACAGGGTTGTACAGTGAGGGACGATATAATGCAACATGGTGATAGGACAGCATGGCCAGTTCTTGTGGCAGTAATGATGTGTATACATGTGTGTGTGCATATGCACGTGCATGCGTGCATAATGTGCACTTGTGCATGTGTGTGCACATGTGTGCATGTGTACACGTATGTGGGAAGGTGATGGCCTAGTGGTATTATCTGTGGACTGTTAACCCAGAAACTCAGCTAATGTTTTGCGGACCCGGACTCAAATCCCACCACAGCAGATGGTGGAATTTGAACTCAATAAAAGATATCTGGAACTAAGAATCTACTGATGATCACGAAACCATTGTTGATTGTTGTTGAAAAACCCATCTGGTTCACTAATATGCTCTTGGGAAAGAAAATCGCTGTCCTAACCTGGTCTGGCCTACATGTGACTCCAGAGATACAGCAAAATGGCTGACCCCGAACTACCTTCGGGCAACTAGGGATGAGCAATAAATGCTGACCAACAGCGATGCCCCCGTCTTACGAATGAATTAAAAAAAGTGCATGTGCATGAGTGTGTGCGGGTATGTGTAACTTGCATGTGTGTGCACACATGTATGTGCGTGTGTGTATATGTGCATGTATAACTATCAGAGTGGAGAGGACTGCAACAAGCCACGATGCCCTCTATAGTTGAATAGTTTACTGGCTCGGTACATGCATGGTAAATGGCCAGTGGAGTACGAGGTACTGGGATCTCTAGTAACGCAATCTTTTGCAGAAAAGGTAAGAGCACAAACCTGAAGTAGGTCCTGGGTCGCGGGTCCAGCGTTCCACATATGATTAATCTCCTTTGAACGTCACCTACAGACTCAACAGAGACCTGGTGGCCATGCATTTTCAGCTGTTAATCGAGTAAAGACCTTCCTCTGTTCAGTAATCTCTGTGCTCCTCACTACAGATCATCTTAAAGTTATCGATTGCTGTTCCTCTCTCCTTCCAATTTTTCTCTCTCTCGTTTTCCCCTCTCAAACAGGAATATGAATCTGGCAGTCAGGGACCGAGACCCAAATGAAGTCTTCCTGCCCCAGGCAATCAGACCGTGAGCTTCAGATCGATTCCCTGGGATCCACTGCAGCTCATTGATCTACCCCCCCTCCCCACCCTTACCCCCAACCCCTGAGACCCAACAGCTCCAGACACCAGACAGCAGATGAGACAGGAGGGTGGGGGTAGTGGGAAGGTGTGGCCAGGGGTGGGCTGAGGGTAAGGGGGTGGGATGTTTGGTCAGGGCTCAGATTTCCTCAGTGCTGAATCTTTAAATACCAGCTGCCAACTCCAGCTGGAATGTATTCCCTGTCATTTTACTGGGTGAACGGAGCTCCAAAACGGAGAGAGTGTCAAATGGGATTGATTGGCTTTGAGGGAGATACACTTTCACCCAATCCCTCAACAAAAAAATTTCACAGAAAATGAGAAAAAGAAACACACACGGCGATTTGTCCCTGGTGGATTTTTACCCAAGTGCTTCCACAGTCAGCGAGAGGCTGCGGAATAATCCAGAAACTCCCGGCAATCCAGGCAACTCTGAGCTTTCAACAGGACGTAACTGGTATGTCTGGGGGTATTGGTGGGCAGGGGTCGTTTTGGGGGGCTGGTGAGAGTGAGGGGGATGGGCTGGAGTGTAGGTAAGGGGGATGATCGTGTAGGAGGGGTGGGGGTAAAAGTGAGGGGAGTGAGGAGCTGAGGGTGATGGGGGAGTGGGGTGGAGGGATGGGAGGGTGGGAGGGAGTGGATGGTGGAGTGAGGGGGGGGTGGGATTGCAGAATTGGGAGTGCAGTAGTATGGGAGTGAGAAGATGGGGGATGAGGTGGGGAGGTGGGGGGGCGATGGATCCCAGTCCCAGGCTAGTCCCAAGTTTTTCAATACATTGCTTCTCTGGGGTTTTTATGGGGTTGTTATTTTGAGTTTACGTTCCAGAATTATTTTGATTGTTGGGATGTTGCTAATGGGCCTGATAGAGAAATGGTAAAAGTTCAACAAATCAAGATCCAGAAATCCCTAGAATCAGCAATCCATTCTGTACAAACCTCAGCAACTTGTACTTATTCTGAGCCCTCAAAACAATAAAACAAGTCCACATTGATTCACAGCAATGCTAGCAAACAAAATTATCATCATCAGATAGTCAGTATGAAATTCAATGCAGAATTCAAGAAAAAGCTCTTTACTCAGAGTGGGGAGAATGTGCGACTCACTCCTATGGAGAGAGCCTTTTTGGGGTCAGTCAGGAAGAGGACATATCCCCCTTTTCCTTGTGCTCTGACATTTTTCTTTTGGCTCACGAAAGAGATTCGCTCCCATGGGGACTGGGGAGAATGTTGAACTCATTCCTACGGACAGAGGGGAGAATCTGGGACTCACTCCCATAGAGAGTGGGGAGAATGTGGGATGAAAGTCCCTATCTGCTTCAAGAAGATGACCATCATCCCAGTACCTAAGAAAAACCAAACAGCGTGCCTTAATGCCTATGGTTCTGACCGTGGTTCTGACATCCATCATTATGAGGTGCTTCAAAGGGTTAGTCATGACACGAATCAATGCCAGCCTCCCGGACTGCCTGGATCCACTACAGTTTGCCTACTGCCATAGCAGTACATGGAAGAGACAGCGAGAAAGACAGACAGAGAGGGAGAGAGAGACAGAGCGGCAGAAGAGACAGGCAGAAAGAGTGAGGGGCAGAGTGCTTTAAGCAATAGATGGAGGGATGAATGGAGTTGAGGTTGTGTGAGTGGCCAGAACTGGAAGAATGGAGGGGTCTCGGATCATTGCAGGGAATTCATTTGTGATTTTATGTTTCCTACGTGAAGCCACAGCTTTAAGCAAGTCCTCAAGATTAAAAATGGTGGACGCTAATGTTCAGTGAAGCTGAGAACATTCCCAGATAATCTGGGTCTTCATCTTGTAGGGTCAGTAGGGATGGGCAGCATTGTGATTTAATGGAATCACAAGGTCAATTACCACCTGCAGCTTCCCTTCTGAGCCACACATCACCTTGGAAATACATCACCGTTCCTTTGCTGTCACTGGGTCAAAATCCTGGAACCCTCTCCCTAACAGCAATGTATATGTACCTACATCACATGGACTGCAGCAGCTCAGGAAGGTAGCTCACACCCAATTCTTTCCTGATATAACAATCTTCAATAATGAGCCAATTAATATAATTTGTGGCTGTTTGCAGGGGTAGCATTCTCTCTCACTTTCATTCTCTCTCGCTCTTACTCCCTCTCACTCTCTCCCTCATTCATTCTCGCTCACTCTCACTCTTGTTCGCTCTTGCTCTCTCTCATTCTTGCTCTGTGGCTTGTTCCCGCACTCTCTCTGCTGTCGCACTCACTCTCTCGCTCTCTCTTACTCTTCTCGCTCTCTCTCTCTTGCTCTCTCTCACTCTCTCTTGTTTTCTTTCTCATGCTTTCTCTCACTCTCCCTCTCCCTCAGACTTTCTCTCGCTCTCTTTTTCTCTCTTGCTCTCTCTCACTCTCTCTCTCATTCTCTTTCTCACGTTTTCTCTCACTCTCGCTCTCTCCCCATATATCTCTCTCTCTCCGTGGCTCTCTCTCTTGCTCTCTCTGGGTTAGAAAGCTACTGGTTTGGTCCCACATTAGAAATTTGAGTTGATGCTCCCAGTAGTCGCAGGACTGAGGGAACACTGCACTGTTGGAGACGCCAGTTTTTGGGATGAGGTTAAACGGGAGCCCTGTCTCCTCTCGCAGGGTGAGCACAGTAGGATTATAATGAGAAGCTGGTGAGTTTTTCCTGCTGGCCAGACTAATATCACTAAAATAGATAGTAGTCTCACAACACCAGGTTAAAGTCCAACAGATTTATTGTTTTTTGATAGCATGAGTTTTTGGAACACTGTCCCTTCATCAGATGGCAGTGCTGCCAAATAAACCTGTTGGTCTTTAACCTGGTGTTTTGAGATTACTTATTGTGCCCAGTCCAACGCTGGCATCTCTACATCATGACTAAAACAGACGATCTGGTGATTATTAAGTTGCTGTTTCAGGGAGCTGGCTGTGAACCGATTGGTTGCTGTGTTCCCTGCGTTATAACAGTGACTGCACCTCACTGCGTACACTGGCACTTCCCGAGAGTGCGAAAGGCACTATAAAAATCTAACTGTTTCCTCCTTTTGCTTGCTGGCTTCGCCTTGTCATTAGCTTGACTGCTGATCAACCCTTCCCCACCCTCCCCGCCCCCAGCGCTGGGAGAATGAGCTGTGGAACAGAGTGTGTGACAGGCTGGACTAAACCTCTTGGCACAATGCACTGACTGTTCCACACTCGGACTGACGCTGAGGACTCACGGCTTGGGGAGAATGGGGGAGGATCAGCACCGTGTGAATATCTGCTGTGTTTACAGCGAGGAAGGGACTGTTTACAGAAATTGGATCTGCGGAGGGGGGGGGGGGGGGGTGCGGAGGGAGGAGTGGGGGGGGGTTAGTTTGGATAGACGGTGACACAATGGCAGCAGCTGCGTCCTTGCATTGGGGACGAGAGCGTGAAAGTGCGTGTGGGATTGTGAAAGAATGTGTGAGCGACAGAGTATGAAACGTGCACAAGAGAACACTGGATTTGAGCTTCACCTGGATTTCTAGCCCCTGTGAATCTCAAATTCTCACAACCAAAGGAGTTTCACTGTCCCCAGCTGCTGAAAGTTTACTCCACTCAGTTTTGGCTGTTGTGTTGGATTTCACAGAAACAGTTATTTAGGTAATAAATCTGTAACTGGCTGGTGAGGTGATTCTCTCTGTTTGTGACTCACATCACTGATTATTCAGGGCGCTCCTGTTCCTTCATCTCAATTATCAGCCCTGCCTCTCATTTTGTCATAGAATCATAGAACCCCGACAGTGCAGAAAGAGGCCCTTCGGCCCATCGAGTCTGCACTGACCACAATCCTACCCAGCCTCTACCCCCACATCCCTACATATTTTACCCACTAATCCCTCTAACCTAAGCATCCTAGTACACTAAGGGGCAATTTTAGCATGGCCAATCAACCTAGCCCTCACATCTTTGGACTGTGGGAGGAAACCGAAGCACAGGGAGGAAACCCACGCGAACACAAGGAGAATGTGCAAACTCCACACAGACAGTGACCCGAGCCGAGAATCGAACCCAGGTCCCTGGGGCTGTGAAGCTGGGCTGCCCTGGTTTATCTGAAACATAACCTGTATTTCTTTAACTCCCTTGCCGTGGTATGGCTCTCAGTGAGTTACTTCTGACGCGGGAGTCACAAGGTTATAAGCCTAAGGGCCACCCCAGCGATCCTGACTAACATTGCCGGTGCTGAGGGAGTGCTGAACTGTAGAAGGTGCAGTTTTTTGTTTTGCTTTCTCTCTGCTTTCCGACACTGACTGTTCACCAGAAATATTCAATCAGCAATGAAGTGCATTTCATTTTTATAGTGCGCAAGAAACAATACTTTTCACTGTATACCAATACAATAATAAATCAAATCAAATCTTCCTTAAAATTACAAAGCCAGTGCTCAGAATGGACCGGGTGAATCCAAATCCATTTCTTGCTCGCTCCAAAAAACCAAATTCAAAATCCAGTTGAACCCAATTCATGGTTGCCACAAGAGAGACAAACCAGATCCAAGCTGACAAGCAGGGCAGCACAGTGGTACAGTGGTTAGCACTGCTGCCTCACAGCGCCAGGGACCCGGATTCAATTCCTGGGTTGGGTCGTTGTCTGTGTGGAATCTGCACATTCTCCCCGTGTCTGCGTGGATTTCGTCCAGGTGCTCCTGTTTCTTCCCACAATCCAAAGATGTGCAAGTTAGGTGGATTGACCATGCTAAATTGTCTCTTGTCTATATGTATATATATAGATTACGAGAATTAGTGGGGTAGATACGTGTGCTTATGGGGATAGATCCTGGGTAGACTTGATAGGCTGAATAGCTTCCTTTTGCATTGCAGGTATCCTATGAGGCATTGCACCCTACCTTGGGCTTGATCAGGCACGTCAGGGGGAATTTTCCTATCCCACCCGCCACTGGCTTCCAGCTCAATCGCAAAAACTTCCATCGCTTGAGTTCACAACCTAACATTGAAATATTTGGAAAGTTTTGGCAACATTGAAAGCCACAATATTGCGCTTTCAGAAGATTGCAAGCCTGTCAGCTGAACTGCTACAGTTCTCCAGCTGCTCCATTTTCCTCCCATTCTGAAAGACATGCTGGTTAGGTGTATTGACCCGAACAGGTGCCGGACTGGTGCAATGCAATTATCAACAGTTACAAGAAGAAATGGTGAACATAGAACATAGAACATAGAACATTACAGCACAGAACAGGCCCTTCGGCCTTCGATGTTGCGCCAACCAATATAAAAAGCAATGCCCCTCCAAACTAAACCATTCCCTTCTCTTCCATATACTTATCAACTAACCTCTTAAACGCCACCAAACTTGGCGCATCTACAACTGCTGCAGGCAGGGCATTCCACTCCCGAACCACCCTTTGGGTAAAGAACCTACCTCTGATATCCGTCCTATAACTATCACCCCTTAATTTAAAGCTGTGTCCCCTCGTGCTAGCTTTCTCCATCCTAGGAAAAAGGCTATCACTGTCCACCCTATCTAAACCTCTAATCATCTTATATGTTTCGATAAGGTCCCCTCTTAGCCGCCTCCTTTCTAACGAAAACAACCTCAAATCCCTCAGCCTCTCTTCATAAGACCTGCCCTCCATACCAGGCAACATCCTGGTAAACCTCCTCTGTACCCTCTCCAATGCCTCCACATCTTTCTTATAATGTGGGGACCAGAACTGCACACAATACTCCAAGTGCGGCCGCACTAGAGTTTTGTACAGTTGCAACATGACGTTGCGGCTCCGAAATTCAATCCCCCTACCAATAAAAGCTAAGACTCCATATGCCTTCTTAACAACCTTCTCGACTTGACTGCCTACTTTCAGGGATCTATGCACATACACACCAAGATCCCTCTGTTCATCAAGACTACTAAGAATCCTACCATTAGTCCTATACTCTACACATTTATTATTTCTGCCATAGTGCATTACCTCACACTTTTCCACATTAAACTCCATTTGCCACCTCTCGGCCCAGCTCTGCAACTTGTCCAAGTCTCTCTGCAAACTATAACACCCCTCTTCACTATCTACCACTCCACCGACTTTAGTGTCATCTGCAAATTTACTAATCCATCCTTCAATACCCTCATCCAGATCATTTATAAAAATTACAAACAGCAGGGGCCCCAAAACAGACCCTGAGGTACACCACTTGTCACCGAACTCCACGATGAATATCTCCCATCAACCACCACCCTCTGTCTTCTATCTGCTAGCCAATTCCTAACCCAATTAGCTAAATCACCCTCTATCCCATACATCTGCATTTTCTGCAGAAGTCTTCCATGGGCCACCTTATCAAACGCCTTACTAAAGTCCATATATACCACATCAACTGCCTTACCCCCATCCACCTCTTTGGTCACTTTTTCAAAAAACTCAATAAGGTTAGTAAGGCACGACCTACCCTTCACAAAACCATGCTGACTATCCCCAATCAATTCATTTCTCTCTAAATAACTATAAATCCTATCCCTAATAATTCTCTCCAATACTTTGCCCACAACAGAAGTAAGACTCACTGGCCTATAATTCCCTGGAAGGTCTCTCTTCCCCTTCTTGAACAATGGGACCACATTCGCTATCCTCCAGTCCTCCGGAACCACACCCGTAACCAACGACGACCTGAAGATCAGAGCCAGAGGCTCTGCAATCTCCTCTCTTGCCTCCCAGAGAATCCTAGGGTAAATCCCGTCCGGCCCAGGGGACTTATCCAACTTCAAACCCTCGAGAATATCTAGCACATCCTCCCTATCTACTTCGATACTTTCCAGTTTGCTACCCTGTACCTCAGTGTTCTCCATAACTACATTTACATCACCCTGCGTGAATACCGAAGAGAAATATTTATTCAGTACCTCTCCAATCTCTTCAGGCTCCACGCACAACTTCCCACTGCTGTCTATGACTGGCCCTAATCTTGTCCTAACCAATCTTCTATTCTTAACATATCTAAAGAAAGCTTTAGGATTCTCCTTAATCCTATCAGCCAAAGTCTTCTCGTGTCCTCTCTTAGCTCTCCTCAATTCACTCTTTAGCTCCCTCCTGGCTAATCTATAGCTATCCATTGCACTAACCAGCCTTCAAGCCTCATCCTGACATAAGCCTCCTTTTTCCTTTTAACCAGCAAATCAACTTTTTTCGTACACCAAGGTTCTCTTACTCGACCATTTCCTCCTTGCCTGACAGGGACATACTTATCAAGGACTCGCAGCAGCTGCTCCTTGAATAAGCTCCACATTCCAGATGTTCCCAGTCCCTGTAGTTTCCTAGTCCAATCTATGCACCCTAATTCTCTCCTGATGGCCTCATAATTACCCTTCCCCCAGCTATAACTACTGCCCCCAGCTTCATGCCTATCCCACAAAAAAGATTTTTGTGTGAAAGATTCCACACTGCAGAAACTGTGGAAACCCATCACTGCAGATTGACCTGATTCAACTGAGCAAATCACAAATGTGTGAGACAATTCTGACTTTTTTGGAATGAGCTTGGAATCTCCCGGGGAGTCATTTTTAAAGCAAGTAGGTCATCATAGCGGAATCTTTGCAATGTCATATTGTTCAACAATTTCATCACTCGCACATGTGCATAGATTAGACAAGAAACATTGCAGGAGAGCCACGCTATGGGCAGGATATGAACAATGATAATGAAGTCTTCATCAAGAAGTGCAAGGTTCCTTAAGAACACATCTCAAGTCAGTACAAAGAGCCATTGGTTCCATACAACATCTCTATCCACCCTTGGTCCAAACTCACATCCGACCTTTATCATGTCCATAGTACTGACTTCATCATCATGGTCCACCACTTTACCAAGTAACAGGGCAGCACGGCAACACAGTAATTAGCACTGCTACTTCACAGCACCAGGGATCTGGGTTCGATTCGTGGCTTGGGTGACTGTCTGTGTGGAATCGACACATTCTCCCTGTGTCTGCGTGGGTTTTCTCCAGGTGCTCCATTTTCCTCCCATTCTGAAAGACATGCTGGTTAGGTGCATTGACCCGAACAGGTGCCGGACTGGTGACTAGGGGATTTTCACAGTAACTTCATTGAAGTGTTAATGTAAGCCTTACTTGTGACCAATGAATAAATCTGTAATTCTGTAATTGCACAATATGTCAAGCACGACTGTCGTGTGCTCTATAAATGCTATTTTCCTGATATTTGGTGTGCCCAAAGAGATCATTACAAATAACAGTCAGCAAAACGAAGGAGATTGTCATTGATTTCAGGAAGCATAGTGGAGAACATGCCCCTGTCTACATCAGTGGGGACAAAGTAGAAATGATTGAGAGCTTCAACTTTTTAAGTGTCCAGATGACCAACAACCTATCCGGGTCCCTCCATGCTGACACTAGAGTTAAAAAACCACCACCGCACCAACCCCCACCCACCCCTCCTCCACCCCGCCACCGCCCCCCTCAATGACTCCACTTTCTCAGAAGATTAAGGAAATTCGGCATGTCAGTTACGACTCTCAGCAACTTTTACTGTAGAAGTTTTCTATAGAAAGCATTCTTTCCAGATGCATTGGTATGGTTCCTGTTCTGTCCAAGACTTCAAAAAAACTACAAAGGATTGTGAATTAAGCCCAAACCAGCCTCCTATTCATTAATTCTATCTACACTTCACACTGTCTTGGGAAAGCAGCCAGCGTAATCAAAGACCCTATGCACCCTGGACATTCTTTCTTCCACCTTCTTCCATGGGGAAAAAGCTACAAAAGTCTGAGGACAAATACCAACCAACTCAAGAACAGCTTCTTCCATGCTGCCATCAGAATTTTGAATGGGCCTACCTTGCACTAAATTGATTTTTCTCTACACCCTAGCTATGACTGTAGCACTACATTCTGCACTCATTGAGTCATAGAGTCATTGAGATAAACATGGAAACAGGCCCTTCAGCCAAACTTGTCCATGCCGTCTTTTTATTTAAAACCTCTAAGCTAATCCCAATTGCCTGCATTTCGCCCATATCCCTCTGAACCCATCATATACATGTAACTGTGTAAATGCTCTTTAAAAGGTAAAATTATATCCATCTTTACTAGTACCTCTGGCAACTTGTTCCAGACACTCACTACTCTGTGTGAAAAAAAAATTGCCCCTCTGCACACTTCTATATCTCTCCCCTCTCATCTTAAACCTATGCCCTTTAGGTTTAGGAAAAGATATTGACTGTCTAGCTGATCTGCACCCCTCATTATTTTATAGGCCTCTATAAGATCACCCCTCAACCTCCTACGCTCTGGACAAAAAAGTCTATCCGGCCTCTCCTTATAACTCAATTCATCAAGTCCCAGTAGCATCCTAGTAAATCTTTTCTGCACACTTTGTAGTTTAATAATATCCTTTCTGTAATCGAGTGACCAGGATGGTATTCCAAGTGTGGCCTTACCAATGTCTTGCACAACTTCGATAATATGTTCCAACTCTCTCATTTCCTTCTCTATGAATGGTACGCTTTGTCTGTATAGCACGTAAGAAAAAATACTTTTCACTGTATACTAATACATGTGACAATAATAAATCAAATCAAGTCAAATCAAATCAAAAATTTGCTGGCAAGTCATTTCAGGATATGTGCGAGGAATGGAATTCCTAATTCTCGAATGTAGGCAGACCAAGTCATATTGGCCCATTGCAATGTTACATCTGAGAGCAACACCTTCAAATGCAACTGTTCAGTGCGTACTAATTTACCATTAAATTAATATTAATTAACCATTAACTATTCTACTCTCTCAGGAGTAGAAACCTTCAGCAACCTTCAAAACCGCAAGAGAAGATGACCAATGCGCAAAATGAAAATGTGGGTGCAGAATTGTCAACTTTACAGTTGGGACAAGTTCGCATCCAGGATCCCACAGAAGGCACATGGCAATGAGCCAGTCTGACATGGGTTTGTTGGAATCCTAGTCCAATGAAGTCAACACACACAAAAGTGCAATGGTGATGCTTACCTGAGGTCAAACCTGATCCATTCCAGCCAGGGACGTAGCCAGGTTCTAACGTAGGGGGAAAGAGCACATAAGAAAGGCTCCATGATTCTAATGATACACAGTATTGAATGAATGGTAAAACTATGTGCACAGAATATTTTCACCAAACCATTCCTGTGATATCAAACTCTTGTTCTTGATCTTTGCTCTGTACTTAAATGAGCCAGGTTTATTTAAATTAAAGCTGCCAGTGTTGAACTCTGTAGTGGTTTAAATTCTACAAGTGATAATCACCAAATCTATTTACTCACCCAATCTCAGTGGATCACATCCGTCGGCGAAGGATGCTTGATCTCAACTGCTCATTCGTTGTGGTGGCTGCATATTTATACCCGTTGTGGCCTCTGCAACTATCCTTGTGATTGCATGCCCTCTCAGGACATTTCATGCCTTCCTCGCTGCCTGAAGTCTCCGCAACCGGATTGCATCCTGCGATTGCAGTACACGGATCGAGGACTTCAGATCTCAGGAAGAGATCTGAGGGGCCTGTGAGGAACATCCTGTTGAAACGGCGCCACTTTTGAAGAATGTGCTTAGGGGGAGCAGTCACTCCTCCTGCTCCCCCTCTTGCTACCCCACTGATTCCAGCTTCTCAACAGTCCAATTGCATCATAGACACACAATCCCAAACACAGCTAGTGACAATATTTAAGAATAACAATCCTACAGATGTCAGTGAGCAATTAACTAAACCTCCAGACAAGTTTTCCATTACAATATTTGAACATACCAGCAGATTAAGTCTAAACTTCAAAGACTTAGGTTCATCTGTCCTATACCCATATGTAATAGTAACTAAATATAAACATGTATTGGAAGTGGTTCTATTTCTTTGGAAGAGGGAAAATATATTTTTTTATTGCATATCGTGAAATGTCTTTAAGGGATAGCAGCATGACATGACCAGAAGTGAAGAGTGTCATGTGTTCCAGTCCCAGTTTCACTTTGACCTGAGAGCAGAACACAGCATGGACATTTGTAAGGAGTTTGCTGATGACACCACCATAGTGGGTTGGATCTCAAACAATGAGGAGACAGAGTACAGGAATGAGATAGATGATCTGGTGAACTGGTGCAGTAACTATAATCTCTCACTCAATGACAACAAAACAAAAGAGATTGTAATCAACTTCAGGAAGTATAAAGGAGAACATGCCCCTGTCTACATCAATAGGGACAAAGTAACAACAGTCAAAGAGCCTCAAGTTTTTAGGTGTCCACATCACTGACAATCTGTCCTGGAAAGCTCATCAATGCCTCGACTTTCTCAGAAGACTAAGAAAATTTGGCATGTCAGCTATGACTCTCACCAACTTTTATAGATGCACCATAGAAAGCATTCTTTCAGGTTGTATCACAGCTTGGTTTGGCTCCTGCTCTGCCCAAGACCGCAAGAAACTACAAAAGGTTATGAATGTAGCCCAATCCATCACACAAACCAGCCTCCCATTCAATGACTCTGTCTACACTTCTCGTTATCTCAGCAAAGCAGCCAGTATAATTAAGGACCCCACACACCGGACATTCTCTCTTCCATCTTCTTTCTTCGGGAAAAAGATGCAAAAGTCTGAGGTCACATACCAACCGATTCAAGAACAGCTCCTTCTTTGCTGTTGTCAGACTTTTGAATGAACTTACCTTGCAATAAGTTGATCTTTCTCTGCACCCTATCTATGACTGTAAAAAAAAGCCAAAAAACACATAAAACAATACAGTACAAGAACAGGCCCTTTGGCCCTCCAAACCCTGCACCGATCATGTGTTCCTAACTAGACCATCCATTTGTATCCCCTTATTCCAAGTTTGCTCATGTGCTATCTAGATACATCTTAAATGATCCTAGCGTGTCTACCTCAACCACCTTCTTTGGTAGTGTATTCCAAGCCCCCATCACCTTCTGCATAAAATACATCCCCTGCATTTCTGTATTGAACATTGCCCTCCCCTTACCTTGAACTTGTGACCCCTTGTGTTTGTCATTTCCAACCTGGGAAGAAACTTCCAACCCTTCACCCTATCTATGCCCTTCATAATTTTATAAACTTCTATTAGATTGTCCCACAACCTCTGTCTTTGCAGGGAGAACAACCCTAGTTTACTCAATCTCACTTCGTAGCTAATACCCTCCATACCCTGGTAAATCTTTTCTGCACTCTCTCCAAAGCCTCCACATCCTTCTGGTAGTGTGGTGACCAGAACTGGACGCAGTATTCCAAATGTGGCCTCACTAATGTTCTATAAAACTGCAACATTATGTGTCAACTTTTATATTCTATGTCCCATCCAATAAAGTCAAGCATGCCATATGCCCTCTTCACCACCTTTTCCAGCTGTATTGCTACCTTTAAGGATCTGTGGACACCCAGATCCCTCCATGTGTCTATACTCCTGATGGTTCTGCCACTTATTGTATAGCTCCCTCCTAGATTAGATCTACCAAAATGCACCACTTCGCATTTATCTGGATTAAATTCCATCGGCCATTTCTCTGCCCAATTTTCCAGCCTACCTATATCCTGCTATATTCTCTGACAATGTTCATTACTGTCCATAACTCCAGCAATCTCTGTTTTGTCTGCAAACTTACTAATCAGACAAGCTACATTGTCTTCGAAATCATTTACATATATCACAAACAGCAGAGGTCCCAGTACAGAGCCCTGCAGAACACCATATTACGTTCTGAAGTCTCTCATTTCCTTCTCTATGAACAATATGTTTTGTCTGTACAGTGCGCAAGAAACAATACTTTTCACTGTATGTTAATGCATGTGACAATAATAAATGAAATCACACACAGCTCGACTGCTGATACCTTCAAGCTTTCTATCCATGTTTATATGGTCTCACATACCTAGTTTAAATAAATTAACTCACAACATGTTCACACAATCCCTGTTTGGTGCCTCTTATATCATTTTAAAAACAGCAATTTGCACCTCACTCTGAGGCCACCTTACTCGGCACAGAGCACCGTAATCACATTCTGTCTGAACAGGCAGTACAGCTGAGTGGCGATTTTCAGTGCAGGTGCCTGCAGTTACAGATGAAGACTGGATTCTATAACTCCTCTCAGCATTGTTCCCATTCGCATGTGTCAGCATTTCTTCCCAGCTATGTCTCTTTCTGTTGCCACATTTCCTGAGTCACAGGATGTGTCAAACCAGATATATCTCTGCTTACAGCCAAACAGTTTGGGCTTGGTCCTTCTCGTTCAGTGACCAAGAACATAGCAATCCTAAACATTCTTCCTTAACTATCCAATCCTTAACAAAAGTGCATCACTTCAAAGCTTTGACTACTTTGAAGTTCGCATGCTGAGTCACTACATTGTGTCCACAGAGGCGATGGCCGAGTGGTATTCTTGCTAGGCTATTAATCCAGAAACTCAGCTCATATCCCATGGCAGATACGGATCCTGCCATGACAGATGGTGAAATTTTAATTCAATATAAAAATATCTGAAATTAAGAATCTACTGATGAACATGAAATAAAGGTCCACAACAACTGGCAGTTGGAAAGACCCATTGTTGGAAAAACCCATCTGGTTCACTAATGTCCTGTGCCATCCTTACCTGGTCTGGCCTACATGTGAATCCAGAGCCATAGCAATGTGGTTGACTCTCAACTGCCCTCAGGCAATTAGGGATTGGCAATAAGTGTTGGCCAACCAGTGACGCCCATGTCTCATGAATGGATAAATTAGAATAAAGTAAACAGACATGCTTCTCCTCTGATTTTTATGTCTCTTCCTTCAGGCAACAAAACTACTTGCCTCAAATATTCTTTTTCACACCCAATTGCAACAGTGGCTCATTATCACACCCTTGATTCCTATCACTCCACCTGCCTGAGCCCCAATCTCTGGATTCCTCCCTAAACCTCTTGTGCTCTCACTCATCCTTTAAAACATTCCTTAAAACATGCACCACTGGCCAATGCTGTTGATCATCTGACCCAATATCTCCTTACGTGGCTCGGTGACACATTTTGTTTCATATCTCTCCTATGAAGCATCTGGGAGCATTTTTAACCACATTAAATGTGGTGAGATTGAAGTGATTCTACCAAATCTAAACAGAGAGAATGGAGAGGCTGGAACCTGCTTGTAGCAGAAGAGGCGGGGGCAAGAGTTAATAGAGTTTTGGCAATAACACTGCTTGTCTCTTTGGACCTGTATTTTCATCATTCTCTCTCAATGTAGCCCTCAATTTGACCCTTTCCCTCCTTGACTGAAACCACACTCAATACAGATCCTCTCAAGCAAATTCCCAAACACCCCCCACCCCAAAGAAACTGGACTCACCACATAAACACAGAGGCTACAAGTGAGGTCAGAAGCTGGGAATACTGTGGCAAGTAACTCACCTCCTGACTCCCAAAGCCTATTCACCATCTACAAGGCCCAAGTCAGGAGTGTGATACTCTCCACTTGCCTGGATGGCTGCAGTTCCAACAACATTCAAGAAGCTTGACACCATCCAGGACAAAGCATCCCATTTGATTGGCACCACATCCACAAATATTCAATCCCTCCACCACCAATGCCCAGTAGCAGCAGTGTGGACTATCTACAAGATGTAGTGCAGCAATTCACCAAAGATCCTTAGACAACATCTTCTAAACCCATGACCACTCCCATCTAGAAGGACAAGGACAGCAGATATATGGGAACACCATCAAGTGCAAGTTCCCTTCCAAGCCACTCACCATCCCGACTTGGAAATACATCACCATTCCTTCACAGTCGCTTGTCAAAATCCAGGAATTCCCTCCCTACGGCATTGAGTCAACCCACAGAACACAGACTGCAGCAGTTCAAGAAGGCAGCTCACCATCATCTTCTCAAGGGCAACTAGGGATGGGCAAAAATGCTGGCCCAGCCAGCTACGCCCATCTTCCATGAATGAATTTTTAAAAAAGTCTTCAATTTCTCATCTGCTTTTTTGTTGCTGGGGCTAAGGTGGGGCAATGGGTACAAAATAACTGTTTACTGCTGGCCATTCTTTATCTTATATGTAGAGAGCAGCAGAGAGAAGATATAACTGCCAATTATTGTGGACCCCTATTCTGCAAACCATCGATAGTCCACTGAGAGCGTTACAATTGCACACAGCTAAAGGGACAGAGCAACATCCACAATGAGAAGAGGGTATGACAAAAGAATAAACATCTCACAGCTCAACACTCAATTGAATCAGTCAGTTAACCCCAGCATGGGTAACAGGGCATGAAACTATCAACCAATAGCTCAGGGGAATAAAAATTTTCTTTCGCTTGTCACTGTAACACGATTGGACATCATATTGAAGGCTTATGGCATTCTTCAGTAAATTGGACTCACCCTTCGGCTCAACCATCACTTTGTCCTGTCAACTGCTTCCAGTTCAAGGGCAAAGGGATCTCAGTGAACAACAGAAACCACAGTCCATCTCTGTAAGCAATGAGAGTTAGCGATTGGGAAAGAAGCAGAGAAAGAATGCATGAGGAAATAGACAAATTAGTGTCCAATAAGAATGAGAGGGACAGAAACATTAGACCAAGAGAGGGAGAAAAAAGACAAAAAGAAAATAATTAAATTTTAAAGGTGGCCATGGTGTGGAGATGCTGGCGTTGGACTCAGGTGGGGCACAGTAAGAAGTCTCACAAAGCCAGGTTAAAGTCCAACAGGTTTATTTGGAATCACGAGCTTTTGGAACATTGCTCCTTCATCAGGTGAAGTGATGAGGATAAGTTAGAATCCAATAAGAACCTTTTTAAGAATGAGAGGGACAGAAACATTAGACCAAGAGATGGACAAAAAAAACAAAAAAAAATTAGATCTGAGAGGATGAAGGAGCAATGCTCCGAAAGCTCGTGATTTCAAATAAACCTGTTGGACTTTAACCTGGTGTCATGTGACTCTCATCTTAAATTTTAAAAACCACTAACATCAATTTACTAATGGCAAGCTTGAGGTTTCAGCTTCAGTTGCTCATTTCCTGGGCTGCGGAGATTAAGTAGCATTGCAGGCTTGTACATTTCTTCTTAAAAAGGTCCTTACACTGTTAATTGCCAACCCTAACTTTTTGTAGTGAGTTTATTGGATCATGTGCAAAGGTAACAATTTTGTTGACACTCGGTAGGGAGGTTAAGAATGAGCTGCCGTTTTCACAAATCTGATAACAGAACTACACAAATCATCTGAAACTGGAGCTAGGGCTGCATGGTCTCAAAATAAGGGGCAGTAGATTTCGGACTGAGTTGAGGAGGAACTTCTTCATCCAAGGGTTGTGAATCTGTGGAATTCCCTGCCCAGTGAAGCAGTTGAGAATATCTCTTTGAATGTTTTTAAGGTAAAGATAGATTATTTTTTGAACAGTAATGGAATTAAGGATTATGGTGAGCAGGGCGGGTAAGTGGGGCTGAATCCACAAAAAGATCAGCCATGATTTTATTGAATGGCAGAGCAGCTCGAGGGGTCACTTGGCCCACTCCTGCTCCTAATTCTTATGTTCTTAATTTTTGGGAATTTGCAACTTCAAGTACGCTTCCTTATCTCAAATTGCCTTACTATTTGAGCACCAAGAACAGTGAGTACAGTAAACTCTCCTCTACAAAATCTGGACTGTTACAAAGCTCTCCAATTTCATTTCCTTCTCTTCCAAGGAAGTTGCCCAATTGAGACAGAGAAGAAGAGAATGTTTTTCTCTCTGACGGTCGTGAATCTCTGGAACTCTCTTCCTCAAAAGGTGACCTAAGCAGAGTCTTTGAATATTTTTAAGGCAGAGCAAGAAAGCTCCTTGATAAGCAGAGGGGTGAAAGGTTATGGTGGGTGGGTGGGAATGTGGAGCTGAGGGATCAATCAGATCAGCCACGGTCTCATTCAATGACACAGCAGGCTAGAGAGGGTGAATGGCCATACTCCTGCTCCTAATTCATATTGTGTGGGGTCAGCTCCATTAGTCCTGGGCTTCACGTTGGTCGCTTACTGATGAACTTGAGACTGAGCTTGTGAGAGTGTAAACTGTACCCCACCTGATGAACTGATTGTGTTCCTTCTGTTTCGTGTTTCTAAAGTTTAAAGTTTATTTATTAGTTCACAAGTAGGTTTACATTAACGCTGCAATGCAGTTACTGTGAAAATCCCCTAGTTGCTACACTGCGGTGCCTGTTCAGGAACACTGAGGGAGAATTCAGCAAAGCCAATGCATCTAACCAGCACGTCTTTCAGAATGTGAGAGGAAACCCATGCAGACACGGGGAGAATGTGCAGACTCTGCACAGGCAGTGACCCGAGCTGGGAATTGAACACTGTGAGGGAGCAGTGCTAACCATTGTGCCACAGAGCTGAAGGAATCAGGACTCAGCAGAACATGTCGTGATTTTCAGACATTCAGCTCTCCAACAGGAGCTCCAGGAGAGTGATCGGGAAACAGGAACCCCAACAGACTTGGCTTTGCTTCCCAGCATGGAGTCACCGGGTAAAAAGGTGGCCCGCTGCTCTAGTGGAGATCTTGCATTGCACCTAAGAATCTTGGATTTGACCGATGCACTTTTACACAGTCCCGACCAAGAGAGCTATCATCGGCCACAGACAGACACTGTCTGTGGGCTACATACACAGACCTGAGCTTGGTTATGATTGCACGAAATGCAGTCTAGATGAAAGCAGGATTTCTGCAGGTTGATATTCGTTAAGCACAGCATCTAGGTCAGTCTGAGGTTAAATAGAGCAATGTAAAGAAAGAAAAAAATCAGCTCTCACTTTTTATTTGCATCTCCTGCTGCCAATGGACATAAGTACTGCTGTCTGGATAATCAACGAAACTCTACAGTGCAAAAGGAGGCCCAACCACAATCCCACCCAGGTCCTATCCCTATTACTCCATGCATTTACCCTAGCTAGTTCCCCTGAGATTAAGGGGCAAGTTAGCACAGCCAATCCATCTAATCTGCACATTTTTGGACTGTGGGAGAAAACTGGAGCACCCGGAGGAAACCCACACCAATACAGGGAGAAAGTGCAAACTCCACACAGATAGTGACCCCAGGCCAGGGAATGAACCTGGATCCCTGGTGCTGTGAGGGAGCAGTGCTAACCACTGTGCCACCATGGCATCCTGTGTTTACCATGAATCTGAGGACTGTGTGTATGATTCCCACTGCAGATGCTGGGGCACAGAACCAAGGCTGATACTCCCAGTGCAGAATACACACAGTGCGGCACTGTTAGAGATGCTGTCTTTTGGATGAGATGTTAAATTGCTGCCCTGTCTACTCCCTCTGGAGGACACATCACAAAGCACCATCTAGAGGAAGCACAGGGGTGTGGTCCTAGTAACCTGACCGATATTTAAACTTCAATCACTATTATTCAAATCAGATGATCAGTACATTTATCTCACTGCTGCTTAGGCATAGAGTCACAGAGGTTAACAGCATGGAAACAGGTCCTTTGGCCCAACTTGTCCATGCCACCCTTTTTTTTAAATTCCTAAGATAATCCCAATTGCTTGCATTTGGCCCATATCATTCTATACCCATCGTATCCATGTAACAATCTAAATGCTTTTTAAAAGACAAAATTGTACCTGCCTCTACTACTACCTCTGGCAGCTTGTTCCAGACACTCACAACCCTCTGTGTGAAAAAATTGCCCTTCTGGATACTTTTATATGTCTCCGCTCTCACCTTAAACCTATGCCCTCTAGTTTTAGACTCCCCTTCCTTTGGGAAAAGATGTTGATCTTTGTCTATGCTTCTCAATATTTTATAGACCTCTATAAGATCACTCGCCAGCCTCTGACATTCTAGAGAAAAAAGTCCAAAAAATCCAGCCTTTCTTTATAACTCAAACCATCAAGTACCAGTAACATCCTAGTAAATCTTATCTGCGCTCTTTCTAGTTTAATAATATTCTTTATATAATTGGGTGACCAAAACTGCAGACAGTATTCCGTGTGCAGCCTTACCAATGTCTTGAATAACTTCAAAAAGACTTCCCAACTCCTATATTCAACGTTCTGACTGATGAAACCAAACATGCCAAATACCTTCTTCACCACTCTGTCAATCTGTGACTCCACTTTCAAGAAGCTATGAACATATACCCCTCAATCTCTTTGTTTTGTTACTCTGCCCAATGCCTTACCATTAACTGAATAAATTCTGCCCTGGTTCAATCTACCAAAATGCATCACCTCACATTTGTCTAAATTGAATTCCATATGCCATTTGTCAGCCCACTGGCCCAATTGATCAAGATCCCGTTTTAATCGGAGATAACTTTCTTCACGGTACACTATGCCACCAATCTTGTCATTTATATTAGCAAGTAATAACTGCAACCTACTTGTGGTAGAAGTTCAGAATATTTTATTGACCGAAAAGTGAAGAAGAATACGGAATAATGGGAACAAGAGGAGGGTATTTAGCCCCTCAAGCCTGTTCCACCTTGTCTGATCTGAATCCTAACTATATCTCCCCATCTTGGATCCAGAACCCCAAATTCTCGCTTGGGCGATATGGTGGCGCAGTGTCAGGGACCCAGGTTTGATTTAGGTCACTGTCTGTGTGGAGTCTGCATGTTCTCCCCATGTCTGCATGAGTTTCCTCTGGATGCTCTGGTTTCCTCCCACAGTCTGACAGATGTGCTGGTTAGGTGCATTGACCCAAACAAGCACTGGAGTGTGGCAACTAGGGGAATTTCACAGTAACTTCATTGCAGTGTTAATGCAAGCCTTACTTGTGATTAACAAATAAACTTTATTCCTGTACCCCAACAGCAGTCTATCACTCACAGCCCTGAACTGACCTCCCGCATCCACTACATTTCAGCCACAGTATTTCAGATTTCCTTCAGCCTTTGTCTGCTCCCGTTCTGACTCTCGTTTTTAGGTCACCTCTCCTGGTTCTGAGCAGCCAGAAGATGTGTGAAAATTGGTGTAATTTAAAATGTTTCACTCTCAAACGATACACATGGATTCATTCATTCAAAGGGAGGCAGGATAAACACATGACACCTGACTTTCTCTCTTCCACCTTTTCTCGTCAGCAAAAAGATACAAACGTCTGGGGACATGTACCAACCGACTCAAGAACAGCTTCTTTCCTGCTGCTGTCAGACTTTTGAATGGACCTATCTCGCACTAAGTTGATCTTTCTCTACACTCTAGCTATGACTGTAACACTACATTCTGCACTCTCTCGTTTCCTTCTCTATGAATGGTATGCTTTGACTGTTCAGCATGCAAGAAACAATACTTTTCACTGTGTAGTAATACAGGTGACCATAATAAATCAAATCAAAGAAGAAAGGAACAGAAGTGTGATACTGTGGCAGAGTGGTTAGTACTGCTGCCTCACAGTGCCAGGGGCCCAGGTTCAATTCTGGCCTCAGGTCACTGTCAGTGTGGAGTTTGCACATTCTCCCTGTGTCTGCGTGGGTTTCCTCCAGTTTCCTCCCAAAGTCCAAAGATGTGCGGGTTAGATTGACTGGCCATGTTAAATTGACTGGAGTGTCAGTGGCATTAGCAAGGTAAGTGTGTGGAGTTATGGAGGATAGGGTGTGGTTGGTGCAGACTTGATGGGCTGAATGGCCTTCTTCTGCACAGTAAGGATTCTATGGTATACTGAGAGGGAGAAATAATGAGGGGTGGGAGAGATAGCAAGGGATGTGAGGAAGTTGGAACAGAAATGCAGGGTGGACCATTAGGCTTGAATCCATGAGAGATAAAAGTCACCCTTTAAATTTTCAGGCAAAGAAACGTGATCAAAGGTGAAGCATTTTAACTTATCGTCCCTGCAGACACGATAGGTTAAAAATTCTCATCCTTATTTACAAATCCCTCCATGCTCTTGTCCCTCCCAATCTCTGCAATCTTTAGGGTGGCAAGATGGCACAGTAGTGAGCATTGCAGTCTCACAGCGCCAGGGACCCAGATTCGGATTCCTGCCTTGGGTCACTATCTATGTGGAGTTTGCACGTTTTCCCTGTGTCTGCGTGGGTTTCCTCTGGGTGCTCCTGTTTCCTTCTGCAGTCCAAAGATATGCAGCTTAGCTGGATTGGCCATGCTAAATTAACTCTTAGTATCAGAGTGATCAGCAGGGTAAATATGTAGGGTTACAGGAATGGGGTCCGGGTGGGATTGTTGCCGGTGCAAGCTCGAAGGACTGAATTACCTCTGCATTGTGGAGATTCTATGAAATCTCTTCCAAACTCACAGAGATCTCTGCACATCTCCAATCTCCTCACTCGCATAAACCCAATTTCCATTGTTCCAACACTTACAACCATGCCTTCAACTGGCCGGGAGCCAAACTCTCAGATTCCCTTCCTGAATCTCTCCACCTCATTTTCTTCCTTTAAGACTCTCTTCTAAACTTTCCCCTTTGACCAAAAGTTTGATGCTGTGATCGAATATCGCCAAACAGTTTAGTTTGGCAGCTTGGCATTTTCACCTACATTAAAGACATTTGGGGTGGAATATTGCTGTCACGGGAATTGTAGTGGGCGGAACACAGACCATGCTGAGGTCCATTAACCTCGGTGGGATTTTCTGATTTTGGGGTGAGCATGGCTGGGAAGTGCGACCCTTTATCTGTTGTGTATTCATGCGGTCAGCTAGATAAAGGAATGAAATGGTTGCCACACAGTGGGTCACTGAGCCAGTTTGTGGAGTTTATTTCAATCAATTTTGCCCAGTTACAATCCAGGATGGGAAAATCTCCCAATGCCTCTAATGATGTCATCACATATAATCATGTGACAATCTACACAGTGATGCACTGGTTCACAAGACAGGAAACTATCTAAATGCAAGTTGTTGTTAAATATCCAATTCTCTTTATATGATTGCAGGTAAGTCTGTTTCCAACAGGTAGAATTTATTAAAACCAAAATTGCACACAAACACAACTACTATCCCGATCTCGTCATTCAAGATGTTTATTGGGAAAGGAAATCCCACAGGAAATTTGAGGTGCTGTTATTCCCAGGGCGCAGCCATTTGCCGTGTCTCTGCTTGCTGACAGACGCTCTGGGGAAGCGGATCATCTTACATTTATTTCTAAATCCACCAACAGAATTTCCAAATCACAACCTCAGGATGTCGCAATGTGCTTCACAGCCAATCCTGTTCTTTTTAATTTGTAATCATTGTTGTAGTAAATGTGGCAGGCAATTTGTGAACAACACGCTCCCACACAAAATGCGATAATCACCACGTAATCTGTTTCACAGATTCAAACACTCCCAGGACAGCTACAGCACAGCATTACATACAGAGTAAAGCTTCCTTTACACTGTCCCCATCTAACACTCCCAGGACAGGTACAACACAGCGTTAGATACAGAGTAATGCTTCCTCTACACTGTCCCCATCAAAATCTCCCAGGACAGGTACAGCAGGGGGTTAGATACAGAGTAAAGCTCCCTCTACATTATCCCTATCAAACATTCCCAGGACAGGTACAGCATGGGGATAGATAAGAGTAAAACTCCCTCTACACTGTCCCCAACAAACATAGTAAGAAGTCTCACAACACCAGATTAGAGTCCAACCAATTTATTTGGTAGTAATCTCAAAGACAGGTACAGAATGGGGACAGGTACAGAGTAAAATTCCTCTATGCTGTCCCCCATCAACCATTACCAGGACAGGTACAACATGGGGATAGATACAAAGTAAAACTCCCTGTAACTGGCCCCCATCAAACACTTCCAGGACAGGTACAGCACAGGGTTAGATACAGATTAAAGTTCCCTCTACACTGTCTTTATCAAACACTCCCAGGACAGGTACAGCACAGGGTTAGATACAGAATAAAGCTCCCTCTACACTGTCCCCCACCAAACGATCCCAGGACAGGTACAGCACAGGGTTAGATACAGAGTAAAGTTCCCTCTACACTGTCCCTATCAAACACTCCCAGGACAGGTACAGCATGGGGATAGACACAGAGTAAAGCTCCCTCTATACTTAGGAGTGTTTGATGAAGACGGTGTAGAAAAATATTGTGTGCTCAGCATTAACAGCAATGACTTTGGTAAGTACAAAATTCAATAAATATTTGTTACAGCAAAGGGTACACTTGTAATGGTAAACTGTTTCCATGGAAACACAGCAGTGGATTTTGAGACCAAACGGAAACTGTCTTGAGAAGATTTGCAGAGCTGTTGATAATAACCCTTTAACTGATCATTCTGTTCAGTCAAAACAAACAAGAAGGCATGTTATTTACTCGGTATGAAGTGGCTGTTTTATTAATTAGTATTTTAGTTAAATAGAATTGAGCGACTGCTCAAGTCAACTGCACTTCCAGAACTCTGGGGTTCACGAGTATTTTCCTGCTCCATAATCTCACCATCAGCCACAATCCACCCCATTCCTAACGCACCTCATCCTCAACCACAGGGAACAGTGGCACCCTCCAAACTCACTGAAAACTGCCTCCAGAGAGAAACACATATCAGGAATAAACTGGGCTTTAGCACCCTTGGGTGGAGGGGGATATTACCCAGAGACATGTACTTGTACAGGTATTTTTTACATTTGTGTACGTGTCTGTATATACAAAAGTGAGTGTGTCTGTGTACACCTGTCTTTTTTATTATTCATTCATGGCATCGTTGGCTGGCCAGCATTTATTGCCCATCCCTTGTTGCCTTTGAGAAAGTGGTGGTGAGCTGCCTTCTTGAATCGCTGCAGTCCATGATCCGTGTGTTGACCCACAATGTTATTAGGGAGGGATTCCATGATCTTGGCCCAATGACGGAACTGTGATATATTTCCAAGTCAGGATGGGTAGTCTCCCAACACCAGGTTAAAGTCCAACAGGTATATTTGGTAGCACGAGTTTTTGGAGCACTTCTCCTTCATCAGGTGAGTGATAAACTTGTTGGACTTTAACCTGGTGTTGTGAGACTACTTACTGTGCCTACCCCAGTCCAATGCCGGCATCTCCACATCAAATCAGGATGGTGAGTGGCTTGGAGGGGAACATGCAGGTGGTGGTGTTCCCATTTGTCTGCTGCCCTTGTCCTTCCAGATGGAAATGGTCGTGGCTTTGGAAGGTGCTGTCTCAGGATCTTTGGTGAATTGCTGCAGTGCATCTTGTAGACACTGCTGCTACTAAGTGTCAGTGATGGAGGGATTGAATGTTTGTGGATGTGGTGCCAATCAAATGGGCTTGGTGTTAAGCTTCTTGAGTGTTGTTGGAGCTGCACCCATCCAGGTAAGGGGGAATATTCCATCACACTCCTGACTTGTGCCTTGTAGATGGTGGACAGGCTCTGGGAAGTAAGGAGGTGAGTTACTCGCTGCAGTATTCTGAGCCTCTGCCCTGCTCTTGCTGCCACTGTGTTTATGTGATAAGTCCAGCGAGTTTCTGGTCAATGGTAACTCCAAGGGTGTTGACAGTGGGGGATTCAGCGATGGTAACGCCATTGAATGTCAAGGGGCGGTGGTTAAATTGTCTCTTATTGGTGATAGTCATTGCCTGGCATTTGTGTGGCATGAATGTTATTTGTCATTTGCCAGCCCAAGCCTGGATGTTGTCCAGATCTTGTTGCATTTGAACACGGACTGCTTCAGTATCTGAGGAGTCGCGAATGGTGCTGAACATTGGGCAATCATTGACAAACATCCCCACTTCCGAGTTATGATGGAGGGAAGATCATTGGTGAAGCAGGTGAGGATGGTTGGGGCTAGGACACTAACACTGAGGAACTCCTGCAGCGATGTCCTGGAGTTAAGATGACTGACCTTCCACAACCATCTTCCTACATACCAGGTTATGACTCCAACCAGTGGTAAGTTTGCCCCCTGATACCCATTGATTGCAGTTTTGCGAGGGCTCCTTGATGCTCAATGCGGCCTTGGTGTTAAGGGCTATCACTCACACCTCACCTCTGGAATTCAACTCTTTCGTCCATGTTTGAACCAAGGCTGTAATGAGGTCACGGCAACCCTGGCAGAACCTAAACTGAGTGTCACTGAGCAAGTTATTGCTGAGCAGATGTTGTTTGATAACACTGTCAATAATCCCTTCCATTATTTTTAGATGATAATTAGGCGGGTTGAATTTGTTCTGCTTTTTATGTACAGGACACATACCTGGGCAATTTTCTACCTTGTTGGGTAAATGCCAGTGTTGTAACTGTACTGGGAAGAGCTTGGCTAGGGGAACAGCAAGTTCTGGAGCTCAAGTCGTCAATGCCATCGCCGGAATGTTATCAGGGTCACTGCTTTTGCAGTATCCAGTGCCTCCAACCATTTCTTAATATCACATGGAGTGAATTGGCTGGAGACTGGCATTTTGGATGCTGGGGTCCACTGGAGGAGGCTGAGATGGACCATCGACTGGATACTTCCGGCTAAAGATTGCTGCAAATGCTTCAACCTTATATTTTTCATTGATGTGCTGGGTTCCTCCATCATTGAGGGAGGGGATATTTGTACAGCCTCCTCCTCCAGTGAGTTGTTTAATTGTCCACCACCATTCTTGACTGGGTGTGGAAAATCTGCAGAGCTTAGATCTGATCCATTGGTTGTGGGATCACTTACCTCTGTCTATCAGTTGCTGTTTATGCTGTTTAGCATGCAGATAATCCTGTGTTGTAAGCTTCACCAGGTTGACACCTCATTTTTAGGGATGCTTGGTGTTGCTCCTGGCATGATTCTCCTGCGCTCTCCGTTGAAGCAGGGTTAATTCCCTGGGTTGATGGTAATGGTTGAGTGGGGGACATGCCAAGCCATGAGCTTGCAGGTTGTGCTGGAGTACTATTCTGCTGCTGTTGACGGCCCACAGTGCCTCATGGATGCCCAGTCTTGAGTTGCTCGATCGGTTCGAAGTCTGTCCCATTTAGCACAGTGATAGTGCCACACAACACAATGGAGGTTATTCTCAAAGTGAAGGCAGGACTTTGTCTTCGCAAGGTCTGTGCGGTGTTCAGTCTCACCAATACTATCGCAGATACATCTGCAGCTGGCAGATTGGTAAGGATGAGGTCAAGTGTGTCATTTACCTCTTGTTGGTTCCTTCAACCAGACCCAGCCTCGCGGTTATATCCTTTAGAATCCGAGCAGCTTGTTCAGTAATGCTGCTGCCCAGCCACTCTTGTGATGGACATTGAAATCCCCCACCCAGAATACATCTCATGTGCTTACCACCCGGTGTTGCATGTGCATATTAGTGTTTGTGTGCATGTCCATGTGCCAGTCTGCCTGCATGTAAGGCTGTCTGTCCGTGTGTATTTGTGAGCCTGTGTGTGTTTGTCTGTCCATGCATTTGTGACTGTATGTATTTGTGTGCATGTGTGTATTTGTGTACATTTGTGTGTTTGTATGTGTGCATGAGTATGCCTGCGTCTGTGTATGTTTGTATGTGTGTGAATGTGTGTATTTGCGTATGTCTGTATATGTATATATCTCTGTGTATCTATGTGTGTAAATGTATACCCATGCATACGTGTAGATCTGTGCATGTGTATATATCTGTGTGTACATCTATGTGTGTGTAGGTATATCTCTGTGTATTTGCACGTATATTTGTGCATATGTGTATATCTGTGCACGTGCATATCTATATCTGTGCATATGTGTAGTTTTGCACATCTGTGTGCATGTGTTTGTACATATGTATATCTGTATGTGTGTATATATATATATATACACATATCTGTGCATGTGTGTGTATGTACATCTGTGTGTATGTATATCTCTGCATATGTGTATGTAAATGTGTGTGTATGTATATTTGTGCATATGTATATATATATATATCTGTGCATGTGTGTATGTGAATCTACATTTGTGATTGTGTGTATATGTACTGTGTATACGTATGCATATCTGTGTATATATGTATGTATATCTGTACGTGTATGTAAATATATCTGTGCACGTGTGCATGTATATCTGCATGTGTGTACGTGTGAATTTATATCTGCATATATATGTATGTTTGTATGTGTGTTACGTATATCTGTGTGTATATGTATATATATTTGTGCATTTCTGCGTGTCTATCTGTGTGTGTGTGTGTGTGTGTATCTATGTATGTGTATATCTGTGTGTGCATGTATATCTGTGCGTGTGCATATGTATGTGTGTCCCCGTGTGTGCGTGTTCTGAGTAGTTTCTCAATTCAGGGGGGTTTCAGGCACTGGGGATGTCTGTGTTGAATTTATCGTAGTCCTGTCACATCCGCCTGAAACCCTGACAGCTGCAGATGACCAGTCACCCATCTCTTCCCAGCTTCTCTCTGTCCCCTGTCCTGGACATTGGCCCAGAATGCGCTACCCTCAGGACACGGAGGCCGACACTCATATTGTCCAACAGAGGCACCAGATGGTGATGGGAATGGCAGCCTGACCAGAGCACTCACCCTTACTCAGCGAGATTGTAGCTCAAAGCTGAGACTCGATTGTGATCATCTTCATTTCCACAGTCAATATTTCCATGTCTCTCTTCTCATATTTGCTTGTACAATGTTGCTCAGAGGAGCAAGAGAAAGACATTTAACTCAAAGAGACAGCCCCACTAGTAAAACAGAAAATTACTGGTCCATCTTACCTCTTCATTTCCAATGTCTAATCTGTGTCCAAACCCTTCTCCAACAAAAATCCAATTGGATTACTCTGAGTTTGATTGATTTAAATTAGTCCCACGCCCACAACACTTCAACACCGCCCCCCTCCCCCCGTTCCCCAACACCCCCTCTCCCCATCCCTCTATTCCACTCCCCCACTCCTCCCCCTAAGCAACAGTGAAGAAACGGCGACATATTTCCAAAGCAGGATGGATTTGTTCTGTCTTTTCACGAACAGTTCCTGCCTGGGCAATTACCCACGTTATTGAGTAGAAAGACAGCATTGCAG
This sequence comes from Sphyrna mokarran, assembly GCA_024679065.1. NCBI lineage: Eukaryota > Metazoa > Chordata > Chondrichthyes > Carcharhiniformes > Carcharhinidae > Sphyrna > Sphyrna mokarran. Next base: position 12,594,674 of record JAGIQG010000026.1, on the reverse strand, counting down.
CTGTACTTTGTAGAACGTACAGCACTTGAGTGTGCCTGCGTGTGTGTGCCTATCTAAATGGCTTTTTATGGTTTTACCCTTTCAATACAGATGACACTCTGGTTAATCTGCATGTACCCCCTCCCAAGGCCAACATCTCCTTCCTGGGGTACAGAGTCCAGGATTGAACCCACTGACTTCAGATGGAGCTTTGACCAAGGTTCTGTAAATCAGAAACACAGCTTGCTCCCCTTGAGAAACTAACAATCCAGTCACATTCTGATTACCTTCTGCATCCGTCCACTAATAGTTAGTGATTTCTGCATCTTTGTCTCCCTCAGTTGAGTTGATCTCACACGTAAGATAGTAAGCAGGAACAGTTTTAAGTTTAAATTTATTTTGGCACTGTCACAAGCATTATATTAACACTGCAATGATGCTGTTGTGAAAATCCCCACTCCGGCACCTGTTTGGGTACACTGAGGGAAAATTTAGCACAGCCCTAACCAGCATGTCTTTCGGACTATGGGAGGAAACTGGAGAACCCAGAGAAATCCATGCAAACACGGGGAGAAGTGCAGACTCTGCACAGTAAGTGACCCAAGCCGGGAATCGAACCTGGGTCCCTGTTGCTGTGAGGCAGCAGTGCTAACCACTGTGCCACTGTGCCTCCCTTTAGAGCATTTGGCCCCTCTAGTCTGCCCCACCATTTAATAGGATCATAGCTGACCTCTGATTGTGACCTTAACTCCATTTTCCTATCTTCTGCTCGTGACTTCTTGTTCATCAAAAATCTGTCTAACTCTCCCTTGAACATATTCAATGCTTCAGACCCCAACTGCCGAGTCTGTAAAACTGTAATGATCCTTTGAGAGAAGAAACTTTGCTTCATTTGCAATGTAACTGAGAGAGCCTTTATTTTCAAACTCTACTTCTAGATTCACTTGTGAGGGGAAACATCTCTCAGGATCTACCAGGTCAAGTGCCCTCAGAATCTCCTATATTGCAGTAAGATCACCTCTCCTTGTTCTAAACTCCAGTGAGTGTCCGCCCAACCTGTTCATGCTTTTCTCATAAAACAACACCTTCATCCCAGGAATTGGCCTAACAAACTTTGTCTGAACTGCTTTCGGTGGAAGTAAATCTCTCCCTAAGTAAGGTGACCAAGATCATACACCAGCTGTACACATTTGCCCACTTGGTAGACCGCAACCTTATACTGTGAATTTTGCGATTTTGGGGAAACTCCCATCTCGTTATCTCTGAGGAGGCACTAACATTCAACTGGGACTAGACAGCCCAACTTCAGAGAGCGATACAAAGTTTATCTGCATTGCTAATATAGGCTCACCAATAGGAGGAGCAAGATCAAGATCAGACAAAAGGCTCCTCAAACATTTGGCATGGTAGCACAGTGGTTAGCACTGCTGCTTCACAACTCCAGGAACCTGGGTTTGATTCCCGGCTTGGGTCATTGTCTGTGTGGAGTTTACACATTCTCCTCATCTCTGCATGGATTTCCTCCGGGTGCTCCAGTTTCTTCCCACAATCCAAAGATGTGTAGATTAGGTTAATTGACCATGCTAAAATTGCCTGTTAGCATGTAGATTAGAGGGATTAGTAGGCAAATGTGTAGGGATATAGGGGTAGAGTCTGGGTGGGATTGTGGTTGGTGCAGACTCAATGGGCCAAATAGCCTCTTTCTGTACTGTAGGGTTTCTATGATTCTTTTCAACTCATAATGATTGGGATGTTTAGCCTTCTGTCAAAGGCAGCCAGGTTCCAGACAATGGATAATATTCTTTGTCAAAGACCTGGTGGAGAGATAGGGTCACATGAGCGAGGCCTCTGGCTTGTTGAACAAGTTAATATTGCCTTGCTGAGCTGAATAGTTCCATCTGCTGCTTTAATATCTAACTAGCAGGCCACACTGAAAGAAGCTTTGTCCAGTTAGAATATCTGGCTCTATCTAGACTGCGTTCTGAGTTTGTACCATCACCTAGACTGATTCTCTCGGTGTGTGCCTATCTCACTGTGTGAGGTTAGCACCAGCAGAAAAGGGAATTCTACAGCATTGGTTCTCGACCTGCCAACCTCCATGAAGGAATACCTCATTGGACTTTGATTCTAGAACTCACATGGCCCAGTATTAATCTTCTCTGTGATCTCTGTAATGTGAAACTTTTTTTTCTCTATCCTTTTCTTTATTGTGTGAATGTTGAGATGACATTGCAATCCTCTTCCCCGGTTTCAAGTGTGTGCAAATAAACTAACCCTTTGAGTTCATCTTATCCTGAGTTTGCTGTGAGGTTATTAAATGAAACTGTGATCACCAAAAATCGACGGGGTGCGGGCAAATCGTCACCACTGGAGAAAGTCAAAACAAATCAAAGTTTATGGATGGGGGGGGGGGGGGGGGAGAGGAGAAATTAAAGCCGTTTTAATTAATACCCCTCCCATCCTTAACACTCATGGAGCAGATATGCAGAAACAGGGCGAAAGAGATGAGGAGTTACAGTTCAAAAGCGCATGTCATAGAATCATAGAATCCTACAGAGCAGAAGGAGGCCATTTGGTCCATCGAGTCTGCAGTGACCACAATTCTAACTAGGCCTCTTCCGGCAACCCCTCATACTTACCTTGTTGATCCCCCTGACCTAGGGTTAATTCAGCATGGCTAATCAACCTAATCCACACATCTTTGGACCATGGGAGGAAACCGGAGCACCCAGAGGAAACCCACGCAGACACGGGGAGAATGTGCAAACACCACACAGACACCCGAGGCCAGAATTGAATCATTACATCATAGAATCCCTACAATGCAAAGGGAGGCCATTCAGCCCATCGAGCCTACATCGACCACAATCGCACCCAGGCCTTATTCCTGTAACACCATGCATTTCGCCTAGCTAATCCTCTGACACTAAGAGGCGATTTAGCACGGCCGATCCACATCTTTGTGTTTTGTAAAGTTCGGAATGAAGGATAGAGGGTGAAACAGAGGGTAGAGGGTGGCGAGAGAGGGAGAGAATCCCAGATTAACAAGGCAGAGGTTTAACAAAGAGGATATTGGGATCTTGCAAAAAGACAGACTTGCAATTTGTATAGCGCTTGTGACATCTGAACATCTCAGAAAACTGAATTCTTGTGAAATATGGTCGCCGTGCAATGGAAGAAAAATGGCGGCCAATTTGTGCACAGCAAGATCCCACACACCAGTTATGACTGAGGTTGATGGATAGATAATGTCCCAGGACACCGGGGGAAATAGTGGCCGATGAATGTCCACATCTACCGGAGAGGGGACCTTGGTTTGATATCTCCTCTGAGAGATGGTGCCTCTGACAGGGTGGCATTCCCAGGATGTTGGCAATGGAAGTGCGGGCATGGGATGCCAGCTTGAATCTGCAGAGTGGAGTTTGTTGGCCAAGTTGGGTGGTGGGGGCGAGGAGTGATGCAGGTCACTGCACCCTGGCTGACATTGAGAACAGAGAAACTGGTGCAACCAGTCTAGGTTTGAACTGAGGGTGGAGGGACAGGGGAAAAGTTCAGCGTCTGCAGAGGAGGAAGACTTATAGGGGAGAGAGAGAATGAGGAGAGGGGGGGGTAACTGGAGATGAGAGGGAGCCTAGTCTCACAGAGACACAGCTTTGACCTGGGGATTTGCCACAAGAGTCCCTGAAACAAACGTGTGCCCTTCACAGCTCCTGATTCCTCTGTGGAATCTCTAATAGAGATGCAGAGAGGCCAGTAGCCCTCGCACTTTGTGAAATGATCCCACAGGGAATCCAGTCAGTGGAATCGATTCACTCACATCAATCCAGTGGAGATTTGATAACACATTCTGCACCAGCTCCTGCTATTTTTTTTAAAAAAAGCAATTTCCTTTGTCTCTCCTGACTGGAATGCAAATTCTGCCGGGGCTGCAAAGAAAGATCCCACAGAATATTGGGGGTGCGGAATGTCCCCTTTAAGCAGTTGCTGCATCGCCTGTCCCACAATCTCTGCCTCTTTCTCTGCTCCCTTTTTTTGCGCAGGGAGGGACGCATTTCTGTCATGGATACACACCAGCCTGCTCCCCCTCCCACCCCAGCCCCGCACTCTCTTTGCCCTTCTCTTCGCACCCGTAGTTCCTTCCCTTCACTCACCCAAGACTCCAGCGCTGGCTGTCCGCTTCTCCGCCGGCTCTCGCATCTCCTTCTCGGGCTGAGGTTGTCTCTCCGCGTCGCTGTCCTCCTTCTCCTTCCTTGGCACCGGCATCTCCCAGTGCAAAGATGCTGCTCTCTACACGGGCTGCATTTGGGGGTGCAGTGCTCTGTCTGCTGGGGTTACTTTGACTCTCTCTACATCCCCCCCCCCCCACCCCCCACACGCTCACACCTCCCCCTTTGTCAAAGCTTGATGCAGTGCCTGGCACCTCCTGGGCATGACAATCTCCTGAAGCCACTCTCTCTCTCTCTCTCTGTGCACACACACACACACACACACACAGCACTGAGAAACTGCAAGGTTAGAGGATGAAAGCAAAATGCAGGATTAATCATCCGCTTTGTATCCCCGCCCGAGCCAGGAACAAAGAGACACAGAGGGCATCAGGGAGAGAGATGGCTGGGCAGATTAACAGGGAGGTAGACAGGGATTAACAGGGACAGAAAGAGGAGAATGTAGGGAGAATCATAGAGTCCCTACAGTACAGAAGGAGGCCATTCGGCCCACCGAGTCTGTACCAACCACAATCCCACCTCTGTTTCCATAACCCCACATATTTACCCTGCTAATCCCCCTGACACTAAGGGGCAACTTAGCATGGACAATCAACCTAACCTGCGCATCTTTGGACCGTGGGAGGAAACATGAGCACCCAGAGGAAACCCACATAGATATGGGGAGAATGTTCAAACTCCACACAGACAGTCACCCGAGGCCGGAGTTAAACGTGAGACTCTGGTGCTGTGAGGTAGCGGTGCTAACTGCTGCGCCACTGAGCTGACCGCATTGAGATTGGTATTTAGGAAAACAAACAGTAAGGCAGAGATTGGGCTAATATTAATTCAGTAAGGGGTCTGGCAACACCAATTTTAAATCCAACTGATTTCGGTTGGATTTAAAATTGGTGTTGCCAGACCTCTTACTGAGTTTACCTCAGTCCAACGCCGGCATCTCTACATCATGACTAATATTAATTCCCAGTATGCAAAATGAAAGGGGATTTGGACCTTTGAAGGGGAGATTTTTTTCATTCCTGCCAGTTGCTGTATAGGGGTTGTCTATTAACCCTCTCTCCCCTGAAGATTGTGGGGTCAACACCCACTGCAGACTCTTGATGATGTGGTTGACCCTTCTAGTGCAGTACTGAGAGAGAGCTGCACTCTCAGAGGTGCTGTCTTTAGATGAGATTTTCTTTTAGACATTTCTCCCAAGCCCAGGAGCAGATGAATGGCCTCTCCCAGTGAGACTGAGGGAATTTCCAGCAGACATGGGGAATGAATCCTTTCCCATAGCCCCCACATTAGCACAGGTTCTTCTCACTGGGACTATCTCGACAGGCCAGGTTTATTTATTTAATTTATTATTGTCACATGTACAGTGAAAACTATTGTTTCTTGAGCTCTATACAGACAAAGCATACCGTTCATAGAGAAGGAAAGGAGAGAGTGCAGAATGTAGTGTTAAGTCATAGCTAGGGTGTAGAGAAAGATCAACTTAATGCAAGGTAGGTCCATTCAAAAGCCTGACAGCAGCAGGAAAGAAGCTGTCCTTGAGTTGATTGACACATGACCTCAGACTTTTGGATCTTTTTCCTGACGGAAGAAGGTGGAAGAGAAAATGTCCGGGGTGCTTGTGGTCCGTAATTATACTGGCTGCTTTTCTGAGGCAAAGGGAAGTGCAGACTGAGTCAATGGAAGGGAAACTGGTTTGTGTGATGGACTTACCTTCGTTCGTGACACTTTGTAGTTTCTTGTGGTCTTGGATGGAGCAGGAGCCATCCCAAGTTGTGTTACAACCAGAAGAAAAGTTTTCTATGCTAATGCTATGGTTAAGAAAGCCCACCAATGCCTCGACTTTCTCAGGAGGTTACGGAAGTTTTGCGTGTCCACTGTGACTCTCATCAAATTTTACAGATGCATCATAGAAAGCATCCTTCAGGAGGCGTTTAGATGGGTGCATGAACCGGGAGGGAATGGAGGGATACAGACCAAGGAAGCATAGAAGTTTTTTTTTTCAGTTTAGTTAGGGCATCATGTTCAGCACAGGCTTGGAGTGCCAGAGGGTCAGGTCCTATGCCATTCTTCTCTTTGTTCTTTGTTCTTTCTGGTTATATCACAGCTTGGTATGGCCCCTGTTCTGCTCAACACCACAAGAAACTACAAAGAATCATGTACGAAGCTCACTCCATCACTCAAACCAGTCTCCCATCCATTGACTCTGTCTATAATTTCCGCTGCCTCAGAAAAGCAGCCAACATAATTAAGAACTCCACATACCCCAGACATTCTCTCTTCTACCTTCTCCCGTTGGGAAAAAAATACAAAAGTCTGAGATCACGTACGAACTGACTCAAGAACAGCTTCTTCCCTGCTGCTGTCAGACTTTTGAATGGATCTACCTTGTACTACATTGATCTTTCTCCACAGCCTAGCTATGACTATAACATCATGGCTGAACTTTCACGGCCTCACTCATCCTGAAACCGTAAAATCCCACCAAGGTCAATGAATCTTTCATTGGTCCACTCCTTGCCTGCTCTGATTCCCATTTGGAGGGTGGTGTGGTGGGATGGTAAAATTGCAGCCTTTCCTTCTCTATGCACAGTATGCTTTCTCTGTGCACAAGAAACAATACTTTTCACTGTATACTAATACTTGTGACAATAATAAATCAAATCTACGTCGTCAGGCCTCTGTGTAGAGAGCAGACACTATTACAGGAATGGGTTCTTCTATTCACTAAAATTTGGAGGAACAGTTATTGATGGAAATTGTTCTACTTTTGTCACTATATTTCTAATAAAATGGCTGTTTGATGGGAGATAAAATAGAGGGAACTTAATTCTGTATCTAACCCCGTGAATAGCTAATGTTGTACCGTTGTTTAAAAAGGGTAGTAAGGATAACCTTGGAAATTATAGGCCGGTGAGTTTAACGTCAATGGTAGGGAAGCTGTTGGAAGGCATTCTTAGAGATAGGATGTATGGGCACTTAGAGCATTGCGATCTGATTAGAGATACACAGCATAGCTTTGTTAAGGGGAGGTTGTGCCTTACGAATCTGGCAGAATTTTTTGAGGAGGTGACGAAAACGGTTGACTAAGGGCGAGCCGTTGATGTCACCTATATGGATTTCAGTAAGGCGTTTGACAAAGTCTCTCATGTGACGTTAGTTGAAAAGATCAAGGCTAATGGGATACAAGGACAGGTAGCTAGATGGATAAGTAACTGGCTTAGTAATAGGAGACAGAGAGTAATAGTGGAAGGGTGTTTTTCTAGCTGGAGGTCGGTCACTAGTTGTGTGGCACAGGGCTCGGTACTGGGACCTCTTCTATTTGTAATATATATAAATGGCTTGGAAGAGGGAGTAAGTGGAGTGATCAACAAGTTTGCAGACAATACAAAGATGGCTGGACTTGCGGATAGTGAGGAGCATTGTCAGGCGATGCAGCAGGACGTAGATAGGCTGGTAGCTTGGGCAGATAGATGGCAGATGGAATTCAATCCTGATAAATGTGAGGTGATGCATTTCGGGAGAAAGAATGTAAGGGGGAGGTATATGATAAAGGGTAGACCTATTAAGAGTGTAGAAACGCAGAGGGACCTGGGCGTGCAGGTGCACAAGTCTCTGAAGGTGGCAGAGCAAGTGGAGAAGGTTGTGAAGAAAGCATATAGTATGCTAGCCTTTATAGGAAGGGGTATAGAGTACAAGAGCTGGCCTTAATGTTGCAGTTGTATAAAACGTTGGTTAGACCTCATTTGGAATACTGCGTCCAGTTCTGGTCACCTTACTACTGGAAGGACATGGAGACTCTGGAGAGAGTGCAGAGGAGGTTTACCAGGATGCTGCTTGGTATGGAAGGTCTGAGTTACGAGGAGAGGTTAGGCAAATTGGGACTGTTTTCCTTAGAAAGACGTAGACTTAGAGGAGATCTAATAGAGGTGTACAAGATTATGAGGGGTATAGATAGAGTAAACAGGTTAAGCTTTTCCCTAGGATGGACTCAAATAGCACGAGGGGTCACGGGCTTAGGGTGAGGGGGTTAAGGTATAATTTGGATGCTAGAGGGAGTTTTTTCACATAGAGGGTGGTGGGGGTATGGAATGTGCTGCCAAGTAAAGTGGTGGAGGCAGGCACTCTGGAGTTATTTAAAAAATACTTAGATGGGCACATGAACAGAATGGGAATGGAGGGGTATAGAAAACTGATTTAAAATAGGGATCATGAGCCTTGGGAATCTCTGGGAAGTGTGTAAATAGATGATGATATTGATATACTTGTTTTTATGCTACAGGTGCTTTTGTCCACCTTGTTGTCTAACAAGGGGCATACACGCGATGGGTCGTGAGAGGGCTGCTCTTGGATTTTTTTCGAGAGTATCCTAGTGCTTCATATCGTTAGTGTACGCTTGACCTGGACCATTTGATGGGCAACACGACAGCTCAGTAACTATCACTGTGCTGTGCAGATACATGGATTTGGGTCTGTGTCTGTGGGAGTTTGCGCATTCTCCCCGTGCTTGCTTGGGTTTTCTCTGGGTGGTCCGGTTTCCTCCCACATCCCAAAGATGTGCTCTTAGGCTAACTGGCAAAACAAATTCTCCCTAAATTGTCTCAAATTTAGTTTTTAGTCCATAGATCTATAAACATGGACAGGGATCACGGGTAGAGGAGGGAACATTAGGGTGGCAGTACGGGCTCATTGGGCCGAAGGGCCTGTTTCCCGTGCTGTTTTGTTCTTTGGTCTTTGCTGTACCTGTCCCGGCAGTGTTTCATGGGGACAGTGTAGAGGGAGCGTTATTCGGTACTTAACTCTGTGCAGTACCTGTTCTGTGAGTGTTTGATGGGGAACATTGTAGAGGGAGCTTTACTCTATATCTAATCTTGTGCTGTTCCTGTTCTCCAAGTGTTTGATGGGAACAGTGTAGAAGGAGCTTTACTCTGTATCTAATCTCGTGCTATACCTGTCCTGGGAGTGTAAAATGGGGACAGTGTACAGAGAGTTTTACTCTGCATCTAACCATGTGCTCTACCTGTCCTGCGAGTATTTGATGGGGACAGTGTAGAGGGAGCTTTACTCTGTATCTAACCCCGTGCTGTACCTGTCCTGTGAGTATTTGATGGGGAACATTATAGAGGGAGCTTTACTCTCTATCTAACCCTGTGCTGTACCTATCCTGGGAGTGTATAATGGGGACAGTGTAGAGAGAGTTTTACTCTGTACCTAACCCTGCGCTGTTCCTGTCCTGGGAGTGTTTGATGGGGACAGTGTAGAGGGAGCTTTACTTTGTATCTAATACTGTGCTGTACCTGTCCTAGGAATGTTTGATAGGGGACAGTGTCGAGGGAGCTTTACTCTATATCTAATTTTGTGCTGTTCCTGTTCTCCAAGTGTTTGATGCAGACAGTGTAGAAGGAGCTTTACTCTGTATTTAACCTCGTGCTATACCTGTCCTGGGAGTGTAAAATGGGACAGTGTAGAGAGAGTTTTACTCTGTATCTAACCATGTGCTGTACCTGTCCTGGGAGTTTGATGGGGGACAGTGTAGAGAGAGTTTACTCTGTATCTAACCTTGTGCTATATACCTGTCCTGGGAGTGTAAAATGGGACAGTGTAGAGAGAGTTTTACTCTGTATCTAACCTTGTGCTATATACCTGTCCTGGGAGTTTGATGGGGGACAGTGTAGAGAGAGTTTTACTCTGTATCTAACCTTGTGCTATATACCTGTCCTGGGAGTTTGATGGGGGACAGTGTAGAGAGAGTTTTACTCTGTATCTAACCTTGTGCTATATACCTGTCCTGGGAGTTTGATGGGGGACAGTGTAGAGAGAGTTTTACTCTGTATCTAACCTTGTGCTATATACCTGTCCTGGGAGTTTGATGGGGGACAGTGTAGAGAGAGTTTTACTCTGTATCTAACCTTGTGCTATATACCTGTCCTGGGAGTTTGATGGGGGACAGTGTAGAGAGAGTTTTACTCTGTATCTAACCTTGTGCTATATACCTGTCCTGGGAGTTTGAAGGGGGACAGTGTAGAGAGAGTTTTACTCTGTATCTAACCTTGTGCTATATACCTGTCCTGGGAGTTTGATGGGGGACAGTGTAGAGAGAGTTTTACTCTGTATCTAACCTTGTGCTATATACCTGTCCTGGGAGTTTGATGGGGGACAGTGTAGAGAGAGTTTTACTCTGTATCTAACCTTGTGCTATATACCTGTCCTGGGAGTTTGATGGGGAACAGTATAGATGGAGCTTCACTCTGTATCTAACCTTGTGCTATATACCTGTCCTGGGAGTGCTTGATGGGGAACAGTATAGATGGAGCTTCACTCTGTATCTAATCCCGTCCTGACCTTTATTGTTGTAATGTCTGCATACTTATTCCTTGTGAAAAGTATTACAATTAAAATCAGAGTAATGTGTTGAAAGAACCTCTGAAATTGATTGAATTCATCATCTGAAGTTAGAGGGACTCTTCAGGTAATAATCAGAGATGTCTGAGTGATAATCTCAGTCTCAACAATCATTGTCTAGAACCTGATGAAGTGTATCTCAGAATGTTGTGGGAGGCTAGGGAAGAAATTGTGGGACCCTAGCCGAGATATTTGAATCTTCGACAGTCATAAGTGAGGTGCCTGAAGATTGGAGGTGGCAAATGTTGTGCCTTTGTTTAAAAAGGGCTGCAGGGAAAAGCCTGGGAACTACAGGCCAGTTAACCTCACATCTGTGGTGGGTAAATTGTTGGAAGGTATTTTGAGAGACAGGATCTACAGGCATTTAGAGATGCAAGGACTGATTAGGGATAGTCAGCATGGCATTGTGAGTGGAAAATCATGCCTGATAAATTTAATTGAGTTTTTTGAAGAGGTGACCAAAAAGGTAGATAAGGGTAGTGCAATTGATGTTGTTTACATGGACTTTAACAAAGTCTTTGACAAGGTACTGCATGGTAGGTTGTTGCATAAAGTTAAATCTTATCGGATCCAGATTGAGGTATCTAAATGGATACAAAATTGGCTTCTTGATAGAAGCCAGAGGGCGGTTGTAGAGAGTTGTTTTTCAAAGTGGAAGCCTGAAACCAGCGATGATCCCAGCCTCAGGGATCAGTGCTGGCTCCACTGTTATTTGTCATTTATATTAATGATTTGGATGAAAATATACAGGGCATGGTTAGTAAGTTTACAGATGACACCAAGATTGGTGGCATGATGGACAATGAAGAAAGTTATCTCCAATTGCAATGGGATCTTGATCAATTGGGCCAGTGGGCTCACGAATAGCAGATGGAATTTAATTTAGACAAATCAAGGTGATGCATTTTGATACATTGAACCACGGCAGGACTTACTCAGTTAATGGTAGGGAGAGTTACAGGACAAAGAGATCTGAGGGTACATGTTCATAGCTCCCTGAAAGTGGAGTCACAGGTGGACAGAGCGGCATGCTTGGTTTTATCGGTCAGAATATTGAATACAGAGTTGGGACATCTTGTTGAAGTTGTAGAGGACATAGATAAGGCCGAACTTGGAATACTGTGTGCAGTTCTGGTCACCCTATTACAGAAAAGATATTATTAAATTAGAAAAAAGCATAGAAAAGATTTACTAGGATGTTACTGGAACTTGATGGATTGAATTATAAGGACAGGCCGAATAGACTGGGACTTTTTTCTCTGGAGCTTAGGAGGCTGAGGGGTGACCTTATAGAGGTCTATAAAATAATGAGGGGCATAGACAAAGTAGATAGTCAATATCTTTTCCCAAAGATAGGAGAGTTTAAAACTAGAGGGCATAGGTTTAAGGTGAGAGGGGAGAGATACAAAAGTGTCCAGCGGGACAATTTTTTCACACAGAGGGTGGTGAGAGTCTGGAACAAGCTGTCAGAGGTAGTAGTAGAGGTGGGTACAAATTTGTCTTTTAAAAAGCATGTAGATAGTTACACGGGTATGATGGGTATGGTGAGAGATGGGCCAAATGCGGGCAATTGGGATTAGTTTAAGGGTTTTAAAATAAAAAGGGCAGCATAGATAAGTTGGACCAAATGGTCTATTTCCATGTTGTAAATCCTTATGACTCTATGCCCGGTGTTCCACCCACTTCAGATGTTCGAGGAATGATGGATGAAAAGTACATTTGGAAGTGGTTTGTGAAAACTCTTCATTATTGGGGTGAATTTGCTGCCGCCTTGTGGCTCTATGTGGATATGATTGTTGGGAACAAACAAACAGGAATTCCAAACAACAGCAACGTGCATTTACATAGCATCTTTAATGTATCAAAACACCGCAAGTCACTGAGTCCCAAGAGAAGATATACAAGCATACAATCTCAAGCTTGTCCTAAGGTGTAGGAATAGGAGGAGGCCATTCAGCCCCTCAAGCTTTTGAGATCTTGCAAATTAATTACAAATACTTGCCTTTTCCCCATATCCCTTAACATCTTTGGATGACAAAACTCCAGAAACCTCAGATTTAAAACTAACAGTTGATCAGTTGCCCTTTATGGGAGAGAGTTTCAAGCTTTTATTACCCTTTGTGTGCAGAAGTAGTTTCTAATTTCGCTCCCAAAAGCTCCAATTTACTTTCTGTTTTTTTTGCTCTAGGTTTCCTTACCAGCCTCCCCAATCCCATCATTATTGCTCCCTCCAAAGCCAGTATACTCTTCCTGAAATGTGGGGCTCAGAACTGCTCACTATGACTCCAGATGTGACCTAAGCAGGGCTTTGTTTAGTTGAGGTGTAACTGTGTCATCCTGTGTTCTATTCCTTTCGATACAAAGACCAACATTCCATTGGCCTTTTTTTTCATTACTGTTCCTCTCCCTGACTTTCACAGAATCATAGAATGCCTACAGTACAGAAGGAGGCCTTTCGGCCCATCAACCAAAATCCCATGCAGGGTCTACTCTTTTAACTTCACATATTTACCCTACTAATGCCCCTGACACTAGGATCAATTTAGCATGGCCAATCAACCTAACCCGCACATCTTTGGATTCTGGGAGGAAACTGGAGCACCTGGAGGAAACCCACAGTTTTTCTCATTCACTTAATCTATTAACATCTCTTTATAATGTTATCCTTCTAGTGATACCTATTATCTTCATGTGATTGGTAAATCACATCACCCACGTGGTGAATAAATATAGTAAATATTCGAGGCTCCAACATAGATGAGGTTAATGAGGCACTTTGTATCTCACCTTCATTCAAATTATCAAACCTAGGTGTCAGAAATAGCGAGCACAAACATTTTGAAGTATACTGGGGCTGGAGGAGGTTACATAGATAAAGAGTGGGTGGGCTCATGCGTAGGATGGGTGGGTTGGAATTGGACTCAAAATGGGAGCTTTAAAATGGAGGCATTTTTGGACTGGGAACCAGTGTAAGCCAGAAAAGCCTGGGTGATGGGTGAGAAGGACTTGGTGTGAGCTGTGGTATGGACAACAGAACTGAGGATGAGTTCAAGTGGTTATGGATGGAGGGCGAGCAGGAAATGTTGGAAATGTTATGCCGACAGATAACAAAAGCATAGGCTCTAGATGTAGATGCAGTGAGGTAGCCATGCTGTTATTATGGGTATGTGTCCAATTCAGGAGTCACATTATGGTAAAGTTGCGACAGTCTGGTTCAGTTTCAGGCATTTGTTAGCCACAGGGAGATGGAGTCGATGCTTAGATAATGGAAAGATCTGAAGATTTTGTGTTTCTCCATATTTATTTGGAAATTATGCTACTTATCCAATACCGAACATTGAACAAATGGTGTGATAAATCAGAGGAGTTTGGGAAAAGCAGTGGTGCATAAGTATTTGAACCAGAATATCAGCACATGGGCTGAAATCCCCTATATTAAAGTAAGTAGTCTCACCAGGTTAAAGTCCAACAGATTTATTTGGTAGCATGAGCTTTCGGAGCATTGTCCCTTCATCAGGTGAGTGAAGAGATCAGTTCACAAACAGGGCATGTATAGACACAAACTCAATTACAAGATAGTGGTTGGAATGCTAGTTTTAACAGGTAATCAAGTCTCCAAGGTGCAGACAATGTGAGTGGAGAAAGGGTTAAGCATAGGTTAAAGAGGTGTGAATTGTCTCCAGCCAGGACAGTTAGTGAGAATTATATTATATACAGAGCTTTGATTCCCTATAATATTCATAGGAGATGCATCCAATACCTCGCCAAATAAAGGAAAGTATGCCATATATTTTCTTAACTATTTTATCCAGCACCTTTAGGGAGCTGTAGACATGTACTTCAAGGTACCACACTTGCTCAATCCTTCCCAATAGCTTCACATTTATTGAGAATTCGCTTGCTTTGTTTGCCCTCCCCAGATACGTCACCTCTCACTTCTCCGACTGAATTCCATTTGCCATCTCTCTATCCACTCAATCAAACTATTGATGTCATTCTGGAGTTGAGAGCTAGCCTCTTCACTATCAATCACATGGCCAATTTTTGTGTCATCTTCAGATTTCCCAATCATGCCACCCACATTTAAGTCTAAATCATTAATATATACAACACATCCATCCACCATGGCCCTTTGTATTTTTAAATTAATTTCTGGGATGTGACTGCTAACTAGGCCCAGCATTTATTACTCATCAGAAGGAGGTGGTGAGCTGCCTTCTTGAACTGCGTGCGGTATAGGTAAACCCTCAGTGCTGTTAGGGATGGAGTTCCAGCAACAGTGATATATTTCCAAGTCAGGGTGGTGAGTGGCTTGGAGGGGAAATCTCCAGGTGGTATTCCCAGATATCTTATGCCCTTGTCCATCTAGATGGAAGTGGTCATGGATTTGGAAAGTGGTGCCTAAGAAACTTTGGTGAATGCATCTTGTAGATAGTATGCACAGCTGCCATCGTTCATCAGTGGTGGAGGGAGTGAATGTTTGTGGATGGAGTGCCAATCAAGCAAGTGCTTTGTTCTGGATGGTGTCAAACATGCTGGAGCTGTACCCAGCCAGGCAGGTGGGAAGTATTCCATCTCACCCTGAACTGTAACCTGTTCAGTTCTAGTCAGGCTAGTCAGGCTTTGGGGAGACAGGAAATGAGTCATTCACTACAGAATTCCTAGCCTTTGACCTGCTCTTGCAACCACAGTAATTATATGGCTAGTCTAGTTCAAATTCTGATCAATAGTAACCCCCAGGATGTTGATAGTGGAGGGATTCAGCATTGGTTAGATGGGAGGTGATTAAATCCTCTGTTGTTGAAGGTGGTCATTGCTTGGCACTTGTGTGGCACAAATATTCCATGTCACTTATCAGCCCAGACCTGGATATTGTCCAGATCTGATTGAATTTGACCACGGATGGCTTCGGTATCTGAGGAATTACGAATGGTGATGAAAATTGTGCAATCATTGGTGAACATCCTCACTTCTGATCTTATGATGGAAGGAAAGTCATTGATGAAGCAGCTGAAGATGGTTGGACCTCAGACACTACCCTGAAGAACTTCTGCAGTGATGTCCTAGAGCTGAGATTACTGATGTTAGCTACCAGATCAGAAACTCCAAGGTGTATTATAAAGTTAGACTAGAGTCCAACTATTCTTGATTTTTCCATTAGTGTGAGAATAAGATGTTTCACTCCAGGCATGATCCTACCGACACATCAGGAAGCTTTTATTAAAACAAACTTCATTTAACAACGCGGTTAAAATGTACCAAAAGAATTAGCATAACATTTACCAACTGAAAAATTTAAACGTGACAAGATACAATTCTTAACTGCTAGCCTATCTTTATTAGTTTCAACTTAAGAAATATTCCTCATAGGTGTAAACTCCCCTTCAAAATCAAATAGTAAGCAACAGACTTACATGCTGCTAAGAAGGATGCAAGTCCTCAAGGCTCCAGAACACTTCTGGAGAAAGATACTTATTTTCTAGCAGGTCTTATACTGCAGCACCCAGAGAGAGAGAGAGAGAGAAATGAGCTCCTGCTCCTTGCAGACACAAACAGAAAGTGCCTTCTTGTCTCTGTAAGCCTAGCTCCTCCCATTAGCACATGATTCTGCCTCTGTCGATCAACCTAATCCAACCCTACTCTAAAACCTCAGGGATAACCCAAAAAATGAAGAAAAATTGCATTAGTTCAGATAAAAACAAACATCACAATATCTAAGATCAATTATTCTCCTATATTCTCAACATGTGGGCTGCCCAGAGCAGACAGAGGGACACCATAAACCAGAATTGAATTTCAAATATATCTTTCACAAGAAACATGACAGAAATACATTTCTTAAAGGCACAGTTTCATCACAGTAACCTCCAACAACCACAATTATCTTCCTTTGTGCCAGGTATGACATCAAAATACACAGACTACTTTTCTCTGTAATATACATAGAGGCTGCTTTTCTCTATAACATACTCAGAGACTGCTATTCTCTACAATATACACAGGGACTGCTATTTCTCTACAATATACACAGGGACTGCTATTCTCTATAATATATACAGGGGCTGCTGTTCTCTAAAACATACACAGGAGCTGCTATTCTCTACAATATATAGAGGGGCTGCTATTGTCTATAATATACACAAGGACTACTAATCTCTATGATATACACAGGGGCTGCTAATCTCTATAATAGACACAGGGGTTGCCTTTCTCTATAATATACACAGGGACTACAAATCTCTATAATCTCTATATTATATGGTGTCCCTCTGCTATTCTATATGATATACACAGGAACTGTTATTCTCTATAATACACACAGGAACTGCTATTCTCTATAATATACACAAGGAGCTACTATTCTCTGTAATATACATAGGAAATGCTATCTCCATAATATATACAGGGGTTTGCTAATCTCTGTAATATACACAGGAACTGCTATTCTCTATAATATGCACAACATACATAGGGGCTGCTATTCTCTGTAATATATCCAGTGGCTGCTTTCTCTGTAATTAACACGGATGGTACTATTCTCTGGAACATGTCAGGGACTGCTATTTTCTATAATATACACAGGGTCTGCTATTCCCTGTAATATAGCTATGATGTGGAGCTGCTGGCATTGGACTGGGTAAGCACAGTTAACCTGACGTTGTGAGACTTCGTACTTTGTAATATACAACAGGGATTGATATTCTCTATAACATACCGAGGAGCTGATATTCCCTGTAATATACACAGCGGCTGCTTTTCTCTATAATATATACTGAGAATGCTATTTTTTATAAAAAACGCAGGGGAGGCTGTCTTTCTCTATAATATACACAGGGACTGCTATTCTCCACAATATATCCAGGGACATCTGTTCTTTATAATATACACAGGGGCTGCTATTCTCTTAATATTTACAGGGACTGCTATTCTCTATAATATATACAGAGAATCTATTCTCTATAGTATACACAGAGACTACTATTCTCTGTAATGTAAATTATGTGCTGTGCTGTTTGTAAAACTCTTTAATCTCTTCACCGGTGAATCAAAGTATTTTCCAAAATTAAACCATGTCTTTTAGGAGAGTGATTGGATAAATCAAGCACAATTAATTTGAAGGCTGAACTCTCTTGACAATTGGTCTCACCTCATCCTTCAGTTAAATGGCTCATCTCAGAATATAGACAATGTCGGCTGTATTTAAAAAGGAACATTTTCTAAAATAGGACTCTTTGATTCTGTCCCATTCTTCCTGTTTTGTTGTTAAAATTCTAGACCTTCTGACAATTAACAATCAGAAATAAAAGCAGTGTCAGTGCCAATGAGAAGGTTTTGTTTATTTAGTGTCTCTTGGGATTGGTTGTTACCTCAGTGTTTGCAGTCAGGAGGCAGTAGTTCTTGTTTTGCTTATTATAAACTTTGACGCCAGAGGAACTTATTTTTTCTTGGGAATGTGGGTCTTGGATGTTGGCCAGACCCTGTCCCATTGTTTTAGGGTCAGAAGGAGAAGTCTGTCATTTCTCCATGTCGCTCAAGGGATCAATTCTGCCTTCCATCACTGTCATGGGTGTTTGTTTATGACTTGACCTCTTCCTTTTTCTTAAGTAGTTGCATTGAGAAAGCAGCTGCCTCTCAACACAAGAGCCCTGCGTCCATAGGCAAGTTCGTGGCTGCTTTTGCAAAATCTCATTGACCAGATAACATTCAGCATGCAGGCCAAGGCTGGATGAGAGCTGGAATGGGGGTGGGTGGGAAGGTCGAGGATGGGGTATGAACAATCCTGGCTACAATATAAATCTGCAGAAGCATTATATTTTTTTCCAATGATAATTTGATCTCCCTGCACGAAATGTCAGGCAGTTTTTAAAAAACGCATTTACAGATTGAGAATATCGCTGGCTGGTCAGCTTTTATGCCCATCTCTAGTTGCCCTTGTTTAGAAGGCAGTTGAGAGTCAATCACATTGCTGTGTCTCTGGAGTCACATGTTGACCAGGCCAGGTAAGGATGGCAGATTTCTTTTCCTAAAGGACATTAGTTTTTCCGACAATTGACAATGGTTTTATGGTCATCAGTAGATTCTTAATAGAAGCAAATTACTGTGGATGCTGGAATTGAAACCAAAAGAGAAAACGCTGGAAAATCTCAGCAGATCTGGTAGCATCTGTATGGAGACAAAAGCTTTTCTTTCATTACAGATATATTAGATTCTTAATTCCAGGTTTCTATTGAAGTTTGCTATCTGCTGTGGTGGGATTTGAACCCACATCCTCAGATCTTGCTATGACTCTCTGGACTACTAGTCCCAGTGACAATATGTCTATGTTACTATTATCCCTAATACTGAAGTTCAAACATTGCTGTGGCACCATTGGCTTCACGATGCTTGAGATTTGAAACTGACCATTTACCTGCCCAAAATGAGAGGAAATTTGAGTCAATGTCAAAGTCCTGAAGGAAAAAGAAATGGCCTGGGGCAGGAAATGGCACTGCTTTGCGCCTGTGATTCGATTCATAGCAACAGAAGGAGGCCATTCAGCCCCTTCAACCCAATTTGCCATTCAGTATCATTACAGTTGATTCCGAGTTGAGAGGTTGGCTTTGAGAACAGACTGAGTAGACTGGGGCTATACTCATTGAAATTCAGAAGAATGAGGGGAGATTTTATAAAAACATATAACATTATGAAGGGAATAGATAAGATAGGAGCAGGAAAGTTGTTTCCACTGTGGGTAAAACTAGAACTAGGGGACATGGCCTCAAAATAAAGGGGAGAAGATTTAGGATGAGTTGAGGAGGAACTTCTTCACACAAAGGGTTGTGAATCTGTGGAATTCCCTGCCCAGTGATGCATTTGTGGCTATCTTATTGAATGTTTTTAAGGAAAGGATAGATAGATTTTTGAACAATAAACGAATTAAGAGTTATGGTGAGTAGGCGGGTAAGTGGAGCTGAGTCCACGAAAAGATCAGCCATGATCTTATTGAATGGCAGATCAGGCTCGAGGGGACCAGATGGTTTATCCTGCTCCTAGTTCTTATGTTCTTATGGTTTGTTGGTAACTTAACTCCATTTATCCAACTTTGCCCAAATCCTAACAAACACCAACAAAAATTCCATTCAATTTGATCCCCTCTCGCATTTCTTTGGTGCTGGGTGAGATGGGATGAATTAAAATCAATCTCGTGATGCAAGTTGAAATATATTGAGCTCCACTGCTAACCAACACTCCCACTCCTGGAGGGACAAATTTAACTGACAGAAAAAGGAACCGAGTCGGACTTTTGGTTCCTCCTCTGTCAGCCATTGGGGAATAAATCCGGAATCTTCCTTGTCATCATAACAGAAAGCTGCACGCACTGGACTATGAATTGAAAACAAAAATCAACACAATCTTCTCTTCAGTAAGGGTTGGAAGTGGTGAGGCAGAACCGTCTGATTTATCAACCATCTGTGTCCCCTGTACCGGGGGCATGCCAAGCTAAACAAAGGAAACACTTGGACAATATTTATCAATAGCACAGCCTCAAGTTAAACATGGATGGAGCCCAGCGGAAATGGATAAACAGATTTATCATGCTGGAACTATGACCAACAGCTAAGGTGATTATCATCCAAATAAGTCAACATTGATGCAACTTCCCGTGACCTACACTGGTCTGTCCACTTGTTCCAGACGCAGGAACTTTACAAGATGATTATGTTTTGAAACGACTCCTTTAAATTAAGGTGAAACCAAGCTTTCTGGAAAAGGGGAAAGTGAGGTTCTATTAAACAACCTCTGCTCAGAGACAGGTCCAGGTGAGCTGGTTGTCATGGGGAAAAAAACCCAAACAGAAACCAATTGAAATGTCAAGTGGCTATTTTCACACCAGGGTCCACAGGCAAAGAGAGATAGAGCACATGCAGCTGTACAGAGCTGATAATGACTGTTTTGTACTACCAGTCAAACAGATGCTTGTGAGATGTGGTTTTCCGTTCTAGAGAATGTGTCTAGAACCAATAGGATGTTTTAATATTTAAAACCCGGGGTGAACTGCAATGATTTTGGAAGTTTCAATCCAGTGTTACAGAGAGAAGGGAGCATACTGGCATGCAGGGAGAGACTTTGGACTTGATTTTCTAATGCTGCACATCTGGCAGTTCAGTGAAGGGATTGTATGATATATCTTAATTGTATTCATTAATATGAAGATACCTTTTCTTTAGTTTGGTGCATTAGTCGTCTGTTCAGTAATGTTTGATTTATGTTGATATTAGTTTGTTTGTTAAAGTAAAAGATTTATGGTGAGATTTTCTGATCCTGCCAAATCTCCCATCCCCCCCTCCTTAGGACTTCAGGAAGCATAGTGCTCCTGTTTATATCAAAGGGGCTGAAGTGGAAATGGTCCAGAAGTTCAAGTTTCTAGGTATCCAGATCACCAACAAACAATCCTGGTTCCTCCGCACTGACACTATAGTTAAGAAAGGCCACCGACACCTCTACTTTCTCAGAAGACAAAGGAAATTTGGCATGTTTGCTGCAGCTCTCCACAACTTTTACAGATGTGCTATAGAAAGCATCTTTTCTGGATGTATCACAGCTTGGTATGACCCCTGCCCTGACTAAGACTGCAAGAAACTTCAGGGATTATGAATGTAGCCCAATCCATCGCAGCCTCCCATCCGTTGATTCCGTCTACACTTCCCATTGCATTGGAAAAGCAGCCAGCATAATTACAGGCCCCAGGCACCCCCACATACTCTCTTCCACTTTCCGTGGGGAAAAAGTTAGAAAAGTCTGAGATCACAGACCAACCAACTCAAGAATAGCTTCTCCCCTGCTGCCATCAGCTTTTTGAATGAACCAACCATATATTAAGCTGATCTTTCTCTACACTCTAACTATGATTGTAGACTACATTTTGCATCTTCTTTCCTTCTCCCCTATGGACTCTATGAATGGTATGCTTTGCCTGTACAGCACGCAAAAAATACTTTTCACTGTATCCCAGTGACAATAATAAATCAAATCAAATTGGTTTTTAATTTAATACTCCCCATTATTTCCTTAGTTATCCATGCTGGTTACCCCTTTTCTTACATTCATTCTTTATCACCGGAATATATTTTTGCTGAGAACTGAGGAAAATCTCCTTAAAAATCCTCCACTGTTCCTCAGAAGTCTCCAATTAGTCTGCGCTCCCAGTCTACATTAGCCAATTCCGCCCTCATCCTATCATACTCACCTCTGTTCAAGCAGAGGACACTGCTTTGGGACTCTACTTTCTCACCCTCCATTTGTACTAGAAATTCAATCATATTGTGATCACTCATTCCGAGAGGATCCCTCACAAGAAGATCTTTAATTTTACCTGTCTCATTACGCAGGATCAGATCCAAGAAAACTCCCTCCCTTGTAGGTTTTGTAATACATTGTTCGAGGAAATTATTCCAAGAGCATTCTAGGAACTCATATTCAAGTCCACTGTGTCCGACTTGAGTCAACCAATCAATATACAGGTTAAGATCCTCCATGATTATTGCTGTTCTGTTTTTGCACGCATCCATTATTTGCTTGTTTATATTCCGCCCCACCTCAAAGTTATTATTTGGGGGGTCTGTAGACCACACCCATCAGTGACTTCCTCCCCTTACTATTCCTTATCTCCACCAACAACGATTCCACATTTTGTTTCTTAGAGCCTATATCGTCTCTCACTACCGCCCTGATGTTATCTTTAATTAACAGAGCTACCCCACCTCCTTGTCCTTCCTGCTTATCCTCCCGAAATGTCTGATACCGCTGGATATTCAGTTCCCAATCCTGGTCACCCTGTAACTATGTTTCTTTAATGGTCACTATATCATACCCATTTTAACTGATTTGTGCCATCAACTTATTCACTTTGTTTCGAATACTACGCACATTCGGGTAAAGTGTCTTTCTGCTAGCCTTTATCTGGACCCAATTTGTTAGTGCATTCTTTTGATCGCACGCTCTGTCCCTACCTGTTGCAAACTGGTATCCTTCCCCAGACTATCTCCCTGCACTGCGTTGACCACCTCCCTTCTCGTGTTTGTCACCTTTCTCACTCTGCCTGAGATTAGATTCCTGCCACCTTCTATACTGTCTGTCCTATTATATGGTCTGGAAATAGACCATAAGCCCTCGACTCCTTTAACTAGTTGAATGTCCTCATCATTAACCTGCACTCATACCCACTTCTTTATGTTTGATTTTGTAATTCCCCATACTCCTCAATTCCCCCCCACTATTTTTGTAACCTTGTCTATTTACCCCACTAATCCCTTTAACCTATACATCCCGGAACATGAAAGACAATTTAGCACCTAACCCGCATATCTTTGGACTGTGGGAGGAATCATCTACGGAGTACCTAGATGAAACCCAAGCAGATATGGGGACAACGCACAGACTCCACCCAAGCCAGAAATCGAACCCAGGTCCCTGGTGCTGTGAGGCATCAGTGCTAACCACTGTGCCACCTTTTTAAAGAAGTTATTGGCCTCTGACATGGTAATACACTCAGTAGACTGGATGGTGCTGGAGAACACAAACAAATTCAGTTCCTCGTGATAGTATTCCTTTGTCCCGAGGCTGTGCAGTGCAATGGAAAGCAAGCTTTTTTTCTCTTTTGTCCTAGCAGTCAAATTAATTCCACCCAAGTGGTACTGGGTCAAAGTGTTCTACACTCTCACGACTCTTTGTATGGAGACATTTCCCTGGTTTCATTCTAACTGAGATTCTGACCCCAACACATTCTTCCCCCCGGGTTAAAGCATTGTGAAATTCCTCACCTCTCACAGGCCAGATATCCCCCCCGCCCGACCCAACCAATCCAATAAGATTTGAAGCAAACACAGGTAAAGAGGCATGAGGTATAAATCAGAATGCCACGATTGAAGAGTGGATCAGGCTGGAGGGGCTGAATGGCCTCCATTCATTTTTATCTTTCCTGGCGTTCAATAATCATTAATCTTTTCCCTAACATTTCCAATCCCAGGACGATTGATATTGTGACCTTTACACTCACTGGGCTTTTTACGGAAGAGAAACAGTAGAATTGTAAAGTGGATTCTGGACTCACATTTTTAATGCGTGTACATGGCATATATGTGTAAGTGTGCATGTGTGCACATGCGTGTTCTGTGTGTACATGTGTGTGTATATTGCATGACACATTCCAGACAGACATAGTATTGACTATTTATTTATTGGTGACCCAAATTAAACAACATCAGTTTTTTGGGGGTTGATTTTCATGATGCAGGAACTGACATTTACAAAGCACCACTTCATGACGGTGTGCCCTGTTCCTGGACTCCATCCATGTCCATCCCACTGGAGGCAGGGACTAGATACAGTCGCTTAAACTGATCCCAAGCAGTGACAAGACCTGGACATCAGCAGAATGACACTGAGATGCAAATAAATGGGCACTTAGGCTGATCTGATATTTGGGGTGTGACAAGAGTTAGTAAGTATGATGGGAGCATTACATCCTGCAGAAAAAATCATATTAAATACATCTAATCATTACTTTTTAAAAAAAAAATATCATGAATAAATGCATATAGCAAACAGCCAATAAACCAAGAATAGCTACAAGTTGTAACCAGTACTTTGGTAGTTAAGCTGGTGGTTTACTAGGTTAGGGCAATATCAGAACGTAAGGGGTGGAGAGTGAGTTACATCTGTTATCAACCTTTATTGATATGGATAATAATCATTCGATATTGTTCACTGGTTTATATCCTTTGGTTAAATGCCTTTAATCAACACCTATTAGCTAATATTTAATGGTTAATATCGACCAGTTAATGGTTTGATTAATCATTGTTAGTTAATATGTATTGGTTTATACTCATTAGTTAACAGGTTAATATCACTCATTTATTACTTTTAGATTCTGATTTTAACGAAAAGTAATTACAATTCTGACTTCACACTTGAGTGAGCAAGAAAACAGAGAAAGAGATTCTTCCAGTAATCAGCACAATTACATTGTTACACATTCACAGCAACATACTGACACACACTCACAGTGACACACACACAGATAAACTCACACTCACAGTGACACACACACAGATATACTCACGCTGAAAGTGACACACACACATTCATAGCGACACACACACAAATATACTCACAATCATAACGACACACAAAGGTACCCCAACAAACACAATCAAAGGCGGGGGGAGGAATTTTCTCATCCTGCCCACCACAGAAATCGTAGCGGGCATAGTGGGGGGAGGTGGTGCAAAGATCTATTGATCTCTGGTGGGATGTTCGGGTTTTGGGGCAAGCACGGCTGTAAAATCCCGCCCATAGTCTGGAATTTTACTGCCTCACCCATTTGAGCTCCTAAGATCCCACTCGAGGCCAACAGAGAATGCTGTCTGTGCACCTTGCCTACCCCGATTCTGGGAAGGCGAGGTGGTAAAGCCCTGCCATAGTATCACACACACTTACACAATCACATTCACATCAACATGCAGGCACCAACTCATACTCAGGGACATAAACACACTCACATACAGTGGAATCCCAATATTCTGACCATAAACCAGTCACTAGCTTATCAAACTAGATCTTACCTGATACTGCAACTCTGCATATCGGGCATTTTCAACTGCAATTTTGGATGCAGTTCTAAACTCTCTATTCCAATCTCTGCTCCTTATTGTCTATGTAATTTTGTCCTGTTTTTGTTTAGATTTTGTATTCATCAGCTTGTTTGGAAGGGAGGTTTATATTAGTATTGCCTCACTGATGGATAAACCCTCATTCTAGATTCCCAGAACTGTTAGTCACTTCAGAAAGCTACAAGGTAATAGAAGCTGGAATTAAACTGTAAAATTGGCACAGGAGAGTTCATGAGATGTCTTTGTGCCACAATTAAACCGCAGACCTTTCTGGCACTAAAGGACATCATTCAACCTGTCAAATCTGTTTATCAGATAAATCTCAAACTAATCCCACTATCCTATTCTCTCCTCATAGCCCTGTATCAATCCCAAACTAATCCCACTGTCCGGCTCGCCCCATAGCCCTGTATCAATGTTAAATCTCATGGGATCCAGGAGTGAGTTAGCCAATTGGATACAAAATTGGCTTGGTGACAGAAGAGGGTGGGTGTAGAGGGTTGTTTTTCAAACTGGAGGCCTGTTACCAGAGGTGCGCCTTACGGATTGGTACGGGGTCTACTGTTATTTATCATTTATATTAATGATTTGGATGAAAATTTAGGAGGCATGATTAGTGAGTTTGGTGGCATGGTGAATAGTGAAGAAGGTTATCTAGGATTGCAATGGGGTCTTGATCAATTGAAACAGTAGGCTGATGAATAGAGCTTATTACAATATAATAAATTGTAGATTTTGGTAGATTGAATCAGGGCAGGACTTATTCAAGTGACAGTACAGCGTTGGGGAAAGTTACAAAAAGATCTAGGAGTACAGGTGCATAGCTCCTTGAAAGTGGAGTCACAGAGTGGTGAAGAAGGCATTCAGCATGCTTAGTTTCATTGATCAGAATGCTGAATACAGGAGTTAAGTTGAAGTTGGTAAGGGGTACTGTGCACAGTTCTAGTTACCTATTATGGAAAGGATATTATTGAACTAGAAAAAGAGTGCAGAAAAGATTAACTAGAATGCTACTGGAGCTTGATGGTTTGAGTTGTCAGGAGAGGCCGGACAGACTAGGATGTTTATCTCTGGAGCATAGGGGGCTTAGGGATGATCTTATAGAGGTCCGTAAAACAATGAGGGGCACAGATAAACTAGATAATCAATATCTTTTCCCAAAGGTAGGGAAGTCTAAAACTGGAGGGCATAGGTTTAAGGTGAGAGGAGAGAGATACAAAAGGTACAAAAGGACAATTTTTCACACAGAGGGTGGTGAGTGTCTGGAACAAACTGCCAGAGGTAGTAATAAATGTGGGTACAATTTTATCTTTTAAAAAGCATTTAGATAGTTACATGGGTAAGATTGGAATAGAGGGATATGGGCCAAACACAGGCAATTGGGACCAACTTAATGTAAAAACTGGGCAGCATGGACAAGTTAGGGTGAAAGGCGTGTTTCCATCTGTAAGCCTCTATGACTCTAATCCCACTCCCTCTCCATACCCCTGTGTCAATCTCAAATTTAGCCCATTATCCCACTCTCCCCATACCCTATATCAATCCCAAATTAATCCCACCACCCCAATTTCTCCCTTTAGCTCTGTGTCAATCCCAAATTAATACCATTGCCCCACTTTATCCTGAGAGCCCTCTGTTAATCCTAAACTAATCCCACTGTCCCACTCAATCCTTGTAGCCCTGTATCAATCCCAAACTAATCCTTCTGCCCATTTTTTCCCCATAATCCAGTATCAATCACATTCTAATTCCACTGCACTTCTTTCTCTTCATAGTTGTTTATCAATCCCAAACTAATCACCATAGCCCTATATCAATCCATACTCTCACAGCTCTGTACTTGCCTTTAACCTCAAATCATTCCTATAATGGTTTCTGACTTAAAAATTCTGGGACAAAACACTTTGAGATCCAAGACGCTTCTGTGCAAAGCATTTCCTCTTGACCCCTCTCCTAACCGTCACTTAATCATTGCCGCTCGGTGTTAATCAGAAAGGTCGTGGGAGCTGATATCCTCACAATTGGATCACTGTGAACTTTCATTCTGCCAATTAAATAGACCAGAATATTAGGATTCCATTGAATGTGTCTATATATCGATGGGATTAGATTCTGTTGTCCAACACAGTGATGCTTCTGATTCTGTGCACACCAAAGTGTCTTTGTTTAATTTGCTCCAACATTCTGTAAAATAGAAAAGTGTTTATGTTATTGCTTGTTGTCTGTTTCAGGTGGTTTTATGATGGTTTGCCTCCACAGCTCACCTTAGAATGTATTCCTGTTCTTTACATTCTCCATTATTCACTCACACTCTATTTTCCCAATTTCCCACCATTCCATTCAAATCACAGATAAAAATACAGCACAGAATGAGGTCATTCGGCCCACTGACAACAATCCCACCCAGACCCTATCGCCATGTATTTATCCCCCCGTCTTTAAGGGGCAATTTATCATGGCCAATCAATTTAATCCGCACATCTTTGGAGTGTGAGAGGAAACTGGAGCCTCTGGAGGAAATCCACATAGTTATGGGGGGAAGTGCAAACTTCACTTAGACAGTGACCCTAGGAATTGAACCTTGGTCCCCAGCGCTGTGAGGTAGCAGTGCTAACCATTCTGGCACAGTGGTTAGACAGTGGCATAGTACTTAGTGCTATTGCTTCACAGCACCAGGTTCTTGAGGAGAGGAAACCTGCTCTTATCGAACTTAACTCCAGTTCCGCACCATTGGGTAATAAACACTTTTTTATCCATGCCACCCATGTCCCCAAAATAATTCCCAATCCAACTGTTTTCCCCTTTATATATCCCATTACAACCCAACATTAAATCCCACTGTTTCCTCACTATAACTCACCCCTCGCTAGTGCTCATCCCATTTGCCCTCTCTTCCTTGGTACTCAATCCCATTTTCTCTCCAGTTTTGGATCTGAACAAAGACCTTCCCCCCGCCACCCCCTGCACCCCCCAGCCCTCTCCCCATCCTCATCCCCCCCCCTCTCTGTCAGAACTTAGCTGACCTTAGCCCGATTGCTATTATTAGTTTCAGAGCCTTTTGAGGGGAAGATCATCCAGGGCTCCCATTCCCAATCAGTGTCCCATTATCCCTGTAGGAAGGGTGCTCAGATGCCCGGGTGTCATAGGGAAAAGGGGGGTCAGACTGGGCTGTGATGCCTCTGTGGAGGAATAGCTGGCTCACATTTTGATGGATCTAACATGAAGAGGTAGTCACTTGGCTGTGAGCTGGTGGAAGCGGTGGTGCGTGATAGTTGGATGGCATCTCTAAAAGTGTCCGGGCCAATGGGAGACAAGAGAGGGGGACACCTTCAAATTCAATCTAGCTGGTGGTTACAGTTCAGGGCAATGGCAGTAACTCAGATAATGGCCAGAATTTTACTGGCTCGCCCCATCCAGACTCAGGGTGAGCGGGACTTTCAGAATGGCATTCTCCGCTGGCCTCGGGCAGAATCTTACAAGCCTGGGCGGGCAAGGAGACAAAATTAGGCAACTGTGTTATAAGTCCAGGGTTATGGCCAGCCATTTGGAACAATGTTGAAGTAGTTAATAATCTTCCCCCTCCAAGTTACAGATGGCAACATTTGATAGAATCCCTACAGTGCAGAAGGAGGCCATTCAGCCCATACTGGCGACAACATTATTGTCTCCAATAACCAGTAGTTATTAATTGTATCAATTTAAGTGCCTACAGTGGAGGGCATTGATTGGATGGTTACTTCAGCACTTATAAAGAGATACTGATACAGGTGGAGGCAGGAGATATATCCCTGTAATATTTCACACTGTGAATAAATATATTTCAAGTAATGACTGGTTACTTCCTGCACTAATTGGTTATCAGCATTATAATCATTGGCTGTGGCAGGTTTAGATGAAGTGGTTCCCACAATTTAATCACAACTTCCAGAGTTTCCTCCCATTAATTTAAACTTTAATCTAACGCCGAGAAGCGAAAATGTCATGCCAGTCAATCCTCACCTGCTCCCCAAGCATTTCCCTTCTTCCAGCAGTCTGTTCCCTCAGCTGCTTCTTCAGTCTCTCCAACTTTTGCTCAAGTTCCGTTTGACGCCCTAGTGACAAAGAATCATACATTACTCCATCATTGAAGGAGGTCATTCAGCCCATCGTATGTGGCAGCTCTTTCAGTTAGTCCCACTTCCCTGTGCCTTCTGCTGATCCTTGCAACATTCTCTCCATTGGGTATCTATCTATCAAATACTCTTGATATATGCAGCGCGTTCTACATTTGGTTGCCCACAAAGTCCATTCTCATGTCCCCTCTGATTCTTTTACCAATGATCTTAGCTCTATGCCCTCTTGTTATTGGCACTCAGCGACTGATAGAGAACTGATCACCTGCAAACTTTCAAGGTCTCGTGTCTCCTCGTCCTTTCTCTGGATCATGTGCCCCATTTGTGTTGGCAGCACTGTCTCAGTGGGACGTCCTCCTGTTCCACAGTCAAAAGGCTCTTGGATCTTAAAGCCTTCACTCAGTATTGGTGCTAAACTCAGGCATTCCCTTCCTAATCCTCTCCACCTCTTTGTCCTTGCCCCAATGCTGGAAAACCCCGCCCAAGGTCAGCGGACATTTGCACAGTCCGTGTCCCAGCCACTACTATTCCCATGGTTGGGAAAGTTCCACCCTCTGAGTTTGTTCTCCTTGGAGTAGATAAGGTTAAAGGAGAATGTGAAAATCCATATGGAGAAACTATTTCCAATTGCAGGAAGGCCAGAAACCGGAAGGGTCAGTGATTGGCAAAAGAACCAAAGGAAGAGATTAAATAATGCAAATATTTGTCTGTAAGCTACAGATTTATGTGGAGGTGTGTGGGTTCATATTCTTCATGAATGGTAAAGGTTTAAGTACCGACCTTCCAATGACATCTTTTCGTTCCTCAGCATCCAATTTTCAGTCTGTGCAATGGTTAAGGCCTCCTGTGTGAATGAAAAACAACTGAATTGTTACAACAGAACAAGATCAGGTCAGGAGTCTGATATTAGAGTGGGCCAGGATTAGGTCTGGGATCTGGTATGAGAGTTGTTCAGGATTGGGTCTAGGGTCTGGTATTAGAGTGGGACAGGATTCGGTCTAGGTCTGGTGTTAGAGTGGGACAGGATTGGGACTGGGGTCTGATATTAGAGTGGGCCAGGATTAGGTCTGGGATCTGGTGTTAGAGTGGGATAGGATTGGGTCTAGGGTCTGATATTAGAGTGGGACAGGATTGCATCTGGTGTCTGGTATTAGAGTGGTTCAGGGATGGGTCTGGGGTCTGGTATTAGAGTGGGACAGTATTGGGTCTGAGGTCTGGTATTACAGTGGGATGGGGATGGGCCAGGGGTCTGGTATTAAAATGAGTCAGCATTGGGTCTGGGGTCTGATATTAGAGTGGTTATATCATTGAATATTGTAAAGAGTTGTCTATTGAATACCAGAAGGTATCAGGATACCAGGAGCAGGGAATTGAACCCTGAAAACTGTTTCAAAGTTCCCAGATTCCTCTCACTGTAAAATATTCTCTCTTCCACCTTCTTCCATCGGGAAAAAAGACACAAAAATCTGAGGACACATATCAACTGACTCAAAAATAGATTCTTCCCTGCTGCCGTCAGACTTTTGAATGGACATACCTCGCATTAAGCTGATCTTTCTCTACACCCTAGCTAGCACTACATTCTGCATGCCCCCTCGCTGCTTTCCTTCTCTATGAACAGTATGCTTTGTCTGTATAGCATGCAAGAAACAATACTTTTCACTGTATTTTAATGGATGTGACAATAATAAATCAAATCGGAGGAGTGGTAGATAATGAAGAGGGGTGTTACAGTTTGCAGAGAGACTTGGACAAGTTGCAGAGCTGGGCCGAGAGGTGGCAAATGGAGTTTAATGTGGAAAAGTGTGAGGTAATGCACTTTGGCAGGAATAATAAATGTGTAGAGTATAGGACTAATGGTAGGACTCTTAATAGTGTTGATGAACAGAGGGATCTTGGTGTATATGTGCATAGATCCCTGAAAGTAGGCAATCAAGTCGATAAGGTTGTTAAGAAGGCATATGGAGTCTTAGCTTTTATTGGTAGGGGGATTGAATTTCGGAGCCGCAACGTCATGTTGCAACTGTACAAAACTCTAGTGCGGCCGCACTTGGAGTATTGTGTGCAGTTCTGGTCCCCACATTATAAGAAAGATGTGGAGGCATTGGAGAGGGTACAGAGGAGGTTTACCAGGATGTTGCCTGGTATGGAGGGCAGGTCTTATGAAGAGAGGCTGAGGGATTTGAGGTTGTTTTCGTTAGAAAGAAGGCGACTAAGAGGAGACCTTATTGAAACATATAAGATGATTAGAGGTTTAGATAGGGTGGACAGTGATAGCCTTTTTCCTAGGATGGAGAAAGCTAGCACGAGGGGACATAGCTTTAAATTAAGGGGTGGTAGTTATAGGACGGATGTCAGAGGTAGGTTCTTTACCCAGAGGGTGGTAAGGGTATGGAATGCCCTGCCTGCTGCAGTTGTAGATGCGCCAAGTTTGGTGGTGTTTAAGAGATTAGTAGATAAGTTTATGGATGAAAAGGGAATGGTTTAGGTTAGAGGGTCATTGCTTTTTCTTAATTGGTCGACACAACATCGAAGGCCGAAGGGCCCGTTCTGCACTGTAACGTTCTATGTTTTATGTTCTAATCAAAATCAAATGAAAACCTATTCTCTTGGCATTCTACCAGAATGTATATTCCCCATTTCTCAGAATCGTGTCTATTTGATAAATTATTTCTCTTCTAAGGATATATCCAAGCAACATTTCCTTTGGATGTTGGGTTTAAGCCTCATACACAAATAGTGTAACCTCTTCCCAACAAGAACCATGTGGATTGGAAAATTAAATTCCATATAGATAAATGTGAATTGATGCATTTTTGTAGGAAGAATAAAGAGAATGTAATACTAAATGTTACCAGACTAAATATGGGAGAGGAGTTTGGGAAATGTGACACAGAATCTTAAATTACTCTAAGTAGTAATTAAGGATTAATAAAATAATGAAAGGATAATTCAAGGACTAAGATTCAGTTTAAAAAAAATAGAATGAAAAGCGATGCAGTGATGTCAAACTTGCACGGAAATTTGATTCTTTCTCGCCTGAAAAATTTTGAGCAGTTTGGTCTCTACATTATCGGAAGAGTCGGAGGAATTGCAAAATAGGTCCACACGGCGGGGGTGGGTGGGAGGGGAAACCAGGACCAAGAGTTTACACCTATTCAAAAAGGGTGAACAGGCTCAAGCTCTTTTCTCTAGAAAAGGGAAGGTTGGGGGGCAACTAGATAGAGGTTTTTTTAAACTGATGACAGGGTTTAGTATGGTAGCTGATCAAACAGAGTCAGCACGACTTTGTCATGGGGAGGTCATGTCTGACAAATCTGTTAGAGTGTTTTGAAGAAGTAACAAGGAAGTTAGATAAAGGAGAACCAACGGATGTGACTTATTTAGATTTCCAAAGGTCTTTGACAAGATGCTGCATAGCAGACTGTTAAATATATTCAGAGCCCATGGTGTTAATGGCAAGATCCTGGCATGGATAGAGGATTGGCTGACTGGCAGAAGGCAGAGAGTGGGTATAAAGTGGTCTTTTTCAGGATGACAGCCAGTGACTAATGGTGCACTTCAGAGGTCAGTGCTGGCACCACAATCTTTCACAACATACATTAATGATTTGGAAGAAGGAACTGAAGGCACTGTTGCTAGGTTTGCAGATGATACAAAGATATGTAGAGGGACAGGTAGTATTGAGGAAGCAAGGGGGCTGCAGAAGGATTTGGACAGGTTAGAAGAGTGGACAAAGAAATGCCAAATGGAATGCAATGTGGAAAAGTGTGAGATTGTGCAGTTTGGAAGGAGGAATGAAGGCATAGACTATTTTCTAAATGGAGAAGTACTGAGGAAATCAGAAGCACAAAAGGGACTTGGGAGTCATTGTTAAAGATTCTCTTAAGGTTAAAGTGCAGGTTCAGTCAGCAGTTAGAAAGGCAAATGTAATGTTAGTATTCATGCTCAGAGAGCTGGAATACAGAGCAGGGATATACATCTGAGGCTTTATCAGTCCCCATTTGGAGTATTGTGAGCAGTTTGGGCCGCGTATCGAAGGAAAGATGTGCTGGCCTGGTAAAACGTTTAGAGGAGATTCACAAGAATGATCCCTGGACTGAACAGCTTATTGTATGAGGAATGGTTGAGGACTCTGGGTTTGTACTCGTTGGAATTTGAAGGATGAGGTAGACCTTATTGAAACTTACAGGATACTGCAGGCCTGGATAGAGTGGACATGGAGAGGATGTTTCCACTAGTAGAAAAAAACTAGAACCAGAGGGCACAACCTCAGGCTTAAGAGACAATCCTTTAAAACAGAGATGAAAAGGAATTTCTTCAGCCAGAGAGTGGTGAGCCTGCGGAACTCTTTGCTGCAGAAAGCTGTAGAGACCGGGTCATTGAGTGTCTTTAAGACACAGATAGATAGATTCTTGATTAATAAGGGGATCAGGGGTTATGGGGAAAAGGCAGGAGAATGGGGATGAGAAAAATATCAGCCATAATTGAATGGCGGAGTGGACTCGATGGGTTGAATGGCCTAATTCTGCTCATATGTCTTATGGTCTTATAGCTGTGGAGGATGTCAAAACTAAAGGCTGTAAGTACATACATACTTATGAATTTGGAAGAAGTACAGGCCATTTGAGTCTGCTCTGTTCTTTAATAAAATCATGGCTGATCTGATTGTGCCCTCAACTACGCTTTCTACACGTTTGTCTCCCTTGTTAATCATGAGTCTATCTACCTCTGTCTTAAAAATATTTATTGACTTTGCCTCCACCGTGCTCTGGAGCAGAGAATTCCAAAGACTCTTGACATTCTGAGAGAAAGAAATTCTCCTCATCTCCTCTTAAACGTGGGGGAGGCGATGGCCTAGTGATATTATCGTTAGACTATCAATCCAGAAACTCAGCTAATGTCCTGGCAGCGTGGGTTCAAATCCCGCCATGGTAGCTAGTTAGATTTCAATTTAATAAAAAATATCTGGAATTAAGCACCAATTCATTGGTTGTCAGGGAAAAATCCATCTGGGTTCATTAATGTCTTTTAGGGTTTATTAGTTAGTCACAAGCAAGTCTTGATGCTGCAATGAAATTATTGTGAAAATCCCCTAGTTGCCACAGTCCAGCGCCTATTTGGGTCAATGCACCAAACCAGCACATCTTTCAGAATGTTGGAGGAAACCCACGTGGACATGAGGGGGATGTACAAACTCAAACCTTATTTTTAAACTGTGTCCCTCAATTCTAGTCTCTCCCTCACTTTCCCTCTTGGAGGTTTTGCAAAAAACACCAGGGACACATTTTCAAATTTATCCCTGACCAATATTTATCCCTGAAGCAATGTTGCTAAAAGCAGATTATCTCTTATTGTCTCATTGCTGTTTGTGGGATCTTGCAGCGCACACTCTGGTTGGTCGTTACAGATCACAACAGCAACTACACTTTAAAAATCATTTAATTATCTGTAAAGTGCTTTGGGATGTCCTGTAGTGGCATCGAAATGTGCATTTTTGTCTCTCGGTGAGCTGTGTTGGAAATATTTTTAACAGTTATCAGGGAAGCAATCAGAGCAGTTTCAGGTGGGAGTCAAAGCAATCAGACTCTGAGCCAACGGGACTTTAGGGAAAGGAAGTTGTGTCTAATAAAGTTGTTAGGATGTGCATCTTCCTCCAGCTTTTTCCGTTCTGTCCAGAAGGCTCTCCAGTCACTAGGATGCAGTGAACTAATCCCACTTTTCAACACTTGTCCCATAAATGTTGTGATGTTTCAAGCGCTCATGCAAATATACTTTTTAAAACGTTATACGGTTGCCGGACTCCACTACATTCCCAGGCAATGCATCCCAGATTCCCACCACCTTCTGAGTGAATTTCTTTTTCTCAAATCCCCTCTGAATCTCTTGCCCGTCACCCTAAAACTCTGCCCCCTTGTGATTGACCCCTCGACCAAGGGGAACAGCTGCTTCCTGTTCTATCCACTTCCTGAGAGTGGTGAGAATGTGAGTTTGGAACAAGGATGTTTCCTCAAGAAAACATGAGAGAAAAGGGAATAAACTGTTTGCTGAAAGATCAGGAAGAGGTCGATGGAAAATGGGAAGAATTGCACGGAGCATTAAAAAAAAACCAGCACAGAGGAGGTGGGCCAAATGGTGTGTTTTTTTGTATAAATTCAAAATAATTCTCTGTACTGGGGAGGCCAGAGTTAACACAGAACTTGGGGTCCTTTGAAATATGTGGGTCAAGGAAGCTGATGGTATAATGGTATTGTCACTGAACTCATAATTCAAGGATCCAGGATAATGGTCTGGGGAGCAGAATTCGAACCCCACCACAGTAGATGGTGAAAATTGTATTCAATAAAAATCTGGAATTAAGAATCTACTGATGACCATGAAATCATTGTCAATTGTTGTAAAAACCCATCTGCTTTACTAATGTCCTTTAGGGAAGGAAATCTGCCATCCTTACCCAGTCTGGCCTACATGTGACTCCAGAGCCCCAGCAATGTGCTTGACTCTTAAATGCCCTCTGAAATGGAGAGCAATTAGGAATGGGCAATAAATGCTGGCCTAGCCAGGAGTGGCCACATTCCATAAAATGAAATAAATAAGCCTCCCTTGATGTGCAAACCTGATGTGTCATTTTAAACTGGATCTGAGTATGGGTGTACACAATGGCAGCTCCCCCACCCAGAGTAGTCCCAGGAGTTTCCTTGTGGGTTGAAAAAGTGGGCTGGTTTCTCCCTCTTTGGAGTCCCATTGGGAGCCTTCAGGCTTCCCCACTCTGCTCCGCAATGGTAAGGGTTGGTAGGGCCAGCAAACATTAACATGTTAAGAAGGGCATGCCACCAATATCAGCCATGTCAGATCTGACACCTGTTTGCCATGTAGATGTGTGGGAATTCAGATCAAGCCCTCCCACAGCCCCACGAACCCCCATCTTTTTCAATCCTCCCCCATGACCTCATCCCACTTCCTCCCCACCTCCTCTGTCTCCGCCTCTGTAATCTCCACCAACTCCACAGCCTTCCGAGAGCTCTACGCTTTTTCAATTCTGGCCTCTTGCACATCCTCTGATTTCGATCTCTCCACCATTGGCGGCCGTGCATTCAGCTGCCTGGACCTTAATCTCTGGAATTTACCCCACTCCCACAACAAACTTCTCCTTCACTCTCTGACTGTGATGAGAATTGAAAAGCACCACACTGCAAAGCTTGCTCTGAGCTCGTGAAAGGTGCAACATGAATATAAATCTTTCTTTTGTTTCTTTTCCAGAGTTGGCTTCCTGACTGTAGATTTTTTTACTTCCTGTAACCCACAGACATTGGAAGCAGCTGAGGGTCCCATTGTAGCTGCCTTGTCTGAAAAGATAAATTCACTGTGAACAATTCTTAAGGAGAGCTGACCTTAAAATTACCTCACACCCAGACCTTTCTCATTAACTCTGCAAAGCTGTCCTCTTCAAACGTACAGCTAACTGACCTCACCATCATTCCAAACTCTTAACACCCCAAGAAGCTCCTTCTTACATCCCACATCCTCTTCCCCCACCTCCCCCACCGTTCTCCTGCCAGTTATTCTAAATACCTGTCTCTAATTACTGACTCAAGAACAGCTTCTTCTCTGCTGCTGTCAGTCTCTTGAATGGATCTACTTTGCATTAAGTTGATTTTCCTCTATACTCTGGCTATGACTGTAACACTACGTTCTGGATTCTCTCCTTCCCTTCTTAATGAACAGTATGCTTTGTCTGTATAGCATGCAACAAACAATACTTTTCACTGTATGCTAATATATGAGAGATCAATAAACCAAATTAAATCTACTCCACCAGCCTCACTCACTCACAATTTCTCTCTGGCAGGATGATGGGACATTGATGAATTTCGGTGTCAGTGTCTCTAGTTGATCCCTCAGCATATTCCGTTCCACCAGGAGCTGGACCTTCTCTTCCAAGCATTTCGTTTTGTCACCCTGCATTTCCGACTCATTGATTTTGAATCGATTCTTCTCAGCTTCTGCGTCCTGCTTACATTTCTCGTTCATCAGTTCCAGTCTGCTTATCTTTAAGCTTAGATCGTTGTTGTTCTGCCACATACCTTTATCAAAGCGGTCTATCTTCTCCTGGAGGTCACTCTGGAAGTTTGAGGACAATGGGACACAGACTGCTCTTATTTGCTCTAATTTCTGACGCAGATCATATTGCCTCTTGACTTGTTCTGTGAGAGGCTTGAAGCGATCTTCATAATTTGTCTTGATCTCTGCCATCATCTTTTGAAATGCTTTGCCCATGGAGGAACAGTTCCCTCGGAGCTCTGCGAGCTGATTGTTCAGTTTCGTTTCCAACAATTTGTATTTGGCCTTTAGCAGCTCATTCTCGTCGATGACAATTGTGAGCTTCCTTTGAACGGTTGAGTAGTTTGTTTTCAAGATGTCATATGGCTTCATGGGTTCCCATTGATTTTTCACACAGGGGGTTGGAGCTATTAGAGATGCAAATACAGTTACTTTTTAAATCTATTCATAATTTTTCAAAACAATTTCAAACTCCAATCATTTCAGCACATATTACCTGGTAAGAGCATGCTCCAGAGCAATGCACCTCAGGAACGTGTTCCAGAGCAATGCACCTCAGGTGCATGTTCTACGACAAATCAACTTAGCAAGATGTTTACAGTAATGCATGTCAGAAACATGTTTACAACAATGCGTGCCAGGAACATGTTACATCAATGCACATCAGACACATGTTTACAACCATGCATGTCAGAAACATGTTTACAACAATGCATGACAGGAACATGTTCTACAACAATGCATGTCAAAAACATGTTTACAGTAATGCATTTCAGGAACGTGTTTACAACAATGCATGGCAGGAACATGCTCTACAACATTGCACTTCAGGAACATGTTTACAACAATGCATGTCAGAAACAGATTTACAGCAATGCATGTCAGGAACTTGTTTACAATGATGCGTGCCAGGAACACGTTCTATAACAATGCATGTCAGGAACATGGTTACAACAATGCATGTATATACAGTAATGTAGGACGTGTATATGATCCATTGCATTGCACAATGAGAACAAGTTGCGATGCAGTGTGGGTAATTAGCCAAATGCATTTGGACAGCACAAAATGGAACAAAAATTAAATTCTGAGGAGGGAAGACCAGAGGAGGTCATAGAGTCTTGTCCGTGCAGTAATTCAATTAGATCAGAGCTTACCTGTCTCCATCTCCCCGCCCTGCTTCTGGAACTGTTACCCCCATTACCAAACAAAAAACGGTGTGAAAAAATAATCAATCTCAAGTTTTGAACTTTTCAGCAGTCTCCCAAGTTGTATTGGGAGAGAAAGTTCCAGATCCCCACTCCCCTGTGTGTGAAGCAGGGCTTGCCCCACATCACCCTGAAATTGGTCAAAACTAGCTGAGTCCCACATAATAGTAAAGTTCAGTGACTTACCGCAGTT
Source organism: Sphyrna mokarran (assembly GCA_024679065.1). Classification (NCBI taxonomy): domain Eukaryota; kingdom Metazoa; phylum Chordata; class Chondrichthyes; order Carcharhiniformes; family Carcharhinidae; genus Sphyrna; species Sphyrna mokarran. The sequence continues at coordinate 12,555,842 of JAGIQG010000026.1, read as the reverse complement.
GCAGAGAATACTGCGGAGGCGGGTGCTGTTTAAGGCTTTCTGTTGGTGAAATAAAACTGCCGTTATTATCTCTCATGTGACAACAAGCATTTCAAAGAACAAAGAACAAAACAACACGGGAAACAGGCCCTTCGGCCCAACAAGCCCACGCCACCACCTCGATGTTCCCACTTCTACCTGTGATCCCTGTCTGTGTTTATAGATCTATGGATTGAAACCAAATTTGAGACAATTTAGGGAGGATTTGTTCTGCCAATCAGCCTAACAGCACATCTTTGGGATGTGGGAGGAAACCGGAGCAACCAGAGAAAACCCACACAAGTGCGGGGAGAATGTGCAAACTCCCACAGACACTGGCCCAAATCCATGTATCTGCACAGCACAGCGATAGTCACTGAGCTGTCATGTTGCATTGTTTCCAAACCCACCCCTTAACCTGAAGGGGGAACAGGTCAACTCATCAAGATCTCTCCCCCTCTTCCTCCCTTCCATCCGTTGTGAACAAAGCAGCTCAAACATTGGTATAGCTGCAACTAAGAGGCAGCAAATCAGATGGCCATGGTTAGAGATGCCAAGACTGGGCATCAAGTATTCTTGGATTGTGAGAGAAAGGAAAAGCCGAGGAAGGAGAAGGAATGAGATCCTGGGATGGGACAAGCCTACACAAGAAAGAGCGGAATGAACACTCAGTACTACAATGGGTGGCACTGCGGTTAGAACTGCTGCTTCACAACAACAGGGACATGGGTTCAATTCCTGCCTTAGGGTGACTGTGTGGAGTTTGCATGTTCCTCCAGCGTCTGCGTGAGTTTCCTCCAGGTACTCCGGTTTCCTCCCACAGTCCAAAGATGTGCAGGGTAGGTGGTGGATTGGATGTGTTAAACTAGCACTTAGTGCCAGGGGAGTTAGCAAGGTAAATTCATGGGGTTGCAAGGATAGGATCTGGGTGGAATTGTGGTTGGTGCAGACTTGATAGGCAGAATGGCCTCCTTCTGTACTGTGGGGATTCAATGATTCTATGAACAACAGCTTGCATTTATGTATCGCCTTTAACACAGTAAAACATTCTAAGTGTCTCACTGCAGTGTTATTACACAAAAACATGCTAGCACAGTGGTTAGCACTGCTGCCTCACAGCTCCAGGGGTCTTGGATTCAATTCTGGCTTTGTGTAGCTGTCTGTGTGGAGTTTGCATGTTCCCCCTGTTTTTGCATAGGTTTCCTCTGGGTGATCCAGTTTCCTCCCACAGTCTAAAGATGCGCTGGTTAGGTGGATTGGCCACGCTAAATTGTCTCTTAATGTCAAGGAATTAGCAGGGTAAATACATGGGGTTGTGGGGATAGGGTCTGGGTGTGAGTGTGGTTGGTATGGGCTCGATGGGTTGAATGGCTTCTTTCTGCGCTGCAGGGATTGAAATCTGCACTGCAGATGATGAAAATTTGGCAACTGGCCACGTGAGGAGATATTAAGACAGGTGACCAAAAGCTTGGGCAAAGATGCAAGTTTTACGAATGTCTTTAAAGGAGGAGGGACATAGCGAATCCAAGAGATTAGGAGGCTGAAGGGAAGAATGGTGATGGCGAAGACATTAAAATCAGTCTGTGTAAGAGGTTAGCATTGAGGAAGTAGAGGAAATCTCAGAGAGTTGTAAGATCAAGGAAATTATTGAGATAGGGACAGAACCAGACAATGTTCAAAATTCATCGTTATAGCACCAAGTTGTTGTGTTGGATCCAATCCATTGAGTCATTCATGCTCCTGTCTTCATGAATGTGGGAGAGAATCTCACCAGATCCTCACATCACATGTTTGCACTTTCTAACCAAATCCTCCGAGCCTCGAGCTATTGAATTCCTCTGCCTAAAACTGTCCGTGCCTCGGCTGACTCTTCCTCTTGTAAGACATTCCTTAAAACCAAACTCCTCTGGTCAGCTGCCCACTAAACGTTTCTGCGATTTGCTTGTTAAATATTGTTTAACAATGTTCCAGTGATGTACTTTGGGATGATTTACCATATTAAAAGGTGCTATATAACTAGGAGTTGTTATTGTATGTCTCGGTGCCCCACCAAAGGTTAAACAAATTAACATTTGCATAGTGACTTTCATGACTTCAAAATGTCTAGAATCCCTACAGTGCAGAAGGAGGCATTCAGGTTATTAGTCTGCTCCAACTCTCTGTCAGAGGATCTTACCCAGGTTCACCCCCCTCTCCCCACCCTATCCCTATTTACTCTACAAATCCCCCTAACCTACACATCTTGGGACACTAAGGGGCAATTTAGTATGACCAATCCATCTAATCAGCACATCTTTGGACTGTGGAAAGAAACCCATGCAGACACAGGGAGAACATGCAAACTCCACACAGACAATGACCCAAGACCGGAATTGAACCCTCGTCCTGGCGCTGTGAGGCAGTGGTGCTAACCACCGTGCCACTTTACAGCAAACAAAGGACTTTCTTATATGCATTTAGTAAATAGACTATTGACTAATATTGGACCCTATGAGGTAAAGAGATGTGTAATGGAATGGACATCAAATTAATTGCAAAACCGAGAGTATAGTGATTAGTTATCGAAGCTAATTACTCAGACTGTCAAATGATGAGAAGAGATGTTCAATAGTGATTGGGGCTGGGTCTCGAATTCTTGTTATTTATATTAACGATTTGGACTTGGCAATTAGTGGGGTAATTTCAAAATTTGCGAATGATGTAAATTGCTAACACTGGGGGATAAATGCAGTAAAATACAGGAAAATATCATTAAAGCTGCAGAATGGGTGTAAGAGTGAATTAATTGAAATCTGAGTAAAGGTGAGGGGACCCATCTTGCTCTGAAGAATAATGAGGCTCCACACTCTCTGCAAATGCAGAGTTTGAATGAGGTAGAGGTGCAGAGGAAATGAGAGTTAAAGACATCATAAAAAGCACAGGTTGATCCCATTACAAAACAGTGGAGTTTGTTTCTAACAAGAAAGGATTGGAAATCAGCAAGGCTATACTTGTATTAAACCTTGGTTAGCCAAATCAGGAGTGCGGTGAATGGTTCTGCTCCCCATATTACTGAAAAAATATTTTACCACTTGCCCACTTTTATAAGATCCTGCCTGAATGCCATTCTGCAAACCTCACTCGCTCCGATTCTGAGGCGGGAGAGGCACAAAATTCCGGCCATAGAGACACAGGGAAGGTGCAATAAGGATCTACAAAAATGGCGTCGAAAAGAGAGGTTATACCTTCTTGGAAAGACTGGACATTTTCTTTAGAGAAAAGAGGGGAAAGGTGGCCTGATTGAGGTCTTTAACACCATGAAAGTGGAAATCATAAACTAAGGATCAATAAATATGAGATAGTCAGCAGCAAATCCAATGAAACATTCAAAAAAAAGTTGTTTGTTCAGAGATTTGTGGGAATGTAGAACCCATTACCACAGGCTAAATTTCATAGAAAGCTGAATAACCTTGAAACAGATGGAAACACTGATAAAGTTATTTGTAGAATGGCATTGAATTTACAGGACAGGATCAAGCCATTCGGCCAAGCAGTAAATGACAGAGTTGGGAGTTCTCCTGTCCCGCCCGCCATGGGAATGAGAGCAGGCAAGGGGTGGACCATGGAAAGATCCATTGACCTTGGGTGGGATTTTCCAATTTTGGGGTGAGTGAGGCTGGAAAATCCTAGTGTCTTCTTTTGTCTCACTCTAATCCTGCACTGAAGAACCTCTTTCTCTTTTCTCCTTATCTAGCCTCCACTTAACTGTGCCTGAACTCTTCACCTCACCCTGTGGTAGTGAGTTCCACATTCTCACCACTCACTGGGGTAAATACGTTTCTCCTGGCATTTCTCGATCTGATTTCTTGCTGATGGTTCTTGTATAACGTCGTGTGGAATGTGTTCAGCAGAATCCACTAGTTGGACCAAATTATCTGTTCACGCTCTGTAAATTCTATATTGCAATGAAAGAAATGTAGCAGCCAGTTTGTGTATCAACAAGAACTGACAAACAGCAATGTATGAAGTGGCTATTTCACCTGAGGATAAGTATTGGTCAGGACACCAAGGGTATGAACCTCCGCCATCACTTTACTATCGTACTGTGGATTGGGTAAATGGTTTCATCTGACAGACAAGGCAACAACAGTGCAGCACTCTCTCAGTACTGTACTGACAGTGTCTGTCTGTCTGGATTCACACTCAAGTTTCTGACATGGGACTAGTACCCGTAATGCCCCCTCACCCCCCAGCCCCTCCGCAACTTCCTGCCTTCAGGGCTGAGTGTGCCACCCATTGAACGATGACTGAGACACAGAAGGGTGTGTTCCATGCTGCAAACCATTGAAAACATTAGAAAATTTCATAAGGAAATTTGGCGTGCTCGCTACAACTCTCACTAACTTTCACAAATGCACCATAGAAAGCTTTCTTTCTAACTGTATGGTAGTCTGGTATGGCTCCTGTTCTACCCAAGACCGCAAGAAACTACAAAGGGCTGTGAATGAAGCCCAGTCCATCACACAGACGAGCCTCCCATCCACTGACTCTGTCTACACTTCCTGCTGCCTCAGAAAAACTAACCAACATAATCAAGGACCTCATGCACCCCGGATATTCTCTCTTCCACCTTCTTCCATTGGGAAAAGGACACAGAAGTCTGAGGATACATACCTACCAACTTAAGAACAGCTTCTTCCCTGCTGTAGTCAGGCTTTTGAATGGACCTACCTTGCATTAAGTTGATCTTTCTCTATACCCTAGTTATGACTTTAACACTACATTCTGCACTATCTCCTTTCCTTCTGTATGAACGGTATGCTTTGTTTGTATAGCGCGCAAGAAACAATACTTTTTACTGTATATTAATACATGTGACTACAATAAATCAAAACAAATCAAGGATCATAGAAATATAGAAACTGGAAGCCGGAGTAGGCCATTCGGCCCTTTGAGCCTGTTCCGCTAATCATTTTGATCATGGCTGATCATCAAATTCAATACTCTCATTCCCCCTTCTCTCTTGTATCCCTTGATCCTTTAGCTCCTAGAGCTATATCTAATTGCTACTTGAAATCACACAACGCTTTGGTCTCAACTACTTTCTGTGGGAGTGAATACCACACATTCACCACCTTCTGGGCGAAGAAATTTCTCCTCACCTCAGTTCTAAGAGGGTTACCTTTTATCCTCAAACTATGACCCCTAGCTCTGGACTTCCTCACTACTGGGGATATTCTTTCTGAATCTACCCTGTCCACGCCGCAGTTAGGAATTGTTAAAGAGAGAGACTTGCCATTTGGGAAATGCAGGCGTTCAGAGTTTTGTTGATCTTTGTGAGTCTGGCTGTTAGGTTGCCACTCTTGTAGCCACAATTCATCAGTTCTTTACTCTGGCTGTATCTGACGGCATGGAGTTTGTTGATTTCTCCAATGAACGCAACAGATTGGTTCTGGGTGCTTTCCAGGTGATCCTGCTGTCTGCTTTGGTTATTCCCGTAGGTCATGAAGAGTACAAGCCCCATGATTATCAGCAGCTGGATGACGCTGATGCAGAGGAGAAAGTATTTCACGTAGGTACCACAGGTATTGGATTTTGCCCGCTCATAGTCTCTGCTATCATAGCCCAGTTTCTTCATTGGGTAGCTGTTGTGGTTCATCACTCGACTCCTCACACTGTCGAGCTTCTGGGCGAGATCGGCAGAGTCATTGGAGAGCAGGAAGGGCGGACACAGACGACACCACTTCTGTATGGACGTAATTGGTTAGACGTGACCTGGTCTCAAGAGAGCCTGCACATGAATCATCCGGAATAAAGCATAAACACTCTTTGTCTGTTTGTTTTATCTGCCTCTCAAGCTCCTTCCTGCAAAACCTTGTGTTCAAGTCGCCAGGTTTCAACAATTCTCCACATCCAGCGAGGCACAGGAAAAGAGCTATTGACAATCTCTGGTGGGTGTTTGGTTTGGCCCCTGGGTGTGGAGCTTGTCCCTTAACACTGATCCTGAAAGACAAAGGAGCAGTAATGCTAACTTGTTGTTAGCAAGGAGTGTGACATCTATTAGAGTGTTACAGTGAAGGATGTGGGGTATATCAGAGTTTTACAGTGAGGCATATATCAGATAATGACATGCTGCATTAAATCAAGCACCCCTCTCCATTTCTATCCTTGTTTTTCACTCCAATTTTTTCACTGTATGTCATTCTCTCTATTTAACCTTATCTAACTTCCCCACTCCTTCTTTGCTCTGTCTCTGTTCCATTGTTCCTCTCACTCCTGCACTGTCTGATTCTCTTTCTTTCTCTCTTTATATCTTTCTTCCTGTCATGTTCTTTCTCTCTTGCTGTCTCTCTCTCTCTCTCTCTCATGATGATGTTTAAGTTTATTAATTAGTATCACAGGTACATTAACACTGCAATGAAGTGACTGTGAAAATCCCTTAGTTGCCACACTCTGGCGCCTGGGTGCATGGAGAGAGAGTTTAGCTTGGCCAATGCACTTAACCAGCATGTCTTTTGGACTGTAGGAGAAACCAGAGCATCAAGAGGAAACCCAAGCAGATACGGGGAGAACATGCAGGCTCCATTGCAGACAGTGACCCAAGCTGGGAATCAAACCCGAATCCCTAGCGATGTGAGCCTGCAGTGCTAATCACTGTGCCACCACGCCAATGGTGTCTGTTTCGCAGTTGCAGAGTTTTCTGCCCTGTGAGCAATTTAAACCAGTTTGATGTTGATCTCTGGACATGTAAAACACTTTGTGATTTGACTGTGTGAATCATTTCTCTGCAGAATTGACTCTGTCATTTCATTTGAATATTTGTCCATTTACACATCGAGAAGGGAAGTGTGGACGCTGTAGATCGCAGAGTAGGGGAGCAGAATGACAGGCTGGGGAAAGGGCCAGAGCTCCAGAGTGAGGCAGCAGAAAGACACAAGGTGACTGGGCAGTGGGGAAGAGAAGGAAAGGGGAAAGGAGTGAGGTGGAGCCATGATAAGGGCAGAAGGAAGAATCATCTGGGACAGAGAAACGAGAGTAAAGAGACTAGGTCGAGCAAGGCCAACTAAACAAGGCATTTTCTATTGGGCTGTGGGTACTCTCACCAAGACCCCCTCAGTCAGAGTCACCAGAGACTCTGATGGATCTGAAAATCTTACTTTTTAATTTAGAGCCTTACTCTGGACAGGTATGAATGTGGCACACTCAGATCAGATTCAATTTGTATCCACTTAGCACTGTTCCATAGAATGGAATCATAGAGTCCCTACAGTGCAGGAAGAGGGCATTCAGCCCATCAAGCCTACACCAACAACAATCCCATCCAGGCCCTATCCCCGTAATCCTTTGTATTCATCCTGCTAACCTCCCCCCCTGACATTCAGGGACAATTTAGCATGGCCAATCAATCTAACCCATCCTTGGACTGTGGGAGGAAACCAGAGCACTTGGAAGACACCCACACAGACATGGGCAGAATGTGCAAAGACCACACAGACAGTGACCCGAGGCTGGAATTGAACCCGTGCCCCAGGCACTGTGAGGCCACAGTGCAAACAACTGTGCCACAATGCCACCTTTATTTTCCACAAACCTGTTGACAATGAGTTTGTGGAAAAGTTACACTTACAATATCCCAAATCAATGAGTTACCCACGTGTGGCTACAGATTTCACCAGCTGGTACTACAGGTCATCTCATCTGTGTCTTCAACTGATTGATGAGATCATTCTTACCAAACCGGCATGGTTAGCACTGCTGCCTCACAGTGCCAGGGACCTGGATCTGATTCCAGCCTTGCATCACTGTCTGTGCGGAATTTACATGTTCTCCCTGTATCTGTGTGGGTTCCCTCTGGGTGTTCCGGTTTCTTCCCACAGTCCAAAGATATGTATATAGGTGGATTGGCCATGCTAAATTGCCCTTTAGTGTCCTGAGATGCTTAGGTTAGAGGAATTAGTGGGGCTATGGGATAGGACAATGGATGGGCCAGGATAGAACACTCTGTCAGAGAGTCAATGCAGTCTCAATGGGCCAAAGGGCCTCCTTCTAAGAGCGGCAGTTTGGCACAGTGGTTAGCACTGCTGCCTCATAACACCAGGGACTTGGGTTCAGTTCCCAGTTTGGATCACTGTCAGTGTGGAGTTTGCATGTTCTCCCTGTGTCTGCTCTGGTTTCCTTTCACAGTCTAAAGATGTGCAGGTTAGGTGGATTAGCTGTGCCAGACTGTCCCTTAACGTCAGGGGGACTAGTTACGGTAAACACGTGGGGTCATATGGATAAGGCCTGGGTATGTGGTCAGTGTAGATTCAGTGGGCCAAATGGTCTCCTTCTTCAGTGTAAGATTCTATGACTCTGCACTGTAGCGATTTTGATTCAAACTGCAATTTCAGAGTCTCTCTGATTTCCTCCCTTTAAGTGGATCTCTCTCTTTTTTGTAGCCTCTGGCTTCAGTATGTACTGATAAAGTTTGTAAGATACAGCAAGGATTGATTGATATTTCCAGGTATTGTTATTTTGGAATCTTGTTGCTCTCGATATTAGCAGCTACAGAATAATAGAGAACACATTCCAAAATTACATATTGTTGTAGAAAATAATTGAGATGGAGGGAACACAGACAACACAGAAATGAAAACTCTTAAAAGCTTTGGCATTAAAAAGTTAGGAAACTTTTTTAAAAACTGGTAAGATGATAAGAGAGCACAGAATCCAGAGCATCACACCCATTTCAATGAACATCGGCTCTCAAACCTTTAATGTTTATTTATGTGTGAGAAAGGCTTGCATTAACACTGCAATGAAGTCACGGTGAAAATCCCCTAGTCACCACACTCCAGCGCCTGTCTGGATGCAGTGAGGGAGAATTTAGCACAGCCAATGCACCTAACCAGCATGTCTTTGGGGGGAAATCAGAGCACCCGAAGGGAACCCATGCAGACATGGGGAGAATGTGCAGACTCCATACAGGCAGTGACCTGGGGAATTGAACTTGGGTCCCTGGGCACTTTGTGGTAACAGTGCAGACCACTGTGCCACCATGCCATCTTGCATCTGTGGCTCCTGATTTAATATGGAGATGCCAGCATTAGACTGGGGTAAACATGTTTAGAAGTCTCACAAGACTAAGTTAAAGTCCAACCAGTTTATTTGATAGTAAATGCACAAGCTTTTGGGGTTTGCCCCTTCGTCAGGTGAGTGAAGGGTTCTAGTCTCAAACAGAGCACATAAAAGGAATACTCAGTTTATAGAATACTGATTAGAATACGAGTCTTTACAGCTAACCTGCTATTCAAGTCTTAAAGATGCAGACAATGTGAGTGGAGATAGCATCAGGCACAGGCTAAAGAGATGTGTATTGTCTCCAGACAGGACAGTGAGTGAGTTCAGGCCAGTCATGAGGGTTCCAGATAGTGCAACATGAACCCAAGATCCCTGTTGAGGCTGTCCTCATGTGTGCGGAACTTGACTTTAGCCATGCCTGATGTTATCTCCACTCACATTGTCTGCATCTTTAAGACTTGATGTAGAGATGCCGGCGTTGGACTGGGGTAAACTCGGTAAAGTTTTGCAACACCAATTTAAAATCCAACCAATTTATTTGATAGTAAATCCACGAGCTTTCGACATTATGTTGTGCCTTCGTCAGGTTGCCTGACGAAGGCACAACATAGTGTCGAAAGCTCGTGGATTTACTATCAAATAAATTGGTTGGATTTTAAATTGGTGTTGCAAAACTTTACTGTCTTTAAGACTTGACCAGCAGGTTAACTGTAAAGACTCGCATTCTAATCAGTATTCTGTAAATTGAGTGTTCCTCTTATATCCTCTGTTTGAGACCAGAACTCTCCACTCACCTGACGAAGGGGCAAACCCTGAAAACTTGTGGGTTTACTATCAAATAAACTGATTGGACTTTAACCTGGTATTGTGAGCCTTCTAGCAGCTCCTAATTTGGACAGTTCGATCAAACTCAAGTTCCCGGAATGGAAACAAGTCATCTGATTGATCAGTAAAGTGTAACCTCTCTGTAGCCTGGGTGCCTGTGCCTTTAAATCCTGACACCTTGGGGGCGAGGGCTTAATTTAAATATTAATATATGCAAAACTGGGGATGACGCAAGGCACAGTAACCCCGCCCACTAGCCATTCTGATTGATCAATGGAGCCGGCTTCGTTCAGCAGCTCTCATTGGCCAATGGTTGTAGCAATTGAAGCAGTGGAGGAATGTGATTGGTCAGCGAAAGTGTTACAGCTCCGGGAATTGTAATTTCCTTCCGGAGTCTGCGTCACGTGACTGAGGTTTGCTGGTAAGAGTAGAATAGGAGAGAGAAGGCGAGAGTCGGGGGAGAAGAGACAGAAAGACATATGCACAGAGGTAGGGAAAGGGAATGAAGTTAGCAAGATAAATTAGAGTGTAGATGGGGATGGACTGACAGGGAGGGAAGGGGAGTGAGTGAGTGAGTGAGTGAGTGAGTGAGTGTGGGTGGGTAGGTAGGTAGGTAGGTAGGTAGGTAGGTAGGTAGGTAGGTAGGTAGGTAATTGTCTCAGACAATAATAGACATTCACAAGGCTCAGGGAGGGCAGAGAGGGTAATTGTCTCAGACAATAATAAACATTCATAAGGCTCAGGAATAAAAGGGAGTGAACACGCATACAGACCATACAGGCAGGTGGTGCAGGGCGGAGCTGGAGTCTCATGGAGTCATACTGAGGAGGAGGCACTGAGTTATTGTGACACTGCAAGTGTCATAAAGTTGAATTCGTGCTTAGACAGCTAGGCAGAAACAAGTATCAGGAGAGAGGGAGGAAGTGTGAGGTGCCCATCCTGGGAGAGGCAACACCAGCTATTCCAAATACAATTAATATAAAATTATTACAGAAACCAATTGTGAATATATTAAACTTGGTTTAAAAAATGAATATACTCAGCAGCATTTTGATGTGCTAATTGAATGTAATGAAGATTAAATATCACATGTGCATAAGGCTTGTGCAGATTAGATTATAATCTGAAGTTTGTGCTGTTCCTAGAGTTGAAGTTTGGCTTATTTAATTTTTAACATTGTATATTGGCAGAGGTTTCAAGGTTACCTTGACGTACTCAGTGAAATTAGTGAGGGCTAGTCAATAAACTTTGCTGATTAACTTAACGATCTCTATACAAGGTAGTGAGTTGGAGTCCTGTCCTTTCTGTTTGTCAAACATTTCGCCCCTCTAGCCAGGATGTCTGGCCCACTGAATCATAATTTCTTTGTCCGTGTACTGGGCTATTGGAAGCCTCTGTTCAGTGGCAAGCTTCTGCTGGTCACCAATACTGTGAGTTGTGGAGCTCTGATGGCCGTTGGTGACATGATCCAACAAACTCGTGAGATGTGGCAGGAGCCTGTCCGTGTGCGTGAATGGGCTCGAACAGGTAAGGTATTTGTACAGAGTCTTCCCCTATCTCCCATCCCTAGCTTGGCATGTTCCCCCAGGTGCTTCACAGCTAGCGAGGTACCTTTCTGAAATATGATCACTGTTGTAGGAAATCCAGGAAGAAATTTGTGCACAGCAAGATTCGCAAACAGCAATGTGATACCTTTTGGATGTTGACCACGAGCAAAAATTAGCTCTTCTTCAGAATAGTGATTTTGGGCTCTTTACACCTACCTGAGAGGTTCAGTGTCATTATCAGAAAGGTGAGCAGTGGAATTTTTTGAAAATGATTCCAAGTATCCAACTAACGTGAAAATGGGAGAGTTGCAGATCTGTTTTTTTTGGGCATTAAAACTCATCCAATCTTGTTCACGTTGTGCATGGAAAAATGGTCTAGAACCATAGAAGGTGGTGAGTGAATGAGATCGGTTGCTGTTAGTGGTGGTAGAGGTGAATTCACTGGGGTCTTTTAAGAGACTTCTGGATGAGTACATGGGATTGGGTGTTACAGATAGTTCTATGGCCTGGTAAGTATAGATATGATCAGTGCAACTTGTGGGTCGAAGGGCCTGTTTGTGCTATAGTGTTCTATTTCTAGCTGCTGCAGACTGTGGGTTGTGCTTAATTCGCCAGCCAGTTTGCAGAGGGAACTATTGCGCATGTGCATACCTCTGCAGCTGCACATACACCCTAGCCAACTGCAGAGGGAGCTATTGTGTATGTGTAGATCTCTGTGCACATGTACAATAGCAGCAGCAGCAGAGATCTGATAGAGCAAGAGCTGTCAGGCCTCTGCTGTTGCAGGCAGCCTGAACTCTGATTTTTTTTTTAACCCCCTCCCTCGTGACTGATCACAAGCCTTACACTGCCCAACGTACTAACCCCCTCCTGCTGCTCAGACTGACCATAACCCCACTCAATAATGACAATACAGAGTGGGCCCCCCTTCCCTCGCCCTTGATCCGATCACAGGCAGAGTGCACGGCACCACTCCTTCACCACCCTTTCCCCTGTAGGCCCTGCCTTCGTAGGCCCCATCCTAGGCAGTGCCAAGATGCTTGGTGAGCATTACTGAGGTGCCAGTTGGCATTGCCCAAAGGAATGGAACACTGAGCTTCCCTGACGCTGGTGCTGGGTGGGGACAACCAGCAGCCATTATTAGTGTCCCATTCTGAGACACAGGCTGCTGGAAACTTGGTATTCAGTTCCTCATGTGTGGGGATTTCATCAGGATAGCATTTTAGTGTCATGCTGAGTAATCTCGGGGCCCAGTTATAGATGTAGCAACCGTACCCCCGTACTACACAGGCAACAGAATCACACCGGAACTGATTAGTGATGTAATAGTCAGCTGATTCACTATAAACAAGGAACGGTGTAGAATTATGGGGAGCTTGGAGTAGCCCAGGGTGAGGCTCCAAGCTTGGAGCAATGATATTTCTTTATTAAACCCTTTCTTTGATTTATAAGTTGGAATAAGTTTTGTTGTATTTTCATTGGCTGCATTTTGAAGCGTTCCTTCTGAAGAAACAACCGGGACAGATTGTTGGTGAGCTGGACACCTAAAAACTTGAAGATCTCGACCCTTTCTATTTCATCACCGTTGATGTAGACAGGGGCGTGTTCTCTTCTTGAAGTCGACGACAATTTCCTTCATTTTGTTGACATTGAGAGAGAGATTGGTGTTGTTGCACCAATTCGCCAGATTCCCAGTCTCGTCATTGTTGGAGATCTGACCCACAATGGTGCTGTCATCAGTGCTCTGCCTTTGATCACGGCTGATTTGTTCAATTCAATATCCTGTTCCCTTCCCCTTCCGTCCCCACCCACCCCATTGCCCATGATCCCTTTAGCCTGAGGCGTTATATCTAACGTCTTCTTGAAATCAGAAAATGTTTTGTCCTCAACTACATTCTGTGGTAGTGAATTCCACACATCCATCTTCTGGATGAAGAAACTTCTCACTTCAATCCTAAAAAGTTTTACCTCTTATCCTCAAGCTATGACACCTAGTTCTGAACTCCCCCACCATTGGGAACATTCTTTCTGAATCTACCCTTTCTAACCTTGTTAGAATTTTATAACTTTCTATGAGATCCCCTCTTACTCTTAACTCCAATGAATATAATCCTAACAGACTTGGTGTCTCCTGTGACACACCTATCATCCTAGTGCTAACTCAGGATTAAGATTTTCTGCTCTCCTCAACATCTGAAGATATAAGAGCACTTGACCCTTTTGCATTAACAGAGGGGGTATTCGCTTTATTGCCTGTATCACTGCCTGCTGTCTTCATATTGTCACAGGGCGAATGTTTGCCACAGGCTGTTTAATGGGACCCTTTGGCCATTTCTGGTACATGGCTCTGGATGGCAAGTTCCCAGGAAGGACCACACATATTGTGATGAAGAAGGTTCTGTTGGACCAGGTCATTGCCTCACCTATTTTTGGCATCATCTATTTCTGCGGTAAGCATTCTGCGTCCTCTGACATCTCGGCTACACCAGCATGCCCCCTCTCCCCACTGCACCCCTTCCCCACTCCCTCCCCTATTCCTTCTCCTCCCTACCTCCGCCTCCTTCCACCTATGCCAATGAAGGCATATGGCATCCTTGCCTTTGGGAGGGGTATTGATATAGAAACTGGCAAGTTATGTTGCAGCTCTACAGAACCTTAGTTAGGCTGCACTTGAAATATAGTGTTCCATTCTGGTCACCACACTACCAGAAGGATATGGAGACTTTGGAGAGGGTACAGAAAAGATTTACCAGGATGTTGCCTGGTGTGGAGGGCATTCACTATGAAGAGAGGTTGGAGAAACTTAGTTTGTTCTCACGCGAGCGAAGAAGATTAAGAGGCGACCTGATAGAAGTCTACAAGATTGAGGGGCATGGATTGACTGGATAGTTGGAAGCTTTTTCCCAGAATGGAAGAGTCAATTATTAGAGGACATAAGTTTAAGGCACGAGGGGCAGAGTTTAAAGGAAATGTAGAGGCAAGTTTTTTTTTACACAGAGGATGGGAGGTGTGCCTGGAACTCATTGCAGGGGGAGGTGGTAGAAACAGATACGATAATGACTTTTAAGGGGCGTTTTGCAAATGCACGAATAAGATGGGAATAGAGGGTTATGGTCTCTGGAAGTGTAGGGAATTTTAGTTCAATTGCATAGCATGGTTGGTACAGGCTTGGAGGGCTGAAGAGCCTATTCCTGGGCTGTAATTTTCTTTGTTCCTGATACCACCCAAACCTCCTGGTACTCCCAATCATTTTGAGAAGATCCAACAGAAATCAATGACAAACAGGCTGTGTAATACTAATGGTGATAGCCCTGAAAGGGTTACAAAGTATGAAGACTGTTTTGCACTGACCGGGATCACGTGCAAAAAGGCAAAGGCTGAGTTTAATTATCGTGTTTAATCTGATTAAAAGATTTGAATTAAGATGAGACAAAGTGTTTCTTCTGGGTGGGTTCCAGTCTGGGACAAAGGGGCAAAAGTTGACAGTCAGCTGTTCTGGGTTGATGTCAGTAAGACAGAATAATCTCTGCCCCAAAAAGGCCATTATATTGGGAGTCAGTTGGAGCTTTCAGGACTAAGTTTAATCAATTTTTAAGAAGCAAATGTACTGAGGAATCTGGAACAAATGTGGGTGAGAGATCCTGTGAGAGCTTAGCTCTGTTTGCTTGTGGTTTATGCAAAGACTTCATTTTGAGATATTTCTGCCTGTGCAACTAACTCTGCTTAGCCTAACTGCTAACTTGACTATGTGTAGAATCAGAAGGCTAAAGGTTAGCTAGAAATTGAATGCATTCCTGAAGGGTACACAATGCAGGCAAACAAGTTTTTTTTTAAATAACAGCAGCTGCAAGGATTGTCTTCCTAAGATGAAGACAGACTACAAAAAACATTTCCAATAATGTAATAAGGGTTGAAATATAGTTTGGATTTCAATGTGTTTTTTTTTTCTGCTTTGTTTTTTCAATCCATTGTGGTCTGATCAGGATGTAGAGATGCCAGCGTTGGACTGGAGTAAATACAGTAAAAAGTCTCTCAACACCAGGTTTAAGTCCAACCAATTTAAAACTGGTTGGACTTAAACCTGGTGTTGAGACTTCTTGCGGTGTGACCAGTACATGGGCTGATAGAAAAACTTTACTTTTTCTCTGCTTCCATCACGATTTAATTTTCTTTGTTCTGTTCAATACAAGAAAATCATTTTAAAAATCGTGCCAAAGTGTTGTCCCCTCGTCCATTCAAACAAATGAATGGACCCAACAGTGGGGAAATGGAAGTTATGCTACATGTTATTTCCTGCTAGTCAGTTTGTGAGGGAATAAACCAGAGCTAGTCTTTACCCAGAATAGTTTTATTCGCAGAGTGAAATATTACAGGTATGTATCTCCATTCTCTTCCTGTGTCAGTGTCTCTTTACATATACTCAAATAACCATTCAACCAATGTCCACCACCTGTATGTACTTCCCTGTGGTAGATACAATTAATATTACAGATCAGCAGTTATTCTCAACATATCTTTACGCTCATAGTGTTTCTTATCCATTGGGGGAAGTGATAGAATGATTCCTAAGCTGATTATTAGTCTGCTTAAAGTTTATTTATTAGTCACAAGTAGGCTTACATTAACATTGCAATGAAGTTACTGTGAAAGTCCTCTAGTTGCCACACTACGGTGCCTCTTGGATACACTGAGGGAGAATTTAGCATGGCCAATGTACCTAACCAGCGCGTGGGGGAAACAGGAGTACCAGGAGGAAACCCACGCAGACACAGAGAACGGGCAGACTCCGCACAGACCATGACCGAGGTGGGAATTGAACCCGGGTCCCTGGTGCTCTGAGGCAGCAGTGCTAACCACTGTGCAGTCTTACCACCCTGTTGAACTGTGTTGAATGTTCTGTCAGTGGCCAGCACAAGTCCTGGTGTTGGAATTGAACTCCCGGAGCTTCTGGTCCAGTGGTAGGGAAGCGATTACTGCACCACAAGGCCTCCCTCAGATCAGCAGTGATATAACAGAATTGTCTAGGAATTCAATAATATGTTAGATTGTTGAGATGAAGCTTTTACTGACCATGCTGCTAATGTTTTGTGACAGGAATGGGAATCCTAGAAGGCCATCCTCCCAAGGATTGTCTGAGGGAATTCAGGAGGAAGTTCTGGCAATTTTACAAGGTAAAATGTAATTCTTTATGTTGGGGATTTATTTTAGATGTATCAGGATGCCCTTGTCAGAAGCATCCTCCTTAACTTTGGCTGATTTTGACAAAACTGTATGTTTGACAAGAGCTTGCATTGTTTATTTGGCTATCTTACAGCTTAATCAAAGTGCGTGTAGCAAAGCCATTGGATCAAGGGTTTTACAGAAGATTAGATTGAATTGTGATCTTGCTTGAGTTGGTGTCACTGTGGCTCCGTTGGTTGCCCCCTGGCCTCTGATTCACACGGTTGTGGGCTCAAGCCTTGCTCCAGATTTGGAGCTTAAAAATCAAGGCTGACACTCTGGTGCAATGCTGAGCGAGTGCTGCGCTGCCTTCCTTCTGAGATGTTAAATCAAGGCCCCATGGTAAAGATGATTGTCACCATTTGCCAAACAAGGGGAATTCTCTCCCTCATCATGATCGATATTTCACCATTAACATTCTTCTTGTGATGTTGGTTATCTGGTAATTTAACAATTACTATTTTTGTGGGAGCTTTATATACGAAAACTTGTTGCATTTCCTATGTTACAAAAATAATATGTTTTGGGAGGTCCTGAGATCATGGAAGGTGCTGTATAAATGCAGATCTATTTTCTTTCTTAGACCATTGTTTTACAAACAGAATCAGCCTTTCACCACCAATGAAGTACTTTTGAAGTATAACTTTTTTAAATGTACTGAGAGGATGTGGGTGTTGCTGGCAGTTAGTGCTCATCCTTAATCAGTCTTGAGCTGAAATTTTTGAGGCCATTTCGAAGGGCAGTGGGTTTGGAGACTCATGCCAGCCAGACCAGTTAAAGGATGTTAATTCATCATCAGACTTTTAATTCCAAACATTTGTATGATTCAAATTTCACCCTCTGCTGTGGTGGGATTCGTACTCTGTGTCTCTGGATTACTAGTCCAATGACAATACTACAATGCCACTGCCTCCTTTTGGTGTAACCTGGAGATGTTAGGCAGCACTGTGGCACAGTGGTTAGCACTGCAGCCTCACAGTGCCAGGGACCTGGGTTCAATTCCTGCTTTGGGTCACTGACTGTGTGGAGTTTGCACATTCTCCCTGTGTCTGCGTGGGTTTCCTCCCACAGTCCAAAGATATGCAGGTTAGGTGGATTGGCCATGCTGAATTGATCCTTAGTATCAGGGAGACTAGCAGGGTAAATATGTGGGGTTACGGGGATAGGGCCTGGATGGGATTGTGGTCGCTGCAGACTCGATGGGCTGAATGGCCTCTCTATGCACTGCTGGAATTTTATGATTCTATATTCTGAAAACATGAATGGAACTGTGTAAACGTGAGTCTGTCTTTCCCTCTAAGTGTTTTTCCTGAGATGATCTGGTGTATTTTTTCTGCAGTTGCTGCACCAGGGAAATGTATTGTCACAAAATAGGTAATGTTGTATTTGGTCCACTAGCCCAATTCCTCTCTTGGGGAATGTGAACTGGAATTGGGAAGGGGGGGGCGGTGGGAGGAGAAGAAGTGGGGGGTACCTGAGTGTGGGGTCAGCTCTATAATCATTACACTCAGGATGAAACCACAGCCGATCGGTTGTTCGTGACCCAGTCTGGAGAAAGCCTGTTTGCAGTGCGAGATTGCTCTTATGGAGTTGTTTTGGAAGGCCTAACAGTTTAAATGATTTGATTTATCTGCAGGCTGATTGCATGGTGTGGCCGGGAGCACAAATGATCAACTTTTATTTCCTGTCTCCACAATACCGTGTCCTGTACGTGAACATTGTGACTGTGGGATGGGATACTTTCCTCTCGTATCTGAAACACCAGGTAGGCGGATCCCAACTACAGCTGAAATCTTCCTCTTTACCCAGTCCTCGAACCTGCCTTCACTGCCCTTTCAGGCAGCAGAGTCCAGACCACCACAACTCACTGCGTTTAAAAACTGCAACCCAACTACAGGAAAGAACAAACTAAAATCCTCTTAATCTTCCTCTCTGGTTTACCTCTCGGCGAGAGACATTAGTCCTGAAATTTCATCAAATTCATTCTTCATCAAACACTCCAGTACAGGTAAAGCATGGGGTTAGATACAGAGTAAAGCTCCCTCTACACTTTCCCCATCAAACACTCCCAGGACAGGTACAGCACCAGGTTTAGATACAGAGCACTATGCTTTCTGTTCTGTCCTTGCATAATTTTTGAGCACTCCCTTCTGAGTAAGTATTTGCTAGTTTCGGCTGGGATATTTACACTTTGTGCTGTTGTACCTTTGATCTGAGTGAAAGCTGTGCCAAGTCTATTAGCCGCAGGGAAGGTAGAATTTGGGATAAACTGCTTTTGAACTCTAACCTCGCTACTGTTATGTTGTGATCCAAATGATTTTAACATCAGAAGGCATTAGCATGTCGGATTTGTAGTTTTGGGGAATGGGACCATGCGGTTACCTTTTTCATACATTTTCACAGGATGTGGGTGTTGCTGGCTAGACGTAGCAACACTAGCAAGTTTCTGCTCCCCAGACCTAGAATACTTGACACTAAAATCACACCCCTACTACTTTCTGTGTGAGTTCACCTCTGCTATTCTGATGGCAGTTTACATTCCACCCCATGATGTGAAGATTGCGCTGGATGAAATATACACCACTATTGGTAGCCTTAATCGAAACATCCCGAAGCTTTGTTCATCGTGGCTGGGGACTTCAATCAGGCCAAGCTCAAGAGCGTACTACCAAGTTACCACCAATATGTCTCCTGTTCCACTAGAGGCCCAAACATCCTGGACCTCTGCTACACAAATATCAAACATGCCTACTGCTCTATCCCCTGCCCACACTTGGGCAAATCAGGCCACAAGACTGTACTCCTGCTCCTGCTTTACAAACAAAAACTGAAGTGGGAGAATCTATCAAAGAAAGTGGTGCAATGTTGGTCTAAGGAATTGGATGATCTCCTATGGGGCTGCTTGGACCAGTGGACTGGTCAGTATTTTTAAAAACTCTGCGACCAGCCTGAATGAGTACACTACTACAGTAACTGATTTCATCAGTAAGTGTGTAGAAGACTGTGTACCAAAGAAGCAAATCCGTGCGTTTCCCAACCGGAAATCATGGATGAACAGGGATGAACACTGTCTGAAGTCCAGGTATGAGGTATTCAAGTCAGGTGACCCTGACCTGTACAAGAAAGCCAGATACAGTCTAAAGAGATCCATCAAAGATGCCAAAAGACAGTACCACACCAAGCTAGAATCCTAGGCTAGCCACACCAACCCCCTGCCAACTATGGCAAGATCTGCAAGATGTAACGGGCTACAAGATGAAGGCAGGTAAAAATCGCTGGCACCAATGCATTCTATGCCCAGTTTGAGCAGTGAGAGCATGCCCTCCAGCCTGGAAGCCTCAGATGAACCTGTATCTGAGGTTACCACTGCAGATGTCAGAGCAGCTTTCTCGAAGGTCAACCCACGGAAAATGACTGGCCCAGGTTGGGTACCAGACCAGCTGGCAGGAATATTCACATATCTTCAACCTCTCTTTACAACAATCTGAGGTTCCTATCTACTTCAAGAAGACGCCCATCATCCCGGCACCAAAGAAAAGCCAAGCAGTCGCTATTGGCCGGTGGTTCTGATATCCATCATTATGAAGTGCTTTGAAAGGTTAATCATGGCACAAATCAATTCCAGCCTCCCAGATTACCTAGATCCACTACAGTTTACCTACTGTTGCAACAGATCCACAGCCAATGCCATCTCTGGCCTTGTACTCAACCCTGGAGCATCTAGATAACAAGGACACCTATGTGAGACTCATTTATTGATCACAGCTCAGGCTTCAACATCATTATTTCTATGAAACTGATCTCAACTCCATGGCCTCAGGTTCGGCACCTCCCTCTGAAACTGGGTCCTGAACTTCCTAACGTACAGACCACAATCAGTAAGGATAGCCAACAACACCTCAACAACGGTGCCCTGTAAGTCTGTGTCCTCAGCTCCCTACCATACTCCTTATATACTTATACTGTGTGGCCAAATTCCCACCTAACTCGATTTTTCAGGTTTGCTGACGACACTGTAATGGGTCGGATCTCAAACAATGAAGAGATGGAATACAGGAATGAATAGAGAATTTGGTGAAGTGGTGCAGCAACAATAATCTCTCCCCCAATGTTAACAAAATGAAAGAGATTGTCATCGACTTCAGAAAGCCTAGGGGAGGGTATACCCCTGTCTACATCAATGGGAATGAAGTAGAAAGGGTTAAGAGCTTCACATTTCTGGGTGTCCAGATCACGAACAGCTTGCCCTGGTCCCCCCACACCGACACTATAGTTAAAAGAGCCCACCAACACCTCTACTTTGGAAGACGAAGGAAATTTGGCATGTCACTAACTTTTATAGATGCACCATAGAAAGCATTCTTTCTTTCCGTTTGTATCACAACTTGGTGTGGCTCCTGCTCTGCCCAAAACCACAATAAGCTACAAAAGGCCATGAAAAAGATCAGTCCACACAAACCAGCTTCCCAATCCATTGACTCTGGTTATATTTCCAGCTGCCTCGACAAAGCAGCCAGCATAACTAAGGCCCCCATGCAACCTGGACATTCTCTCGTCCACCTTCTTCCTTCGGGAAAAAGATACAAAAGTCTGAAGTCACATACCAAATGACTCGAGAACAACTTCTTCCCTCCTGCTGTCAGACTTTTGAACAGACCTACCTCATGTTTAGTTGATCTTTCTCTGTATCCCAGTTATGACTGTAATATTACATGCTGCATCTTTCTCATTTCCTTCTCTATGAACAATATGCTTTGTCTGTATAGTGTGCAAGAAACAATATTTTCACTATATACACATGATAAATCAAATCAGCATTTATTCTCAGTTGCCCTGGAGAAGGTGATAGTGAGCTGCCTTCTTGAATTGCTGCAGTCTATCTGATGTAGATACACCCACAGTGCTGTTAAGTAGGAAGTTCCAGGATTTTGACCCAGCAACAGTGAAGGAATGACTGAGGTTTTTCAAGTCAGGATGGTGAGTGACTAGGAGTGGTATATGTCCAGGAGGTGGTGATAGTGGTCCCAGTTCTGGAAGGTTGTGATTATGGGTTTGAAATGTGCTGCCAAGGGAACCTAGTTGAGTTGCTGCAGTGCATCTTGTAGATGCTACACACGCCTACTCTGTGCACTGATGTTGGAGGGATTGCTGTGTATTTAAGATTCTGCCCAGACTTAGTCAGTTTTAATTAGTCATCTCCTAATTCAGAATGTTACAACACAGACGTCTGCTCATTTTGGCATCGTTGTGTGTCTGAAAGAGTTGTATAATCAGCCTTGTCCTTTACCATTCTGTTGTTTAATTCTCCACTGCTGTAACATTTTTGTTCTCTCTTTCTGATTTATCCAATTCCCTCTTGTAAGTTCCTGTTGAATCTGCTTCCTTTTTGTGCAACACATCCAGAAAACAACTCGCTGGGTAAAAATAAAAACAGTCTTGTTATCGCCTCCTCTTGTGTTTTTTACCAGTTGTTTTAAGCCTGTGCTCTCTGGTTACAAACTCTCCTGGCAGTGAGCACAATGCCTTTAGTTAATCTGGAAAATGGTAAGACAAATAAAATAAACATGTGAATTCTTATGAAAGAAAGGCACATGATTGATAAAGTTTAACTGAATCTGAGAGAGGGCTGAGAATATTATAAACCTTGTGTATGTGAAGACAATTATTTATTTGTTTTTGCAAAACGTTAGCCACTAATGGAATCTCCTCTGGGAAAGTTCCAAGTGAAGGGGTTGTAATTCTAAGATCATCACTGATAAATCCAGTGGGGAATTCAGGAGAAACTTCTATATCTAGAGAGTGGGGAGACTGTGGTGCTTGCTCCCACAGGGGATGCGGGGAGACTGGCATACCGTTCATAGAGAAGGAAACGAGAGTGCAGAATGTAGCATTACAGTTGTAGTTAGTGTTGAGAAAGATCAACTTAATGTCTATTCAAGGTCTATTCAAAAGTCTAACAGCAGCAGGGAAGAAGCTGTTCTTGAGTCAGTTGGTACGTGACCTCGTTCTTAGAACATAGAACATTACAGCGCAGAACAGGCCCTTCGGCCTTCGATGTTGCGCCGACCATTATAAAAAGCAATGACCCTCCAAACTAAACCATTCCCTTCTCTTCCATAAACTTATCAACTAACCTCTTAAACGCCACCAAACTTGGCGCATCTACAACTGCTGCAGGCAGGGCATTCCACTCCCGAACCACCCTTTGGGTAAAAAACCTACCTCTGATATCCGTCCTATAACTATCACCCCTTAATTTAAAGCTGTGTCCCCTCGTGCTAGCTTTCTCCATCATAGGAAAAAGGCTATCACTGTCCACCCTATCTAAACCTCTAATCATCTTATATGCTTCGATAAGGTCTCCTCTTAGCCGCCTCCTCTCTAATGAAAACAACCTCAAATCCCTCAGCCTCTCTTCATAAGACTTGCCCTCCATACCAGGCAACATCCTGGTAAACCTCCTCTGTACCCTCTCCAATGTACCCTCTCGGTCTTTTCCATCTTTTTTTTTCCGATGGAAGAAGAGAGAATGTCCGGGGTGCACGGGGTCCTTAATTATGCTGGCCACTTTGCTGAGGCAGCAGGAAGTGTAGACAGAGTCAATGGATGGGAGGCTGGTTTGCGTGATGGACTGGGCTACGTTCATGACCTTTTGTAGTTTCTTGCGAATGAGAATGGCTGACAGTGCAGCATTGTCCAATCAAACAGTCTTCCCCCATTTTCAATATTTTTATCTGCAGAGAAAATCAGAGGAAAGTTCAAACAAGATGACAAATTTAAAAAGCCCTAATCTTTTCTAATGTGCTATTGTTTTTTTTTTCTCCAGGACTGCATAGCCATGTCCTGGAGATCAGTCTTTGATCCTGGGGGAGTTGGCAACCCTGGGGATTTGACATAATGTTTAGTTCAGCACTGATCCCTGGATTTGGGTGGCACCCTCTCACCTTGTGAATTTGAACCTAATGTCGAGGCATGTACTCCAGGCTGATAGCTGGAAGGTGTGGCACTGAGGGAGATGCCTGCTGTCACACTCGCATCCTGTCTCCTCTCTCAGGTAGATGTAAGATCCCATCACACTTGTTGAAGAGGAGTGAGAGGGGGGTTGGAGGGAGAGTTCTCCCTGCTGCCCTGGGTCAATAACTTGTTCTAATCTCATTGAGAGCTTCCTTACGACACAGCAAGAAGTCTCATGATACCAGTTAAAGTCCAACCAATTTATTTGGAAGCACGAGCTTTCAGAAAACTGCTCCAGAAGGACCTGGGCTTCGAAAGCTCGGGCTACCAAATAAACCTGTTGGACTTTAAGGAGTCTCACAACACCAGATTAATGTGCCCACTCCAGTCCAACACTGGCAACTCCACATTAGGGCAAATTGGCTTCATTGTTTCCTCTATTAGATCAGCGATATCCATGCAAATGAAGTAACTTATCTGTAAGGTAATTTGCAATGTCCTGAAATAGTGGCTATATAAATGCACAACTTTCTTACCTCCCCTCAGGATCAGCTTGGAGACTCGCTGGAAAAGACAGGCATTCTGGACAAGTAACAGATGGCATCAGAGAGCTCAGAGGTTATTGGAGGATGAGCTGAGGACCTTGACTGATAGCAGGTCCACATCGAGCTATCCAGGGAAGAATATTCCAGGAGAGCTCAGATTTCAGCCCACTAGCAACTGGGATCCCAACAAACAGAGATAATGTTCCCAGTCTTCGCAGAAGAAGAAAAAATGGTTACTGCTGAGATATTCTAAATGAAATTATATTTTATTGTGGAAATTGTCACTTGGGACTTTTGACAAATTAAAATATTTTTTAAATGAGTATTTAAATGAATGGATTTGCATTTATAGTGAAGGAGATATTGTAGAAACTCTACAGGGGGCCATTCAGCCCATTGAATCTGTACCTTTTTTGGAGTGCAGTTACTGGTGTAGAAATTGTGGCTGCCATATGGGGCTCTGCGCGATTTCCATAGATTGGCTGCATGTGTAACTCTAAGCTCTGTGGAAGTAGACTTTGCCTCTTGTTTGGGAGATTGTAGGTCCCCCTCCCAGAGATTTAGGCACATTGTGATGGTGTGCCAATGCAAGGTGCCATCTTCTCTCTGTCTAATGACACTGTGGGTACAGAGATTTGTCACCACCTTCATGAGTGCAACTGGGAATGGGCAATAAATGCTGACTGTCAGAATACATCCCGAGAGAGAATTTTTTTTTTAAAAAGAGGTCATCACAATGTTACCTGCTTTCGTTAAGGAATAAATATTGGCCAGGTCACTGGGAAGAAATCTGTTTTTATCCATGAGAGTTGAGGATTATGGGGATAAGGTGGGAAATTGCGGTTGAGGGATATCACATCAGATCAGTCATGATCTCAGCAAATGGCAGAGCAGACTTGATGGGCCAAATGGTCTACTTCTGCTCCTCCACGTAATGGTCTGTCCCTTTTCAAAATAGTGGGCATGGGATTTGTTTTTACGTCCGTCCGAGAGCACATTTGGGGTCTCAGTTTGTTGTCTAGTCTGCAAAACAGCACCTCTGCCAATACGACTCACCATTGGAGCAGCACAGGCTGAGTCTGGATGATGGATTCAGGAGTAGGCACTGAACCACAGCTAGGTGGTGCTGTCGGGCTTGTTTTCTCTTACTCGCATCAACAAATGTACCATGAAAACTCAGGATGGAGACTTAGTGACCAGTTCTACACATTATACCTCTCAGCATATATTGCCTATGGATAGTGGGTATTTTTATTGCTGAACTCTAACTGCCCTCCCTTTCAGAATCCAACCACATTGCTGTGGGCCTGGAGTCACATGTAGGTCAGACCAAGTAAGGGCAGCAGATTTCCTTCCCTAGAGGACGTTAGCGAACCAGGTGGGTTTTTCCAACAATCGACAAAGGTTTTCATGGTCACCAGGAGATTCTTATTTCCAGATATTACTTATTGAATTCAAATTAAAGTTAATTTGTTAAGGTCACAAGTAGGCTTTCACTAACACTGCAATGAAGTTACTGTGAAAATCCCCTAGTCACCACCCTCCAGTGCCTATTCGGATACACTGAGGGGGAATTTAGCACAGCAAATGCACCTTAAGCAGTATATCTTTTGGATGGTGGTGGGAAACCAGATTGGCTGGAGAAAACCCACACAGACACAGGGAGAACATGCAGACTCCATACAGACAGCAACCAAAGCTAGGAACTAAACCCAGGTCTTTAGCACTATGAAGTAGTAGTGCTAACCAAAGTGCCATGGTGGTAATTTGAACCTGGTCCCTGGATCTTGCTTTGGCTCTCTGGCTTACTAGTCTGGTGACAATAACACTCCACCACTGCCTCCTTTTGGAGGGCAAATAAGCGTTGGAAGGGTTAAATTAACAAATCAGGTTGCGAAGTGTAGGCTTGTATTCCAGTGAGTTTAGAAGATTAAGCGGTGATCTAATTGGTTAGTTTAAGATGATTAAAGGATGAGATGGGGTTGGCAAAAGGATACTATTTCCTTGGGGGGGGTGGGAGGTCAGAACAAGGGGACAGAACCTTAAAATTAGGTTCAGGCCGTTCAAGGATAATGGCACTTAGAAACACACAGGCTACTGGAAATATGGAACCACGTCCCACCAAAAAGGAGGTTGAGATTGGGGCTCAGTTGAAAATTTCAAGGTGGAGACTGGTGAGTATTTGAGCAGATTGAGTAATGTCTGTGCAGCAAGGAACAGCAGCCAAAGTTTTTGGACAATAATTATCCTCTTTTACTGAAGAAAGTCATTGGACTGAAACAATCCGCAGATGCCATTAAATTTACCAAAAGTTTCCAATGTTTTCTGTTTTTATTTCAGATTTGCAGTATCTGATAGATTTTGTATGGGCATGAGGGGGAAATGTCACAGCAAATCCGTTGGGACAGAGGAATCCTTTTCCATAACATTTTCCCACCATGTAATTACTGAATAAGATCTAACTAGGAAGGGTGGAGCGATTCTTGAAAGGTCAAAAACACTTTGTCAATACCGAGGTAAAGTTGAGTAATTACTGTGGGATACGGAGGCAGTTCAGAGCTAGGAATGATTAACTTGAAGAATTACTTTATATGGATTTGATTTCAGACCGATAGAAGGGGAATGAAATGTCAAGATATCAGACATCTAGAACTCTCACTCCGACTGGGAAATTGATAGATTTTTAAAAGGAATAATTAGGGTCCCGGAGCAACGGTGGAATCAAGATATTGCTCATCTGTGATCTTGTTGAATGGCGGAACAGATTTGAGGGGCTGAATGGCCTTTTCCCACTCTTTTCCCTCATTGTGGAGTGAGAGTAAAACTCTTTGGGGTTGGGGTTAGGGAACACTGACTTCAGCAGCCAGCAAGTGGGATTTGCATCCTGTCCCATAATTCTCACTGAAAGGTTAGGACTCATTTGTTTCTATAGTCAAATAGCCTCGTGATGCTCTGAAGCAGAGAAATACAACAGGGTGTGTGCTTCCTGCATAAATAAGGAAAGGGTGGGATGGAGTCAGGCGAGAAGAAGGTCGTGTGGGGCATAAACAGCAGTGCAGATTGGTTTTCCTGAGTGCCGTTTCTGGGTTATACATCCTCTGTCGTTCAGACTCTGAAACATTCCAAACACGAGGTGAACAGTATCAGAGTAGAGCGGAGAGCTGGTTGGAGCAAATTCCACCAGTCTCACTCTGCTTTTCAAAATGATGTTGGAACCTGCATTCCCGACTGGAACTGGTCTCAGTGGTGGCACGATGATTACCACTGCCGCCTCACAGGACCAAGGTTCGATTCCCAGCCTGAGTCACTGTCACGCGCAGAGTCTGCACATCCTCCCCGTGTCAGTGTGGGTTTCCCCCGGGTGCTCCAGTTTCCTTCCACAGTCCAAAAATAAGTGGGTTAGGTGGATTGGCCATGCTAAGTTACCCGTTAGTGTCAGGGGGATTAGCCGGCTAAATATGTGGGGTTATGGGGAGAGGGCCCAGGTGGGATTGTGGTCAGTGCAGGATCGATGAGCTAAGTGGCTTCATTCTGCACTGTAGGATTCGATGATTCTATATTTCTTGTGTTCCAGACAGAAACTGCTTATATCTAACTTTTGAGTGTGAAAGGACATTATATAGGGAACTTTACTCTGTATCTAACCCTGTGCTGTACCTGTCCTGTGAGTGTTTGATGGGGACAATGTAGAGGGAGCTTTACATTGTACTCATCCTTTTCAGTAACTTCAATAAGATAAACAATCCCACGGCAAAACATTTTTTTAGCTGAATCAATTTCTTGTAAAAGTCACATTGACTTTCATTTGTTATGGTTACCATCTTATTAAACAGCTTTGCAACATAATGCTTAGCACAAGCTAAATAAAGCCCAAATGCCTGAACGTCTCAATTCCAGTACCGAATGCACCGTCTTCGATAGCAGGAACAGACACAGTTCTAAATCTGCTCAACTCAACCATTCTTCACTTTCAATCTGTTTCACTCACAGCACCAGGTTCAGGAGTCCAAATTTCATCTTTTCACATTACGAATTCCTGTCCAGAGTTGGCATCCCTATCCATCTACACTTCCCTCTACCATCCCAATTTCCACCACTCCACCTTCCCCCCACCAACCGCCAACCCTGTCAGGGTAAAGGGCATCCTGGAGGACCAGAGGTGGATATTCTTCCCGTTCATAATTGAATGCTGTTGGAGACATTGCTCTTTGACCGGGGTAATGAGAGCCATCACGTAGATAGTTGGCAAATCCAATGGAGAGGCCATTGCCATGGCAGCTTAGAGAGACTGACCATATGATCCTGATGTGGAGATGTCAGCGTTGGACTGGGGTAAACACAGTAAGAAGTCTTACAACCCAGGTTAAAATCCAACAGGTTTATTTGGTAGTAAAAGCCACTAAATAACCCTGTTGGACTTTAACCTGGAGTTGTCAGGCATGACCATTCACCAGGGAGGATAGAGATTTAGAGTCGAGAGTTTGCTACCATCCACCGGGCATGCCCCATGAAGGCATCTCCTTACTTCCCTCCCTCCCCTCCCTTGCACACTTCCTCTCTACCTTCCCTGCCTCCCTCCCTCCCTCCCCACCTCCTTCCCTGCCTCCTCTTTCCCTCCTTCCCTTCCTCCCTGCTTTCTTCCCTCCTGCCCTGCCTTCTTCCCTCCCTCTCGGCCTCCTTCCCTCCCCCCTGGCTCCTTTGCTCCTTCCCTGCCTCAGACCCTTCCTCCATCACTCTTTGCCTTCCTTCCTCCTGCATCACTGCCCCTAACTGTAGCTGATGATAAATGGCACGGAATGAATTGCTGGGGTCTCATGTTCAGAGCTCCATGAGCAAAGCGGTCTTCAGCAGAGAGAGGAGAACACGAGTGAGGAACCCATCCATATCATAACGATTAGCCACTCACTGACCAGTCAACTGCCCCCATCTGGAAAAACGCTCCGCCTACCTCAAGGATCTGACTCACTGACCGTGGATTAAGATCCACTTGAAAAAAATGATGCAAGCTGCTTTTCAAACTCTCCCAAAACACTCCCCCCCCCACCTTGTCACACACCAACCCCACTTACCCACCAATCCCCCTACCCACCAAACCCCCACCTCACGCAACAACTCCCATCACCCACCAGCCCCCCCTTTACCCACCAATCCCACCTCACCCACTAACCCCCTCACCCATCCCTATCACCCACCAATCCCCTCCCCCAAATACCCCCCAACCTTCATTCCCCTCTCCCACCAACCCCCTCCCCCAACCCCCATCACCCACAACCGCTTCCCATCACCCAACAACCCCCCTCCCCCTCATCCACCAACCCATTTCCTCTCATCCACCAACCCCTCCAGAGGAAATCCACACAGACACGGGGAGGAAGTGCAGACTCCACACAGACACGGGGTAACAGTGGAAGGATACGTTTTTGAATGGAGAGCTGTGACAAGTGACGTTCCTCAGGAATTGGTGCTGTTTGTAATATATATAAATGATTTGGAGGAAAATGTAACTGGTTTGATTAGTAAGTTTGTGGGTGACACAAAGGTTGGTGGAGTTGCAGATAGTGATGAGAACCATCAGAGGATATGACAGGATATAGATCAGTTGGAGACTTGGACAGAGAGATGGCAGTTGGAGTTTAATCTGGACAAATGTGAGGTAATGCATTTTTGGAGGGTCTAATATGGATAGGATATAAAAAGCAAATGGCAGAATCCTTGATAGGCAGAGCAATCTAGGTATACATGTACACAGGTCACTGAAAGTGACAATGCAGGTGGAGAAGGTAGTCAAGAAGGCATACGGCATGTTTGCCTTCATCGACCAATCGGTATTGAGTTTAAAAATTGGCAAGTCATGTTGCAGCTTTATAGAACCTTAATTAGGCCGCATTTGGAATGTGGCGTTCAATTCTGATCGCTACACGACCAAAGGATATTGAGGTTTTGGAGAGGATACAGAAAAGATTTACCAGGATGATGCCTGGTACGGAGGGCATTAGCTATGAGGAGAGATTGGAGAAACATGGTTTGTTCTTGTAGCAACGGAAGTTGAGGGGTCATCTGATAAAAGATTATGAGAGGCATGGATAGTCAGAAGCTTTTTCCCAGTATGGAAGAGTCAATTACTAGGGGGCACAGATTTAAGATGCGAGAAGCAAGGTTTAAAGGAGATGCACGAGGCAGATTTTTAACACCGAGGGTGGTGGGTGCCTGGAACTTGTTGCAGGGGGAGGTAGTGGAAGCAGTACGGTAGTGAGTTTTCAGTGGCATCTTGACAAATACATGAATAGGATGGAAATAGAGAGATATAGTCCCTTGGAAGGGTAGGGAGTTTTAGTTCAATCGGCCTGCATGGTCAATGCAGGCTTGGAGGGCTGAAGAGCTTGCTCCTGTGCTATAATTTTCTTTGTTCTTTGTTGTTTGACCCAAGAACAAACCCGGGTCCATGCTGCTGAGAGGCAGCAGTGCTAACCACTGTGCTGCCCACATGGATGGGAAAGGATTGGAGGGATATGGGCCAAACACAGGCAGTTGGGACCAGTTGGGAAGGCACTGTGGTCAGCATGGAGCAGTTGGGCTGAAGGGCCTCTTTCCATGCTGTATTGGTCTATAATTCGATGATTGAGATGAAGCGCAATGTCTTCACTCAAAGAATGCGAATCTTTGGAATTCTCTCTCCCGGTGGATTGCGGATGCTTCTTATTGAATATTTTTGAGGCTGGCATGGGCAGATTTTGGTCTCTAGTGGAATCGAGGAGTGTGCGAGGAAGTATTGATAGAATTAACTGACAGATCCCGCTCGAGGGGCTGGAAGATCTCCCTCCCCTCTCCTAGTTCATATGTTTTTCTGAAGAATTCTCCTGTCCAAATTGAAGGTAATGTCAGTCGCTGGGGTAGAAGGAACCTTGATCTCCCTGAAGGATCACATCCCCCCCCATTCCACCTCCCTCTCTCACCCGCTTCCAGTACTGTGTGGGGCCTGATGGCCTAGGATTTGAGCTTGAATCTTCGTAGCAAAGTTTGCTGATTCAGAGGTGAGAAAGCGAACCACAAGACAGGTATTCCAAGTGGTGAGCTGAGGAAGTTTGGATAGAATATGTGGGAATGAATTTGTTGTCAATAACATTGAGAATTGACAACTGCAGGGAACACGATTGGGGAACACTTTCGGAATGTAACCCCACCTCTTTAATGGCTTAATAGAGTTTGTTATCTGATGAACAATAGATGTTATCAGTTGCTGACTACTGAAGATCTAGCCCAACAGGAAGTGTTAACACAGGCGGGTTTATAGTCAGGCTTTCGCTGTCAACATCTGAATAAAATAAAAATGACTGAAGGCTGGACTGTATCTCCCCTTTAGGTGTGTTTTCAGCAGCGAGATGGTGGCTTGTAAAGTAGTTCACATGACCAGTTCAAACGCTTCCCATTCACCCACGAGCTGACCCTCCTAAAAGGCTAAGGGGCCCCAAAATAGGCAACCCACCCACTATCCTGAAATTAATAACTAAATTAGGCTTAATAGCAAACTTATTGGCTTGGATAACATACAACCCAAATTGTCTGGGAGTGAACAGGCAGATGTGGGCAGGTTACTCTTTATGACCCATATCAGAAATGGTGGGAAGGAAAGATGGCACTTCATCCGGGGAGGGATGGGGGGGGGCAGCTGTATGCATTGGGGAAAACTTCCCCAAAATATTACTCCCTCTTCCTCCTGGGCACCACCCTCCAAATCCTGGCTCCTCACCCTGCTCTCCCTCCTCCCCTTCCCTCCCTACCACATCCCCTTCCTCGGCTCCAAGTCCAGACAGCCGACTCCTGCTCCTAGTTCTTATAACTTGTTCATGCCGGAGATGACCACAGGACCTCATGAGGTATTTCAAATGGTTTACAATCAAAGGTGCCAACTTCTCCCCTCAATCCCGTCTAACTACCTTTTCCTATGTTCAACCAACCCACCTCCTCCCCAAGCCCCCATTGGCCCTTGATTGGTATGTACACGAGGTTAGAGTTCGTGGTGCAGGCATGTCAGTGTGGGTAAAGGATGGGTTAGCAAATAGGAAACAAACAGTTGGGATGGATGGGTCTTTCTTAGCTTGACAAGATGTGACTAGTGCAGTGCCATGGGTTTCCGTGCTAGGGCCTCAGCTAGTTACAATCTATATCAATGAATTGGATCAAGAAACTGAATATTTGGTAGCGAAATGTCCCAGGGACACCAAGATTGTCCTGAGAGATGTCAGGAGGACCAAGACGAGCCTGCAAGTGATATAGACAGATCAAGTGAGTGGGTAAGAAACCAGCAGTGATATAGACAGATCAAGCGAGTGGGTAAGAAATTGGCATGAGCAGCATAACGTGAGAAAATATGAACTTATCCACTTGGCAGAAAGAACGGAAAAATAGTAAATTATTTAAATGAAAAGAGATTGCAGAACCCTGAGTCACAGAGATGTCATGGTGCATGGATCAGGAAGTGTTAGCCTGTAGGTCCAGTAAATGATTAGAAGAAAAATGGAATGTTGGTGTTTATTGCAAGAGGAACGGAATATTAAAATTCAGGGTGTTTTACCATAGCTACATAGGGCTTTTGAGACCACATTGAATCATGGAAAATGTACAATGCAGAAGCAGGCCATTCAGCCCATCAAGTCTGTACTGACTCTCCAACTGAGCATCTTACTTAGGCCCTAGCCCTGTAACCCCATATACTTAACCTTCTAATCTCTCTAACCTACACATCTTTGGACATTAAGGGGCAATTCATCATGGCCAATCCATCTAACTCATGCATCTTTGGACTGTGAGAGAAAACCGGATTACCCGGAGGAAACCCACACAGACACTTGGAGAACATGCAAATTCCTGAGGTCAGAATTGAACCCGGGTCCCTGGCACTGTAAGGCAGCAGTGCTAACCACTGAGGCACCATCTAGAATACTGGGATACATCTGGAATACTGTGTATATCTTTGGTCTTCTTATGGGATAAAGAAAATAATTGTGTTGGAAGCAGGTAGGAGAATATTCATCCACCTCATTCCTGAGACGAGTGGTTTATTTTGTGAAGAAAGGCGGAACAGTGTCCATTGGCGTTTTGAAGAAAGAGAAGTGATCTTATTGAAACACATAAGATCCTGAGGGGAATTGATAGGAGGATAGCATGAGGATATTCCCACTTGTGGGAGAGACCAAAACTAGGAGATGTGGTTTAAGAATAAGATGCTTCTTGTTAAGACAAAGATGAGAATTTTTATTCTGAGGGTCATTAGTCTCTTCCCTAGAGGATGAGGGCTACTGAATATATTTATGGCAGAGTGGAGCAGATGTTTGATAGAAAAGCTTTTTTTTCATTCATTTGTGAGACATGGGTGTTGATCCTTAGTTCATCTAAGGATTGTTGTCCATCCCTAGTTACCCTTGAACTGAGTACCTTGCTCAGCCATTTCAGAAGCATCTGAGAATCAACTACATTGCCGTGGTTCTGGAATCACATGTAGGCCAGATCTTCTTCCCTAAAAGACATCAATGAACGAGATGGGTTTTTCCCGACAATCAACAATGGTTTTGTGGTCCTCTGTAGATTCTTAATTCCAGATTTTTTTTATTGAATTTAAATTCCACCACCTACCATGGTGGGATTTGAACCTGGGTCCCCAGAATGTTAGCTGAGTTTCTGGATTAATAGTCTAGTGATAATACCACTAGGCCATCGCCGGGATTTTCAAGGTGGGCAAAAAATCCCAGCCATCGAATAGCAGAGCAGATTCGAAAGGCCGAATGGCCTATTCCTTCCCCTAAATCTTTTGTGTTATGATGCACTGGGACATTCAAACAGCAAAGTGAAGGAAGAAAGACGAAGGGGCCAACAAATTGCTGGATTCAAAGTTCGGGATTTTTATGAGTGTGTTGAAAGACGGAGAGTTCCCTGGAGGAAACCCATAGCTCAGTCTCTCCGGATCCAGCTGCTGGGTGTGTGATCTGGTGCCAGTTTTCCATTTCCTTCATTAGAGCTGGAACAGATTAAATTGGCGAGGGAACCTCCTTATTCTTCTGCGTCGCAATTTGAACTTGGAGTTAAGTCACGACAAAATAGACACAGAGGCAATAAACAGACTGGCACGTGTCCATAACTGCACTTAAAGTACAGGGAGCGTCCATGGAACTGTGAATCAAAGTGTGGTTTTAAACTGTCTTTAAATGGCTGTAATATAAACCAGTGTCTGGATTACACTATGTACGCTGATATATAAACATCTGGATCTAAGTCAATCCTTTTAACCTGATTAATGAGTTCTTTTTAAAATTTATTCATTAACGAGATGTGGTCTTCGCTGGTCAGGTCAACATTTATTACCATTCCTAATTGCACTTAAGAAGGTCAGTGATAAACAGAAAACGCTGAAAGTAATCGGCAGATCAGGCAGTGAGGAGCTGAGTTCATGGGCAGGACTTTCCGGGTCCTAAGTGGGATAGGAAAATCTGGAATTTCCTATCCCGCCCGCGGCGATGTCTGTCGGTGTCGGGGCTGGAAGGCTTTGCCCATTGGTTCTGTTAGCCGTGGGCACAAAGCGAAGAGTGGCCACTGGGTCTCGCACGCAGCCAGAAGTGGGATTTCCCCAGCGGGATCTCAACTTCTGGTGAGAATCGCTGCTGCTTTTGCAAAAGGCTGACTATGGTGGGGACACAGGTACATGTAGAGGTTTGAGGACACAATGCTGGGTTGTGACCCAGCACTCTGCCAGTGTCCCATGGCACATGGAGAGTCCAGTGCCAAAAAGGATGTGACCAGCTATGTAACTCTCCTCCATTGACAAGGTGGTTCCCCTTATGTATGGTGGGAGGAAGAGGGAGGAGCCCAAAGCCTGTGAGGAGGGTAAGGGTGAAGGGGTTGGGGTAGGGGCAAGGCTGAAGCCTGCAGGACAGGAGAGAACCCAAAGCCTACTGGGGGGGTGGAAGCAAGTGGAGCCCAATGCCTGCAGGTGGGAGGGGGGGGAAGTTGTCTTGATCTCCATGGGGATGTGTCCAAATGTCCACTGGGAAGGAGGGCTTTAAATGTGATTCTGAGGTCAGGGCACCCTTTAAAAACTGTGTCCTGCTATTAAATCCTCGGAGACAGAAGTTCCTTCACCAAAATCCCTTTATTTACAAGGCTGACAACAGCAGACAGAGAACTGTAGTTCGCAGTCTAAACTCAGAGGCACAGAGGAACTGACACACTGAGTTAAATACAAGAAGTTCCCTGATTGGCCCATCAATTTGGCCCTTAATCAGGAAGTTGATAATCTAACAGCCGACCTCAATTGGCTGATTAAAGCCCTAATCTCAGAATCCTGATTTTGCCGAAGTGATTAGACCCTGCCCCTCCAGCTGGCTGAATGATCCTCACCAACACTCTTGTACAGAGTGCTGGAAAGGGCATCCGCGAAGCCTGCAACTTTCTCCCAGCTTTTCTCGGTTGATCCAGCACTCTGGAATTTTGGGAAAAATGCAGCCAATGCCCTTGCTGAAATGTCATTAAACATAGAATGGTACAGCACAGTACAGGCCCTTCGGCCCTCAGTGTTGTCCAAAACTAAGATCAAGCTATCCCACTCCCTATCATTTTGGAGTGCTCCAATGTGCCTATCCAACAACTGCTTGGAAGTTCCTAAAGTGTCCGACTCCACTATCACAGCAGGCAATCCATTCCATACCCCAACCATTCTCTCAGTAAAGAACGTACCTTGCACATCCCTCCTACATCTCCCACCATGAACCTTATAGTTATGTCCCCTAGTAACAGCTATATCCACCTGAGGAAATAATCTCTGAATGTCCACTCTATCTATCCCCCTCGTCATCTTATAAACCTCTATTCAGTTGCCTCTCATTGTCCTCCGCTCTAAAGAGAAAAGCCTCAGCTCTCTCAACCTTTCCTCATGAGACTAAACCAGGCAGCATCCTGGTAAATCTCCTCTGCACTCTCTCCAATGCTTCCACGTCCTTCTTATAGTGAGGTGACCAGAATTGCATACAATATTCCAAATGTGGTCTCACCAAGGTCCCGTATAGTTGCAGCATAAATGTCCTGAAATGCTAACTCTCTGCACATGTTGCCAACCTTGATGAATCTTCCCAGAATATTCTGTTTTATTTCAAATCTCCAGATTTTACCCAATATTTTGCTTCAGTTCGTTTTCAGATGCTGAAGTTATGAATGACTGGAGTAAACTCAAGACCGGGGTGCGAGAAAGAACTGGTATTTGCAAAATGCATTTTGACACACTCCAAACTGCCTTATAACCAATGGAGTGCGTCCCTGAAATGTGGGCACTATAAGAAATATGACAAGCAATTTCTGCACAGCAAGATCCCATGAACAGCATTGCGGTGGTGAGCAGATTTTGACCAGGATTTCTCAAGGACACTGGGGAGACCGCCCCTGCCCCTTGGAATAGTGTCTTGGGATCTTTAAAATCGATTTGATGGGGTAAACAGGAGCTTTATTTAAGGCCTCATTTCAAAGCTGGCAGTGCAGCATTCCCTCAGCACTGACCTTCTGACAGTGTGGCACTCCCTCAGTATTGATCCTCTGACAGAACAGCACTCCCTCAGCACTGACCTTCTGACAGTGTGGCACTCCCTCAGTATTGACTGTCTAACAGTGCAGTGTCCCCTCAGTACTGACCCTCTGACAATGTGGATTCCCTCAGTACTGATCCTTTGACAGCACAGTGGTGCCCCAGCACTGACTCTTTGACAGTGTGGCACTCCCTCAGTACTGACCCTCTGACAGTGCGGCACTCCTTCAGTACTGACTGTCTAACAGTTCAGTGCCCCCTCAGTACTGACCCTCTGACAGTGCAGCACTCCCTCATTACTGACTCCCTGACAATGCAGCATTACCTCAGTATTGATCCTCTGACAGTGCGGCACTTCTTCAATACTGATCCTCTACAGTGGAGCAATCCCTCAATATTGATCCTCTGACAGTGCAGCACTCCCTCAATAGTGATCTTCTGACAGTGCGGCATTCCCTCAGTACTGAATCTCTAACAGTGCAGCACTCCCACAGTACTGACCCTCTGACAGCGCAGTACTTCCACAGTACTGACCTTTTGACAGTGCAGCACTTCCTCAGAACTGCACTAGACTTTATCTGATTTTACTTTCTCTTGCCCACTCCGTCTTGCTCATTCACTTCTTTCTCTTCATCTACACCATCTTGTTCCATCCGCAATCAATCAGTTATTTGATGTTAGTTGTGGTGATGGAAATTATTGAATTAATGCATTTTCCATAACGTCACATATGATAAACATCTGGTTGGCATTTGTAGTGTTGAAGGAGCTGAGAAGCTGGCATTGTTCTCCTTTTCTTGGGAAGATTAAGGAGAAATTTAATATAGATATTTAAAATCATGAAGGTTTTTGATAGAAAAGGAGAGACAGTATCTTACACATCACCCTTACAGACACCGGAGAACCAATTCATAACATTCTGGGCTGTAGTTTCCGACTGCACTCGTCCCAAAACTGGAAAATCCCAAACAAAGTCAACCAACATTTGCGTGGTCCGTCACCCTGTCTGCTACAATTGCCGTAGTAAACGGGATGGGAAAACTCCATAGAGTCCACTTTACATTCTGGAACTTTCTAAATGGACCATTCAGTTTGTCTCATTGATGCTGCCATTCACCCAGTATACTATCCCATCCTCCCAGTCTGGGATCCACAATAAATTATCCCACCTTCCGAGTTTCGTATCCACAATAAAGTATCCCATCCTCCAGTTTGGGATCAACAGTAAACACTCCCATTCTCTGAGTCTGGGACCCACAGTCAAAGATCTCATGACAGTATTGCAAAGAATAGCAATGGGAATTCCTGCCCAGTCTTCTGAGTCTATATTATCAGTACAAACCGATTATCTTGGCTATTTATCACATCTGTGGCTACATATCAGACATTAGGAATCCTGTGCCTTCTGACTCCCCAAAGCCTGTCCTTCATTGACAAGACACAAGTCAGGAGTGTGATGCAATACTTTCTACTTGTCTTGACGGCTGCAGCTCCAACAACATCCAGAAGCTCAACACCATCCAGGATGAAGCAGCCTCATTCACCACCTTCAACATTCACTAACTCCACCAGTGATGCACAGCAACGACCATGTGTACCACCAACTACAAGATGCACTGCAGCAACTCACCAAAACCTACAAACTCTTTCAACAATATGTTGCAAATTCTTGATCTGTGCCATCTCGAAGGACAAGGGCAGAAGATACCTGTGAACACCACCACCTGCGAGTTTCCCTCCAAGTCATTCACCGTTCTGACTTGGAAACATATTAACATTCCTTCACTGTCACTGGGTCAAATTCTGGAACTCGCTCCCTGACAGCACTATGGGTGCACCTACACCACATACAGTGCAGCAGTTCAAGAAGGCAGCTCATCACCATCTTCTCAAGGGGCAATTAGGGATGGGCGATAAATGTCTAACAGCCAAGCCATGAAATAATTTCAAAAATCATTGCTTATGGTGGGAGCTTGCTGTGAACAAATGGGCTGCTGCATTTCCTACATTACAATAATGACTGCACTTCTAAATGTTTTTCATTGGCCATAAGGCACTTGTTACATCCTGAGGTGCTATATAAATGCAAGAATTTATTTTCTTTATACAATCCTTGTCAGTACCATTTCCAGGTGGGTCTTAAGCAGGTGCTGAAATTCAGAAGTAAACTCATTTTTATTTGTTAATGGGATGTGAGCATTGCTGGCGAGGTGTTCATTGTCCATTAACCTTGCGGGAAATCTAAATGTTGTTGTCTTCAATGAATTGTGGCAAATTTCCATCATCCAAACCTGCTGCCCTCTGGATGAACAAAGGCAGCAGGAACATCACCAACTGCAAGTTTCCCCTAAGCCATCACCTTCCTAACTTGGAAATATATCAGCCATTCCTTCACTATCCCTGGGTCAAATTCCCTCCCTAACAGCACTGTGGGTGTGCCTACACCACATGAACTTAAGCAATTCAAGAAGGCAGCTCACCACCACCTTCTCAAGGGCCAACTAGGAATGGGTAATAAATGCTGGTCTAGCCATGCCTTTTGAAGGAGTCAGAAACAGTTTATTCTCTGGTTGTTGGAAGCTGCGTGTGTCAGGGTGCAAGGTGCTGCAAGGGGAAATTCTTAACAGTGACAGCAAAATTCCAGTTTATAAACTGGCCTGAACCTTTCTCAACCATTTCCTGCTTTGGGTTCAAGACGCAGTTTGTCTCAGGAAGGGTTAATTTGGCATAGCTGATAATGTTCGATTATCAGTCTTTGGGAATATTTACCAAACAGGGTTACGTTTCATACACACAATAAAACCTGTCAGGTCTGGAGGAGGAGGAGGAGGAGTGTTGGATATCAACATCGAGGTCTGGCGAACCACAAACTGAGACAAGGGCACGCTGACTGTCAGCAAACAGGAACCAGCTGATTCTTAATGTAGAAAATTCAATTTTAGCGCGAGTCGCAGTGAAGATTGAAACTGGGAAAGGAAACACAGGACTTTTAACTCTCGGCAGGATTTTGGTGCCGTACTAGTAAATGCTTCTATCGACTGAACTGGTAAGAAAATACCACTAATTTGTAAAAGCTTTGTAACCGAGCAGCTCCCGTGCTGTCAATGAAACTTAGCTGCTCTCTCTCTAACTGCGTGGCAACTTACTAAAGCTAATTTCTCAACGAGACAATTAGGAGCTGGTTTCCAGGGGTAAATTGGAGAAGGGTGCGAGAAAGAGTATTCATTTTGGATGAAACCAGAAAACGGAGAGGTTACAGCTATTTGGAAAATCTGATGGGGCTTTTACTTCTGGTGAAAGGTTACGGGGTGACCTGATCGAGATCTTTA
Organism: Sphyrna mokarran; assembly: GCA_024679065.1. NCBI lineage: Eukaryota > Metazoa > Chordata > Chondrichthyes > Carcharhiniformes > Carcharhinidae > Sphyrna > Sphyrna mokarran. The sequence continues at coordinate 12,515,803 of JAGIQG010000026.1, read as the reverse complement.
AAGCTGGGAAAGGTCGGCTGATGTGGTGGGGGAGACCTGAATTAGGGGTCATAAGTATACGATTAGCACTAATGAATTCAGGAGTAACTTTTTTCCCCTGAGTGGTGAGAATGTGGAATTCACAACCGCAGTGAGTGTTCGAGGTGAATAGTACAGACATATTTTAGGGGTGAGCTGGATTAACACATGGCAGAGAAAGGATATTATGAGAGGGGGGAGAAATCGGTCTTTACACTTTTTAAATTCCATACAATATTATGAAGTATATTTTCTACTTTAATTAACAACAATGATAAATTGTATTTTTAATACAAAAACCCTGAGATACAAAGAACAAAATATGTCACTAAGTCACATGTCACGACAATAGGGGAGATGATTAAGAACTTGATCATGAAGGTGACCAGAGAGGTTGGTGAGGCACAGTGGTTAGCACTGCTGTCTCACAGCGCCAGGGATCTGAGTTCAATTCCAGCCCTGGGTCACTGTCTGTCTAGAGTTTGCACATTCTTCCTGTGTCTGTGGTCAGTTTCCTCCCACGGTCCAAAGATGTGCAGGTTAGATTGATCTGGCCATGAAAAATTGCCCCCAGTGTCAGGGGAATTGGCAGGGTAAACACTTGGGTTTGCAGGAATAGAGCCTGGGTGGGATTCTGGTCGATACAGACTCAATGGGCTGAATGGCCTCTTTATGTTCTGTAGGGATTCTATAATCTTCTAGGTGGGTTTCAAAGAGCGTTGTTAAGATGGAGAGAGGGATGAAAACGAAATCAAGAGCCTCACCAGTGGTTAGGGATGTTCAGGAGGCCAGAATCCGAGGAGCACGGATAACTTGGAGGGTTATGTGAATAGAGGAGATGACGCAGGCAGGGAGAGAGATGAAGCCGTGGAGGGGTTTGAGAACAGGATGAGAATTTGAGATTGGAAAACAATGGAGGTCAGTGAGACCGGGGAGACGGGTGAATAAGGAATATTATAAGGAAGGATACAGGCAGCTAGGCTTTGGTTGACCTCACCTTTACAAATTGCGTAAAATAAGATGCTAGGAGAGCTTTGGAATAATTGAGCCAGAATTTTCCAAAACCCCTACGCTGGGCTTTCCCACAGTGGGGGAAGCATGCAATTGGCTGCCGGCAGATTCATCTGGTCCCTCTGAATTAAATGGCAATTTGCATCCCTCATCTGTCTCGTTGGTGGGGAACTTGCAGCAAGGCTGACTTTGGCAGGACTGGAAAATCCCACTGGTGGGAGGGGCTGGAAAACTCTGTCCTCAATATCTGATTTTTCTACTTCTCCAACAAAGATATTTTCTTTGTTCTTTTTGGTCAATCTATTTTGCTTTCTTGAGATTATTGCCCTTGGGGAGGGTGAATGGGTTCCAAATGCGGTTATTAGTACTAGATAGGCCTTAGGCTGCTTTAGCACTTTGTGTTGTGTTCACTGACCTATAGCAGGTGATACAATTGACCTCAGTCTCCTATTCTTCATCCAGTGGTGTCAAACTGGCAAGTGGCTGCAAGTGTGAACATCACAGGATTGGCCTTGACTCTGCAGCCTACCACAGTCAAATAGTTTGCTAACATTCATTGTCCAATTGGACAATGGCCATTTGGGTGAGGGAGGCTGCCCATTTGCCAGCAGAGGGTCAGTGCTGTGAGGAGATGAGAGGGAGAAAGATAGACATTGCCCTTGTAAAGTACATCTCATGAACTACTTTCCCAGATCTTGGATTGATAGGTGGGCAGAAAGAAGTGACGATTCCTGCTCTGTGTGGATTAGTGCCACGTTGGGACATTCTTTTATTCCTGTCAGCCAATGGGCACAATTTAGCTGCCTAGTGTTCATTGGCACGTTCACTCTGCTGCTTCCTGTTGTATATCAGATAGATTTGGAGAATGTGGGAGGAAACAATTATCGTGTCAGCATCTCTTCACCAGATAATGACAAGGGGCAGGAAATCAGATCACATCAAGAAAAACAATAAGCAGTCCAGAAATACAGCTTGCTCTCGGTGCTGTCTCCCATTCCTATCTTGTTGCCTGCTCTAGCCCCATAAACTAACATGGTCTCTACACTCCTTTAATCCTGCCCTCTCCCAGGTTCCCGATTCCCATTGCTCTGCCATTGGCAGCCGTGTTCTTCAGCCCGAAACTCTAGAATTCTCTCCTGAAACATAGAAATGTAGAAACTAGAAGCAGGAGTAGTCCTCCAAATCTGCTCCACTGATCATCAAATTCAATATCCTGATTTCCCCCCCTTCCTGCCATATTCCTTGATCCCTTTAGCCCCTCTTCTATATTTTCTTTCCTGTTTGATTCCAGTTACCAATTCCAATATCTCTTCATGTGACGCAATCTCAGGTTTAGTTTGATCTTTTTTTTGTGAAAGAATACTTTGGGACATTTTCTTGCGTGATGGTTAGATGGGAGATCTAATTGAATTAAAAATGATTCTTCCTCAGAACCCTTCCTCTTGCTGAGGATTGGGTGAAATGTTAAATCAATTACTCCCACTGATCAATAGCATTCCTACCATTATATTTCATTGCTAAATATGGAATGATACACAGTAAGATTCCAATCTTTACCGAGTGAATGACCACACGTCTACTTTTACAGGGGAGTTCCCTGGACATGTCCCACGTATTAAGAACAAAGAACCATGGGGCAGTATGGCGGCTAGTGGTTAGCATTGCTGCCTCACATCACCAGGGACGTGGATTAGGGTTGCTGTCTTTGTGGAATCTTCACATTATCCCTGTGTTTGTGAAGGTCTCCCCTGGGTGCTCCGGTTTCCTCCCACACTCCAAAGATGTGTGGGTTAGGCTGATTGGCTATGCTAAATTGCCTGTTAACATCCGGGGGATTGGCCAGGATAATCGAGATAGAGCTTGGATGGGATTGTGTCTGGTGCAGACTGGATGGGCTGAATGGCCTCCTTCTGTATTGTAGGATTCTATGATTTTAGTACAGCACAGGAACAGGCCCTTCGGCCCACCAAGTCTGTAGCAACATAGGTGCCTCTCTAATCTAATATTCTTTGTCTCTATGTGGTCCATTCATGTTTCTATCCAGATGCCTTATGAACATTGTTATCAAATCTGCTTCCACCACCACCACCTCCAGTAGTGCATTCCAGGTATTCATCACCCTCTGTTTCAAAAACATGCCCCTTACATCTCAGTTCAACTTTCCCCTCTCATTTTCAACCTCTGCGCCCCGCCCCCGCCCCGCCCCCCGCCCCCCCGTAATTGACCCTTTGACCCAGGGAAAAAGACTCTTGACTATCCACTCTATTCAAGCCTGACATAATCTTGTAAATCTCTATCAGGTCTCCCCTCATCCCCCACTGCTTCAGTGAAATCAATTTTGCTACTGTTCACTTTCACAATCTTGCTAGGATCACCTATGCGTCCAGTATTTCAGCTGTTACGTACTGAGGGGGTGACATCCCCTATTGACACCAGATGAAAATGATTTACAGAGTTAATGGGGTCAATAGAGATTGTTTTCTCCTGAGGGTGGGGGAGAGGGGAGGGGAGGGGAGTCAGGGGTGGGGGGGAGGAGGGGAGGGGAGTCAGGGGTGGGGGGGAGGGGCAGAAACTTAAAAGTAGAGCCAGGCTGTTCAGTGGCGATTTCACATCCTCACACAGTAAGTGATGGTAGAAATTTCTCCCTCAAAAGTCAGCTGGCGGAGGGAGTGGGTCAGAGGAGTGGAGAGCTGCAGAGGGACACAGGGGCAGAATAAGAAAAATTCAAACAGGAGCATGATAGATTGTTCTTCCACAAGGATATTAAGTTTAACGGATTTTTAAAGTTTATCCATTAGTCACAAGGAGGCTTACATTAACACTGCAAAGAAGTTACTGTGAAATTCCCCTAGTCATCACACTCCAGTGCCTGTCCGGGGTCAATGCACTTAATCAACATGTCTTTCAGACTGTGGGAGGAAACCCGTGCAGACATGGGAGAACGTGCAGACTCCACGCTGATAGTGACCCAAGCGGGAATTGAACTTGGATCCCTGGCACTGTGAAGGCGGTAGTGCTAATCACTGTGCTATCATGCTGTCCTTTCAGGAAGGCAGGTAGACAAAAAGTCACTTGCAGATCAGTCACTACGTAGTTGACTAGCAGGACACTCTAGAGGGGCTGAAGGTCCCCTTACTATTCTGTTCCCTCTTTCTATAGGGGAAACAGCAAACCCTAAAGGAGAGAGGAATGGTTTTCTAGCATTTCCTTCCAACATGAGTCACGCAGACTGTTGTTACTAAAGCTAAGTAGGAAGGGTGGGGAGGTTATGAAAGGCCAAAACTCTGTCACGGCTCGAGATGGGCTGAGAGATTATTGCAAGTTAAATGTAAGGAGGCTGTTCACAGCGAGGAAAGATCAACTGGGATAAATTTTAAACAGATGCCTTTCTAGATATGTTTATTTAATATAGATAATGACAGAGGAATTGAAACCAGTTCCAACATCTTTAGATTTACAGTTTGACAGAGGACTTGCTGTGGCATTCCTCTCCCTGACCCTGAGTTTGTTGCTTTCCATTAATTCCCATTTCTTCCGCCTCCAGCAGCTTGAAATGCAGATGGAGCAGCACAGATGAAGAGATTGGAATATGGTACAGTTTGGGTTATATCACGTGTCAAACTCACATTAGTACATGTTAGGTAGGTGGTGAAGCTTCCTCTACACTGTCCCCCATCAAATACTCCCAGTACAAGTACAGCACAAGATTAGATACAGAGAAAACTCCCTCTACATTGTCCCCATTAAACGTTCACTGGATAGGCACAGCAAAGAGTTAGATACAGAGTATATCTCCCTCTATACTGTCCCTATTAAACACTCACAAGACAAGGACAGAGTAAAGCTCCCTGTGCACTGTCCCCATCAAACACCCCCAGGACAGGTACAGCATGGGGTTAGATAGAGAATTAAGCTTTGTCTACACTGTCCTCATCAAACACTCCCAGGACAGGCGCAGCATCGGGTTAGGTATAGAGTAAAGCTCCCTCTGCAATGTCCTGTTAAACACCCACAGGATTGTGTGGTCTGCACATTCTCCCCATGTCTGTGTGGATTTCCTCCAGTTTCCTCTCTCAGTCCGAAAGACATGCTGGTTGGGTGCATTGGCCGTGCTAAATTTTCCCTCTGTGTCCCCAAACGGGTGATGAAGAGTGGTGACTAGGGGATTTTCACTGCAACTTCATTGCAGTGTTAATGTAAGCTCATTTGTGACACTAATAAATAAACTTTAAATAAGCACATAACCCCATCTAGCACTGCCAATGTCAATGTGCCAGGATATATGATGAGGCATTTAACCAGAGGCTGCTTTTGCCTTCCCAGAAGGACATTAATAATCTCATGGCAGCAAATGGAAGTGGGAAAATTCTCCTGAGTGCCCTGGCCAACATTTATCCCTAAACTACACCTGAATACAGGTCAGCTGGTGATTGTACTTGCCGCTTCTTGAGAGATTTTACTGTGGATCAAATGTTGACCAAGTACTGAAGCATTTCAGATTTAACAGGGGAGCACCTCGGGTCACTGCAACCCCTGTGTCTTTCTGAAAAGAAAGAAACTGTTTGAAGTTTATAAAATTTCCGCCCTGGGAGATTAGATGACCACTCTGTGGGGTCGATCAAGTACAAAGCTGACAGGTCCCAGCGCAAAAGCGATCTTGCGTCATCGGAGTTGTTAAGTTGATTTGCAAACACTGTAACTTGAAGCCTGGTCTCTGTTATCTTTGTCTCACTGATACACAAACTGAGTGCCAGCCAGTCTCTGATCGGGGTATTGTGGAATTTGGAAGAGTAAAACTATCGCAGAGACTCTGAGTCAGAACAAGAGCAGCAGCCAAGATCTGAAATTTATTTCTATATTATTGTGCTCCTGGAGTGAGTGCGTGACTTAAAGCAGCTCAGAACATTCTCCCTTTACGTGTAATCCATTACTCTGATGCAACCAATCAGAAAAGTGTGAGGAATGTGCAACACCATTCCAAAACACATATAAAAAAATGCTAATAACCTTCTCCAGTCTCAAGACTTGAACTCATAATTCAGGCTGACTTTCTGGTGCCAGTGTTGGGGGAGTGTTGCACTATTGAAAGTGCCATCTTTCAGATTATCCTTACTATTGGCTCTCATTCCACTTGATAGCTTACTTCAAGCATATAATTCTTTGTTCAATGGAATACATACATCTTTATTTCACCTCAAAGATCTGTTTCCTTTGTTAAATTTCAATGTTCTGGCTTTAATGTGGCAGAATGATTAAATATTTTATATGTGTCTGTATGGAATTTTTATCCAGGCTGCTTTCAGGACTTTGAGAAGGTTCCTGGAAGTTTTAATGCTGTTCAAAGTCTTCAAAGTTAAACACACTTTGTCAATCCAGAATGAAATACTGAAACAAAATAGTTGATTAAGAAGCCAAGGAAGACATGATCAAACTGTACAGGATTTTGGTTAAACCTGTACAAAGTTTACCAAACCAAAGTTTAGGAATAGTTTAGGTTAGAGGGTCCACTGGCCGGCGCAACATCGAGGGCCGAAGGGCCTGTACTGCGCTGTAATGTTCTATGTTCTAATTCAGATCTCTGTTTCCAGCACTGATCGACCTACACGTAACTACAAAATCTCTACAGTGCAGAAAGAGGCCATTTGGCCTATTGAGTTTCCACTGCCTGCCTGAAGGAGCATCCCACCCAGGCCCTAACCCTGTAACCACACATTTACCATGGCTAACCTACACATCTTGGGACGCTAAGAGGCAATTTAGCATGGCCAATCCACCTAACATCTTTGTTACCGAGAGAAAACCGGAACATCCAGAGGAAATCCACATAGACATGGGGAGAATGTGCAATAAACCTCATAGTTCTAGGATAAGAACTAAACCTTTTAGAACTCTCTTCATCCAGAGGGTGGTGAATGTGTGGAATTCACTACTGCAGAATGTAGTTGAAGCCAAAACATTGTCTGATTTCAAGAAGAAATTAGATATAGCTCTAGGGGCTATTGGGATCAAGGAATATGGAAGGAAAAGAAGATCAGGATATTGAATTTGATCAGCCATGATCAAAGTTGCAAGTACAATCACCAAAATGAATGGTGGAGCAAGCTCAAAGAGCGAAATATTCTACTCCTGCTTTTAGTTTTTATGTTTCCACACAGACAGTCACCCAAGACTGGAATTGAACTCAGATCGCTGACGCAGTGCTAACTGCAGACCTGGGAATTGAGAAAACGATAAAACGGACACAGTTAGCAGATTATAGATAACTTAGCACGTTGGCTTGTGGGAAATCTGTTGTCATGATATGTCATGCTTGTCTGTTGTACGTTCTCCTCACATGTTCATGCTATCTTGGACTGAAATTGATAAATTCTTCTACATTGAAAATGACCCAAGTGTGAAATAAACTCCCAGAGAAAGTTTGAAGGCAAAAAAAAGTTCAACTTTTTTAAGAAACAGTCGAATAAGACAGTAGAAGGAATGTTAGGAGCTTTTAAGATTAATGAATTGGAGTGAGCTGGCAGGCTGTAAGGCTGTAAGAACACTGCATTTGCCTGACAAAGACACAGAATGTTGAAAGCTCGCAAATTTACTATCAAATAAATCAGTTGGATTTAAAATTGGTGTTGCTAAATTCTTACTGAGTTCTTACTACCCCAGTCCAACGCCGGCATCTCTACATCAAGGCTGTAAGACTCCCAGGAGCAGAGAGAGGTGACTGGGGTTGTCAGATTATACATAGGAGACTGTTTTCCCTTTGTGAAGGAAGGTTAAGCTTGTTTAGCAACCTGTGGCTCGGCTCATAAGGAAAGCTATTAAAAGAAGAATAATAGGCTATCAGCATCAGACTTCAGTGTAAATCCTACAGCACTATGTCAAATCCTGGGAAATCTAAAAATTGTGTGAAATAAATATATTCGAGATCATCTGAAGGGAACCTGGTGAAACAAGTTGCAGGTAAATTGGAGTTGGAAAAACACAACATTGGGAATTTGATAAAAGGGGATGAGTGGATTATTGATAAATTAACATATTTCATGATGGGCTAGTGAGATTTTCTGATCACAAGTGAAATCATAACTTTCCCATTACAGTTCCAGTCAGTCAACGGAAGATAACAACATTCCCATTACAGTCCAGTTCAGAGTCAGGGAGGTTGTAACACTTCCATTGCAGTTTTGGCTAGACAATTTTCACAGTAACTTCGTTGCAGTGTTAATGTAAGCCTACTTGTGACACTAATAAATAAACTTAGACAGGGAGAGAATGTAAAACATTAATATCCCAGTAAAATTCAAATTACAAGCCTGGTTAGATAAGGGCACATTGTAATTCTCCTATTATAGTCCTGATCTTAGCCAGGGAGGTTATTACAGCCCCTCATTAGTCCTGGTAACAGCAGGGAGAGGGAGGTTGTAAAACCTCCTGTTCCAATTTGCTGAACATAAGATGCTAATTCTCCTCAGATGAAGTCACATCTGGGGAAGTCACATCTGGGCGATTTCCTGCTCGTTGCAGCCTTGTTGTAGACAGATTCTGTCCCTATCCACCTCTCATGCTTTACAGCATCTACAATGGGGGTCACCATGAACCTGAGACACACCCTGACAATGATTTGAGTTAATTATTGATTTCAGTCCACGTTAGAGTCTAGGCTGCTCCTGATAATTAACCTATTGAGAGCTGTACTATCACTGGCAAAGTTGGCTGGAATTTTATTGCCTCGCCCGCCCCAGAACAGCATTCTCCGTTGGCCTCGGGCGGGATCTTGTAAACTTTTATTTATTAGTCACAAATAAGGCTTACATTAGCATAGCAATGAATTTGCTCTGAAATTCCTCTAGTCGCCACACTCTGCCGCATGTTCGGATCAATCCACCTAACCAGTGTGTCTTTTGGACTGTGGGAGGAAACTGAAGCATCCAGAGGAAACCCATGCTGAACCTGGGTCCCTGGCGCTGTGAGGCAGCAGTGCCAACCACTGAGCCTCGGGTAGGTGAGGTGGTAAAATTCCGGTAAAAGTACCTGGAATCTGACTTTGAGTTTATTCCATAAAATATTCCAACTCCATTTTTAATTAAAGATTTTTAATTCCCACCATTGAAGGAATAAAAATTTGTGTTTGTATAGCACCATCAATGTAGCAAAGCATCGCAAAACGCTTGGCAGGAGTGCAATTGGACATAAGAATTGAGGCCAAAATGGCACAAGGGGAAGAGAAGGAGAGGGAGGCATTAGTTCCTGAGCTGGGTTAGGAGGGTAAGATAGTGCGACATGGGAGGAAATTTTAGAAAGAGGGCTAAGACAGCTGAAGGTGGAGTGAGGAAAACTGAGGATGTCAAGAGGCCAGAATTTGAGGAGTGCAGAGATCTCAGAGGGCTGGAGGAATGAGCTTCAATACTGTAGATAATTAGGAAGTGCCCCACCCATAGCAGTGACCTGTTCTGGACTATAGCAACAGTCTTGAATATACCCAACAGAGGAGCTTCCATTGGCCCCTGTGGTAGTTAACTCCAAACATTCTGGGTAGTTAACTCCAAACATTCTGGGGTAGTTAACTCCAAAATATCGCAACCCCTTGAGCGAAAACAAGTTCTCCTCACTCAATTCTGAATGATTGGCTCCTTATCCTGACCCTGTGCCCGTATTTTAGACTCCTGTCAGAGAATACAACCTTTCTATCAATCCTGTCTGTTCTCTGCAGCAGAGATAACCCAGGATACAACATTAACAAACACACAATCTAGGAGATGACCCCGTGTTTCAGAGCTCCATTTTGTAAAAAAGTAACAAATGAACATCCTCTGTACAGAAGATGTTTCCAACCAAAAGATTCTACATTGGTTATAGAATAGATACCCGTGAGCCATTGGGCAGCACACTCGCGTCTGAATGTTGGGTTCAATTTCAGTTCTGGACCTGGATACATAATGCAGGCTGAAGTTTCCTGTGAGACGCTGAGAAAGTGCTGCACTGTCGGACGGGATTTTCATAGTAATTTCATTGCATGTTAATGTAAACCGACTTGTGACAATAATACAAAAACACAAATGAAATAAATAAATAAGCACTGCCCAGTCTGTGGGGAATTCTCCCATCTTCTCAAACATCTGCAGAAGCCTCCAGATTACATTTATTTTGGGCGTTCTTTTTGTCCTCAGTAGCAGATAAATCTGTTGTTTCCAAATCATAAACTTCCAGTGCAAAAGTTTGAGGGAGGAGTATTTTTTAAGCATGTACGTAAAATAATTATATTTCATTTTAGAAAGGCTGACTTGTTTTTCTAGAATATTGTGGCATTTCTGAGAGAGAGGGTTCGATATTCTTCATACAATCATGATGTCACTAGACTTGTGAACCAGAAACGTGGGACACAGGTTCAAATCCCACCATGGTAGAATTTGAATTCAATCAATAAATCTGGAATTAAAAGCTAGTTTCAGCAATGGTGACAATGGAATTATCATCATTTGATCTGGGCATACATGTTCACAGGTCACTGAAAGTGCCAATGCAGGTGGAGAAGATAGTCAAGAAGGCATATAGCATGCTTGTCCTCACTGGTCAGGGTATTGAGTATAAAATCTGCAGCTGTACAGAACCTTAGTTAAACTTCATTTGAAGTATTTTGCTGCCACATTAGTAAAAGAATGTGGATGCTTTGCAGAGGGAATAGAAGAGACTTACCAGTATGTTGCCTGGTCTGGAGAGTATTAATTATGAGGAGAGGTTGGATAAACTTGATTTGTTCCCATTAGAACAATGGAGGTTGATTTTATTTGATCTATTATTGTCACATGTATTACTATACAGTGAAAAGTATTGTTTCTTGAACACTATACAGACAAAATATCCCATTCATAGAGAAGGGAAGGAGAGAGTACAGAATGTAGTGTTACAGTCATAGCTAGGATGCAGAGAAAGATCAATTTAGTGCGAGGTAAAGGCAGCCTGGTGGAGATTTACAAGATTGAGTGAATGGCATGGACAGAGTGGATAGACATATGCATTTTCCTAGGTTGGTAAAGTTATATACTAGGGCACATATATTTAAGGTGTGTGGGAAACAGTTTTAAGAGGAGATGTGTGAACCAAGTTTTTTACACAGGGTGATGCATGTCTGGAACGCGCTGCCTGGGATGGTGGTGGGAGCAGGTACAATAGTGGCAGCCAAAGGGCACCTAGACAAATATGTGAATAGGATGGGAGTGGAAGGATAGGGACTTCGTAAGAGCAAACGGTTTCAGTTTAGACAGGCATCATGATTGAAGCAAGCTTGGAAGGCCGAAGGTCTTGTTCTTGTGTCTGTAAGATTCTTTGTCCTTCCAATTCTGGCCTTCTTGCATTTCCTGTGTCCATTGCCTACAGCATTGGTGGCCCTAAGCTCTGGAATTCCTTCCCTTAATTTCACCATACTTCCTTCCTCCTTAAAGATGCTCCTTAAAACCTGTATCTTTGAGTCATATCGTCATCTTTCTATTTCTTCTTGGGATGAGGGTGTTGTTGGCTAGGCCTGGTATTTATTGAGCATTCCCAATTGCCTTTGAAAAGGTGGTGGTGAGCTTCCCTCTTGAATCACTGCAATCCATGTGTTGCATTGGTACATTCACAGTGCTGTTAGGGAGAAAGTTCCAAATTTTTCCCCAATGAAAGTGAAGGAATGGAGATCTATTTCCAAGTCAGGATGGTGAGTGACTTGGTGGGGAACTTCTTTGTGGTGTTCCCATGTGTCTGCTGCCCTTGTCCATTTGGACAAAGGTAAAGGTTGCAGGTTTGAAAGGTGCTGTTGAAAGGAACCCTACTAAGTTAATACTTGAAGAGACAAGACTAGAACCTGTGGGTTGGGGGGGGTGGGTGGGGTGGGGGGTGAGGGTGGTGGGGGAGTGGGGTGGGGAGTGTGGGGGGGTGGGTTAGGGGGGTGGTGGGGTGGGGAGGGTGGGGTGGGGGTGGTGTGGTGGGGGGGTGGGGGGGGGGGGGAGGAAGGGCAGTGGGTCTAACTGGATTGGGTCTGTCAAAAAAAAGAGTCATGATAGGCCAAATGGCTTCCTGTGGTGCCATTTCAGTCTGTAATTCTCTGAGGGCTCGCAATATGCAGATTGCGATCTCATAGGGAGACAGAAAATTGTATAAAGACACTATGGTGCAGTGTTTATTCTGTGTGAGTATCAGCATCACAAGGCAAACACATGGCCCACATTCAGTAATAACTCCCAACAGCTAAAACTCAGTGATATTTAGTTTTAAGAGTTTTTAATGTTTTCCTTATCTTATTTCTCAGATTGTTAGGGCAATCTTGCACAATTTATATTGGCCAATTGAAATTAGATGACATTAGGATAGCTGTTTTGATCAGAATATGTTTTAAAAAGGTGTAGGGAGGGGAATCATAGATCCCCAGAGTGCAGAAGAAGGGCATTCAGCCCATCAAGTCTCACTGACACCAATCACACCCAGGACCTAGCCCTTTAACTCCACATATTTACCCTGCTAGTCCCCCTGACACTCGAGGGCAATTTAGCACGGCCAATCCATCGAACCACCACATCTTCGGAATGAAAGAGAGCCCTTCATTCAATTCCTGGAATAACCTCGTTCTCGTCATCCTCATTGGCTAAACAGAGCAACGATTGTACTGAGTAACTGCATCATCTCAAAAATCAAGAGATTTAATAAAAAATGTTTTCCAAACGTAAATCTTTTATAATTTGATATTTCTCAATCTCAGTAGTGGTTTTTATTATCTCAGAACTGAAGTAGTTGAATTTTTTTGATCGCGCTGAGGTGAGGGTTGAAAGCTGACAGGACCTGAAACGTGTGAACTGTGACCCCATTACAGCTGTTAGCCATGTTAGCAGACATGGCTTTGGGGCCCAACAAGGCCGCCCCTCCCCACGAGGCGGGCAGGTAATATGGTGGCTGAAGACCACTCTTAACCAGTGATAATTGAGCCTCCAGTTTCCTGATGCAAAGCGGCAGTGTATAGATGGCAGGGCAGGCTGGGTGTTGGGTGGGGGTAAGCTCCCTGACTTTTTTTTAGTTTAGCCTGGTTCTCTTCTCCAGTCGCATGCCCTCGGATTGGCATCCCTGTTTCCAGAGTCTGCAGCCTGGGTTTCAGGGGATCTTGTTTGTTTTGAAAAGGGCTGTGAACACTTTGTTAGTTACGGTGCACCTTGAACTTCTACACAAAAGGCAACACGGAATGTGAGAGCAGAACCACTCTGATCTTCACTGTGTGGCACAGTGGTTTGCATTGCTGTCCCACATGCTAGGGATCCAGGTTCAATTCCAGCCTCGGATCACTGTCTATTTGGAATTTGCACATTCTCCCCATGTCTGCGTGAGTTTCCTTTGGGTAGTCGGTTTCCTCCCATACTCCAAAGATGTGCTGGTTAGGTGGATTGGCCATGCTAAATTGCCCCTTTGTGTCCCAAGGTGTGTAGGTTAGCGGGGTAAATGCATGGGGTTATGGGGATGAGGCAAGGGTGTGGTCTGGCTGAGATATTCTGTTGGTGCAGATTCGATAGGCCAAATGGCCTCCTTCTGCACTGTAGAGATTTTATGATTAAGTGTAAAGCCTAGTGTGGTGCGTGAACTCTCTCTTGCCTCAGGGAAGTCAGGATGTGATGGGTTAAGTCACTCCATCCTCCACGCACCTCTGGGAGTGGATGGAAGCCGGATAATCACCTGCAGTGCTTGACTGGGACTGAAGAATCAGGTCTTCTGCCTTCTCTCTGCGGTTTGCCGCTATTAGTGAGAAAAGCCAGGTGACATTTCGAGAGAAGTCTGCAGGAAGTAAAATAAACATCAGCTCACCCCTCAAGGTAGTCCTCGACCTTGTATTACACATGGGGGAGTCAGTGCTGCCAAACTGTCACATTGTGTACACAGTCAGAACTCAGAGAAGGTCATGTTTCTCTCCAACGCATTGAAATTGGGGCAGCTGGTAGATAAAGTGGAAACCAGGGGCTGTGCTTTAACACACAAGGCAAACAGTAAACCTACTGTTGATTCTCAGTGAATTCAAATAAAGCAAAAGGAAACTGTAGACTGGACTTGATCATTGTGTGGAGTTTGCACATTCTCCCCGTGTCTGCGTGGGTTACCTCCGCATGCTCTGGTTTCCTCCCACAGTCCAAAGATGTGTTGATTAGGCTGATTGGCCTTGCTAAAATTGACCCTAGATTAGCAGGGTAAATACGTGGAGTTACGGGAATAGGATCTTGGTGGGATTGTGATGGGGTTACGGGAATAGGGTCTGCGTGGGATTGTGGTCAGTGCAAACTTGATGGGTCAAATGGCTTCCTTCTGCACTGTAGGCATTCTATTCTATAAAATCATACAGCATGGAACGAGGCCATTCAGTTCATCTTGTCTATATTTAACTCTCTTTTCAAACAACTATCCACTCCAGCTTTCCTACCCCTTCCCCATAACCCTAAACATTTCTCCTTTTCAATTATTTGTCAAAGTCCCTTTTGAAAGTTCCTGTTGAACCAGGGTGGCACGGCAGTTAGCACTGCAGGCTCACAGTGCCAGAGACCCAGGTTCGATTCCCGGCTTGGGTCACTATCTGTGTGGGTTTTTTCTGGGAGCTCCGGTTTCTCCCCACATGCTGCGTAGGTTAGGTGGATTGGCCAAGCTAAATTGCCCTTTAGTGTCAGGGGACTAGCGAGGGTAAATGCATGGGGTTATGGAAAAAGGGCCTGGGTGGGATTGTGTTCGTGCAGACTTGATGGGCTGAATGGCCTCACTCTGCGCAGTAGGGATTCTACAATTCTATGAGAATCTGCTTCCACCATTCTTTCAGGCAGTGCCTTCCAGATCACAACAATCACTGGGTAAACAAAATTCTCCCTACTGTTTCTTCTCAAATCTGTAACATCTGCTTCCTGACTCCCCTGTCTGTGGAAACAGTTTCTGCTTATTTCCTACATTAAAAAAAAACTCATGATGATGAAAACTTCTGTCAAATCCTCATCTTAATATTGTTAGTAACTCCCAAGGATTGAAGTCAGCTGCACAAACATCACTAAATCACCTTGGGATAGCTAAAGGTGCCACAGCAATACACGTTGTTGTTGTGAAGCAGGGCAATATAAACAAGGTCTAATTTAAAAGTACCTGTTTGATATCAAAGTTTATTTATTAATGTCACAAGTTGGCTTACATTGCAATGAAGTTACTGTGAAAATTCTCCAGTCGCCACACTCTGGTGCCTGTTCAGGTACGCTGAGGGAGAATTTAGCATGGCTAATGTACCTAACCAACACGTCTTTTGGACTGTGGGGGAAAACCGGACCACCCAGAAGAAACCCGCACAGGCACTGACCCGAGCACAGGAATTGAACCTGAATCTCTGGCACTGTGAGGTAGCAGTGCTAACCACTGTACCACTGTTATGTTTTGGAATTGAAAGTTTGTAGGAGTTGAGAGGCTTCAATTATGGCTTAGAAAGGAACCTGGAAACACAAGGCCCTCAAACCTGAAACGGCAGGGGAGGGAGGGGGGGGGGGGGCTGGTTCTGCAATGGGGGGCAGTTCCATGTTTCCGTCCCCTGCTACATCAAGAGGTTCTTCCTGACATCCAGACTCCACAATCCCCTCCCTGCTCCAAGGAAGCAGTTTCTCTCATTTCTGATCATCTGAAACAATTTGGCTGGAATTTTCCGGCTGTTCACAACAGTGAGATCTTCCGGTCCTGCTGAAGGCTCCCCTCCCACCCACCCCACCCCCTTCCCCCAATGGAATGGAATGGAATGGAATGGAATGGAATGGAATGCAGTCAATGGGAAATGGGAAATCTCGTTGCTTCCTGTCATGAGAAACACACCATAAGGGGGTGGGGGATGGTATGCAGAGAATCTCACCTCCCTTCAGTTGGATTGGAATCCTTTTATCTTTCTCTATACCTACCTAAGGGCACTTAGAAATAGGCAACAAATGCTGCCCTCATCAGCAACATCCATAACTCATCCTATATTTTCTGACTCTCAGTTAGATTACTCCTTAACTTCCAATCATACAATGAGTCTTAATTCAACACACTGTTTAACAATTTACAGCATCAAAAGATGTGCCGGTTAGGTGGATTGGCCATGCTAAAATTGCCCCTTGGTATCAGGGGGACTAATAAGTGGTTATGGGGATAGGGGCCTGGGTGGGATTGTGGTCAGTGCAAACTCAATGGACTGAATGGCCTCTTCTGTAATGTAGGATTTATGATCTATGATCTGTATTGAATATGCATGATGTAACAGGCCTTTCAGCCAACTAATCTGTACGTTATACATGAATCTCCATCCATTCCACCAATTCCATTGCAGCCTTTTGGGATATCTCTCCATCCCTGTTTTCCTACGGAATCCTGTAACTTTCTTTCTAAAGCATTTATACTATTTGCCTCAACCACTTCCTGTGGTAGCAAGTTCCATTTTCCAATCATTCTCCTGGATAAAGAATTTTTCTGCATTTTCTGTTTGGATTTATAGTAACTATCTTCTATTTGTAGCTCCTTCTTTTAATGTCCCCCCAAATGGGGGAAGAAAAAAATCTCTTCAGCGTGGGATTAATTACAGAATCTCTACAGTACAGAAGGAGGCCATTCGTCCCATGAACAGCATCCAACTGGTTCATGAATGTTTTAGGGAAGGAAACCTGTTGTCCTTATCCACTCTGGAATTTTCTGATTCCAATCCCATACTTCGTATGATTAACCCTTTCCTGCCCTCTGAAATGGCCACTCACCAGCAGTTGAGAGCAGCCTACCGCTGTGTCAGGGCAGTGAGGAGGACATATTTCAAGTATCAGCCTTGCCAGCGATGCTCACATACCATGAATGAATGTCAACAAAATCCTCTGCTACGGAAGCTGATTGAGTGAGAACATTGCAGGCAGGAAAGGGATGGGTGTATCACAGAAACAATAATAAATTATCAATACTCCCGTTTTCAATAAATGTAATTTTATTTTCTCATCAGAAAGTCTGCTGATCTGTCTGACGAAGATGGCAGAGCAGGAAGCCTACCCCATGAAGAAAAGCCTGAGCTTGCTCTCTGTGGGGAGCCAGGAGGTAAGGTGGAGCCTAAACCCAGGCCACAAAGTTATTGTATGTTTGTTAAATAGGCAATTTGCATTCTAAGGAGCCAAGTTGTCTCTCACTGGTGAAGTTTATTCATTTTGTTGTACCTTGCTGAAATCCCCAACTCCCTCAGCCTGTGGGATGTGAAGCCAATTTCTTGTCTCCCCTTTCACAGCTCTTTGGAGAATCTCTCAAGCACAAAATCCTTAGTGATCCTGGTCATGGATTGAAATGAGGATAAATGGCCCATTTACTTGCCTTCATAGAACCATAGAATCACTATAGTGCAGAAGGAGGCCATTCAGTCCATTGAGTCTGCACCAACTCTCTGACAGAATATCTCCCCACCTCATTACCATGATGCCCTACATTTCCCATGGCCAATCCATCTAACTTGTACATGTTGAGACACGAAGGGGCAATTTCCCATGGGCAATTCACCCAACCTGCATATCTTTGGATTCATCTAACTTTACCCCAACACCAGTAAAAGGAGGCCATCACAGCTGACGGGTAAGGCAGATGAACTCAGGGCATGGATGAATACGTGGGATTGGAATATTATAGTAATTACTGAAATATGGCTAAGGGACTGGTAGCTCAATGTTCCAGGGTACAGGTGCTACAGGAAAGATAGAACAGGAGGTAAGACAGGAAGGGGAGTTGCACGTTTGACTATGGAAAACATATGGCAATACTGAGAGGGGATATATCTAAGAGTTTGGCCACTGAGTGTATTTGGGTAGAACTGAGAAATAAGAAGGGGGAAATCACTTTGATATGGTTATACTATAGAACCTCAATTAGTCAGCAGGAAATTGAGGAGCAAACATGTAAGGAGATTACAGATATCTCCAAGAAAAATAGGATGGTACTTGTAGGGGATTTTAACTTTTCCAACTTTGACTGGGACAGCCATAGTATTGGAGAGTTGGATGGAGAGAAATTTGTTGAGTGTATTCAGGAGGAATTTCTCATTCAGTATGTGAATGGCCCGACTAGAGAGTGGGCAAAACTTGACCTCCTCTTGGGAAATAAGGAAGGGCAGGTGACAGAAGTGTTAGTGAGGGATCACTTTGGGACCAGTGACCATAATTCCGTTCGTTTTAAGATAGCTATGGAGATTGATAGGTCTGGTCCAAAAGTTAAATGCCTAAATTGGGGCAAGGCCAATTTTCATGATATCAGGCAAGAACTTTCAAAAGTTAGTTGGGGGAGTCTGTGGGAAGGCAAAGGGACATCTGGTAAGTAGGAGGCTTTCAAAGATGTGTTAATTAGGATTCAGAGTCAGCACAATCCTCTCAGAGTGAAAGACAAGGCTCATAGAAGTAGGGAACCCTAGATGACAGAGATATTGAGGCCCTGGTCAAGAAGAAAGAGGCACTTGATATGCAAAGGCAGCTGGAATCAAGTGAATCCCTTGCAGAGCATAGGGAGTGGAGTTCAGAGAGAAATCAGGAGAGCAAAAAGGGGACACGAGATTGTTTTGGCAGGTGAGGCAAAGGAGAATCCACAGAGCTTCTATAAATACATAAAGGTCAAAAGAGTAACTAGAGAGAGAATAGGGCCTCTTAAGGATCAACAAGGTCATCTATGTGCAGATCTACAAGAGATGGGTGAGATCTTAAATGAAAATTTCTCTTTAGAATTTACTGTTGAGAAAAGCATGGATGTTAGGGAACTGGGGGAAATAAATAGTGAGGTCTTGAAGACTGTACATGTAACAGAGAAGGAGTGCTGGAAGTCTTAAAGCTCATCAAGTTAGATAAATTCCTGGGATCTGATGAAGGGTATTCCAGGACATTGTGGGAGGTCAGAGAGGAACTTGCGGATCCCCTAGCAGAGAGATTTGAACCATCATTAGTCACAGGTGAGGTGCCTGAAGATTGGAGGGTGACAAATATTGTGCCCTTATTTAACAATGGCTGTATGGAAAACAACAGGCTGCTGCGACTTGTATCTGTGGTAGATAAGTTGTTGGAAGGTATTTTGAGAGAAAGGATTTACAGGCATTTAGAGACAGCATGCCTTTGTAAATGGAAAATCATGAGTCACAAATTTGATTGAGTTTTTTGAAAGGGTAACCAAGAATGTAGATGAGGATAGCAGATAGAAGACAGAGGGTGGTGGTTGATGGGAGATATTCATCTTGGAGTTCGGTGACAAGTGGTGTACCTCAGGGGTCTGTTTTGGGGCCCCTGCTGTTTGTAATTTTTATAAATGATCTGGATGAGGGTATTGAAGGATGGATTAGTAAATTTGCAGATGACACTAAAGTCGGTGGAGTGGTAGATAGTGAAGAGGGGTGTTATAGTTTGCAGAGGGACTTGGACAAGTTGCAGAGCTGGGCCGAGAGGTGGCAAATGGAGTTTAATGTGGAAAAGTGTGAGGTAATGCACTATGGCAGAAATAATAAATGTGTAGAGTATAGGGCAAATGGTAGGATTCTTAGTAGTCTAGATGAACAGAGGGATCTTGGTGTGTATGTGCATAGATCCCTGAAAGTAGGCAGTCAAGTCGAGAAGGTTGTTAAGAAGGCATATGGAGTCTTAGCTTTTATTGGTAGGGGGATTGAATTTCGGAGCCGCAACGTCATGTTGCAACTGTACAAAACTCTAGTGCGGCCGCACTTGGAGTATTGTGTGCAGTTCTGGTCCCCACATTATAAGAAAGATGTGGAGGCATTGGAGAGGGTACAGAGGAGGTTTACCAGGATGTTGCCTGGTATGGAGGGCAGGTCTTATGAAGAGAGGCTGAGGGATTTGAGGTTGTTTTCGTTAGAAAGGAGGCGGCTAAGAGGGGACCTTATCGAAACATATAAGATGATTAGAGGTTTAGATAGGGTGGACAGTGATAGCCTTTTTCCTAGGATGGAGAAAGCTAGCACGAGGGGACACAGCTTTAAATTAAGGGGTGATAGTTATAGGACGGATATCAGAGGTAGGTTCTTTACCCAAAGGGTGGTTCGGGAGTGGAATGCCCTGCCTGCAGCAGTTGTAGATGCGCCAAGTTTGGTGGCGTTTAAGAGGTTAGTTGATAAGTATATGGAAGAGAAGGGAATGGTTTAGTTTGGAGGGGCATTGCTTTTTATATTGGTCGGCGCAACATCGAAGGCCAAAGGGCCTGTTCTGTGCTGTAATGTTCTATGTTCTATGTTCTATGACAGTGCAGTTGATGTTGTCTACATGGAGTTTAGTAAGGCTTTTGACAAGGTATCGCATGGTAGGTTATTGCATAAAGTTAAATCTCGTGAGATGCAGGATGAGGTAGCTAAATGGATACAAAATTGGCTCTTGACAGAAGTCAGAGGGTTTTTTTGTTTTTCAAAGTGGAGATCAGTGGTGTGCCTCAGGGATCAGTGCTGGGTCCATTGCTGTTTGTCATCTATACTCTCATACAAGTCATTAATATAAAAGGCATGGTTATTAAGTTTGCAGATGACACCACAATTGGTGGCATGGTGGACAGTGAAGAAAGTTATCTAAGATTGCAATGGAATTTTGATCAATTGGGCCAGTAGGCTGATGAATGGCAGATGGAGTTTACTTTAAATAAATGTGATGTAATACATTTTGGTAGATTGAATCAAAGCAGAACTTACTCAGTTAATGGTAGGGCATTTAGAGAGTTACAGTGCAAAGAGATCTAGGGATACAAGTTCATAGCTCTTTGAAAATAGAGTCACAGGTAGACAGAGTGGTGAAGAAGGCCACTTGGTTTCATTGGTCAGAACATTGAATACAGGAGTTGGGACATCTTGTTGAAATTGTACAAGACATTGGTAAGGTCACACTTGGAATACTATGTGTAATTCTGGTCACCCTATTATAGAAAGACTGCGGAAGAGACGCTACTGGGACTTGATGGATTGAATTATAGGGGGAGGCTGGATAGACTAGTACTTTTTTCCCTGGAGTGTAGAAGGCTGAGGGGTGAGCTTAAAAAGCCTATAAAATAATGAGGGGCATAGATCAGCTAGATAGTTCATACCTTTTCCCAAAGGTAGAGGAGTCTAAAATGACAGGGCATAGGTTTAAAGTGAGAGGACAGAGATACAAAAGGGTCCAGAGGGGCAATTTTTTTCACACACAAGGTGGTGAATGTCTGGAAAAAGCTGCCAGTAATAGCAGTAAAGGCAAGTATAATTTTGTCTTCTTAAAAAGTTTAAATAGTTACATGGATAAGCTGGGTATAGAAGAATACAGGCCAAATGCAGGCATTTGGGACTAGCTTAGGGGTTTTTAAAAAAAGGGTGGCATTAACAAATTGGGTTGGAAAGGGCCTGTTTCCATGCCGTAAACCTCTGACTCTATGACTATAATAATCTCAACAACTAATCGTAGAACAGAATAGAATCATAGAATCCTTACAGTACAGAAGGAGGCCATTTGACCTATGAAGCCTGCACTGAAAATAATCCCACCCTATCCCATAACCCCATGTTTACCCTGCTAATGCTCTTGAAACTAGGGTCAATTTAGTGTGGCCAATCCACCTAACCTACACACCTTCGGACTGTCGGAGGAAACCCAGGCAAACATGGGGAGAATGTGCCACTGTGCTGCCTCTTGTGTCACTAGTCTGCCCTAATGTTCCTTTTTTTTGTACGTCTGGCTGGTTTGGTGCAGATGAATATCTTCCATATTGGCCATGCACAGTGTTTTTGTTGCACAACGCGAAATGTCAGCACATCAATGCAGCTGAGAAGGAATATTGCTCTGAGCCCTCTCCTCAGACACCAAACCACTCCATCTACCAACACATACTCCTTCACCCATACCGTGGGCAGCACCCTGGTGCCAGATCCCCTTTAAGAAGTCTCACACCACCAAGTTAAAGCCCAACAGGTTTATTTGATAGTAAACACCACTAGCTTTCAGGGCTTTGCCCCTTCATCAGGCCAGTGAACACTCCTGCTAAGCTGCAACAGCAGAGAATGAGCAGAGTTTGAAGATTTCTCATGGACAGCAGATGGCAGAATTATCCTTTCTTTACACAGTCATGTTTATGTAAATCTTATTGTCAGAATCGTTAGAAATTTACTGAAATGAATAAGAGCACTGTGAAACTGAGGCCCACAGGCCACTAAGGTCATGCGTTTAATTCCCCGTTTGTGCAAGCTAATTCATCTCATAGCAACAGCAAGTTGACCTTTCAAACTCTCAAGCCCGTTTCACTAGGCAGTTGGATATCTTTCTGGTCAGACGTTGAACTGAAATTTGCCCCCTAGGTGGACATCAGATCCAGGGCAGTTCTGCTAGATGTCATGGGGCCAATATTTATCCTCCCATTAACAGAATATCTGGTCATTATCACGTTGCCGATTGTGTGATCTTGCTGTGCATGCATTGGCTGTTGCTTTTCCTACTTTGCAACAGGAGCGATACCTCAAAAAAAGCACCGCATTGGTTGAGCAGTGCTTTTGAATGTTCAGTCACCCTTGGGATGTCTAATCCTTTTGAAATAGAAGCTTCTTTCTCTCTTTATTTCATTTCCCAAATCGTCTATAGAGTTTCACTCTTCAGTGAATCCTGGCCAGCATGGAGTGACACTGAGCCAGTGGCAGGACAGATGGGCAAAGGCCCAGATAAAGAAAGTGATTCAATGGAGCATTTTAAAGGAGAGATCGAGATGGAGATGTTTAGAATAAATCATAGAATCCTACAGACAGAAAGAGGCCATTCAGTCCATCAAGTCTGCACCAACCACAATCCCATCCAGGCCAATCCCACAAACCCAATATTTATTTTGCTAACTATCCCCTTCCCCAACATTAGAGTCAATTTAACATGGCCAATCAACCTAACCTGCACATCTTTGGACTGTGGGAGGAAAGCAGAGCACCAAGAGGAAACCCATGCAGACATGAGGAGAATGTGCAAACCCCACACAAACAGTCACTCAAGCTGGGAATCGAACCCGGATCCCTGACACTGTCAGGGATCTTGCAACTTGCAACTGTGCTGCCCATTTAGGATGAGGATGCCAACGTTTGGGGCATGGGCAATCAAAATTGGGGCCAGAATTGAAGGAGTGGAGAGATTTCAGAGGATGTCAGTAAGAATGGAGAAGGTTAGTGCAGGAAGGAATGAGGGCAAGCAGGGATTGGAACAGAATGATTAGAACTTTAGAAGTGAGGCCTTGGTAGGTCAACAGGCCCAGCGTGTCCCTTCTATGGTTTGCTGCCAGAACTCAATCCCATGTTTACCCTGCTAATGCTCTTGAAACTAGGGTCAATTTAGTGTGGCCAATCCACCTAACCTACACACCTTCGGACTGTGGGAGGAAACCCAGGCAAACATGGGATAAACCCAGATAAGGGTTTAACCAGCACTCAATTGGTGTCACTTCCTTATTCCTGCTCAAGGATCGTTAGCTGTGAAGAGATTTCTGCTGTAGTTTCTCTGGGAACAGAGCTCAGATCAGCTTCAAGAAAATGTTTCTCTTGGAGGCAATGACACTGTTACTATTGCTTGATTCTTAATCCAGAGACCCGAGGGAACATTCTAAGGACCTAGGTTCAAATATCACCATGGTAGGAATTTAAAAACTCAATAAAAGTCTAATGATGACCATGAAACCATTGTCTACTGTCGTAAAAATTCAACTGGTTCACTAACATCCTTTTAGGGAAGTCCATGTCCAGTTGGGCCTACACGTGACTCCAGACCCCAAGCAATGTTTTCTTTTAAATGCCCTTTGAAATGGCCTAGCAAGCCACAAATAGAACAACAAGGAATGAAACTGGATGGGCCACCTGGCATCGAGCCAGACACCAGAGACTAGAACAGCAAACTCGGCCTTGTTGACCCTGCAAGGTCCTCCTTACTAAATTCTGGGGGTGAGTGCCAGAATTGGGACAGCTGTCTCATACACTAGTCAGGCAACAGCCTGACATAGTCATACACATGGAATTATACTGTCATAACTTGCTGTCGAGGCACAGTGCTTTTATTGCACAAAATAAAATAAAAATCACAAGACTGTGGTGAACACAATAGGTTCCAGTTGGGGCTAAAAGATAATGGATTTCTCAGGGTCTTGCTTTATATAGAGTCGGTATGCGAGCTCCATTTTGTTGGTTAATTACCATTCCCCAAGGAGTTTGTATTGCGTCCTACTGACAGATCAATCTGATTTCCCCATGGAAATCATGTGATAACTCATATCTGACAGATAATAGCCAGAATTCTCAGATTTCGCACACCCCATCACTGCTGCTAACCAAAACAGAGATTTGGCCCTCAACCAAGTCTTCATTCGCAGCAATGGGGCCAGATAATCCCAGCAGCAGGCAAGGTCAGAGAATTCTAGGCAGTGGGATCAGGAGTCACCATGACCATTCCGGGATATGTTCTGTCCCATATCTAAAGGACAGACCCAGCAGAAGTGGTGTCGGCACAGTTGTGTACAGTCAGGCGGAAGTTGTCCTGAGAGCCCTCAACATCAACTCTGGACCCCATGAAGTCTCATGGCACCAGATCAAACATGAACAAGGAAACCTGCTGAGTACCACACACTGTCCTCTCAGCTGGTGAATCAGCGTGTTCATATTGACACCACTTTGGAGAAAGCACTGAGGGTGACGGGTGAAGAATGAATCTGGGTGGGGACTTCAATGTCCATTATCAAGAGTGGCTCAGTAGTTCCACCACAGACCGATCTGGCTGGGTCCTAAGGGACATTGCTGCTAGACTGGGACTGCAGCAAGTGGTGATGGAACCAACAAGAGGGAAAATGTACTTAACTGCATCCTCATCAACCTGCCTGTTGCAGATACATCTATCCATGACAGTATCGATAGGAGTGACCACTGCACAGTCCCTACGGATTCAAAGTCCTGTCTTCACACTGAGGATATCTTCCATTGTGTTGTGACACTGTCACTGTGATAAATGGGACAGACTTCAAACAGATGTAGCAACTCAAGGCTGGGTATCCATGAGGTGCTGTGGGCCATCAGCAGCAGCAGAATTGTACTCAACCATGATCTGTAACCTCATGGCCCGGCATCTCCCCCACTCTACTATTATCACCAAGCCAGGGGATCAACCCTGGTTTAATAGAAAATGCAGGCGGGCGTGCCAGGAGCAGCACCAGGCAAACCTAAAAATGAAGTGTCAACCTGCTGAAGCTACAACACAGGACTGCTTGTCTGCCAAACAGCAAGTGATAGACAGAGTGAAGAGATTCCACAACCAACATTTCAGATCTGAGCTCCACAATTCTTCCACATCCTGTCATGAATGGTGGTGGACAATTAAACAACTCTCTGGAAGAGGAGGCTCCACAATTTACCATATCCTCAATGATAGAGGAGCCAAGCACATCAGTGTGAAAGATCAGGCTGAAGCATTTGCAACAATCTTCAGTCAGAAGTGCCGAATGGATAATCCATCTCAGTGTCCTCCAGGGATTCCAAACTTCTCAGGTCCAGTCTCCAACCAATTCGATTCATGATATCAAAAAGTGGCTGAAGGCCCTGGATACTGCAAAGGCAATGGGCTCCGATAACATTCCAGCAACAGTACCGAAGGCTTGTGCTGCAGAACTTGCCGCTCTTGTGGAGAATTTGTGGAAAATTGCCTCAGTATGTGCTGTACACAAGAAACAGGATGAATCTAACCCAACCAATTATTACCCCATCAGTGTACTCTCCATCAGTGAAGTGATGGAAAGCTCCCTCTACCATCCCCCATCAAACACTCCCAGGACAGGTACAGCATGGGATTAGATACAGAGTAAAGCTCCCTCTACACTGTTCCCATCAAACACTCCCAGGATGTGAAGAACACGGGGTTACGTACAGAGTAAAACTCTCCCTCCACTGTCACATTAATGGTTGTACAAAGGTGAATTAATGAATGTGGGAGTCGGATCATGCTGAGACAGGATAGGCAGATTTCCTTCTCTCAGGGACATTAATGAATGATAAAAGTAAATTACTGTGGATGCTGGAATCTGAAACAAAAAAAGAAAATGCTGGAAAATTTCAGCAGGTCTGACAGTATCTGTGGAGAGAGAATGGAGCCAATGTTTCAAACCTAAATGACCTTTGATGGGTCATCTAGACTCTCAATGTTGACCTTATTCTCTCCCCAAAGATGCTGTCAAACCAGCTGAGATTTTCCAGCATTTTCTGTTTTTGGAATATTAATGAATGAGTCGGGGTTTCATGACAATTCACCAGTTTCGAGGGTCATGTTTTCTTGACTTAACCCACATTGATCAAATTCAGTAAGTGCTGAGATTTGAACTTAGCAAACAAAAGGTGCAGCCAAATGCTTGGAGCTTCCTGGAAGAGTCACAAGGAGGACAATTAGCCGAAACTCCCCACAGTGATGCAGTCACTTTGTAATGGGACAGGCTTTTCACGTGAACAATTGCTGAAAGTCTCAATCTATCGTTAGCAAATTAATTTCCTCAATGCGTTTATGTAACTGTGGGATCATTTGGATCTACTGAAGAGGGTATGTGTAGCCTCAGTTTACCACCTCATCCAACTGGATCCCATGCACTATGTTGATAAAGAATGGGGAGATCTTGCTGTTATTGTCTGCCAATATCAATCCCTCAATTAATGTAGCAATGTGAGAATTAGCAGCAGTGAACCAGTTAGCACTTTGAGCTTACTTCATCATTTGAAAAGATCATAGCTGCCCTAATTGTGGCCTCAACTCTCGATTGCTTTCTATTCCTGACACCCTTTGTCTCTCTTATCAAAAATCTATCAAATTTAACTTTAAAAGTATTCCAGGAGCTAGCCTAGAGACTAATGTGCTCTGAGAGAAAAAAATTTCTTACTCGCCACCTTAAATAAAAGACAACTTATTTTTATAGTTCTCCCACTCCCGGGTTCTAGTCTCTCCCATAAATGGAAAGCTCCTTTCAGCATCTATCCTGTCAATTCCCCTGAGGTCTTTTTTTATATATTTCAATAAGATCCCATCTCATTTATTCGGGTCCCAGACCAGAACCCCAAGATATTTTATGAAGCCAGAGCTGACTCCAACATTTTTCTATTCTGGCATTAATATGAAGAAAGAATGCTTCACTCCATTGACAAATTGGGGTCTTTTATCAAAATATTCAAGACACAGTTTAAATATAACTCTAACAAAATGAAGCAGCTTAACTTTTAACAATTGATCAATCATTAAAAAAATGAAAAGAAACAACTCAAATTTGTAACTTATCACTATTTCAGTTCCAAATAAGTAACATTCCTCTTTGAATCCATATGAGGAATGTTTGAGGATTCTAGATCTGTACTTGTTGGAGTTTAGAAGGATGACGGATATTTTTATTGAAACTTACAGGATACTGTGAGGCCTGGATTGAGTGAATGTGGAGAGGATATTTCCACTTGTAGGAAAAACTAGAACCAAAGGGCAAAAGGGAACATCCTTTAAAACAGAGCTGAAGAGGAATTTTCTCAGCTAGAGAATGGTGAATCTGTGGAACTCTGCTGTGGAAGACTACAGAGGCCAGGCCATTGAGTGTCTTTAAGACAGAGATAGGTTCATGATTAATAAGGGGATCAGGGTATTCTCGGGAAAAGACAGGAGAATGGCGATGAGAAAAATATCAGCTATGATTGAATGGCAGAGCAGACTCAGGCCAAGTGGCCTAATGCTGCTCATGTGCCTTATGGTCGAGAAACAATTGCTACTTTAAATAGTTAGCAAACCCATGCATATTTTATATCAATTGTTAACAACCTCGAAGCTTTCAGAAATGTTCTGATTTTCAGAGCAGCTTGCAGGCTCCTGTCTTAACCAACATTGGTCAGGAACTGAACTCAAAACTGAAACTAAACCAGCACAAGATCCTTGCTATAAACCTAACTCCTCCCTTTGACCATATTATCATATGATCCTGCCAACCAAAACCCACTTTCCATTCCTTTAATCAAAAAACCCCAGGGAACCTTTTCATCTACAAACAAAAATCCATTATCTCTATCTTACACAAAAACTACATGGCTAAAATGAGTAATCATCCTTCTCCCAACATCTGAGCAGCATGTTTTCCAGATAGCATAGTATCATCACACATTCTTCTAAACTCTGATGGATACAAGCCCAGTCTGTGCAACCTTTCCTCACAAGACAACTTCTTCATCCCAGGACTGAGTCAAATTAACTTTCTCTGAACTGCTTCTAATGCAACTATATTCTTAAATATGGAGACTCAATGTGGTTTCACCAATGCCCAGTACAAAACATCACTATTTTTCCATTCTCCTTATTATAAATGACAACATTTTATTTTCCTTCCTAATTACTTGCTGTACCTGCAAACTGGCTTTTTGTGATTGATGTACCAGAACCCCCAGATCCCTCTGTACCATTGAGATCAGGAATCTCTCTCCAATTAAATAAAATGTTACTTTTCTATTCTTTCTGCCAAAGTGGAGAAGTTCACATCTTCCTACATTATTCTCCACTTGCCAAATCTCTGTCCATTCACTTAACTTATCTATATGCCTTTTCAGATTCCTGCTGTCATCTTCATCACCTGCTCTCCTACCTATCTCTGTATCTTAAACAAGTTTAGGTACCACACATTTGATTCCTTCATCCAAGTCATTTTATATAGATTGTAAATAGTTGAGCCCCAGCACTGATTCCTGTGACACACGACCTGTCAAACAATGCCAAGACAAAAATGGCCCATTTCTGCCTGTTCTCTGTTTCCTGCTAATTAACCAATCCTCTATCCATGCTAATACGCTACCCTTTACACCACGAGCTCTTATTTTATGTAGTAGCTATTGAAGTGCCACCCTATCAAATACATTCTGGAAACCCATGTCAACAGGTTCCCTTTGTCTACATTGCTTTTTCTTCCTCAAAGAACTCTAATAACTTAGGCAAACACAATTTCCATTTGACAAAACCATATTGACTCAGCCTGATTGCACTAAGAGTTTCTGAGTGCCCTGCTTTAACCTTCTTGATGATAGATTCTAGCATTTTCCCTGTGACTGATGTTTGGCTAACTGGTCTATACTTTCCTGCTTTGTGTCTCCTTCCTTTTTTGAATAAAGGAGGTGTATTCAATATTTTTCACAAGACCATAAGATATAAGAATAGAATTTGGTCCATTGAGTCTGCTCCACCATTCAATCATGGCTAATATTTTTCTCATCCCCATTCTCCTGCCTTTTCCCCATAACTTTG
Source organism: Sphyrna mokarran (assembly GCA_024679065.1). NCBI lineage: Eukaryota > Metazoa > Chordata > Chondrichthyes > Carcharhiniformes > Carcharhinidae > Sphyrna > Sphyrna mokarran. The sequence goes on along the minus strand of JAGIQG010000026.1, from coordinate 12,486,515 downwards.
AACCCGTTACCAATCAAGAGCCTATCTATCACTGTCTGGAATACACTCAATGATCTGGACTCCACAGCCTTCTGTGACAATGAATTCCATAGATTCACTACTCTTTGGCTGAAGAAATTCCTCCTCTTCTCGATTCTAAAGGGTTGTCTCTTTACTCTGAGGTTGTGTTCTCAGATCTCAGTCTCTCTGAATAATGGAACCATCTTTCCCACCGTCCACTCTATCTAGGCCTTTCAGTATTCTGTAAGTTTCAATGAGATCCCCCCCCACCTCATCCTTTTAAACTCCATCAAATACAGACCCAGAGTCTTCAAACGCTCCTCGTACATCAAGCTTTTCATTCCGGGGATCATTCTCGTGGATCTCCTCTGGACCCTCACCAAAGCCAGCACATCTTTCTATAGATACGGGGCTCAAAATTGCCCATAAATACAGTCTGATCAGGGCCTTATAAAGCCTCAGCAGTACATCCCTGTGTTTGTATTCTAGTCCTATCAAAATGAATGCTAACATTGCATTTGCTTTCCTAACTACCGACTCAACCTGTGAATTAACCTTAAGAGAATTCGAGATCTTATCAGAATCCAGGGAAGTTTGGAAAATTACAAACAATGAATCTACTATCTCTGCAACCACTCCTTGTAAGAATTGAAGTCCAGTAGGTTCTGGTTTCTGGTCAGCCTTTAGTCCAAATCATTTTCTCAGATTCATTCCTCTGCTGATTGTAATCATCTTGAATTCCTCCGTCCCTTTCACCCTTTGGTTTGTAGATGTGTCTGGGATCTTCTACAGTAAAGACAAACATAAATACCTAGTCAACATGACTGCCATTTGCTTATTTCCCTCCATTACTGTTATTAATAACACCACTAAATTGGGCCATTTATTTCATTGGTGTTTGCGGAATCTTGCTGTGTGCAATTGGCTCCCACTCTTCCTATATTACAAACAGACAACTCTTCATTGACTGATATAGGTTGTAAATAGTTGAGGTTTCAGCCTGTGGTTACAGCCCATCACCCCCACAATAATCCATTCATCGTCCTGAGAAATCTTGGGGTATCTAATTCTTTTGAAATGGAACTTGTTTTCTCTCTCTCTCTCTCTCTTCCATCTCTCGATTTGTCTTACAGAATTTATTGCTCTTCAATGAATCATGGCCAGTTCTGTTTCAGAACGAACGTCCCTGTTCTGCTGCTTGAGGTTTCTTTGCTCAAATCCCCAGTCTGACTGCGATCCGCACTCCCACCTACGCTGCAGCCCCAGTCAAGGCCTCTTGCCTGTCTATTGATTGACTTTGCTGCCTAATTTGAAGCCTTGGGGATTCTTGTGAGAAACACTGTTGCTGTTGTCTTGAGCAATTAATTGCAAGGAACCCCCACTGCCCCCAGCACTGAAGGCGATTAGAGAGCAGCTGAACTAATGTGCGTGCTCCAATCTAAGTCCAGCATGCTGATGAAGACTGATACTAAACTGTCACGCGCCTGACATCTGCAGTGAGACCATAGTAGAGCTTCATGAGGCTAATTGCACCGAGCTGCTGTCAGCAATCTTGCCATTTTCACTTGACAGCAGTCACTATATTAAACATTATCTGGTTACCAAGCACCAGGGAGTTAATCTGCTCTGCAGTCAGCTTTGAGAAGATCAATTCTCCCAGAGCTTCCTGACTGTTTGGTTTCTGACTTGATTTACGTTCTTCTCCTTCACACTTTAATTAAATGGCTTTTAATCTCTCGACACTTACTGTGATTGTTCTGAAACTCTGTTCCAGCCGCATCTCAAATACGAATGATTACAGTTGGATTTTGAGTTTGCCATGTGGGTTTGTAGGATTTGTCATTGACTTCCCTCTTCCCCTCGAAGGACTCTTACTCGAGCAGGACTGATTCATAGGGTGAGTGAGGAGGGGGTGGGTAGTGGGAGTGTGCAGGTGGTCTGGGTCCTGGGAACTCTCCCGCACCCCAATCATCGATGATTCTTCCGTTATCTTTGCAAGTCTGCTCCGACTCTCACCAACCTTTACCGATGGACCATAGAGAGCATTCTTTCTGGTTGTATCACAGCTTGGTACGGCTCCTGCTCTGTCCAACACCGCAAGGGACTATGAAGTGTTGTGAACAAAGCCCAGTCCATCACTCAAACCAGCCTCCTATCCAGTGACTCCGTCTACACCTCTCGCTGTCTTGGCAAAGCAGCCGGCATAATTAAGGATCCCACTCATCCTGGACATTTTCTCTTCCACCTTTTTCCATCAGGTGAATTTTAAAGATACATAAGTCTGTGATCATGTATCAACTGACTCAAGAACATTTTCTTCCCTGCTACCGTCAGACTTTTGAATGGACCCATCTTACATTAAGTCGATCCTTCTCTACACCCTAGCTATGACTGTAACATTACGTTCTGCACTTTCTCCTTTCCTTCTCTATGCATGGTACGCTTTGTTGCAAGAAACAATACTTTCCACTATATATTAATTTCAGACATTGAGTCTCCCTTTCCTCTCCTTACCTACTGCCCATTCAGTTGCCCGGTCGCTCTGGGTATCTGCTATTGCTCAGTGGGCAGGGCTCTAGTCTCTGAATCATTGGGTTCTGGGTTCAGGCCCCACTCCTGAGACCTGAGCTCAAAATCCAGGCTGACCTCTCCAAATGCAGTGCTGTGTGAGTGCTGCACTGTCAGTGCTGCCATTTTTATATCGAATCAAGGCCGCATTTGATCTTCTCTGATGCAGGTAAAGGGTATCTCTTTTGCAATTTGATAGAGATCAGAAAGGGAGGCTTGAACCTGAGTCTATTACTGCATTGTGACAGTGAGTTTGCTGGTATCTACTGTCTCCGCTTTGACAAGTTAAGGTGAATCAGTTGAGTCTGTGGTATAAACATCAGGGAAGCCAGTGGCCTAGTGGCTTGATCGCCAGACTTTTAATTCAGAAACTCAGCTCATGATCTGGGGACTTTAAATCCAATTAAAAATATCTGGAATTAAGAATCTATTGATGATCATGAAACTATTATCGATTGCTCTTGTATTCTAGCTCTTTTGACATAAATGCTAACATTGCATTTGCCTTCCTAACTGCTAACTGAACCTGCACATTAACTTTCAGAGAATCTTGAACAATGGCTCCCAAGTCCCTTTGTGTTTCTGATTTCCTAAGCATTTTCCCATTTAGAAAATAGTCTATGCCTCCATTCCTCTTTTCAAAGTGCACAACCTCACATTTTCTCACGTTGAATTCTATCTGCCAGTTATTTGCCCTAATCTGTCCAAGTCCTTCTGCAGCCCTCCTACTTCCTCAATACTACCTGTCCCTCTACGTGTCTCTGTATCATCTGCAAACTGCATTGCCTTCACATTCCAGCTCGTTAATGTATATTGTGAAACGTTTGTGGTGCCAGTACTGACCCCTGAGGCACAGCACTAGTCATCGGCTGTCATCCTGAAAAAGGCCCCTTTATCCTCACTATCTGCCTTCTGCCAGTCAGCCAATCCTCTATTCATGTCAGGATTTTACCCTTAACACCATGGACTCTTAACTTATTTAACAGTCTCCTATGCAGCACCTTGTCAACGGCCGTTTGCAAATCTAAATAAATCACATCCTCTGGTTCTCCTTTATCTAACTTCCTTGCTACCTCCTCAAAGAACTCTGATAGATTTGTCAGATATGACCTTCCCTTGATAAAGCCGTGCTGACTCAGTCCTACTTTATCACGCACTTCCAAGTACTCTGTGATCTCTTCTTTAATAATGGACTCTAAAATCTTGTCAATGGCTGATTCAGGCTAACCAGGCTATAATTACCCTTCTTAAACAATGGTGTTACATTAGCTACTTTCCAGTCTTCTGGTGCCCTCGCTGCCTCCAGTGATTCCTGAAAGACCACCACCAATGTCTCCATAATTTCCTCAGGAAATTTGCTTGGAACACTGGGATGTAGTCCATCCAATCCATCAGATCTTTCAGTTTCCCCAGAACCGTCTTGGTGATGGCTGATACGATATTGTGAGCATCACAAAGAAGGAGATAAGGGCTGGAATGTAAATATCCAAGGATATATGTCCCATCAGAAGGACAGGCAGATGGACAAAGGGGACGGGGTTGCATTGTTAGTAAGGGATGAAGTTAAATTGATAGCAAGAAGTGATGTAGAATCTCTGTGGGCAGAGTTGAGGAATCACAAAAGATCCTGATGGGAGTTATGTACAGGCCCCCTAGCAGAGTCAGGATGTGGGACAAAAATAAATCGGGAAATAGGAAAAGCATATAAAAAAGACAATATTACAATAATCATGGAGGACCTTAATATGCAGGTGGATTGGGAAAATCAGGTAGGTGGAGGACCATCTTAATTGTTTGTGTTCAGCAGAAAAGTCCAATTTAAGAATAAGAAACAGTACTAAGGGTAAGATTTTAAAATTATACTGGGTTGGAGTTTCTGTCAGAGGAACACAACAATTTTCCTCATCATACTTGGCCTCCTGCCTCCCTATCTCTGGAATCTCTCCAACCCGACAACCTCCCAAGATCTCTGCACTCCCCCAATTCTGACCTCTTGCTCTTTCGTGCCAGACAGTAATTATTCCAGTGTTGAGCATCTCTCCTTCAGCTATCGGGGCCGTTTGCTCTGGATTTCCCTTCCTGTTTTGTTTGCCTTTCTATCTCTTTCACTCCTGAAAATATTCCTCTTTGTCCCAATAACTCCTCATGGCTGGGTGTGACATTTTGTTTGATCATGCTCCTGTGAAACATCTTGGAATAGTTAAGACAGTAAAGGTGTTATACAAATGCACATTGCTGTCAAAGAACAAAGAATATTACAGCACAGGAACAGGCCCTTCGGCCCTCCAAGTCTGCACTGACTATGCTGCCCTAACCCCCTGAACTAAAACCCCCTACCTTTCCAGAGACCCTGTCTCTCTATTTCAATCCTATTCATGTATTTGTCTAGAAGCCCCTGAAAAGTCACTATTGTATCAGCTTCCACAATCCCCCTGGTAGCGAGTTCCAAGCACCCACCACCCTCTGTGTAAAAAAAAACTTACCTTGTACATCTTCTTTAAATCTTACGCCTCTCACCTTAAACCATGCCTCCTAGTAATTGACTCTTCCACCCTGGGAAAAAGCTTCTTACTATCCACTCTGTCCATGCCTCTCATAATCTTGTAGACTTCTATTGGGTTGTCCCTCAACCTCCGTCGTTCCTATGAGATCAAATTAAGTTTCTCCAAACTCTCCTCATGGTTAATGCCCTCCGTACCAGGCAACATCCTTGTAAATCTTTTCTGTAGCCTCTCCAAAGCCTCCACAGCCTTCTGGTAGTGTGGCAACCACAATTGAACACTATATTCCAAGTGCAGCCTAATTAAGGTTCTATAAAGCTGCAACATGACTTGTCAATTTTTAAACTCGATGCCCCAACTGATGAAGGTAAGCATGTCGTATGCCTTCTTGACTATCTTCTCTACCTATATTGTCACTTCTAGTAACCTGTCTACCTGTACGCCCAGATCCTTCTACCATTAATACTCTTAAGAGCTCTACTATGTACTGTATATTTCCTATCTTTATTTGTCCTTCCAAAATGCATTACCTCACATTTGTCCTGATTAAACTCAATCTGCCATCTTTCTGCCCAAGTCTCCAACTGATCTGTATCCTCTGATGGTCCTCATCACTATCCACAAATCCACCAGCCTTTGTGTTGTCCACAAACTTACTAATCAAATCAGTTTCTTCAAATTATTTATACACATGGCAAACGGCAAAGGTCCTAGCACTTTGATCCCTGAGAAATGCCATTTGTTACAGCCCTCCACACCCTTCCACTGCTACCTTCTGTCTTCTATGACCGAGGCAGTTCTGTATCCATCTTGCCAGCTCACCTCTGATCCTATGCGACTTTACCTTCTGCACCAGTCTGCCGTGAGGGACCTTGTCAAAGGCCTTACTGAAGTCCATGTAGATAACATCCATTGTCCTACCCTCATCAATCATCTTCCTTATTCCTCGAAAAACTCGATCAAGTTAGTGAGACACAACTCTCTTTCACAAAACCATGTTGACTCATGCCAATATGTCCACTTATTTCTGTCTCAAAGTAAATTCTGTCTCAAAAGAATCCTCCCCAATAATTTTCCTACCAGTGATGTAAGGCTCACAGGCCCTGTAATTATCTGTAATTCTTGCTATCCTTCTTAAACAAAGGAACAACATTGGCTATTCTCCAATCCTTCCCCCATAGCCAGTGAGGATACAAAGATTTCTCTCAAGGCTTCAGCAATTTCCTCCGTTGCCTCTCTTAGTATTTTGGAGCATATGCCTGGGGACTTGTCTATCTTATGTTTCCCAATATCTCCTCCTCAACATGACTCAAGCTATCTACACACCGTTTCCCAGACTCATCATCCACCAAATCTTTCTTTTTGGTAAATACTGACGCAAAATACTCATTTAATACCGTGTCCATTTCCCCTAGTTCCATTACACAGATTCCCTTCCCTGTCCTTGAGTGAGCCAGCCCTCTCCATGGTTACCCTCTTGTTCTTTATGTATGTCTTAGGAGTCTTGGGATTTTCCTTAATCCTGCTGGCCAATGACTTTTCGTGACTCTGTCATTTTCGTGTCGTTGTTGAAAGAAGAATCTCCTTTTCTGTAGAGTTTTCCTCAACTTCAGGGTGTACATTCTGAAACGTGGTCACTGCTGGCATGTAGAAATTATGGCAGCCAATTTATACATAGCAAGATCCCACAAGCTAATGATCTAAAATCAAGATCATTGGTTTTAGGGATGTTGATTGAGGGATAAATATAGACTGGAAACATTGGGTAGCATGGTAACACAGTGATAAGCATCCCTGCCTCTTAACACCAGAGAAGTTGGTTCGATTCTGACCTCAGGTGACTGTCTCTGTGAAGTTTGCACATTCTCCCCATGTCTGCGAGAGTTTCCTCCGGGTGCTCTGGTTTCCTCCCACAGTCCAAAGACATGCAGGTTGTGTTGATTAGTCATGCTAAATTGACCCTTAGTATCAGGGTAAATGTGTGGGGTAATGGGAATAGGGCCTGAGCAGGATTGTGATTGGTGCAGGTATGATGGGCTGAATGGCCTCTTTTGCACTATAAGAATGCTATGGAATGTTGATAGAATTGCTCTGCTCCTCTTAGAATAGAGCCTAGGAAGTTTTTTTGTATATCTCATTTGAAAGGCAGCAGCACCAGCAATGCAGCACTCCCTCAGTGATGGAACTGGGTTTGGTGTGGGGGTTTCAGATTATGACCCCTACTGAATTCAATGCAGGAGAGAGAACTCCTCTCTGAATGGAGTTACCAACTGAGATTAATTCAATGTTCTACCACTTGTTGGTCAGTATATCCATCCTTGTGATACAGAGTCTGCGCCCACCAATTGGAAAGCAACAAGTTAGTTTATTTATTACTCACAAGTAAGGCTTACATTAACACTGCAAGGAAGTTACTGTGAAATTCCCTTAGTTGTCACACTCTGGCAGGTGTTCACGTTAGTGGGTGATATAGTAGCACAATGATTAGCACTGTCTCATAGGAAGCTGGGTTCAATTCTTGGGTCACTGTTGGTGTGGAGTTTGTACATTCTCCCCGTGTCTGCATGGGTTTCCTCCGGGTGCTCCGGTTTCCTCCTACATTCTGAAAGATGTGCTGGTTAGGTGCATTATCCCAAACAGGCGCCGGAGCGTTGTGACTAGGGGAATTTAACAGTAACTTCATTGCAGTGTTAGCATAAGCCTTACGTGTGACTAATAAATAAACTTTTCAAAAAAAAAGTGCCTAACCAGTGCGTCTTTCAGACTGTGGGAGGAAATCGGAGCACCTGGAGGAAACCCACGTAGACACAGGGAGAACCTCTCTGCCACCAAGATTCATTAGCCAATTGGACTATCAGCTGAATGGTCTTTTATTTTCATCCTCATTTTCGGTAATTTTACAATCGGCAAACAGAAATGTTCAAAGAAAATTACAAATGAAAAGCAATCTTTTTTTTAATATCCTGATGATTTTGCTCCAGGGACGCACGCAGCTGTGTCCTGGAGGTTCTGTTTTGTTCATTTATATGGACAGCACAGTGGCACAATAGCTGGCACTGCTGTTTCACAGGGCCAGGTACCCGGGTTTGATTCCCAACTTGGATCACCGTCTGTGTGGGATCTGCATGTTCCACCCGTGTCTGCCTGGGTTTCCTCCAGGTGCTCCGGTTTCCTCCCACACTCCAAAGATGTGTGAATTAATTGGATTGGCCGTGCTAAACTGTCCCTTCAAATCGGGGGGACTAGCAGGGTAAATTTGTAGGGCGGCGGAGATAGAGCCTGGGTGGGATTGTGGTTGGTGTAGAATCAATGGGCCGAATGGCCTCCTTCCTCTGCACCGTAGCGATTCTATGACTAATCTTCAACTCCTGGAGACTCCAGACCAATCCGGGAGGTTGGGGGGAGGTTTGGCAATGATATCTCTGAGTCACAGCTGATGCTAAACTCACACAGAACATGCAGGGAAGGCAGCTTACACGTAGTAATTAAAGTTAAATCGATGTGGCAAATGTGAGTGAGTCATAACAATGTAAGGATCTTCAGACGACTTTTCCCAGTGGAGCTATGAATCCTAGGAGTGTCACAGGGTCTGGAACCAAAATAGAGCAAAACTTTTTCCCCATACTGGGGGACTCTGCCGGATTGTGTCCTGGCTAACAATCATCCGGCAACAACGCAGGGTACAACCTGAGAGGCATCCATTTGGCAGGGGAAATCGTCAAGACAAATTGCCTCGCTGGAAGGAACATAAAAATAGACTTCATCTAACACAGGACAAAAAAAAAATTTGATAAATGGCTTGGGATGTTTTGAAAAAGAAATGGAATGGATCGTGTTGGTCTGTTCAACAGTGATTTAGTTTCTCTCCAACTCCACTTTCTCATCAGAGTTAAGTGGCTTTTTTTTGATGCTGGAGTCTAAACAATTACAATGAATAAAAAGAAAGTTGGGTAAACGTGCAGCTGATGATCAGGAGAGAGAGAGAGAGGCACAGGGGTTAGCACTCACAGGGACCCGGGTTCGGGTCACTGTCTATGCGTAGACTGCATGTTCTCCCCATATCTATGTGGGTTTCCTCTGGGTGCTCTTGTTTCCTCCCACAGTCCAAAGATGTGCGGGTTAGGTTGATTGGCCGTGCTAAATTACCTCTTAATCTCAAGATTGTAGGTTAGGGGGAATTAGCCAATCCTGTGCTAAAAGCACAGGATAATGGGAATAGAGAGGAGGTTCTGGGTGGGATGCTCCAACAGAGAGTCAATGCGGATTTGATGGAGGATGACCTCCTTCTGCACTGTTGGGATTCAATGATTTTATAGTGCAGAAGAAGGCCATTTGGCCCATCAAGTCTCCACCAACCCCGTAATCCCACCAGGTCCTATCCCCATAACCCCACATATTTACCCTAGCTAACCCCCGACACTAGCGCCATTTTGGCATAGTCAGTCAACCTGTCCCGCACATCTTTGGAGTGTGGAAGGAAACTGGAGCACCCGGAGGAAACCCACGCAGACACGTGGAGAACGTGCAGATTCTGCACAGACAGTGAACCAAGGCTGGAATTGAACATGGATCCTTAGCACTGTGAGGCAACAGTAATGCCACTGTGCCACCCCAATAACATGTGAGATTCTCCGGTGTCCCCAGGGCATGTTTCTCAGCAGTGAGAGCCATATCGTTGTTTGTCAAGGGCAGGATATTCTGGGTGCTGTCAATGGAATCGCCAATTGAATCCTTCCCACAGTGCCGGAAAATCTGTGGGGTGGGGAGGTGGAGGTGTAGGGGGGGAGTGGGTGAGGGGAGGAGTCCCAACAGTGGAACCGGAAGACCCTGCTGAAATCAACAGTTGGAAAGTTCCAAACAAAATGAAATAATTTGCTAAAAATGCTTGCCTGAACGGACAATAAGGGCAACTGGTGCCAAATCCCATAGAAAAATCATCATGGAAGAATAGGAAAAGGAATGGGCCATTCAGCCCCTCAAAACCTATCCCACCATTTATGACTGAAGTGCATTTCAGCTCCATTTAATTAAAATGAAGTGGAAATGCTGGAAATTCTCAAAGGAGCTGGCACCAACTGCGGTAGAGGGGAGAAATCGGGCTAATGTTCCAGGGTGGTGAAAGAAAGTTGAGGTTTAGCAGTTTATAAACTCACACTGATCCATGGAATGGGAAAGTTCTGGGGTAAGGTGGAAAAATGGAGAGATTAAATGATAAAAAGGGGATGATGTGAGACAAAAAGAGATAGTGGGGGTCAGTTAAGAAACAAAATGACGGATTAGAATAATTGGCATAAATGGCAACAGAGTGATTGGCAATACCTGGTCCCTGGAAAAATAGGAGCAGAGATTTTAACCTCGCTTTCTCCTGCCTTCATTCCTCACTCTCATTCTTCACCTTCTCTATTACTCTCTTTTTCATTTCCTCTCTTTTTCTCTCTTTTGTTCTATTTCTCTCTTTCTGTCCTTTTATTTCAAACTCTTTGTATCTCCCTCAAGTTCTCTCTCCCTTCTCGCTATCTATCTATCTCTCTCTCTCTGTCTCGCATCTCTCCATCCTGTTTTCAATCTCTCTCCTATGGCACAGTAGCACAGTGGTTAGCATTGCTGCCCCGCAGCTCTGGAGACCTAGATTCAATTCCCAGCTCGAGTCACTGTCTGTGTCTGCGTGGGTTAACTCTGGGTGCTCCGGTTTCCTCCCATAGTCCAATGATGTGCGGGTTAGGTTGATCGGCTGTGCTGAATTGATCCTAATGTCAGGGGAATTAGTGGAGTAAATATGAAGATGTTACAGGGAGAAGGGCCTGGGTGAGATTGTGGTCAGTGCAGACTCGTTGGGCCAAATGGCCTCCTCCTGCATTGTAGGGATCCTATCTTCCTTCCATCTCTCTCCTCTCTCTCTCTCTCTCTCTCTTTCCTTATTATTTCTAATTCTCCCCCAGTCAGTTTCAGGTCATTCCCAGCTAAGTTAGGTCAGCCAGTCATTTTGGAATGTGTTCTATTTTGATAAATGTTCTGTCCAGATGTTTTGATGGTTTTCAATCTGTTTCTCTTGCGTCATTCTGGAATGTTCCCTGACAAAGTTCATTGCTTCAATTAACTCTTGCATTTCTCAAAATGTCATTTCTCTCTAACCATCACCTCCCCCCATGATACTCTCTTGTTCTTTCTACTACCGCTCTGTCTGTGTGTGCACATCTGTCTCTTTTTCTCTGATTTCTTTCATTCTTTCTCTCTCTCTCTCTGACTGCCTTAACTACCAGAGGATGGAAGGTTCAAAACAAAGAGGGAAAGAGAGAGAGAGAGAGACAGAGCAAACAGGGAGAGAGAGAATGAGTGGAGGAAGGAGGGAGGGACTGAGAATGAAAGAAGTGAGAATAAATGCCTGGGTTGATTCTGCCAGCCGGTGGCTCTGCTGTAGCAGAGATCAGGTGGTTGGTGGGGGTCAGGGAGATCGGGACTGCCAGGGGTATTCAGTTAGGGAATATCGGGGCTGGCCTGGAGATATCTGGGAGGAAAGGGATCAGGGGCTGGGGGCATCGGAAGGGCATCAATGGGATTTGTGGGACTGGCCAGCGATCCGGAGGCCGACAGTGCAGAGCTACCGTGTGTGCGCTGATCTCGATGCTGACAGATCGGCGCGTGTGCAGTGGCTCGCTCAGCGCTGTGTGGCCGGCCTCGCAAGTGGGAATAAGCCACGCTCCCTGATTTTTCAGCCTGAATCTCCTTGAGGCACAGAGATTCATTTTGAAAATCCTGCTTAAAAAAAACAGCGTGAGTTACTCCCATTTCTACGCAAATTTAACATTTAGAATTTTTTTTGGGAGAATCCTGACCACCTACTTTACAAAGGGAGAGGCCATTTGGCCAGAAAACCAATCTTGGAGGTCAGGATCCCGAAGTATCTGTTGCATCCACTCTACCATCACCCAATCTTTGTCTGCTTCTTTCCCCAGATGCTACCTCCTCCCCAATGTGTCCAAATTCTGCACCCCTTCTGATGATTCTTCTTGCCTGACCCTCCCCTCTGATTTTCGCTATTCCAGTTTATCATATCGATCATTTGACACGAACCTCTCAAACCTTCGACTGCAACTTAGGCATTCACTCTGATTGGATCAGTTCCTGGAGATTTCATCATATTGATCTCCCACCCCTTCCCACTCTGACACCGTTGGTCAACTGAGCACCTATCGTCATGGCATCCCATTCACCCTTGACCAAGTGAGCTGACTCACCTGATTGGATAGCTCTTGAATGCCACCAGCACCAATATTCTTCTCACTAGAAATTGCAGGTAGATGGATGGTATTGAGGTGCAGATCAACACTGATGTGATAGGATGGTGGAACAGGCTTGAGGGGCTGAATGGCTTCCTCTTGTTCCTAAGTTCCCAGGGAGTGCAGCGGTTGGAAGCTTATACATTTAAGATGTGGTGAGCAACATGAGAGCAGCTTCCCTCCACCACTCACTCGACTCTCCAGGACAGCACTCCATATACCATTTAATGGTGTACTTCATTCCACCAACCATGCCCTGCCTGCAGCAGTTGTGGACTCGCCAATTCTAAGGGTGTTCAGTTGGTCAGCGGATAGGCATATGGATAATATTTAAAATAGTTTAGGTTAGAGGGTCATTAGATTCATTCCACTAATTTGTGCAACATCAAGGGCCAAAGAGCCTGTACTGCGCTGTAATGTTCTATTAACCCCAACACATTAATTATCATCTCTATTAGTGACTTAAGGTTGCTAGCACACTCCATAATCACACCTACCCAGCTAGTTCAAATGTACTTTTAAATCCAAGCATTCATCCCCTTGCATTGTATTATTACAGTCCCTATCCTAGTCATAAACCTGTTTACTCACAGGTGTTGATTCTATCTCACCTGTAGCCAACTTGTCCTCTCACCTTCCTGTTATGTCTTGCACTGTTGATGTTTTTTTTATCTGAGATGCCTTTGACTAGGATTTTAACTAGTTTTTTCCCACATTTTGTGATTCTCTCTCGGGTCACTGCAATGAGTAAAAAGGTTTAACCCTTCCAGCACTCAGTGTCAGTTTGATTTGCTCAGTGGATACAAGCTGATTTGACATGGTAATGATTGGGTGCCAGTTGCTAAGGTGGACACTCCAGGAACTGTTATAACAAACTGGAATGGCATTGGAACTTCAAATGTCGCAGGATGATTCTCAAGTTATTAAGGGAACTGATGGTAAATAGAGAGAAACACAGGATGGGCATTTAAGGGACTGTGATGACAATAGGTGGGTCTCATGGACAAGATCATGACCAGAGCTGGGAGAGAAACAAGAGAAATATGTGAGATTAAGACAAGGACACTGGTAATGTATGACCCAATAGTTAGAGAAGGCAGTCACAAAAGCAGCTGAAGAAATAAACTCAATCCAAGCGACAAAGAAATGGGTGAGCTCCTCGCACTTATTCTTCAGGGAGATGGGGTGGCACAGTGACACCATGGTTAGCACTGCTGCCTCACAGTGTCAGGGACTAGGGTTTGATTCCAGCCTCGAGTCACTGTCTGTGTGGAGTTTGCACATTCTCCCCTGTGTGGGTTTCCTCCGGGTGCCCTGGTTTCCTCCCACAGTCCGAAAGATGTTTTGGTTGGGCGCATTGGCCGTGCTAAATTTTTCCTCAGTGTATTGGAACAGGCACCGGAGTGTGGCAACTCAGGGATTTTTCACAAAAACTTCATTGCAGTGTTAATGTAAGCCTACTTGTGATTCTAATAAATAAACTTTAAAAGTTTAAGCTTTTAAACTTTAGGTGGCAAGCTTGTTCTGGAGAAACAAGGAGTGGGGCATTAGCCAATTGGGAGGAGGCAGTGGCAGAGTGGTATGGTCACTGAGACGCAGGGTAATGCCCTGGGGACCTGGGTTCAAATCCCACCATGGCAGATGGTGGAATTTGAATTCAATAAAAATCTGGAATTAAAAGTCTAATGATGACCATGAAACCATTGTCGATTGCTCTAAAAAAGAACTTCATCTTGTTCACTAATGTTCTTTGGGGAAGGAAATCTACCATCCTTACCCAATCTAGTCTGTCAGTGATTCCAGATCCACAGCAGCGTGGTTGACTCTTAAATGCCCTGGCAAGGCAAAGGGCAATTAGGGATGGGCAATAAACATCCAGCGATGTCCACATTCTACGAATGAATATTCTCAGATCACATTGGAGTAGTGAGTAGCTTTGGTGATAACGAACAGGAAAGTGTTTGTGTGATCCAGCCAGATCTGGCAAAGAACGAATCATAGAAACATTACAAAATAAAACACTAGCTGCACAGTTTAATCCCATTTGCCAGCATTTGATTTGTAGCCTCACAAATTACAGCATTTTATAGAATTATAGGAGAGGACGGTGCAGATGCCAATTATCTTTCTGAATGCTAACTGGGTCCGCGTTTGATCTTGCCATTCCTTCACTGTTGCTGGGTCCCTAGAACTTGCTCCCTAACAGCACTGTAGGCGTACCTACACCACAGGGACTGCAGCGATTCAAGAAGGCAGCTCACCACCACGTTTGACATCAGTCAGATAAACATTCAAATGAACTCAGGCAGCAGGGGTGGGTATTGTATAATGGGAGTGCTTAGGTTGAGAGTGCATGAGATTATTTTTGCCAGGTCATTAAAGGGCAGGGATGAGGGTGTGAGTGAGCAGAAATGTCACAGTGAATGGAGAACAAAATTTAGACAGCTGGGAATTGGAAAGTGGTGCTTGAAGCGATCTGCGGCAGAGTTTTTCCAAAATCGTTTAACTTCTCAATCATCTTCACTATTCCATTACATCATAGCTGATTTGCAATTTAATATATAATATAGGTTTTCACCCTAAGTCCCTAAATACTTTAGGTTAACAGTAATATATCAATCTTCAATTAAGTTTCACATATTCCTTCAGAGAAATGGTCCCTGTTTATGAATATATATCTGCTTTTAATTATTCATATGGCATGGGCATTGCTGGCTAGCCCCTTGAGAAGGTGGTGCTGAGCTGCTGCAGTCCCTGCGGTGTAGGTACACCCACTGTGCTGTTAGGAAGGGAGTTCCAGGGTTTTGACCCAGTGACAGTGAAGCAACGGCGAGATGAACCAGAGACCCAGTTACTGTGAGGCCAGTCAGATAGAAAATTCAAAAACCGTGACAGCTGCTGTCCAACTGTGACGGGGGGAGGGGGGTCACTGCCAGTGACACTGGGAGTTCCCGCCGGCAGAAGCAGCCAGAAAATCCCGCCCAATGGCTGGAACTGTTTGTGCTGGTGAAGTTTTTGGGTCCTGTTGACAGAGTATCCCCGGCCAGTAGGTTTCAGCGGCAAACCCTGTTGGCAACAATAGGACCAGAAGCTCACCTCTCACTGTCGCGAAACACGGGGTGAGATACACAGAAAATCTCGCCCAATACATTGCAAAATGCAGAACTGCTTAAGTTATAGAATAATCATGATAGTTTGACTGAACTCTTGTGTTAAAGTCCAGAGATCATATGGCATCAGGTTGAGTTTTGTAAATTCTCAATCATTTACATATATTACCAATTAGAGTAAATGTTCTGTTCACCCTCTGTGTCTGTCCACATTATTTGTTACACCCTGTTTCTGTCTCCATCTGATTAGCAACAGGAGTTTGGAACTAGGCTGGACGAGGAAGGGGGTTGACGTGGCCTTTCCTGAAGGATATTAGTTCTTAATCTTTTCGCCACAATCTCTCAGCTTTCATGGGAACCACTGATGTGAAAATTAATTTTGCAGTTAATCGTGGTGGGATTTCAGCTCCTGACTTCTTGACGTCTCAGTTAGTTCCAGAAGCACCGAGCTGTTTGTGTTATTGACGCGATGAAAGTCTCCCGCATTCACCGCGTAGGAGTCTCTGTAAGGGAAACACCTGAAATCTCTCTGACGGATCTTTCAGATGGAACATCAAACTGAGATTCCATCTGCCTTTCCGGTCCAATGATGGGAAGAAGAGCAGGGGAATTCTCTTCAGTGTCCTGGCTAGTATTTATCATCATTAAAAAACAATACCTCCTCATTCAATTCATTGCTGTTTGTGAGCGCTTGCTGTGCACTGATTGGTTGCTGTGTTTCCTACATTAGAACAGTATCACTTCAAAAGTACTTGATCATCTGAGAGGAGCTTTGAGACTTCCCGAGGTCATAAATATATTAATGCTAATCCTTTCCTACAAAACTACACTGATTTTCAAAACCATTTGCACACAAGTGCTGTTGTTCTTGCTGCTGTGCGCTAATGATGGAGAATGTAACAGAGAGGATGTTGGGACTAAGACACATATTGGCCAGGATTTTACAGCCTTGTTTGAACCTAACAGCGTAAAAAACCCGAGGTCAACGACTCTCTCCAGCTTTTACAGATGCACCATCTGGTTGTATCCCAGCTTGGTATGGCTCCTGCTCTGCCCAAGATCACAAGGAACTACAAAAGGTTGTGAATGCAGCCTAATCCATATGCAACCCATCCATTGACTCTGTCTACATTTCCTGCTGTCTCGTTAAAGTAGCCAGCATAATTAAGGACCCCACACATCCTGGACATTCTCACTTCCATATTCTTCCAACAGGAAAAAGATACAAAAGTCTGAGTTCCTGCCATGCTGCTGTCAGATTTTTGAATGGACTTATCTCACATTAAGTTGATCTTTTTCTACACTCCAGCTATTAGTGGAGTAATATTCTGCACTCTTTATGAACGGTGTGCTTTGTCTACATAGCACACAAGAAACAGTACTTTTCACTGTACACTAATACATGTGATAATAAATCAAATTAAATCAGACATTCCAGTCGTCCGAATCTCTCCCGCTCCGATACCTACGATGGGTGGGACGATTAAATTTGAGGTGGAACAGAAAGCAGAGATTTCAGGTCTCACACTTTGTTTGGGAATGAGATTGGATATTATTCCCAGTACAGCAGGCAGGCATACAGTCTTTCTCCACCTACCTGGGTTAAGCTGTAGAGGGATTGCCCATTTTTATTTTGAGTACTTACTGACCTTCATTACGTCCTGCTGCTCCTCTGAGGATAGAAAGCCTCTGACTTTGGCTCTCTGGCTTCATAAACCATCCTCTCTAATGTTACTTAAGGACCACCTTAATTTCAGGAGAACCGCTGTTTCTCTGCATCGCAGGAGTAGCTTCAGGATCAGGAAACAATCTCGACTCCTGATTTTGGTCCCAAAGTGAAAATTCACTCTGAGAATCTTATTATACTGAGTGTGAGGTGTGTAACAGATAGTATTCTAACTGAGAGTCTTATACTGAGGGAGAGTTGTGTGAGAAAGTGTTATAATTGAGAATCTCATACTGAGAGCAGTATGTGTGAGAGAGTATTATAACTGAATGTCTTTCAAATATAAGACAATGTTAGAGAGAGTGTGTGTTATAACTGAGAGTCTTATACTGAGGGACAGTATGACAGAGAATGTTATAACTGAGAGTCTTATACTGGGGTTAGTGTAACAGAGAGAGTGTTATAACTGGGAGTCTTTACTCTGGCACTGGGTAGTGAGCTTACTGGCATTCTTACTGACAGATGACCAAAAGCTTGGATAGGTTTTAAGGACTGTCTTTAAGGAGGACATGGTAAGGTTGATAGGCAGAAAGTTTTAGGGAGGGAATTCAAGAGCTTAGGCCCCAGAGAACTGATGACACAATAACCAAAGTTAGAACAATTAAATTGAGATATTCAAGAGGCCAGAGTTGGAAAAGCAGAGTGATCTCAGAGGGATGCAGGCTTGGAGGAGATTACAGAAATGGGGACGGTAAGGTGAAGCCATGGAGGGATTTGTAAATGAGAGTAAGAGTTTTTTAATTGTGGTATTGGGGGCCTGGAAGCTGGAATATTGCAGTGAGCACAGAGGGTTTTCCTGCAGTTAGGATTTAGAGTGTGATTTAAACTGGGGGAGGGGGAGATGGAAGGAAAGCTTTGGGTTGGTCATGTCAATGGTCAAACAAAAGCAGGGGTGAGGATTTCGATGAGTTGAGAAACCTCCATAGTATCAGAACAGCATCTTTGCTGGATTGTCAGGACTCTCTGGCCTTTTTATATGGAGAACAAAGTGACAGATATAGATTTACTGCTGTGTGATTAAGTCATGTTTCATTCTCACTAATTCAAATTCAAAGAGATTAGATTAGGGACTCTGAGCATTGAAAGGTCTAACTTTCCACCAATAAGTTGCTGAAGAGATCTGACTTGTCTCTAATGCTGCTCACGAGCTTGTCATCTACATTTCCGATCCTTGCCTCCCAGGAGTTAGTTGTAATTTCACTTGATTAAAATGGAAATGATTGAGGTGAGAAGGATGAAGTTTATTGATTATAATGGAGTTAGTATGTGCAGTCGAGTGGATGTGGGCAAGCCATTGCTTTAAAAAACTTCTTACAAAGATGGAAAGGAAGGGTGGGGGGGAGTACTATCTTCAATGAAGTGGGAGGGGATGCATCAGTGTGTGCCTCCCTCCAAGAAAGGCCTCCTCTCTCTTCCTACAAGGAGGATTTTACCAACGGGGCGGGTAAGGTTCACTAAATGACATTCTCCATTGGGCTCCAGTGCAATCTTACAAGATTCGGGCAAGTGCTCCGGTAAAATTCTGGTCTCTGATCTATAAAACACACCACACCGTGCCTGATTTTGCCTCCCCCTAACCTCCACACCCCACACAAACTGCCCAAACCCACCCACTCAAGACCCCTGGACTGCTATTGCCCCAGGATCCATTGGGCTTCCACCGAGGACAGTTTGCAGCTCCTTAGGGTGACAGCTCACCTCTTCAGTTAGGGGCTGAAGAATGGTGGGCAGCCTAGTTAGCCGACAGCAATGGCTGTGGAGTGGGCTGGCAATGAAGTGAGTCCTTCCTCCCTCCCCCCAACACACACAGGCTGACTTTGCTCCCAGGAGGGACGAGCCAGTCAAAGCCCCCCCTGCCCCAACCTGAGCCCCATCCCTGCCATTAACATGCTGGCCCCTCGACAAATCTAAACCTTGTCGCCAAGATTGACAAACCTGATTGTATTGAGTCAGCTGGTGTTGGCTGAGTGAAACTACTAATATCCAATAATCTTCAAGGCTAAAAGACATAATTTGCCCCATTATGCCTGTACTGACCCTTTGAAAGAGTGAACTAATTAGTCCCCATTTCTGCCCATAGCCCTGCAAGCTTCTTCACTTGAAGAATTTAGGCAGCATGGTGGCACAGTGATTGTCTCACAGCGCCAGGAACCCGGTTCGATTCTAGCCTCGGATTTCTGTCTGTGTAGAGTTTGCACGTTCTCCCCGTGTCTGTGTGGGTTTCCTCCGGATGCTCTGGTTTCCTCCCACGGTCCAAAGATGTGTGGGTTAGCTTGATTGGTCACGTTAAATTCTCCCTTTGTGTCCTAGGATGTGTAGTTCAGGGAGATTGGCAGGGTAAATACATGGGATTACAGACTATGGGCTGTATGGGATTGTTGTCTTGATGGGTCGAATGTTCTTTCGTGTGCAGTGTAGGGATTCTATGATTCTGTTCATCAAATTCGCTTCTTGAATGTTACAATAAAATCAGCTTCTAATATCCTTTCAGGCAGCATATTCCAAAACATAACTAACTGTATAAAAAAATTCTCTTCATCATCCCCACTGATTCTTTTGTCCATTATCCTGAAGGTCTATCCCTGTGGTTACAGAAACTTCCTGCCTTTGGAAGCAGATATCACAGTGTATTCAATCGAAGCCATTCCAGTCAATATTTTCCTTCCAAGTGAGCAAAAGTCCTGATCATATTTACTCTCACCCTTTACAATGTCCCTTTAATCCATTTCTACTTCATCTCCCTATCTATTTAGTTTTATCTTGAATGTTGACATAAACACAGCAAAGTGAATTCCTCAACCCTTTGTGTGCAGATTTTTCTCCAGTTCCCTGTTCCAAATCTCTTAAATCAATCTTGCATTGAACACACAGAACATAAACAGGATATTCTGTCCAATTGCTGGTGTTTATGCTCCACGCAAGCCTCCTCCCATCCAATTCTTTCTCCCCAGTGTGCTTCCCCTTAAATCCATCTCTATCCTACCTCAACTTGACAGAGTTGAGGTGAAAAATAAGGGGACCCAGTTTCGATTCTCTGCTCTTTTGTGCAGAGAATGCACTTTTTCCCCATTTCTGCGTGGGTTTCCTCCAGGTGCTCCAGTTTCCTCCCAAGGTCCAAAGACCTTGGTTAGGTGGATTGGCCATGCTAAATTGCCCCTTAATGTCAGGGGGACTAGCTAGGGTAAGTGCATGGTGTTGTGGATGTGGGGCCCAGGTGGGATTATGGTTGGTGCAGACTCAGATGAGCTGATTGGCCTCCTTCTGCACTATAGGAATCTATGATTCTTTGAATGAATGGGACGGTGGAAGGAGTTGGAGGGAATCATTGAATACTTAGAGCACAGAAGGAAATCATTCCCCCCATTTTGTCTGTGCTAGATCTCTGAAAGTGCAATTCGTCTTGTAGGGATCAGATCAGAGATTCCACGGTATATTGTGAAGTTACTCTGGACCCCAACTGTTTTGATTTTGGTGATAGTCGTGAATGTAAGGTGTTTCATTCCAAGTGTGATTTTATTGGCACACTAGGTAGTTTTTATTAAAGTAAACTTTATTTAAGAACACTGTTAGAACATAACAAAAAGAATGAGTATAACTTATTAAAACATTTAAACATGACGAAGCATAATTCTTAACAGCTATCTATATCTACAGTTCTAATTTAAGCAATATCCGATAGACTTGCATCTTTTTTCAGAACCAATTAGCCCAAAAACAGATATGCTCACATGGATGCCAGATTTCCATCATTTTGACTCCTCTGGACAGATACAGAGGAGTATCAACTGCTTTCAGATTCCCATACAGCAGTTTCCAAAGACAGGTCTACCTTTAAGCAGCAGGACTTCAGAGAAAGAGACCCATTTCCTGTAGGTGCCCATCTCCAATCTCCAAAGAAACACACAACTATTTCTGCTCTCTACGAATTCCAAGCAGTAACTGAGCTAACTTTCTTTCTGTGACCCTAGCCCTGCCCTGTCACATGACCTTACTTGATGGCAACACAGTGGCACAGTGGTTAGCACTGCTACTTTACAGAGCCAGGGAACCTGGGTTTGATTCCTGGCTTGGATCACTGTCTATGTCGAGTTTGCACATTCTCCCTGTATTTGCATGGGTTTCCTTCAGGTTCTCCAGTTTCCTCCCACAGTCCAAAGATATGCGGGTTAGCTGAATTGGCCATGCTAAATTGACCCTTAATGTTAGGGGGAGTAGCTAGGATAAATGCATCAGGTTATGGGGATAGGGCCTGGGTGGGATTGTGGTCGGTGCAGACTCAATGGGCTGAATGGCCTCCTTCTGTACCGTAGAATTCTATGTTTGTCAATCAAGCCCCACTCTGAAAAGACCCTGGGGAAAACACTAAAATAACAGAACAGTATTAGCCCAGGTTTAAAAAAACATTTGAGCAATTACAATCGAATGTGCTGCTGCAGTAACAACTTGTATTGTCAGGTACAGACAAAATGGCACCAATAATGGAACCGACTGCTGAAAAAAATCCTGTTTGCAGCGTGGAAACAGGCCCTTCAGTTCAACTTGTCCATGCTGTCCTTTTTTTTAACCCTAAGCTAATTCCAATTTCCTGCATTTGATCCATATCCCTCTATGTACATCTTATACATGTAATGGCCTAAATTCTTTTTAAAAGACAAAATTATACCCATCTCTACTGTCACTTCTGGCAGTTTATTCCAGACACTCACCACCCTCTGTATGAAAAAATTGTCCCTCTGACACTTTTGTAGATCACCCCTCTCACCTTAAACGTATGCTCTCTAATTTTAGACTCCCCTACCTTTGGGAAAAGATATTGACTATTTAGCTGATCTATGGCCATCATTATTTTATAGACTGCTATAAGATCCCTAAGCCTCCTATGCTCCAGGGAAAAAAGTCCCTGTCTATCCAGTGTCTCTTTATAATTCAAATAATCAAGTCCTGGTAACATCCCAGTAAATCTCTTCTGAACTCTTTCTAGTTCAAATGTAAACATGTAAATGTTTAAAAATAAATGGTATTCTGCATACAAAATCTGTACTTTATGACCTATCAGCCATTGGATTAGCTAAAAGACTCATACAATCTTGAAACTTTCTTTAAAGGCTTCGAAGGAGCAAGTTTGTTATCATGTCATGTGAATAGCTTCTTGTCATCTTAGAGAAATATTACTCATGCAACTACCGAAAGTTCACCGAAATTACTATCCTTAAAGAGAAAATTGAGAACTGCATTTGATTTGCTCTTATCTCCAGAAACATCAGAGATCGTTGAGCATTAACAACAATCACAAATTGCTAGATGAGAAGTGAGAGCAAAATAACACTAATTTCAACAAGGAGACTGAGTGTTAGAGTGTAATTCTGCCACAATTGAGAAATGGATACCAACCATAATTTGAGCAAAAAACAGGTTACATTTTTCATATGGTTCAAACCAAAGTTGAACTAGTTTGGTGATGCCCTGCTGACCAATTATGGTCATCTCGCAATAATCTTCTCAGAATCATCTCCAGAAGTACCAACCTTTTTAGTCCCTTGTGTTGTGAATATTGCTACAGAAGACTTAAGTCGGAATTTTACTGGCACATCTGCCCTGATTCAGGGGGCACGCAAGTCTCTGAGAATTTAATGCTCTGTTGGCCTCAAGCAGGATCATATAAACCTCGGGGGGATGTAAAATTCTGCTCTTAGTTGAATCTGAGTTGCCTGGTGATCGTGTGTCTATGCTACCATACCACATGAGATTGATATTGAATTAGTTTCAGAGAAGAATGTCCACTGAAGTTACAAACCATATTTCTAAGGTCAAGGACAGACGAATTCCACAATATCATGTATAATGAAAGAGGAACCTGTATCCTCCTGATTGACTTTCTTATTGACTGTGTCTAATGCTTAATGATGTGTAGTACTGTCTCTGGAGTATTATTGATTCTGTGTATAATATCATGGTAGTTTGTTGTCAAAGAGAGAGGGATGCTATATATTTTTTATAATGCGCAGGCTGCTTTAAGAGCTGAACACATGATTTGATAGTGATGTTATTGAGGTCTGTGTTCAGGTTGCTGTTTTACTTTTGGTTTTATTTTCTGCAGTGCAGAGAGAGCAGCTCCTCAATAAAGCCTGTTGTGTTGTTTGAATCCTCATGTGCAAACCAAGTCTTTTCTTTTTGTGTAAACACCACAAACCCTAACACAGTCAGGCCACTATACTCCCTCCTCCTATTTTGGAACAAGCGTATTACCCAGTTTGGAAGCCAAATTTATTAGAAATCTACTGACGAACTGAGACTCTTCATAATTGCAACATATTCTACATTTGACTATATCGACAAAATCAGCTATTCCAAATCAACTACAGCATTTAAGAATCTATACCTTAAGGACAATCAAAGGACATTTAACTATATTATTTTAACTATTTTCATTGGACTTTATCTTCCCCTTATCTCCATGCCGTCATGAGTGCATTTGGAGTCCAAATGGTTGCGTGTGGGCCAAGTACATGGTATTGTGTTTTTATTATCTTTAATCACCTTTTAGTGATTGATAAATTTGCTCTTTCTTCAACTCAAGAAAACTTTGTTTGGTTCATTATCGCTCACAGCTGATTAGTTAAGTACATTTGGATTTGGCATAGGCATATTGTCATGAAACAGAAACAGAAATCTTTGTTGTGACTGACTTGAGGAGGTTGGATAGGGGGGAGCCAGTTCACCCCCTTATCACTTACTCATAACACATTGGTTGCAGACTGAAAGGGTGGGCCTTAAAGAAAGCATGATTTTCAGATCCTTAGCATCATCTTAACGATGGGACAGACTCGTAGAAAGTTACAGCTCAGTCAATCCATCATCGAGCGTCTTCACAACGCTCCCAAATGGCCCTAGTCCTTGCTTTTCCTGAATTATTCATCCAAAAGTTCCTATCGAATCTGCTTCCACCGCTCTCTCAGGCAGCGCCTTTCAGATCACTGCACAGTTGGAGCACTGTGTGCAGTTCTGGTCACCACATTATAGGAAGGATGTGAATGCATTTGAGGTGGTGCAGAGGAGATTCATCAGAGTGCTGCCTGGGATGGAACATTTAGGAGAGATTGGATAGACTTGGGTTATTTTCTCTGGAGCAGAGAAGACTAAAGGGTATCTGATTGAAGTGTTCAAGATTATGAGGGGCACAGACAGTGTGGATAGGGAACAGCTGTTCCCCTTAGTTGAAGGGTCAGTTACAAGAGGACACAACTGTGAGGGGTGGGAGATTTAGTGGGGGGATTTGAGTAAAACCTTTTTATACTCAGACAGTGGTGACAGTCTGGAATACATTGCCTGGAAGGGTGGTAGAGGCGCAGTGCCTCACATTCTTTAAAAGGTACCTGGATGAGTACTTGGCCCACGATAACATTCAAGGCCATGGACCAAGTGCTGGCAAGTGAGATTACGAGTAAGTCAGGGCATTTCATGCATCAGTGGAGACTCGATGGGCTGAAAGGCTTCTTCTGCAATGTAAGATTCTGTGAATCAACGTTTCCTCATATCACTTCTGGCTCTTTTTCCCATCAGCTTAAATCTGCTGCCCAAATTCAACACTCTGCCACTGCGACCCCTTTCTTATTGAAGGCAGTGCAGTTGATGCTGTGTATATAGACTTTGAAAGATGTTTGTTCAGATGTTAAATATTGGATTTGTAAGCAAATTTAAAACCCATGGAAGGGGTAATAGCAATAAAAATTGGTTAAGGGGTGGGAAACATTTATGGTGAATGGTTGTATTACAAATTGGAGGAAGTTACCGAGGTTTCCATTGTTATTTTGAGTGTGCATTAACAACAGGAACATGTGGCCAATAGTGGTGATGTGTCATACTTCACTTAGATAAACCAATTTGCTAGTGATTGTTGAGGTTCCAATGTCCTTTCCATCACAGCACTGATCAGGAATCTCTCCGCCTCTCACTGGTATATGGTGGAAGAGTTTGCATACACAACAGGTTTGGCCTAGGATGTTGGACTGAGACTCAAAGCTGAAGTTTCTAAGACAGAGATGCTACACACAGTGGAACCTGTGGATACAGAGCGCAATTTGAAAAGGTGCAGATAATGTGAAACACACATTCCCATACAGACAGACAGACAGACAGACACACACACACGCACTCCTGTATACACACCGCCATATACACACATTTCTATATACACACACACACACTCCTATATAGACAATCCTATATACACACACATGCACGCTCCTATATATACATTTCTATATACACATAAACACACATACACATGAACTCCTATATACACATACTAATGTACACAAATACATGCACTCCTATATACACATCTATGTGCACACAAATCACCATGTACACACACACCCATATCCACATATCCATATGCACACATGCATACACATGCATGTTCATGTACACATACCCATAGATGCATAATGTGGAGTTGTCAGCGTCGGGCTGGAGTACTAAGTCGTCTCACAATATCAGCTTAAAGTCCTCAGGTGAGTCCTGATGAAGGGGCAGCGCTCCAAAATCTCGTGCTACCAAATAAACCTGCTGGACTTTAACCTGGTGTTGTGAGACTACTTACTATACACACACACACACACACACGCACATACACACACTCCATGCATGCACACTCATACATGCACGCACATGCGCACACATGCATGCATACACACGCACACACAGATGCATGCACACATACAATCTCTAAGCAAGTTTTCCTCCCAGTGCCTCTGTATAAAAATTCTGACACACTGTTCAGTGTAGAAGTAATTGCCCATTTGATGTCGTTCTCCAAATCTCCCATTTTAACTTGTCTTCAGAACTCCAGCTTGATGATTTTATTGATTATTTAATGCCTCTAATCTACTTGTTGGACAGGAATTATTGCTTTGTCTGAAGACGATTCAATTATGCATAGATTTACAATGTGTGGGCAGTTCCAACATCATGCCATCGATGGTTATGAAACTCATTCCTCAGAACACAGTTTTTGACGTACTCCAGTTTGTGGTGACATGTCGATACAGTCTCTGTTTGTTAATCAGGAAGCCAAATAAAGGGGCAACAACATAGAGTATCACAACATCCTCTTTCAGTACTGTCGTTCTTCTCCCCTCCTTAATCTATCACCTTTTCAATCCTAAACTTTGTGTCAATTTGCCACTAGTTCACAATTTGCCCTTGCCTTCTCATCTCCGTCTCAGTTGGTAACACACTCTCTCTCTCTCTGAACTCGGAGTCAGAAAGGATTGTTTGCAAAGCCCATTCTCGAGATTTTAACCCTGAATTCAAGCTCACACTTCCAGGGCAATACTGAAGGAACGCTTCATAGTTGGAGATATTCGTCGGAATTCTACCACCTCACCTGCCATGGAATCAGAGCAGGTGAGGGGCAGACAACAGAAATGTCCATTGACCTCAGGTGAGAATTTTCAGTCTCGCTCGAGTGAGGTCATAACATCCTGGATGAGACATTAAACTAACCTTCCATTTGCCCTCTTGAATGAGTGTAAATGCTCCCATGAAACTGGAGCAGGGAAGTTGTGTCTTGTCTCAACTCAATATCTATCCTTCAACCAACATCATGGGTGGCACGGTGACACAATGATTAGCAGTGCTGCCTCACAGCACCAATGACCTAGGTTTGATCCAGGCCTTGGTTGACAGTCTGTATGGAGTTTGCACATTCTCTCCGTGTCTGCGTGGGTTTCCTCCCAGTGCTCCAGTTTCCTCCCACAATCCAAAGATGTCCAGGTTAGGTGGATTGGCCGTACTAAATTGTCCCTTAGTATCCAAAGGTGTGTATGTCAAGGGGATTCACAGGGCAAATATACGTTACGGGGATAGGAGCTGGGTAAGATATTCTGCTGAAGAGTTGATGCAAACTCAATGGGCTGAAAGGCCTCCTTCTGCAGCTAGGATTCTATGACCACTTAAAAAAAAGACTGAAACTGTTTATTTCCTTGAGTCATACATTTCTATCTTTGTATGTTCACATGTTTGTGTGGTTATATGTTTGTCCATTTATATGTTTATACGTTTGATGGTGGAGTATTTGTATGTTCGGATGAGTTTGATGAGATTGTTTGCAAAGATGATATTCTGTGTCAATGAAAACGTCCACAAAAGGTTTGCTTCTGTCAAGTGTTCTCTCCACAAAATCACCCCACCATCAACACCCACCGTTAAAAATGGCACCGTTTCTTTCACCATTTTTCTTGGTTTCCTAAACTCTTATCCTTTTCCTTCCCTCTCCTCAGAGAATCAGAGATTCGACCGACCTGGTATCACCATCGGGTCAACCGCCCGTGTTCGGCCTGGTCAAGAGACGATCATCTGGAACCCTGCAGCTCCCTCCGTTGTCATGGCGACAGTCTGCGCTGTATGAGGGATGCAAGTTGCCAAAAGAGGAACAAGGGTTGAGGATAACTGTCCCCGTGCAGGGAGAACCATTGACAGCGATAACCCAATGCACCAGCCCCAGGTAAGGGTTCAAGTTTTACTCTATTCCCCTCAGCTCAGACCGTCTAAGGGAATCTCTGTTATTTGATGATTGTTAAACTGGTTGAGGTCACTGTTTGTATGTGTGTGTGTTCTGATTCTTTTGCTGAATCTTTTTAATGCAAAGAACTTAGATTATACCTCGGTAGACAGCAATCCTGCTTCTGAGATGGAGGGTTGCGGGTTCAATTCCCAGTCCAGAAACTCGAGCACAAAATCCAGGCTGATTTTCTGATTGCAATGTAGAGAGGCTGCTGCACTGTTGGTAGAGCTGTCTTTCTGATCAGTTATTAAACTGTGACCCCTCTCGGTTGGATTTGAAACCTTTGAAATTGCTCAGGGGAGTTCTCTCTGGTTTCTTGGCAAGTATTTATCCCTTAATCAACTTTCTGAAATATAAATTTCTGGACTGCATCACCTTTCTGTTTGTGGGAGCTTGCTGTCGCATTTCATATGTTCCAACAGTGACTACACTTCCACAATACTTCATTGGCTGTTAAGTGTTGCATAAGTGCATGTCTCTAATTTAAACCAAAGAAGTAATATTCGAAGTGTATTCTATTTTGTAATGTAGGGGAATGGAACAGTCAATCAGCACACAGCAAGATCCCAATAACAGCAGTCAAATAAAAAAACCAAATGATGTGTTGTGTTGGCTGAAGGATAAATAACAGCAAGGCACTGGGAGACTTAACAGGAGGACGAGGGGAGAACAAGATCTACATGTTCTTTTCTGTTGGAAGCTACAGGCTGTTGGCAAGGCTGAATCTCATCAAATTTCAGGACAGGAACAAGTGGGAAAGGCTTGAATTTATTTAGTGTATGGTCAGAGTTACCATCCAATACAGCAGCCTTGCAGCGCCAGCGACCCAGGTTCGGTTCCCGGCTTGGGTCACTGTCTGTGCGGACTCTGCACATTCTCCCCATGTCCGTGTAGGTTTCCTCCTATAGTCTGAAAGACAGGCATCGGCCATGCTAAAATTCTCCCTCAGTGTACCCGAACAGACGCTGGAGTGTGGTGACTGGGGGATTTTCACAGTAATCTGATTGCAAAGTTAATGTAAGCTATTTTGATTAATAAATAAACTTGACACAAAGCTTGACACAGTGCTGCACTCGGAATTGCAGTCTGGATTATGTGGCTGAGTCTCTGGGATACGGTTTGAACCTATGCCTCCTGAGTTAGAGATGATGGTGTCAACAGGAGGTTAAGTTGGATGGACATGGTTATATTATGGATTGAATATACCTGCACCCCACGTCAGGGAACATTGTTCCTGGTCTGTGAAGGAGATGCGCTTGGTGAATTTTTGTTTCAGTTGTTTTGCTTGTTGGTTGTAGCTGTGGATTCTAAAGTTCCTTCAGTGTTGAATGGGTTCTCTGGATGGTTGATGGTGGGTTCCATATATCGCTCAGTGATTTGGATCAAGTGGGTTTCGATCCATCGACAGGGTTCATCATGAAGGAATGAATCATTGCAGAGACAATGATTATCAAACGTTCAGATATCAGATCTCATCCTCACATAACCTTTCACTGTTTTCATTCCCACCTCACCTCAACACTGCAAACTCTACATCTTGAAATGAATGCTTTATCCATTTCTGGAAATCTACAGAATGTAACGTGAACATCAATCTCCTTTTATCTTGTGTCCCCTCCGATAGGTTTTGGTTTCTCGGGCTTCCAATGAATGTTCATCTGCAAGGCAGGTCAGAATCAAACCTTCCTGTCATTGTGTTCACTGTCCTCTCTCACCCCTACCCCCGTATCTCCTGACTCTCTCACCCATCTCACCCCTGCCCCACCCAATCACACTCCATCTTACCTTCTCTCACCCTAGCTCATTTTCCCCCATTCTATGCCATCTGCTGCCCCAGTCTGATCCTGCTCCAATTTCTGGTCAGAGGCTGCTGACTCTAATGCTCCATTCACTCTGATTGTTTTTCCTGCCTTCCCCCTCTCTTTTTAACTGCAGATTGAATGTAGGTTTGGTTCGAGAATGAATGTATAGCGTTCTGTACAGCTCATTCCATATCGCAGCTGTACTGGACCAGTATTGAAGGTTTATATCCAATTAAAGACATTGAAATTGTGAAGAGATGAAAAGGAGTCACATTTTTGTAGCTCCTTTTACCAATTCATTATGCTCCGAAACAGCCTAGAAAGTAGTATAATCATTTTACTTATTTGTTTGTACAATGTGAGCATCTCTGGCAAGGTCAACATTCATGGCCATTCTAATTGCCCTTGAGAATGTGATAATGTGCTGCCTTCTTCAACTGCTGCAGTCCATGTGGTGTAGGTACACCCACAATGCTGTCAGCAAAAGGGGTCCAGGACTTTGACCCAGTGACAGCAAAGGAACGGTATATACTTCCAAGGCAAGATGTTGAGTGGCTTGGTGGGGAACCTTCAAATAGCAGAGTTCCCATGTTGTTGTTCTTCTAGATGGTAGTAATCATGGATTTGGAAGGTGCTGTTGAAGGAGTGTTAGTGAATCGCTGCGGTGCATCTTTTGAATAGTGCCACTGTGTGTCGGTGGTGGAGTGAGTGGATGTCGAAGGTGCTAAATGGGGTGCCAGCCAAGCTATGTTCTCCTGGATGATGTTGAGCTTTTTGAGTGTTGTTGGAGCTGCACGCATCCAGGTAAGCAGAGAGTATTCTATCACACTCCTGACTTGTTCATATAAATGATGGACAGACTTTGGGGGAGTTAGGAGATGATTTACTCACTGCAGAATTTCTGACCAGCTCTTGTAACCCCAGTATTCATGTGGCTGTTCAGTTTCTTGTTTCAGGATATGGATGACGGCTTACTCTATAATAATAAAGCTGTTGAATAATAAGGGGAGACGCTTAGATTCTCTCTTATTGGAAGTGGTCATTGTCAATCACTTGGTTAGTGTGAACATTTTCTGCCCATTATCATCCCATGCTGCACTGTTGTCCAGGTCAAGTTGCATATGGATAGAGACTGCTTCAGCACTTGAAGAATTGTGACTGGTGCTGAGCACATTATTGTCATGTGGGAAATGAGGATTGAAACATAAGTAAGAGATTCGTGAAGAGATTGTTAAAGTAACAGGCATGGGAAATTACACAAAGAAGCCAGCTCATTTCGCAAGTAAAGCTCATTCTAAAATTGCGGATAAAGGAATCTAATTTTAATATATTCATTATTCAGAACGATTCACTTCTGAATACAAGCAGGGATATTTAAATCAGGCATTTCTCAAAGATGGTTCATTAAGAATTCTTCTGAATATAAAACAGAGTTTCAGAGATTCCAGGAATAGAAACATTGATTTGATGCTGGTTCAGGTGAAGGTTTTGACATTCTGACTTATCAAACTGACATAAGGTTTCTTTGGTGAGCGGAGATTGGCAATTGTGTTTAGATTCACCCCAGACTTCATTCCCTAGACACCGTCTCCATCCCTCTCAATACTGAACCAAGTTATTCACATTCTTTAGTATTAGAATGTAACCAGCGACAACTTTATATTGGATGTAATGTGACCAATGGGAACAAGATATGAGGGTCAGCTGACCGAGTAAACCATGGAACCAATTACAAGGGACGTAATAGTCAGTTGACCAGCTGATTCACTATAAATAAGGAGCTATATAGAATTGTGGAGAGGTTGGAATGGCCCAGGGTAAAGCCACAAGTTTGGAACAATGATGTTTCTTTATTCAACTCTTTCTTTGATTTATAAATTGGAGTAAGCTTTGTTGTATTTTCATGAGCTGCATTTTGAAGAGTTCCTTCTGAAGAAACACTTAGCTCCATATCTGACCCTGAAATGAGCTTACAGCCAGATTAACTCTCCATCAGTCAGGACATTGGCTTTCACCTCTGTTGCATTGTCCCTGCCACTGTCTCCACTCTTCCGCCATGACTTTGATACCTCTAGACTTCACTATTCTAACAATCACTTGGCCAGCCTCCCCCCACCCACCCCTCAAATTCATAAATCAGATTTACCCCAAACTCCAGCTCATACCCAAATCCTATTCCCCTGTCAGCTCCCGAACTTACATTTCTTCTCAATTTTACGGACTTTCATTTTTGTTTCAAATGGCATTGCCCCTTCTTGTCTTGGTCACTCCCTCCATCTCTGAGATCTCTGTGCTCCTCAAGTTCTGGCCTCCTACACATCCCTGATTCTGATCACTCTCCCAGAGGTTTCTGTTTTTTGCAGTCGCCTCTGTCCTAAACTTTGGAACTCCCCCGCTAATCCTCTGCACTTCTCTTTTAAAAGGTTTATTTATTATTGTCACAAGTAAGCTTACATTAACACTGCAGTGAAGTTACTGTGAAAATTCCCTAGTCGCCACACTCCGGCGCCTGTTCAGGTACACTAAGGGAGAATTCAGCAAGGACCAATGTCACTAACCAGCACGACTTTGTGCCTGTGGGAGGAAACCGGAGCATCTGGAGGAAACCAACGTAGACATGGGGAGAATGTGCAGACTCTGCACAGACAGTGACCTAAGCTAGGAATAAAATCTGGTACCTTGCGCTGTGAGGCAGCAGTGCTAACCACTGTCCACATTGTCATACAGAGGAATATGATATTCCTTAAAATCTACAAGATTTGGATCATCTGGTCTAGAATCATAGAATCCCTACAGTGCAGAAGGAGATTATTCAGTCCATCTAGCCTACACCAACAATAATGCTATCCAGGCCTGTAATCTATTGTATTTACCTTGCTTATCCCCTGACACAAGGGACCTAACCTACACACCTTTGAAGTATGGGAGGAAAACGGAGCACCCAGAGGAAATCCACACTGACTTGGAAAGAACCTGCAAACTCGACAGACAGTGACCTAAGCCAGGAATTGAACCTGGCTCCCTGCTGATGTGAGGCAGCAGTGCTAACCACTATGCTGCCGTGCTGCTTGGTGGCAATTTCTGTTAGATAATTACTCCAGAGAAAGGCCCTGGGGGTGTTTTGCAATGTTGAAGATGCTAAAGGAATGCAGGTTGTTCTTGTGCTTGGGTGTAGGGGCAGGGTGGGGGACAGCTGGGTGTGGGGGTGAGGATGGAAAGGGGGGGAAAGGAACAGCAAGTGCAATATTTGTTACTGGAACGTGTAGACAGCATATAAGGACTATTGATATTTGTGTCAGGCTCTGTTCTTTTATAAGTAGGTAATTTTTTTTCTGAATCATAATATTGTTGCTGTTGTGGGTAATTAGGGGTTTGTGGTGAGGTCCTGCCACGCACAATGTCAATCCAGCAACATCTGATTAAAGACAATGATTTTGCATTATGCACATTTGTGTCAAGACAGACAGGTCTCTGTTTCTACGTCCTCACAATTATTAAATTAGTTTTGCATCCAGTACATTTTTCTAGCTTTGATCGTTATTCAGAAGCTGGGCAGTCAGATATACTTCCACTGGAAACGTGTTGCCTTGAATATATGGGGCTTTGCAGTTACTATGTTGTTCATGGAGTAGGGAAGAACAGTGAGGTTTTCACTGAGGTCGGGTGCTGGGTACTGAGAAGTGCACTGACTAAATTATTTCCACGGCTAAAAAGATCGAAGGTGATTGAATTGGGGGTTTTAAGATGATGAAAGGAGTTGGCAGGCTTTCCCTAATGGGTGAAGCTCAGATCCACCTTAAAACTACACTGAACTAATCAAGGATTGAATGGCAATGCTAAATTGCCCCTATAAATGTAGGTTGGGGGAGCTAGCGCAATAAACACGTGGGGTTACAGGGATAGGGTCACTACAGATACTCTTTGGAGCGTTGTGCAGATTCAATGTGGGGTTTGTATGATGTCAGGAAATCATGAGGGATTCATCGCAGAAGGTTTGGCAATATAAAAAGTTGACAAAACTAAGGTTGGTAGATTTTTACGCAGAAGAATTTAGGGATATGGAACTGAGACAGGTCCGGGAATGGAGTTACGGATCAGATCTGATCTCATCGCCTGACAGAGCAGGCTTGAGAGGCTAAACAGTCTCCTTCTGTCCTTTTATAGCCTCTTTAGCAGCTCCTGCTAAAGAACTTCCTGCTGGGGGATTTTCACAGTAACTTCATTCAGTGTTAATGTAAGCCTACTTGTAGCACCAATAAATTAGATTAAAGACTGCTGTCATAATACTGATGGACACTGGGAAATTAAGAAGCTGTTCGCTGGTCAAATCTTGTAAATCCACTGGGAAAAGCTGCTCATCTCCTCTGCTGATCTTCACTGTCTCCTACTTTACCAACATATCAGTTATTAACTTTAAACTGTGTCCTTGGCTATAAGTCTTCTCATGGACTTGCCTCATCCTATCTCCAAAGCTCCACTGTCCAAGAACCCCTCCTCACTTTTCCACTCCTCCCTTTCTAGGTCTCATCACCCCTACCCTCCCCATTCCCTCCCCCCGACCTTCACATTCCCTCCCCCGCCACCTCCACATTCCACAAAGCTAATTGTCCCATTGCTGCTGAGTCTCTGTTCCTCTCCTGGACTCTCCACATCCAAACTCTCCATGAAACCTCAACTCCAGTGAGTCACTTCCAGCTCCTTCTTCCTTGTTTGGCTCTTCTCCACAGTGCATGGCGTGGCTTGGGACATTTTCCCTTATTTAAGGAGCTCTGTAAATTCGAGTAGAGTTCGTCAGAGCAGTAGCAGAACACATGGTGCATCATGCAAAACTTTAAAAACATTGTGTTATTCTCTTCAGCGAGGACTAATAAAGATAATGGATAACAGCTCAGTGCGTCTGTGTGTGTATCATTTCAAAGCGATAGCTTTCCTTAAACATAATTCCGTACTTAATGAAAGTAATCTGTTTTGTCAAGTTAACCAGATTTAATTTTCTGTATTTAAATGATTTCTGGTTTTCATTTGGAGTTGACCCTAACACTTTTTTTTTTCTAGTTTTGAGTGATAGGTATCTTCCTTTCTTTCTGTAATGTGGACAGAGTTTTTAACTGGCTTATGTTAAATCATTTCAAATTAAAACCTTCAAAAAGCTGAGGGCATGATTTAAAGGAGGAACAGTAAGTATTTGCATGGGAACACCACCTTCTAGCCATGGGTGGTACGGTGTTGCAGCGGTTAGCATTGTTGCCTCACAGCACAGGTTCAATTCCCGAACCTTTTGGTTTGGGTCACTGTCTGTGTCCTGTGTGCAGTTTACACATTCTCCCCATGTCTGCGTGTGTTCGGGTGCTCCGGTTTCCTCCCACTCCAAAAATGTGCGGGTTAAGTGGATTGGTCATGCTAAATTGCCCCTTACTCTCAGGGGGACTGGCTAGGGTAAATATATGGGGTTATGGGGATTAGGGCCTGAGTGGAACTGTGGTCTGTGCAGACTTGATAGGCCTCATGGCCTCCTTCTGCATGGTAGGATTCTATGACTCGAAGTCTGCACATTCTCTCGCAAACCAGCCTCCCATCCATTGACTCTGTCTACACTTCCTGCTACCTCAGCAAAACATGGAGCATAATTAAGGCCCCCACACAAAGAACAAAGAACAAAGAAAGTTACAGCATAGGAACAGACCCTTCAGCTCTCCAAAACTGCATCGGCCATGCTTTCTGACTGAACTAAATCCCCTACCCTCCTGGGGACTATATCATTTTATTCTCATCCTATTCATGTATTTATCCAAACACCCCTTAAAAGTCACTATTGTACTCACTTCCACTATCTCCCCCAGCAACGAGTTCCAAATATCCACCACCCTCTGTGTAAAAGATCTGCCTTATACATCTCTTTTAAACCTTGCCCCATGCACCTTAAGCCTGTGACCCGAGACATTCTTTCTTCCACCTCCTTCCATCAGGAAAAAGATACAAAATTCTGAGGTCACATATCAACCAATTCAAGAACAATTTCTTCCCTGCTGCTGTCAGACTTTTGAATGGATCTACCTTGCAGTAAGTTGACCTTTCTCTACATTCTAGCTATGACTGTAACACTACATTCTGCACCCTCTCATTTCCTTCTCTATGAACAGTGTGCTTTATCTGTATAGCATGCAAGAAACAATACTTTTCACTGTATGTTAATACATGTGACAATAAAATAAAAGTGCCTGCGTGGATTTCCTCCGGTTTCCTCCCACAGTCCAAAAGACATGCTGGTTAGATGCATTGGCCGTGCTAAATTATCCCTCAGTATACCCAAACAGAGTGTGCCGACAAGGGGATTTTCACAGTCACTTCATTGCGGTTTTAATGTAAGCCTTACTTGTGACACTAATAATAAACCTTCTCTATCACTGATCCTGTCCTGTATTTCTGAATTCTGCCCCAATTGATGCCCACCTCCTGTCTGCCTCAGGTTGGGATACAGATGCAGTGGTTGAAGACTCTGTTGTGCAGGTACTTTTGCTCTCAATGAGTCTTTATTATTCTGCTCTATTTTCACACCATAACAATTAACCTGAAAAACTGGAGGCGACTATCACCCAGAGATAAAGTCAGAGGCATGAAAATAACTGTAGGAACAGAGAGACCTCATCATTCAGCGAGCCTGTGACCTTTTCCCAAGCACAAAAACCTAATTAAATAAATCTGATAAGCTCGAGTTTTCTGTATGTTTGGAAATGATTAGGGGAAAATTTCAATATTTGTTAATGTTGCAACACCTGCTGTCTCCTTCCTGCAAACCCGATAGACAGCTGCTCTCTGATTCTCTCCGTCCTGTTTCCTTTACCCGATGTCTATCCATTTCCCTCCACCTACACTATAATTTGAGTTCTGCAGGCAACAACTTGCATTTAAGTAGCATTTCAAACAGAGTAACACACCCTGAGACTCTTCACCAGAGTGCAGCTAAACAAAATTTGGCACAGAGTGAACAAGGCTGTGTTACATGATCAAAAGCTGAGTCGGAGAGGTAAGTATCAAGGAGTGTCTTCAGGGAAGAGGGATAGAGAGACCAAGACATTTAAAAAGACAATTGCAGAGCTTAGAACCTAACAAAGTCAAAGAGTCATAGAGAGTCAGCATGGAAATGGACCCTTCGACCCAATTCATCCATGTTGACTAGGTCTCCCAAACTGAACTTGTCCCATTTGCCTGTATTTGGCCCATATCCTCAAAACATTTCCTATCCATGTACCTGTCCAATTAAATATTGTAATTATATCCGCATCCACCACCAGATGTGGCAGCCCGTTCCATATACGCACCACTCTTCGTGTGAAAAAGTTGCCCCTCAAGCCTCTTTCAGATCTTTCCTCTCTCACCTTAAACCTATGCCCTCTAGTTTTGGCCTCCCCTGTCCTCGAGGAAAAAATCTTGGTTGTTCACCTTCTCTATGCTCCTCATGATTTTAAAAGCCTCTGTAAGGTCACACCTCAGCCTCCTATGCTCCAGGGAAAAAAAAAGTCCCAGCCTCTCTTTATAATTCAAACAATTAATGAAGGTTTGACCGACAGTGTTTGAGCAATGAGAATCACAAGAGACCAAAATTGGAGACACATTGAGATCCTGAAGGAATTGAGGGCCGGAGGTCACAGAGGTCAGACGGGCAAGGCCATGGAGGGAGTTGATCAAAAGGTGAGAATATGGTTGAAACGGGGTGTCAATGTAAATCAGAAAGTGCAGAAGGAATGCATGATTGGGATTGGGTACAAGTTGGGATAGGAACAGCAGAGTTTACAATGAGCTGAATTCTACGAAGGGTGAAATGGTGGAGATCAACGGGAAGAGCTTTGGAATATGATGTTGAGGGGTCACAAAGGCAGGGATTAGAGCTTTCAGCATCTGGTCCACTGAGACAGGGGTGGAGTCAGGAAATGTATTGGTGGTGTAGCCAGGTGGCCTTAGACATGGGACAGATATGAGTCAGGAACTCATCTCAGTATTACACCAATGTTGTGAAAAGTCTGGTCCAGCCTCAGTGATGTGTGCAGTTGGTGGCTGGCAAACAAGCATGCTGGTGGGGCCCAAAGTTGCTGATTTTTATATTTCCAATCCTCAGTGAAATGAAATTTCTGCTAATTCAGCTAAATATTGAATGTTGGACAAGCATCACGACAAATCAGAGAGATTGATTCCAGAGATGAAGGGTTTGTCATATGAAGAGAGATTGAACAGTTTAGGCCTATACTGTCTGGAATTTAGAAGAATGAGGGCTTTCAGATTGAGGTGTACAAGATGATAAAAGGTGTGGATAAAATAGACATGGAGCAGTTGCTTCCTCTTGTGGAGCACTCTAGGTCAAGAGGTCATAGTCTTAGGAGAAGGGGTAGCAAATTTATAACAGAGTTGGGGAGACATTACTTCTCCTAAATGGTTGTGAAGCTATGGAATTCGCTACCCAAAGTGCAAGAGATGCTGGGACAGTGAGTAAATTTAAGAAGTTAGATGGATTTTTAATTGGTAATGGGTTGAAGGGTTATTGGGAAAAGGCAGGAAAATGGGGATAATGATCAAATGGCACAGTGGACTTAATGGGCCAAATGGCCTAACTCTGATCCTATATCCTATGATCTTATGAAGTTATAAGAGTGAATGGTGATGGGGGAATATTGTTGGGGAGGGGGAGTGGTGGGACGGGAGGGGAGAGGGTACAGTCAAGTAACTTGGCAGTTAGATAGAGTTGGATTTCACCAACAAAGATGTGAAACTTGACCTCCAGTAATAACTGCGCAGCTTTTTTATGTATTCTAGTAGCAATTACAGAGCTGATGCAATGTGAGCCAGATGAATCAGTATTGTGGGGGAGTCTGTTCATTTTAGAAATGAGTTTTCCATTTTAAAATCACCAGAATTGTTATATATGCCTTGTCCCTGTCAGGCAAGGAGGAAATGGTCGAGTAAGGGAACCATGGTGTACTAAAAAATTTAATTCGCTGGTTAAAAGGAAAAAGGAGGCTTATGCCAGGGTGAGGCTTGAAGACTCAGTTAGTGCATTGGATAGCTATAGATTAGCCAGGAGAGAGCTAAAGAGTGAGTTGAGGAGAGCTAAAAGGGGACACGAGAAGACTTTGGCTGATAGGATCAATGAGAATCCTAAAGCTTTCTTTAGATATTTTAAGGATAGAAGATTGGTTAGGGCAAGATTAGGGCCAGTCAGAGACAGCAGTGGGAAGTTGTGCATGGAGCCTGAAGAGATTGGAGAAGCACTGAACAAATATTTCTCTTCGGTATTCACGCAGGGAGATGTAAATGTAGTTGTGGAGAACACTGGGATACAGGGTTGTAAACTGGATAGTATTGAAGTAGATAAGGAGGAGGTGCTAGATATTCTTGAGGGTTTGAAAATAGATAAGTCCCCTGGGCCGGACGGGATTTACCCTAGGATTCTCTGGGAGGCAAGAGAGGTGATTGCAGAGCCTTTGGCTCTGATCTTCAGGTCGTCGTTGGTTACGGGTGTGGTTCCGGAGGACTGGAGGATAGCGAATGTGGTCCCATTGTTCAAGAAAGGGAAGAGAGACCTTCCAGGGAATTATAGGCCAGTGAGTCTTACTTCTGTTGTGGGCAAAGTATTGGAGAGAATTATTAGGATAGGATTTATAGTTATTTAGAGAGAAATGAATTGATTGGGGATAGTCAGCATGGTTTTGTGAAGGGTAGGTCATACCTTACTAACCTTATTGAGTTTTTTGAAAAAATGACCAAAGAGGTGGATGGGGGTAAGGCAGTTGATGTGGTATATATGGACTTTAGTAAGGCGTTCGATAAGGTGTCCCATGGAAGGCTTCTGCAGAAAATGCAGATGTATGGTATTGAGGGTGATTTAGCTAATTGGATTAGGAATTGGCTAGCAGATAGAAGACAGAGGGTGGTGGTTGATGGGAGATATTCATCGTGGAGTTCGGTTACAAGTGGAGTACCTCAGGGATCTGTTTTGGGGCGCCTGCTGTTTGTAATTTTTATAAATGATCTGGATGAGGGTATTGAAGGATGGATTAGTAAATTTGCAGATGACACCAAAGTCGGAGGAGTGGTAGATAGTGAAGAGGAGTGTTCTAGTTTGCAGAGAGACTTGGACAAGTTGCAGAGCTGGGCCGAGAGGTGGAAAATGGAGTTTAATGCGGAAAAGTGTGAGGTAATTCACTTTGGCAGGAATAACAAATGTGTAAGAGTATAGGGCTAATGGTAGGACTCTTAATAGTGTTGATGAACAGAGGGATCTTGGTGTATGTGTGCATAGATCCCTGAAAGTTGGCAATCAAGTCGATAAGGTTGTTAAGAAGGCATACGGAGTCTTAGCTTTATTGGTAGGGGGATTGAATTTCGGAGCCGCAACGTCATGTTGCAACTGTACAAAACTCTAGTGCGGCCGCACTTGGAGTATTGTGTGCAGTTCTGGTCCCCACATTATAAGAAAGATGTGGAGGCATTGGAGAGGGTACAGAGGAGGTTTACCAGGATGTTGCCAGGTATGGAGGGCAGGTCTTATGAGGAGAGGCTGAGGGATTTGAGGTTGTTTTCGTTAGAAAGAAGGCGGCTAAGAGGAGACCTGATTGAAACATATAAGATGATTAGAGGTTTAGATAGGGTGGACAGTGATAGCCTTTTTCCTCGGATGGAAAAAGCTAGCACGAGGGGACATAGCTTTAAATTAAGGGGTGGTAGTTATAGGACGGATATCAGAGGTAGGTTCTTTACCCAGAGGGTGGTTAGAGTATGGGATGCCCTGCCTGCGGCAGTTGTAGATGCGCCAAGTTTGGTGGCGTGTAAGAGGTTAGTAGATAAGTTTATGGACGAAAAGGGAATGGTTTAGTTTCGAGGGTCATTGCTTTTTCCTAATTGGTTGGCGCAACATTGAAGGTCGAAGGGCCTGTTCTGCACTGTAATGTTCTATGTTCTATGTTCTATATCTCCATACCTTCTCAGCGCATTTTCTTTGGGGTTTTTGTTTGTCTGCAGTTGTCTATTTTCAGCATCCCCTCCACCCAGGACTATTGCTGGAGTACAGATGGCTCTCTTGTACCTCATCCAAGTAGGTATGCCTCATGACTGAACTGAAATAATGAATATATGACAGTAGAAAGAATCACAGTCAAAACATTCTCACTCTGCACCTAACCGTGCTGTACCTGACAGATGGTTTAATGCTCATTTCTGCCTTTGTTAGCCCTGGATTCAACTATTTCAACCTTCTCCTCTTCTACACACCACAGACTTGAGCTAATCCAAAAATCTGGTGCCTAGTTTCCTGTTTCACATCAAATTCCATTCACTCTTTGCTCACTGACTTACATATGTTCCATTGACATGTCTTAATCATAAAGTTCATTTTCTTGTTTTCGAATCCCTCCTTTCTCTCCCTATCTCTGTAACATCCTATTTTTTTTTCCAATTCCCTCCTATCCACGGTCCCTAAATGATTCCGTTTTTATACCTGTGCCGACGATCCAGGTTAAGACAAATTCTGTAAGATCAAAGCTCGTTTGCATTCTGTTAATCTGTAAATCATTATTTAATTCCCTGAAAATTTCTCACTATAACAGTTTATTCAATCAAGCAGCAATCCAGTCATTCTCAGACACAGCCAATTAGTTTGCACTCCAAAAGCAAAACCTCAGTTGTTCCTTTTCTGACATTTTGCTTTGTGAGAACGTTGCCAAGTATTTTCTCAGTAGAGATTTATCAGTAGTTTGTTATTGCTCCAGATATTGCTTGCCAGTTTGCCCTTTTGAATACACTTTGGGCCCAGGTCCTATGTTACTTCACTGCACATCATTTCTGAAATTAGGCAGTAGTTGTTGGTGTGCTAGAGGCTATTGGAGGAATCAACATGGAAATGGATTATGTTGTGACATGATTCCTAGTTGGGGCCACTGGGTTGTAATTAAAAAATGTCAGCACAACTTGAGTTCTTCGCCCTTCTCTTTGGACCCTCCAAGCATCAGCGCACCTCTCAATTGTCTCGGGCATTCAACAACATTTTTCATTTATACAGCACCTTTTATCATAGTGAGGCTCCCAAGATGCATCACGGGAACATTATCAAACAAAATTTGATGCAAAGTCACAAGGAAATATTAGGACAGGCAACTAAAATCCTGATTAAAGAGCTAGGTTTTCAGGAATATTTTAAAGGAGAGAATGCTAGAGTTTGGGGCTTAGGTAGCTGAAGGCAGGCCAGCAAAGGTGGATTGATTAACACAGATGATGCACAGGAGGTTGGAATTGGAGAAGCACAGAGATTTGGAGAGTTGTAAGGATGGAGGAGGTTACAGAGCTAGAGAGGGATGAGGCCACAGAGGAATCTGAAAACAAGAGTAAGAATATTACATCTGAGGCATTGTCAGACTTTGGCATCAATGTGCTTTAGTGAGAATAGGAGCAATGGGTGAATGGGACTTTTGCAAATTAAGATATGGGCAACTGACTTAAGAGAGCACATGGAAAATGACAAATATTCTCCAACCAATGCTAAAGCTGATCAGCACTGTGGGTGACATAAGTTGGGTGATTTTGGTGTTAACCCCATCACCATTTACCATTTTGGAAGACCAACCACCCCATCCATTCTGCTCCCAAGAATTCCCATCATCCTTCATCACTATGGTTTCCAGTTTGGTCTCCACACTGTGTTGGACCCCGGTATGGTCCCATTTCTACCAAGTTGCTAAAATCTTGACTTCATTCCCTTCTCATCCCAGAAAACAAAAACTAGTTCTTTTCCTCTTTCACTAGTATGGCTCTGTCCCAAATGTCAGCTTACTCCTGCCAGATCACCCTGTGTGCTTCTTAGTAAATAAAGGCACCAGGGGATTAGCAGTAATGTCTTCTGGCTTGGTATACAGCAGAATCTGGCAGCACCTCTACAAGGCACATTTTCTATTTTCTATGTTTCTATCTTTTATGTTACTATGAATTCATCAAGATTCCTTAGGCAGCATCTTCCAAACTTACAATCACTAACATCTAGAAGGACAAAGGCAGTTGATGTCTGAGAACACCATCACTTGGAGATTTCTGTCCAAGTCACTTACTGTCCTGACTTGGAAACATATTGGCTGCTCATTCACTGTCACTGGGTCAGAATCCTGGAAGTCCCTCCCTAACAGTACTGTGGGTGTACCTACACCGAATGGATTGCAGCAGTTCAAGAAGGTGCTCACCACCATTCTTTGAGGGGCAATTAGTGATGGTAATAAATTCTGGCAGAGCCAGTGGTGCCCTACGTCCCTAATGTAACTTCTAAAAATCTCAGAAAGGACAAAAGCAATAGTGGGATGAAGACATTTCTTAAATCTCCCCATCGCTTCCAAGTCACATACCATCCCAGATTGGGAATATCCCCAGCCATTTCTTCACCATTGGGTCATCATTCTGGAAAGTTGTACTGCACAGCAGGGCGGGAGTCCCCTCATCGCTCTGACTTCAGGTACTCGAGAGAAAAATGGGCAATTAGTGATTGGCAATAAATGCTGGCGTGGCCATCGAGGGGCCATATGCTGCCAATGAATTTTATTAGCCTATACATTTCAGAAACCTATACCCCAAAATAGATGCAAAAATTAACAACTTAGTTCTTACAAAGGAAGCTGTTTCCCCTGTTCAAAATCTATGAAGTTATTTTACCTGGAAACATAGAGGAGAGGAGCAGGAGGAGGCCATTCGGCCCTTCGAATCTGCTTCACCATTCATCAGGATCATGGCTGAACATCCAACTAATCCTGCTTTCTTCCCATTGATCCCATTCCCCCCAAGTGCTATATCCAGCTGCCCCTTGAGTGTATTTTTGTTTCAAATACGATAATAGATTCTGGAACTAAAACAGTAAAATGCTGGAAAATCTCAGCAGGTCTGACAGCATCTGTGGAGAGAGGATAGAGCCAACACTTCGAGCGTGGATGACCCTTCATCAGAACCGTTTCAGATTCCAACATCCGCAGTATTAGATTAGATCTGGAACTATTAGACATGGGGGTGCAGTGAGCGGGGTGGGGCGGGGGGAGCAATATGATTTTATTTTGTCAATATTGCTCAGGTATATTTGGGGACCTGTGTGTGTTTTTTTTCGCGTGCCGGTTGGGAGACAATTGCTCGCTTGGGTTTAGGGAGTGTCCCTCTCTCCTGCTTTTGTTTTTTGTCTCTCACTTTCGACGCCTGTGGGCTAGTGATGTTCACACTCAGCGGGGTTGTTGACATCGGAGACTGTGAATGTATTTCATTCTGAGGCGGAGAGAAGTGAGGGAAAGTGAGCGCTGGAACTGCAGCTGCGAGGCAGTGTCAGTCTCTTAAGCTGCCCGCAATGGAACACGGATCATTCAGAGTTGGGGCTGTGGGGGATCCAGTGGAAAAATCCTTGATCCAGGTTTAGTACCGCGTTGCTGTTCGAGATGGGGAATTAGGCAGAAGAGAATGAATCTCCCCTTCTCCCCAGGACGCCCGCGCCGCCTTCAGCTGATTAATGGGTT
Organism: Sphyrna mokarran; assembly: GCA_024679065.1. Classification (NCBI taxonomy): domain Eukaryota; kingdom Metazoa; phylum Chordata; class Chondrichthyes; order Carcharhiniformes; family Carcharhinidae; genus Sphyrna; species Sphyrna mokarran. Next base: position 12,442,448 of record JAGIQG010000026.1, on the reverse strand, counting down.
GTTGTTGAATGATTTATTAATTATTTTAAATTGCAATCAATGGGAGCAGTCAGCCTGTTAGAATTTAAGCCCGTTTAAAAACACCTCTATCTAGCAAGGAGCTGAGATTTCTGATCAGGTCTTGACCCTAGTCGGAGCTGAACCATTTCTGAGCTGAAAATCGCCAATTTATCCCCTCCCCAAAGAAATATTTAATTCGGGGATACAATAGATGTCATTTTTAACAGAATCTGGACTTAACCTTTTTAAACAAACCCTGCTGTGGCTGTAAGTAAACTGCTTTTTTCAAAGAAAGTTTTATTTAACTTTTGAAATATTTAAAGACATTTTTCTCAAGACAAATTGGGAATTATTCTGATTCTACTTCGATTAAATGTTCCCAACTCATCAGTATGTGAAGCCTCTTAATAATTCACCTTCACGTTAAAAACGTTGCATTTAATCGGTTTCACAATCTTTCTTCATATCCTGTAATATATGAATTGAAATCGAATTATAAATTCAGATTGGTCTTTAGATCTCGGTATTATTGATATAAAAATGATGGGGATGTCCTAAGGTTTAAAAAGACTGCGTTTGAATCTGAACTTTCAGAACCCAGGCTAATGGACAGCGACTGAATTCGAACCCAGCCTCTTTATTCAGGCTTATTCGGAATTGCCCCATCTTTCCTTCCGTTTGAAATATTGGAAACAGAAAGGGATCAATTGGCCCCTTTTAAACATCACTTCAGCGTTTAACCAGGGCTCCGCTTCATTCCAGCCCACTCCTGGAGCACTGACTGCAGTGAAGGTGCACCAAGCGGCGAACTTCCAGCCACTTCTCTCCCTGCCTCCCCACTTTTCCAAATCCACCTCATCCCTTCCACCTCCCATGGAGCCGCTGAAATGTTCCGCTCTGGTCCGGGAAGGGGTAGGGACTGCCAAACCTCCCAAGCACCTATGGAGGCAACCGAGGACCCACATCAAGATCAAGCAGAGATTCTACTCGGACACAGAGAGGTACATGTACCACCGAGCTCTGGACAACTTTCAGACCCTGGAGAACGGCGGCAGACCCGGACTGAAGAAGCCGCGGATGTCCTGGCCCACCTCTTTTCATGGGTTCAGACGGTAAGTGGGGAAACGGGGGATTCTGGAAATAAAATCCAAATGTGGAAACAGAAGTTCCATCCCTTAGAAAAAGAGACATTATCAGTGTAGACTTTGTATATGTACATGCTGGGAGAAGGGGGAGAGTAGGTGGATGTTTGTGTGTGTGATTATCACACACTCCATTACATAAGACACCAGATATCCATCTTTATATTAAGAAAGTGAAGGATTCCAGCTTTATGTTCCAAGGCGAGATATCTATATCAAACCCCTATGGACAGCTTCAATTCCTTTCCCTCTCACTGATGTTGTTGATCACACTCAATGACTCTCAGTGCAACAAGAGTGATATATAACAGCATAGAGTAGACTTCTGACTGTTCCATCAGGTTTTATAGACACTGCTTGTTTTATCATTGTTTAGCTAACCACACATCTTTTTGATAATGGATGGATTGGTGTGGAAGTATTCTGGGGGGGGTGAGGGAACACATTTACTGGTGAGGGCAGCATACAAAAATCGAATACTGGAGATGTGAAAAGATGGTTGTTTGTCTTTTGGGATTATAAACCTTCCTTTAAGAGATTACGCTTGTTGGCAAAGTCCATGATGGGGTTGAATGTACATGAGTTGCAAAACAAGGCAACATGGTGGGTGAAACTGAGTGGGTGGAGTAGGTTTGATCCTGTGAAAGACCTTTTCTCTTACCTTTCTCCTTCATGTTTAGTCATTCAAAATCAAGAACTCCTGTCAATCCTTCAAGGTTAACTTGGGAGGGTGAGGGGGTGAAAAATTTAAGGGCAGTGTCACTACAAATGGAATATCTCTAATGATGAGGATGTCTTGGGAGCCATTTTGATTGAGTCACCTTGTTGGAATTGGAGGGGAGGGGGGCAGTGGTGGGATGATGATATTGATGGCGGATTAAGGCACCAGTTCCATTTTACATTGCCATAATTTCCTGGTAACTTGACACTATGGGGGTTAATTCAAGCTGATTTTATTGTTGAACTATGAGCATGAAGCTCTGGTGAAAAGCTCAGACTGAATCTTACCAATCCTGGTGGAACGGCTCAGGAAATTCTCTTTCGCCTTCAGTTTATTTCCTAAGTGGTGCCTGATTGCGCAGTTTAGTTTTATAAATGGAGTGTTTACAATTCATCCTTCCTCCCCCACAAAGTGGAAACATCTCTGTCTACCTTATCAAACCCCTTTGTAATTTTAAAGACCCCTATTGGATCACCCCTGAGCCTTCCTTTTTTTCTACAGAGGAGTCTATTTATCTTTTCCGAACAAAAATATAACCTCTCATTTCTGTTATTACCCTGTGAATTCTTTTCTGCACCTTCTCCGGTGCCTCTATGGTATTCTTGTAATATGGAGACTGGAACTGTAGAGAGGTGCTTAATGCAACAACATAAAAATGCCCTATTTTCTCTGAATGGATTTTTTGGTTAAACAGTACCTAGTACTTTCTGAGCATTATCCTGATGGTATATGCTATGTTGATAGTTTTATTTATTATTAAGGTGGTGAAGTGACAATTGTGCAGGATTCCACCAAATGTAAGTGGGGTAAATGATAAAGCCAGGGAGATTAAAGCACTGCAGCAAACAGATGAGATTTGTCATTGTCATATCTAAAACACATTCGGCCTTACACATGCACCATTTCGGCCAGTGGATAATCAATCCCACAGAGACGGTGAGAGCAGTTGTACTGATTCATTGTAAAACCAAACAGATTGGTTTCTTGCAGAAAATAACATTTTTTGATTTCTGTACGTGAGTAATTTAAGACTTGGCACGTAGAAAGTGTACTTGGAAAGAACATACAAGTTTAAACCTATGTTTCCAAAGTTTTTGATTCTAAACTCTTCCAAAGAACAAAGAAGAGTACAGCACAGGAACAGACCCTTTGAATTTCCAAGCCTGTGCCAATCATGATACCCTAACTAAACCTTAAAGAACCTTCTGCCCTTACACGGTCCCTATCCCTCTATTCCCTCCCTATTCATATAACATCCAGATGCCTCCTAAATGTTGCAAAAGTGCCAACCTCTGCTACCTTCTCTGGCAGCATGTTCACACCGCTTTCTGTGTGAAAAACATCACCTGTACATCTCCCTTAAACTTTCACCCTCTTATCCTGAAACTGCATCCCCCACCATCCATTCCCCATTCCCCCCCCTGCACATATTTGAGATTTCTGCCCTGTCTATGCCTCTCATAATTTTGTAGACTTCTGTTAGGTCTCCCCTCAGTCTCCGTCTTTCCAGTGAAAGACAGAGGCTGAGGGGAGACTGATAAAGGTCTTTCCTTGCTGCTGTATGCTAATTGATAGAGATTGATAATCATTGTTGGTCAAAAACTCCATTAACGTTGTCTCACATGTCTCATATGATTAACAGGATGGTAGAATAGGAACAAATGAACAATGGTCTTTTATTGTCTAACAATTTGTATGTTTCTTTGTTCAATTCCATTCCTAAAACCTAGGACATCTCCACGCATTTTACACTCAATGAAATACAATGAAGCATAGCCATTGTTGTAATGGAGAAAACACATCTCCTTTACATATGACAAGTAAATCAATGAGGCACTTGGTCAGATGATTTTTTTTTTAGGTCTTTGCTGAGAGACGATATTAACCAGGACTCCAGGGAGAATCTTCAATTAATGCAGTGAAATCTTTCACATCTATCTGAGAGAACAAACACTGACTTGCTTAGACACCACATCTGAGAATGCAACACTCCCTCTGTGTCAGCACCAAGAACCTTAGACTAGATTATGTTCAATTTTTGCTTAAGAACATAAGAACTAAGGGCAGGAGTAGGCCACCTGGCGCCTTGAGCCTGCTCCACCATTCAATAAGATCATGGCTGATCTTTTCGTGGACTCAGCTCCACTTAACTGCCCAGTGCCATGACCCTTACTGTTCAAAAATCTGTCTTTGCCTTAATGAGGTAGCTTCAACTGCTTCACTGGGCATGGAATTTCACAGATTCACAACCCTTTAAGTGAAGAAGTTCCTCCTCAACTCAGTCCTAAATCTGCTTCCCCTTATTTTGAGGCTATGCTCCCTAGTTCTGATTTCACTCGCCAATAGAAACATCTTCCCTGCTCTATTCTCTTCATAATTATACATGTTTTTACAAGATTACCCCCTCATTCTTCTGAATTCCCATGAGTATAGTTCCAGTCTACTCAGCGTCTCCTCATAAGCCAACCCTCTCAACTCCAGAATCAACATGGTGAATCTCATCTTCATCCCCTCTACTGCTTCTCAGCATTTTGGCTAAGGTCAAGTATGAGATCAGGTATAATACCTGTTCTTGTCAGCTTGGATCTGGTAGATCCCTTGTCTGAGAAACATGAATTGAACTGGTTTTTGGAACCAGGAGATGAATAGCCCTGCCTACTCTGCACACCAGCTTAGTAACTCAGATAAAGGAATATATTTTTTAAAAATACGTTAAATTTTCTGAAATGCAACTCAAAACCTATGACTACCCCAGGGAGAGCTACCCCACTAAACCATGGCTGATACGCCAAGCAATACTGACATAGAATTCCCTCCCTCAGATGGAAAGAGCGAAGTTTGGAAAAGTATGAATTTGAGTGCAATGAATCTGTATTTCAAATTGCTTAAGGTTGTGGGGGAAGGAAGACTGTGTAGGATGATTTATTTGCAGCCTTGGAGAAACAAGAGAGGAAAGTTAAGAGGGTTTCTCTGATTTGTGAATCAGAGCAATTGAATAGAGGGTTCAGAGTTGTGACCTCACTCTTGCATACTTAAATTAGCAACCTGTGTCCTCTCTAGTGTAATAACCCACCCCGGCCCACTCACTGCAATTACTGTAATTACAGATATGCAAATAAGATTCGGCTAGGATGACCAGAAATGAATTAAACTGACATCCCAGGTAAGAGCTGGGGGAAATCAAAGGGAAAAATTGCAAAGAGTGTTATTTCAATGTACGAATGCAAATTGTAGGAGAGACTTTTCTACATTGGCAAACTGGGGTTGTTGCTGTAATATGTCTAGAATTGATGTCAAATATACAGCATAGTAACAGGCCATTCAGCTCATGTGCTCCACAGAAACCTCCTCCCAGTTCTCTTCATCTCATCATATTCTTCAGCTTTGCTTCCCCCCCCCCCCCCACCCCCGGCTTCGCTGTGTTTACTCCTGTCTTCCTCAATATATCAGTGTCATTTATCTCAACTGGTTATGGTAATGAGTTCCACAGCCTCCCTTGGTAAACATGTTTCTCATTAATTCCCCACTAGGTTTTGTTAGACTATCTTAGCTGTCCGATCCTATATCTTGTGTCATCCTCACAAGTAGAAATCTAGGACTGAATTTTCCTAGTCCTAAGTACACCTTGGACCCGAGATTGAAAAGCTGACTGGTTGCCTGGAACCCCGTTTCTTTGGATTTTCTTCAGGGGCAAATGGCTGGATGTGGTCCTAATATCACAAAATTCTCCTCGTATTTATAGTTGCAAACCATCTTACCCAGGCTATGCTGCAAAGTCTCTACGGCTTCACTGGGCTTCCTAAATGGAATACCAAATAATGCATACAATGCTCCAGCTGTGAACAAGCTGATGCTTTATAAAAAAACTCTTATTCGCTGTGGCACTTCATGCACTACTTCCAAAACCCAAAATTCTACAGATATTTTCATTTTTCTGGAGCATCCAAATGCAGGCAATTGGGACTAGCTTACTGGTTTTGAAAAACAGGGTGCTATGGACAAGTTGGGTTGAAGGATCTGTTTCCATGCTGTAAACCTCTAAGACTCTATCCTGCTGTGCACTTGAATCAATCGAGGGTTAAAGTGGTTTTTCGTCCGCCCTCACTCCAGGAAAGATTACCTTGTTGGGTGTGCTGGATAACTGGGTAGTTGGTCCCCTGTGCTCTTCTCTAATGCCTGCCTACAAGTTTTGTCATGGTCAGACTGTGATACTATCCAACTCCACAACAATCTCTGCATTCCCTCTGGTGCTGAAACGTATAGTGTAGCCTCTGTCACTTCAATGGCCAGTCTTCATGCTTAATGAGAGTCAATGATTTCCACAGCCTATTTATAGGCATTACACATGACTTGTCTGGTTGCCACGCTACCAGAAGGATGTGGAGGTTTTGGAGTGGGTACAGAAAAGATTTACCTGGATGTTGTCTTGTATGGGGGCATTTTATAGATGCACCATAGAAAGCATTCTTTCTGGTTGTATCACAACTTGGTATGGCTCCTGCTCTGCCCAAGATTGCAAAGAACTATAAAAGCTCATGAATGTAGCCCAATCCATTATGCAAATCAGCATCCATTGACTCAGTCTACCCTTCCCGCTGCCTTGGCAAAGCAACCAGTGTAATTAAGGACCCACGCACCCTGGATATTCTCTCTTTCATCTTCATTGGGAGAAAGGTACAAAAGTATGAGGTCACATACCAATCGATTCAAGAACAGCTTTTTCCCTGCTGCCATCAGACTTTTGAATGGAATTAACTTGTACTAAGTTGATCTTTATCTACACCCTAGCTATGACAGTAACAATACATTCTGCACTCTTTTGCTTCCTTCTCTATGAATGGTATGCTTTGTCTTCATAGTGCGTAAGAAACAATACTTTTCACTATGTTAATACACGTGACAAGAATAAATCAAATCGTTAACTACGAGGAGAAGTTGAACAAACTTGATTTGTTCTCACTGGAACAATGGAGGCTGAGGGACGACCTGATAGAAGTCTACAAGATTATGAGAGGAATAGATAGAGTGGATAGTCAGAAGTTTTTTTCCAGGGTGGAAGAGTCAATTACTAGAGGGCATAGGTTTAAGGTGTGTGGGGCAAGATTTAAAAGAGATGCATGAGGCAAGTTTTTACACAGACAGTGCATACCTGGAACTCACCGCCGAGGGAGATAGCGGAAGCAGATATACATAGAACATTACAGCACAGTACAGGCTCTTCAGCCCTCGATGTTGCACCAACCTGTGAAACCAATCTAAAGCCCATCTAACCTATGCTATTCCAATATCATCCATATGTTTGTCCAATGACCATTTAAATGCCCTTAATACTGGTGAGTCTACTACTGTTGCCTGCAGGGCACTCCACACCCTTACTGCTCTCTGAGTAAAGAACCTACCACTGACATCTGTCCTATATCCATCATCCCTCAATTTAAAGCTATGTCCCCTTGTGCTAGCCATCTCCATCTGAGAAAAAAGGCTCTCACGATATTGTGAACTGAAATTAGGAAATATAAAATTTTATTTCTCATACAATAATGTAAAAACCCTTTAATTAACTCTTTACTTTTGAAATTCAATCTTCCATTCTTTTTTTTTGAAGATATATATCTTTTGAGATGAGGGATAAGTGACTTTTCAAGGACATCTGGGCAAATGCATGAACAGGATAGAAATAGAGGGATATGGTCCACGGAGGGTAGGTTTTAGTTCAGTCAGGTAGCATGATCAGTGTAGGCTTGGGGAGCCAAAAGGCCTGTTCCTGTGCTGTAATTTTCTTTGTTCTCTGTACCCAAAGTGACACATACATACGTACAAATATGCATTCACGTCGACATTTATTCGTCTCTTTTTTCAGCCTCTATTCTGTGCAGTTCGTGCCTGGATTACACTTTCCAATGATGAATCTAGGTCCCATTATCCAATGCACATGAATTCAGATAGATATTACTGAATGCTCACACTGTCCTTTTTCTCCTTGCTTTTTATCTCTAATATTCATGACAAAGAATACTGGGTGAAATATCTGCTTTTCATGCAGATGGATTGATAGATTTAATTACAATATGAATCCATGCATATTACTGGCAATTTTCTGACCCCAGGTTGCAGATTTGTAAGCACTTGCATCTAAATGACATTTACACCTCAAAATCAGATAAAATAACTGAGATTTGCAGATTTAGGACAGATCAGTCAGCAACAATCACGACCATATTCCAGACTCTCAGGAGGAATACCTTGGGAGAGCAGTTGAATATTTAACATTTTTCACATTGCCAAGTATTTGAACTAGAATTTTCTAGTTCAGAAAAGGCCATTCGCTTATTGTGCTTTCAAACAGTGTCCAGTTATAGGCCCAGTCACCTGCTCCTTTCCCCTTCTCCCTGAAATCTTTTTCCCTTCAAGTGATTTATCCATTTCCCCTTTGAAAGTTATTGTTAACTTTTACAGATGCACCATAGAAATCATTCTTTCTGGTTGTATCACAGCTTGGAATGGCTCCTGCTCTGCCTAAACTGTAAGAAATAACAAAAGATCATGAATGTAGCCCAATCCATCATGCAAACCAATCTCCTATCCATTGATTCTGTTTACACTTCCTGCAGCCTCAGCAAAACAGCCAGTATAATTAAGGACCCTACGCACCCTGGATGTAATCCTCTTCCATCGGGGAAAAAAGATACCAACCAACTCAAGAATAATTTCTTCCCTGCTATCATCAGACTTTTGAATGGATCTACTTGGCATTAAGTTGATCTTTCTCTACACCCTAGCTATGACTGTAACACTACATTCTGCACTCTCATGCTTCCTTCTCTATAAACAGTATGCTTAGTCTGTGTCCCGCGCAAGAAACAATATTTTTCACTGTATGTTAATACATGTGATAATAATAAATCAAATAATAAAAAAAATTGAATCCACTTTAGTCATCACAGTGTATTCTGGGTCACAACAGTTCACTGCATTAAAAAAACCTCCTCCTTTCTCCTCCTTTGTCAATTATCTAAAATCTGTGTCCTCTGTTTACTAACTCTCCCTCTCAATGGAAGCCATTTTTCCCTTTTGATACAATCCCCCTCAAGACCGAGGACGTTTAAAAAGAAATTGAAACTTCCAGTTACTGATTGCAAAGGACAACATGACAAGATTATACATTTAAAAACCTTTATTGTAATAAATGACTTTTCACTACTGACTAAACACTATCTTTGTAGACAATTTATGTTTTAAGTTACAGAAATGGATGTTCACCTTTTATTCCCTCCACAGAATTAGATTAATTGGAGCAAACAATACACAGTTGTTACCAATTTCCAACAGGTTCACATATCCTCGTTTTGCCAAATTGTTAGATGGCTGCAGTAGGCATCTCTTTGACTAGAGGCTATGTATGACCTGTCTCTGGCCGTGGTATTTTACAAAGCTAAGCAGCCTTTACTGCCAGCTGATCATACAGAACAGCTATCTTTCTCACTGATATTCATTGATTTGAAGGGAAGCCTGTAACCTTGTCTCAAAAATAGCTTCCTCTGCACTCTTCCTCATGACAATGAGAATCACATGGGCCTTGTACCTAGGTAGGAATGGTAATTAGCTATTCTTGAGAGCCCAACTATTGTTCATCTTCGAATGAAATGGACAGTTTAATGCACAACTGTTGACACTCTTAATACTTTCTTAATACTTTTCTGGGAGTTTGGAGACTCAGTCTATCCACTGTTAGCACACAGGTTGCTGACATTGTCTTCAAGCATCACCTTCTTCTCAGTAGAACAATCTAAGCTTTTCTTTGATCTCCAATAATCAAACCACCCAGACTTACAGCCAGGCAATGGTCTAGTGGTATTATTGCTGGATGATTAATCCAGAAACTCAGCGAATGTTCTGTGGTCCGTGTTCAAATCCCGCCATGGCAGATGATGGAATTTGAATTCAATACAAAACATTGGGAATTAAGAATCTACTGATCGCCATGAAATCATTGTTGGAAAACCCCATCTGGTTTACTAATGTCCTTTAGGGAAGAAAATCTACCATCTTTACCTGGTTTGGCTTACATGTGACTCCAGAGCCACAGCAACATAGTTGATTCTCAGTTGCCCTCAGAACAAGGGCATCAGGGGATGGGCAATAAATGCTGGCCAGCCAGTGAAGCCCATGTCCCATGAATAAAAAGAACTGCATATATACACAGGATACTCTTCATTTTCATTTAAATTTAAAGATATACTCCCCAAACAAAACAATCTTTGAAACATCATCACTAAAACATTCTCTATTCTATAAAAAAGATCCTTAATAATTTTAAATACCTCCATTTGATCTCCCCTTGATCTTTCCTGCTGTAAGGAGACAACCCCAGTTCCCCCCATCTCTTTGCAAAGCTGCAATTCTGCATCCCTGGTCCCATTCTCTTACACGTTCTCATTATCCCTCTTAAAGTGCAAAGTGTAGAGCTGGATCCAATACTCCAGCTGGGGCCAAGCCAGTGATTTCGAAAGAATGAAACCTTAAGAAGCTTCACTTGTGTTTGACCATCTGTGGTCAGAAAGCAACAGCTGGGATGCTAACTACAAACAGGATGCAGTAACTATGTGCAACTGTGTAACAATATGGTGTGAAAATGGGAGGATTCAGCTATTCCCAGCACTCTGTTGGTTGTATACAAGAGACTTTGATGTTTGCACTTGCAAAACAAATTAAAGAGACATCAGTTAGCAAACATTTTTTTTTTGTTTTATTTGCAAATACACTATGATTAATCTCACCACACCAAACTAATCATCAGTGCTTGGATAACCTTAAAGCTCCTGGGCTTAGTCCCAGATGGCGTGTTTACCCATTGGAAAAACCTGAAATTAATTTTATTTATTGCTCTATTTAAACTTGATTTTTATACTTGGAGGCATGAAGGGAAAAAGGGACTGTTTTAATTGTGTTTCTGTTCAAATTATTTCCCCAGAAAATCACAGCTTCCATCGCTGTAACATCCTAAAACATCTCAAGGTGCTTCAAGGAGCAAAGAAAATTTAACAGCAACCTGTATGAGAGATTGGGCGGCACAGGGCACAGTGGTTAGCATTGCTGTCTCACAATGCCAGGGACCAGGGTTCAAGTCCAGCCTTGGGTTGCTGTCAGTGTGGAGTTTGCTCGTTCTCCCCATTTCTGCGTGATTTCCTCCAGGTGCTCCAGTTTCCTTCCACACTCCAAAGATGTGTAGTTTAGGTTGGTTGGCCATGATAATTTGACCCTAGCACCAGCGGGATTAGCAGCATAAATATGAGGGATTACGAGAATAGGGCCGGGGGTGGGATTATGGATGTGAAGACTCAATGGGCTGAATGGCCTCCTTCTGCACTGTAGGATTCTATGATAATTAAGACAGGTGACTGTAGCGAAGGTGGGTAGAGTTGTAAATTGGGAGGTAGGAAGTTAGAATTTGATGTTACTAAAATTGTAAAATGCTAGGGGGCTGGGGGTTGGGGCGAAGGGGTGCATTGCGTGGTCTTGTTAAAAGATGTTGCTTTTTCTGTGTTTAGAGATTTAAAATGCAAGTACACAGAGAGCCCAGAGTGAAACATTTATACCGAGAGGCCAAACAATAGTTTTTACTAAAACAGTAAGCTTTTGAATTTAGCCAATCATTTTGAATCAGGCATTTAGATACTAAAAACCTATTAAATTTAAATCTGATGGTTTTGACAACCTAGAACCAATCCTACTATGGGAAATATTGAGATGTCATCACGGGTTTGAAAGAAGGGGGCAGTGGGTCAAAGACGTAGAGCAACTGACGCTTGCCAGAGCTATCAGCTCAGCTCTCTTGTGACAGAGAATTGCTGGCTCTTGTACTTCGTCTATGTCTTATAGAGAGCACCATCTAGGTAGCAAAGGTACTAAAGAAGTTCCGGGCAGAAGAATCAACAGACAAAACCCAGAATGTCCGGAAGGCACACAACCTGGTTGTGATTTAGAGATGACTAAATTTATTCTTGTTAATGAGTGAGAAATGTATTTATTTGAACAACGTTCCATTAGAATCTTGTTTCATTCAGGAATAGTTAATAGTTAGAAGGGGTTTATTTGCTTTGTTAATCGTTCAGTTAATTTGCTCACTGTTAAGTTATGCGTTGATTTTACAGAGTACACCAGAGATTTATTTTGTATTTAAGTGCTAGTAGTTGCTGAACAGCAGGTCACACCACTTGTCACACACTTTTTACGGATTATAGGGCAAGGTACTCCTTTTTGGTGTTTTGGTACTTGAAAGGGAATCAACTTCCATTTTATAACAGTGGCTAAAAGCTTTATTAAGAGAGGGAATTGCAGAGCTTATGCCTTGAAGCATGGCCACCAATGATAGAGCAATGAAAAGTAGAAGTGTACAAGAGCCCAGAATTAGACTGATGATGTGAAAATGTGTGATCTTACTGATGGAGATGATGATGGGTCGCCAGTGTTGCAAATGGTTTGATTCAGCCTGAAATGGTGGCAAGGGAGAGGGATGGAGTTGTGAACAGTGTCATAAGTTACTCACGACAGCTCTGATTGCCTCTAAGCGTGTCACGCACTGGAGCTAATGTTGCCTCACTTTCCTTCGGGAATTGACAAATCACGACAATTTCACTGAGGGCGTCGAGTTGTGTGATTGGATATAACGCAACATATGTATAGATGAAAGGCCATTCAGAATCCACCCGCAATGACTTGTTAAATTGTTAGTTGAGCACTCAAGCTCAAAGCAACAACTGTTGACTAATTCTCCTGCATATTATTGATACCACTGTGATTTTCCTTTTGATGTTGTGTGAGAAATACTTAGATATTTAGTTGCATTAGCTCATGCCCTGAAACCCAGGCCTTTTGGGTTTTATTGTGTAAATTAGAAGGCTGCATTGAAATGAGTATTTCATTTCTGTCCTTTTTCATATTGCTGACTGAATTACAATGCATCTTGTTGCATTGTGAGGGTGATGATTGTGTGACAGGTCGATTTGCCAGACATTGAGCCAACTATTCACAGAAATCGCAATAAAGTGTTTAAACTGGAACTGTGGTTTTGTTCTCATCATTTCCACGGGCCCAACAGCCAAGAATAACAGGGTGGTGAGTGGCGGGGGGGTGTTGTTTGGCCCCTAATTTGCCCCCTTCAAACACTTTTCCCCACCCACTGGTTGTTGCCACAGGATAAAGTGGACACATGCATGCGTACACACACACACACACACACACCAAGTGTCTGGAGACCTTGTGACACCAATATCCCTGTTGGCGGAAGATTTCCATATTTGTATCTTTGCATTGTTGCACCCAAGTGCGATAACAATTTTCAGTAGAATGTGCCAGAGAGGGTGACAGCAGGGATCGCTGAGGTTTTATACTAGAAGTAGATTTTTCAATGTTTTATTTTTCGTAATTGGCTTCTGAGTCACTGGTGATTATGAGGCTTTCACCAGGCTTTCTTTCTATTCTCCGCTGAGTCACATACTCCACAGAGAACTATAAGAGGATGGATGGCCCTGACTACAAGGTACAGAGAGAATGTTGTCTTGCAATCTATAGCGACAAAGCACTTACTAACCTGAGCCAGCAGCGAGAAACATAGTGTGAATTTTTTTATAGCATAAATCTTTGTTCTCCTCAAGGTGAGATGATATAAAATGTCAGATTAAAATATTTTCCATTCCATGCACTCAATCCCAGTCATGTACAGGATGGGGTTAGATACAGTGTAAAGATCCCTCTACACTGTCCCCCATCAAACACTTCCAGGATAGGTACAGCACGGGGTGAGATACAGAGTAAAGCTCCCTCTACACTGTCCCCATCAAACACTCCCAGGACAGGTACAGCACAGGGTTAGGTACAGAGTTCACACTGTCCAATAAAACACAGGCACAATGCTTCCTGTAAACATCACTATTTAGAAGGACAAGGGTAGAAAACTGGAATAAATTTTTCCCACTGAATGATGCAATGCAATCAGCATTTAACCATTATCATGGAGTCAGGATCCTGGAACTCTCCTTTACTACATAGACTGCAACTGAAGAAGACTGATCCTCACCTTCTCAACTGGATATTGGCAATAAATGTTGGTCCAGCCATTGATGGCCAAATCCTGAAACCTACAAAGATAACAGCAGATTAAAGCTCCCTTTACATTACCATAACACAATATCTCAGCTATATTGGTTAGAACTGCAAAAACAATCCTTTTCAATTTGAATAATTTTTCACATGAAAAGTATTGTTTCTTGCACACTTTACAGACAAAGTATATTATGCATTGAGAAGGAAATGAGAGATTGCAGAATGTAACATTACAGTCATAGTCCCGGATTGCAGATTAAGTGTTAATGGAGTCTCCTTCACTAACAGACTCCCAGACTTATATTTATTTTTGCGGAGAGCAAATTTGGAAACTTAATTCAGAAGGATTTGAGTTACCATGGCAACTGTTGTATTACAGCTGGGATTCAAACTCAACTTTGGGATTTGTTCCCAGGATATTGGCAAAGTTTCTGATTTGTGGTACGGCTGTGTGCGCGATGTCTTCAGTGAGTGAGTGAACACCCAGACAGACTGATTTCTGACCACTGGGGGAATCGAAGGGTACGGGGAATGGGCAGGAAATCAGAGTTGTGGAAGAATGTCAGTAGGATAACACCAAATACTTGAGGAGTCTTAACAACTCATTCCAGCCCCTACTTCTTGTGTTCTTCTTCAATCCAATGTGTGTGTAGTTGACCATATGACATTTGATCACATGGCATTTGATCACATGATGTCTGGGCATGTGTAACTAAGAATGTGGCATTGATCATGTGACTATTGCCCACTGTGGTGTGAGCTGCCTTTAGTTCAACATCTCGACATCTACAAAACCAGATAAAATATCGATTATGCAGGTATTGAGATGCAGAAGGAGGCCAATTGCCCAATGAGTCCATGAATTATAGGACAATTTATAAATCAAAGCATGTCTGGTCAGCTGATTTCCTGATTATGTTTTTGAGTTCGACTGAACGTTTTTCTCTGCTGTGAGAGACTTTCTACTGTTTTTGTTCTTACTCCCTGTTTTTTTTTTTCCCCTGTATTATCCATATTGACTCACTGCACCCCTCCTCCCCACACCTTCTTTGGCCTGATCATATTGGCTCCAGCACCCATGCAAAGAATGACGGAAGTTACAGCACCAGAACAGCCCCTTTGGCCCTCCAAGCCTGCACCGATCATGCTGCTTATCTGAACTAAAAGCCCCTACCTTTCTGGGAACCATATCCCTCTGTTCCCGTCCTTTTCATGTATTTGCCTAGACGCCCCTTTAAAATCACTGTCATATCTGCTTCCAATACCTCCCCCAGCAGCAAATTCCAGGCACCCAACACCCTCTGTGTAAAAAAAAAAACACAAACTTGCCTCGTACATCTCCTTCCAAGATGTACGTTAAATCTATGCCTCGGAGTAATTGACTCTATTACCCTGGGAAAAAGCTTCTGACTATCCACTTGTAATCTTCTGGATGAGGTTTCTTTCTTTTTACTCATTCTCAGAATCTGCACATTGGTGGCAACGTTGGCATTTATCGTGCATTTCTATTCACCCTTCAGAGGTGGTGGTGAATCACCAAAACCCATGTGGCAAACATGCTTCCATTTGCCTCATTGTTATCTGGGATTGTCCACTTGTAGTGCAGAGCAGGCTTGGTAGGTCAAAGAGCCCCTTCCTGTGCTGTACTGTTCTTTGCTCTGCGTTCTGGTTCAATGCTATGAGGGGAGTAATTTCAGGATTTCTTTCTGTTTCTGCTGCCCTTGTCCCAGTCCTGGCAATCTGGCCCTTCAAGGGAAATTACTTAGAATGGTTACCACACAGAAAGAGGCCATTCAGCCCGTTGTGTCTGTGCTGGCTCTTTACAAAAGTAATTCACCGGGTGCTACTCCTCAGTCTTTTCCCAATAGCCTTGCACATTCTTCCTCTTCAGATAATTCCCTTTTGAAAGCCTCACTTGAAGCTGCTGCTTCCTCACCCCAGGGTCATGCATTGCAGACCCTCATCACTTGCAGGGTGAAAATGCTTTTCCCTCAGGTCACCATTCCTCCTTTTGCCAATTAGGAGAAATCTATGATCTCCGATTCTTGATCCTTCCACCAATGGGAGCAATTTCTCCCCAATAAACTTTAGAGTGAATCTAAATACTTGATCAATCCAGTCTCCTCTCAGACTTCTATTCTCCCAGTCCCAATTTCTCCTGTTTGTCCCATATAACTGAAGTCCCTCATCCCAATAATATTCTCATGAATCTTTCCTGCACTCTGTAGAAAGGATTGAGAGCTTCAAGTTTCTAGGTGTCCAGATCACCAACAACCTCTCCTGGTCCCTTGCCATGCTGACACTATTGTTAAGAAAGCCCACCAATGTCTCTACTTTCTCAGACGACTAAGGAAATCTAGCATGTCAGCTACGACTCTCTCCAACTTTTACAGATGCACCATAGAAAGCATTCCTACTAGTTCTATCACAGCTTGGTTTAACCCCTGCTCTGCCCAAGACCACAAAGAACTACAAAAGGTTATGAATGTAGCCCAATCCATCAGGCAAACTAGCCTCCCATCCTGTTGACACTTCTCATTGCCTCAGCAAAGTAGCCAGCATAATAAAGGACACACGCACCCCAGACATTTTGTCTTCCACCTTCTTCCATCAGGGGAAAAGATGCAAAAGTCTGTAGTCACAAACCAACTGACTCAAGAACAGTATCTTCCCTGCTGCTGTCAGACTTTGGAATGGATTTACCTCGCATTAAGTTGATCTTTCTCTCCACCCCAGCTATGACTGTAACACTACATTCTGGACTCCCTCATTTCCTTCTCAATGAATGGTATGCCTTGTCTGTATAGCACACAAGAAACAATACTTTTCAGTGTATGTTAATACATGTTATTTGTCATTAATATTAATGATTTGGATAAGAATATAGGAGGTATGATTAATAGGTTTGCAAACGATATAGTGGACAGTGAAGAAGGTTATCTTCAATTGCAATGGGATATTGATCAATTGGGCCAGTGGGCTGACGAATGGCAGATGGAGTTTAATTTAGATAAATGTGAGGTGATGCATTTTGATAGATTGAACCACAGCAGGGTTTACTCAGTTAATGATAGAGTGTTAGGAAGAGTTACAGAACAAAGATCTAGAGTTACATGTTCTTAGTTCCTTAAATGGAGTCACAGGTGGACAGAGTGATGAAGAAGGCATTCAGCATGCTTGGTTTCATTGGTCAGAACATTGAATAAAGAGTTGGGATGTCTTGTTGAAGTTGTACAAGACATTGGTAAGGCCATACTTGGAATTCTGTGTGCAATCCTGGTCACCCTATTATAGAAAAGATATTAAGTTAGAAAGAATGCAGAAAAGATTTACTAGGATGCTTCCAGGATGTGATGCATTGAGTCATAAGGAGAGGCTGGATAGACTGAAACATTTTTCTCTGGAGGCTGAGGGATGATCTTATAGAGGTCTATAAAATAATGCGGGGCACAGATCAGCTAGATAGCGAATACCTTTTCCGAAGGTAGAGGACTCTAAAACTAGAGGGCATAGGTTTAAGGTAAGAGGGAAGACATACAAAAGTGTCTAGTGGGGCAATTTTTTCACACAGAGGGTGGTGAGTATCTGGAACAAGCTGCCAGAGGTAGTAGTAGAGGCAGGTATGATTTTGTCTTTTAAAAAACATTTAGATATTTACCTGGGTATGATGGGTACAGAGGGATATGGGCCAAATGTAGGCAATTGGGACTAGCTTGTGGGTTTTTTAAAAATGGGTGGCATGGACAAGTTGGCCCAAAGGGTCTGTTTCCATACTGTAAACCTCTATGACTCTACGTGACAATAATAAATCAAATCAAAAATCTCCACATCCTTCAGAAAGTATGGTGCCCAGAACTGGACACAATGCTGCAACTGGGGTAGAACCAGTGTTTTATGCAGGTTTAACATAACCTTATCTTGATATAAGCTCAAAGAATTCCTTTTCTCAATCTATCTCTAGCTTTGTTTGAATGCAAACACTTGATGGTATTGATGCTAGGTTCTAATTTTTGCTCTCTGTTACTGCAGAGTGTGGTTAGCATTGCTGCCTCACAGCGCCAGGGACTTGGTTCCATTGCCAACTTGGGTGACTGTATGGAGTCTGCACTTTCTCCCTGTGTCTGCATGGGTTCCCTCCGGGTGCTCCAGTTTCCTCATACAGTCTGAAAGATATGTGGGTTAGATTGATTGATTGGCAATGCTAAATTGACCCTAACTTCAGGTGATTGGTGGGGTAAATGTGTGGAGTTGCGGGAATAGAGCCTTCTTGGGATTATGATCAGTACAGACTCGATGGATCAAATGGCTCCTTCTGTACTATACAGATGCTATGAACATCGCAACATTGCAGCTGATCCAATGTTCTTATTGTATTGAAATTGAGAATCCTTCCAATTCCTCCAACTTTAAACCATATTTCCCAGGACTTCTAAAAGTTCACCATCCTTTCCCTCCGTCACCTTCCAGCAATTTAAAACTCCTATAGTGCAGAAGGAGGCCATTTGGCCCATGTAGTCTGTAAACCCACATATTTACCCCGCTAATCCACTTAACCCACATATCTTGGGACAGTAAGGAACAATTTAGCATGGCCAACCTCCCCGACCGACACATCCAACTCCACCATGGGAAAATTCCTCTAACCTATACATCTTGTGACACTAAAGGGCAATTCAACATGGCCAATATGCTTAACCTGCACTTCTTTTAAGTGTGGGAGGAAACCGGAGCACCAGACAAACCCACACAGACATGGGGAGAATGTGCAAAGTTTGCACAGACAGACACCCAAGGCTGGAATCGAACCTGGGTCCTTGGCGTTGTGAGGCAGCAGCGCTAACCACTGTGCTGTCATTAGTACCAACATGCTATCCTAAAAGTGCTCAAAAGTATTTTCTTGGTTGTAAAACTCTCAAGGGAATCCTAAAGTGCTTCAAAATGTCAATTCTGCTTTTGCGCTCCTTGGGCTTTTTAAAGGTGAGGCTCTGTCCTGTTTTCATTTGCCTCATTGTTATCTGGGATTATCCATTTGTAGCGATAAAAGATGTGCTGAAGGAGAGACATTCCAGATGTTATGGAAAATTGGAAGCCTCTTGCTTCTCAGACAGCAGAGCAGCGGGGTTAGAGACACTCAATTCTCGCTTAATGCAGCTGAAACACACTGTTGCTCAGCAACCATAAAAATAGCCGTAAGTGTACAGCTTTTTATAAATCTGTGCTTATGATTGATCTATCGGTTGGAGTGGTTCAGCGGGTGACAGTTCTGTCACTGAGTCAAGCCATGCATGACATGACAGGCAGATTCCTGCCTCATACCAACTTACTGGAAATCAATTAAAGAAGCCTTTCTTTTACTTAACGACCAGTGAGTTAGGAAAAGCAAAGAACCATTTGGCCCCTCGAGTCTACCCTGCCATTCAATAAGATCATAGTATCTCTACAGTGCACAAGGAGGCCATTCAGCCCATCCAGTCTGCGCCAACCACAATCCTTACTCCCAAAAATCCACACATTTACCCTGCTCATCCCCTCCGACAGTAGGGTCAATTTAGCACAGCCAATCAACCTAATCTGCACATCTTTGAGCCCAGATTTTTCCAGCGCTGGTTGTGGTTGTAAGACTATCGCTAGATGGGCCCACAATCTCCCACAACGGCTGGTATACCCATCAGCCACCATAGTGGCTGCCCTGCTAGCTGGCTGTACAATAGAATGGTCACCCCCTTCATGGTGACGACACTGTGGCTCATTTTATATCAATGAATTTTGCCAAAACTCTTTCGTGGCAGTTGGACATGCCCACTATCTCTTTCTGCATCGTCCATTGGCAACTCCCATCTCTGACGGTGTAGGTGCTGATCTCTCTCTCTCTCTCTGTGATAGAAAGTCTCCCATTGGAACTTCTCCACCATCTCTAATTACACAGGGTTCCAGGAGGCAGCCACTGAGTCGATCCCTCCTCAAAACCAGTCTTCGGAGTTCCAACTGATGGTTTCCTGATGGTCTGTTCTCTACCGACAGTGGGATTGACATATGAAGATCCATAGTTTCCGACTGGATAATTCTTGACTGTCAAACAGCCTCCGATATTTTAATAGTTACTAAAGAAAAGTGTTCAAAGAGTTCTAAAATCTCCCTTCTGATCCTTTTTGTTGTCGTGGCGATTAGTTTTTAATTCCTGGTGACTCCAGCCAACTCTGGAGGGTTTTAGCCAGTGCACCCCCCCCCCTTCCAGTTTATCAATCCTTCTTTGAATGATTGGTGCTCAGGTCTGAGCCGACATTTCTCTTGCTCTGCACCAGAGAGTAAAGTGGCCAACTTCTCTTTATTTATCTCTGTTCAACATATTGCAAAGGTGACTGCGCAGAAACTAATCTAAAATAACCTCCTAATACGTACTTCCCAGCTCTTGAGCAGCAGCTAGGATTGTTAACTCTTTGTAGGAGAAATAACTCGTATTTATATTTTTAAGGCAAGGGTAGATAGATTTTTGAACAGTAAAGGAATTAAGAGTTATAGCAAGAGGGCGGGGAACAAAGAATAGCACAGCACAGGAAATAGGCCTTTTGGCCCTACAAGCCCACTCCGCCCCCTTTAACACTCAATGAGTGCCTTATTAAAGTCTTTCTTCGATCGTCGACATTTTTGTCTACTTCTGGTGGAACTTCACAATAAAGGGGGTGCAAATTTAGGGAATTATACGTGCACCAGATTAAGGGAGATCCAATTCAGGGACAATTTATTGACATCAATCAGACTAAAAAGCACATTTTTGGGATGTGGGAGAAAACAGGAGCGCCTGGAGAAAATGCACACAAGCACAGGGAGAATGGGCAAACTCCCACAGACATTGACTCAAGCCGGAGGTCCGATCCGGGTCCCTGTAACTGCACAGCCAACAGTGATAATCATTAAGCTGACATATTGTCCGTCAATTGGTCCAGTTTAAGCGTACACTAACAGACGTGAAGCACTAGGCAACTCTCGAAGCAACATCCAAGAGCAACCCTGTTATGACCCATCACGTATATGCCCCTTATTGGCCAACAAGGCAGACCAAAAAGATCAGCCATGATCTTATTAAATGGCAGAGCAGGCTCGAGAGGCCAGATGGCCTATTCCTGCTCCTAGTTCTTATGTTCTTTATATGGCTTCTTTAACAAAATCAGGATGTTCTGTGGTACGTTACAGGGAAATGACATGTTGTCAGTGTTGTCTTGTAGGAAGTACAGCAGCCAATCTGAGCACAGTAAAATCCCACAAACAGCAGTGTGAAAGGTTTTGTTTTAGTGTTGAGAGATAAATATTGATGAGGACCTGGAGCAGGGCTCTTCAGATTTTCCTTAAATTGGTAGCCAAGAGATTCCTGCATCCACCTCAGCAGGAATTTGAGACTTGGTTTAAGGTCTCATTGGAAAGATCACGATGCACAATTGATTCTCCCTCCCATCATGACAATCACCAGTGTCTGTGTAGAGTTGATGACCCCTTCACCTGAGGGAGGGGCATCTCATCAAAGACCCCCTCCCCACCCTCACTGCCTCCCGCCTGACCTTTGACTCTGTAAGGTCAATAGTGGCATCACTTCTGTTGCCTCTTAAGGCTTCTCAGCTTCCCTTTGTTGCTCCCATACCTAACTCTCAGGCAACATAATTAGTATAATTACTAATTATGTGGTAATTAGTGCCACAATGATTAACACTACTGCCTCATAGTGCCAGGGATCGGGTTTGATTCCCTTCTTGGGTCACTGTCTGTGTGGAGTTTGCACATTCTTCCTGTGTTTGTGTGGGTTTCTTCTGGGTGCTCCAGTTTCCTCCCAGAGTCTAAGGATGTGTGGGTTAGGTGGATTGACCATGCTAATTTGTCCCTTAGTGTCAGGGGGATAGCTAGGGTAAATCATCGAGGTATGAGAATAGGGCATGGGTGGGATTGTGATCAGTACAGACTCGATGGGCCAAATGGCCTCCTGCACTGTAGGATTCTATGATTCCACGAGTAGCAGAGTATATAATGTATGGACGCAAGACGCGCTTCAGAGCAGAACAGAAGAGGTGGAAAAAGAAAGATTTCTTGAATTCTAACAGTTCATTCAAGTGGAGTCTGGATCTCGGTCAAGGCAAATGGAGCCAAGTAGGGTCATACATACTGAGGCACGAGTTAGTTGTGATCAAACTGAATGGTGCAGTATGATTAGAGGTTGAATGGTGTCCTCCTATTCCGTGTAAGAGACATGCATGGACCCCAAGGTCTAACGGGAAGGGTGGGGGGCTCACTCATTACCTAAGCACATGTGTTAAATAGAGGCCACTTTGGGGTAAGTCTGGAAGACAGTGGGGTCTCCTGGACTGCAGCCACAGCTGGTAGTTTGCTGCCTTTGGGACCGGGTGGGAGAAAACGGGAATGGATCCAACCTGATCAGATCCGGGGAGCAGAAACCGATAAGATGGGGATGGGGGAGGAGTAAAGAGCGAACACATCACGTGTTCCCTCCTGATGTGTGTGGGAGTGAAAGTCCTTGGATGTCAATACAGGAACAGACAAAGTTTCTGTTGTGTGTGGGCTGGAGTACTGACGTTATCGCAGTGCAGACTATAAGTGCTTCCCTGCCATGTGTGGGTGTACAAGGCTTTATGCAGAAGTGTGTATGTGAGCATAATATATATGTACATATCAGATCCTCAATAAGGTGCCGCACAAGAGGTTGTTACAAAAATTAGGACTCGGGGGATTGGGAGTTATGTATCAGCACTGACTGAGGATTGTTTAATGGTCGGAATTCACCGAGAAGGAATAAACATGTCCTTTTTGGGGGTGGCAGGCTGTGAGGTACAGCAAGGATCACTGCTCGAGTCTCAGCTATTTACAATTTATTTCTATCACTTAGGAATGAAATACAAGTTTTCCTAACTTTATGTCAACACAAAACAAAATGTGGGGAAAAACACAAGCAGATTTAGCCCAGGGTAAATAGAAGGGAATACCTGCCTCAAAATTCTCTGGGGACCAGGATTCGAATCCCACCACAGCAGGTGGTGGGTTTTGAATTCAATTAAAAAAAAATCAGGAATTAGAAATCGACTGATGACCATTGAACCACTGTCGATTGTCGAAAAAAATCCATCTGGTTCACTGATGTCCTTTAGAAAGAAAATCTGCCATTCTTACTTGGTCTGGCCTACGTGTGACTCCAGAATCACAGCAATGTGGTTGACTCTCAAATGCTCTTAGGCAATTAGAGATGGACAATAAATGCTGGTGCAGCCAGTGATATCCCACGAGTGGAAGCAGATACGAAAGTGACTTTTAAAGGATATCTTGACAAACACAGGAATAGGATGGGATTAAAGGGATGTGATCTCAGGAAGAGTAGGGGGTTTTCATTCAGTCAGGTAACATGGTTGGTGCAGGCTTGGAAGGCCAAAGGTCCTGTCCCTGTAATGTTCTTTATTCCTTGCTCTTTGAATGAATTTTTTAAAAAGTGTCTGAAAAACTATTAATCTCGGTATGAATATACTCGATGACAGAGCGTCCACAACTCTCTGAGGTAGAGAATTCCA
The DNA here is from genome assembly GCA_024679065.1 of Sphyrna mokarran. NCBI lineage: Eukaryota > Metazoa > Chordata > Chondrichthyes > Carcharhiniformes > Carcharhinidae > Sphyrna > Sphyrna mokarran. Next base: position 12,418,923 of record JAGIQG010000026.1, on the reverse strand, counting down.
AAGATTCCCAATGAAGAAATTTCCTGTCATCAGAAACCAAAATGGCTGATCCTTTATCCTGTGTTTCTACCTTATCATGTTCTCTTATTAAAAGAAATATATAGTTTTTATTTTGCTGAGATTATCAGTCATTTTTCTAAACTCTAGAAAGCATAAACCCAATTATAGTCAATCTCCTTCCCATAGGAATACTATCTCATCCCTGGAATCAGGCTAGTAAACCTTTGTTGCATCAGCTCTGAGGCATGGATGTCTTTCCTTGGGTATAGAGATTAACACTATACACTATAATCCGGATATAGTTTCACCAAAATCCTGCATAATTGCTGACACATCTCCTTATCCCTTTCCTCCAATCCATTTGCAATGACAACCAACATGCCATTGCCATTCCTAATTGCTGTTGTTCACGCATGTTAACTTCATGTGCAAGGACACCCAAATCTCTCCACTGTTTCATTAGTCAGAAGCCAGGATTTTCAGGCCCTCTGCACCACAGAGTGAACAGGTCTTTGGCTGGTCATCAAATTTTCTATCACGCTTGTGATGAGGACTGGAAAATCCTGGCCTAATGTTCTAAGAATGGGGATTCTAGCACCAATCCTGTACACCCCCTCACTCCCCCACCCACAATTCCCCACCAAATATGTTCCAGTAATGGAGTGAGCTTCCCATTGGCTGCCAGTGGGATCTTCCAGATCCAGTCAAAGTCTATCACTTGTCCTACCGCGGGATGACATTAAGAGGTCATCTTCAGCAGGACTGAAAGATCCCACCGACAAGAAGGTGGAAATCCCTTAACTTCTTAAGTACAGAAGTTAATTTCGTCTGTACTTAACGGTAAAGAAGAAGGCCCTTTGGCCTTTTGAGTCGATGCCAGCTCTCAGTAGAATAATCTGGTTAGTCCCATTTCCTTGCTGTATCTTCCTATCCCCGCAAGTTTATTTTGCTCGAGCATCGAGCCGATTTCCTTTTGGAATCGTTGAATGTCTCTGCTTCCATTACCGTCTTGGGCACAAAATGTCAGGTCATCCCCACGTGATTTGTTTTTTACAAAGAGAAATCCTTTTTACATTCCCATCTTGTTTAAAAAAAATGTGTGCCCCTATCATCGTATCGTGAGCTAATGGCAGCAGCTTTTCTTTCTCTATCCTGTCATCATCTTAGCTTTGGAGAGGGTTCAGAAAAGGTTAACCTGGTCATTGCTTCGATTTGGAGGGTATTAACTATGAGGAAAGATCAGACAAACTTGGGCAACCCGAGAGAAGTTTACAAAATTATGAGGCATGGATAGAACGAATAGTTGGAGTATTTTTCCCAGGATAGAAATATCAATTACTAAGGGACAGAGGTTTAAGGTAAAAAGGGGAAAGTTTAAAGAAGATGTGAGAGGCAATTTTTTTTACAAAGAGGGTGGTAAGTGTCTGGAATGCGCTGCTGGAGGAGGTGGTAGAAGCAGACATAATAGCAATGTTTAAAAGACAATATGACAGACACACGAATAGGCAGCATGGTGGCACAGTGGTTAGCACTGTTGTCTCATAGTGCCAGAGACCCGGGTTCGATTCCCAGCTTAGGTCACTGTCTGTACCGAGTCTGCACATCCTCCCTGTGTCTGAGTGGGTTTCCTCCCACAGTCTGAAAGACGTGATAGTTAGATGCATTGGCCGTGCTAAACTCCCCGTCAGTGTACCCCCAACAGAGTGTTGCGACTAGGGGACTTTCATTGCAGTGTTAATGTAAGCCTACTTATGACACTAACAAATAAATTTAAACCGGCAGGAAATGGTTGCATACGGACCATATTGGAGGCAAAAGGCCTTTAATTTAGAAAGTTCCATTCAACTGCAAGAACAATCTCAGCTTCTCCAACTCAATCTTGTTGCTAAACCACCCTGTGCCTATCTCTGGAACCATTCTGGTAAATCTCCCTCCACACCCTCCTTGATGAGAACTGAATACAGCACTCAATATATCAACACCATTAAACAGTTATTTCTTGTTTGATCGGAGGATATCTTTTTATTAATTTATCCAGCTGTAAAGAAAACATTTACAAAGCGGTTGGGATTTACTTGAGGGTAATTGGTGAAGCTTCTTTGACTGGTTGTTGAGTTTCTGGGATTGGCCTGGAGTCTCCAGGAATTAAAGGTTAGTCTCCTGCTGGAGAAAAATCATTGAAAGCATCAAAAATAAAGTGTGTTTTTTGTCGTACTTTGTAAATACTTGTTTGTGATCTATTGGAGGCGTTCTTTCGCCAGGTTTAATGGGACTGAGATGTTAAAAGCAGGAGGTCTAATGTGGAAGTATTCAGATAGTCCAATCAGAATTGGAGACCTTTGTCTGTATCGCTGGTGCCTGAGTGAGTGGTTGGGTGTGGGAGAATGACAGTGAGGAAGGAAACATATTGAGATCACTGGAAGGCCATTTCCTGTGTTTCAAACTATCTGATGAGCATTTAAGTAGGGCAGCCAGAATAGATTGCTGTTTTTCATGGTATAATTCATTGTTGAAAAAGTCAGGGCAGTTGTCTAACAATGCGACGTAGGTTATGTCAGTCACAGGTTATTATGATACATCTTTTCAGCTGGTTTAGAAAGTCAACTTTGTACTAACTTCCCCCAATTAATTTTGTGTGTGTGTGTGTGTGTGTATGCGCATGCACGAGTGGGTTAGTTTGTGTATGTGTCTATAGGTGCCAGCTAGATTTTCTCATCACTTATGTTGCAATCTTTCATGGAATCATAGAATCCCCACAGTGCAGAAGGAGGCCATTCAGCCCATTGAATCTGCCTTGACCACGGTCCCACCCAGGCCCTATTCCCATAACCTCTCATTTTTACCCTGCCAATCCCCCTGACACTCGGGTCAATTTAGCATGGCCAACCTACACATCTTTGGACTGAGGAGACTTTGAGCAAAAGCCTCTCCAGTGGATGTGAATATTCCACAGCAGCTAGGGGAGAGTTTCCTGCGCCGTGACCAATACTTATCCCTCAGTCAACAATTCAGGAAACCCAGATTATCTGCTCAGTATCACATTGCTGTTTGTGGGAGCTTGCTGGGTCATGTTTCCTACACTATAGCAATATCAACACTTCAGGCGTACGTCATTGGCTGTAAAGCACTCTGTGATATCCTGGGGATATGACAGGTGCTATAGAATTACAAGTTATTGTTACCAAAATAGTGATAGCCTTTTTCCTTGGATGGAAAAAGCTAGCACGAGGGGACACAGCTTTAAATTAAGGGGTGATAGTTATAGGATGGATATCAGAGGTAGGTTCTTTACCCAAAGGGTGGTTCGGGAGTGGAATGCCCTGCCTGCAGCAGTTGTAGATGCGCCAAGTTTGGTGGCGTTTAAGAGGTTAGTTGATAAGTATATGGAAGAGAAGGGAATGGTTTAGTTTGGAGGGGCATTGCTTTTTATATTGGTCGGCGCAACATCGAAGGCCGAAGGGCCTGTTCTGTGCTGTTATGTTCTATGTTCTAAAAATGTCAGCAACTTCATGAGAGGCTGAGGGAAGCTCCTACGAATGGAAATCCTGTTTCGGCATGAGGTCTAGAGTCTGGAGAAGCTGGGATTGTTCTCCTGAAAGCAGAGGTGGTTAAGAGGTGTTGGTAAAGTAAATAAGGAGAAACTGTTTCCTGAGGCAGGAGGTTGATTAACTGAAGAGGCAAAGGATTGAAAGTGAAGGTCTAGTGGTCAAATGAGAAAGCTTTATCCAAACAGTGTGTGACCTGCATATGGATTACAAACTAATGTTTAATAGGGATTGGTTATATATATGAAGAGAACCCGGGAGGCAGGGGCATAGTGGTATTATCACTGGACTTGTAAGCCAGAGGGCCAGGGTAATGCTTTGGGGACCTGGATTCAAACCCCATCATAGCAGATAGTGAAATTTGAATTCAATAAAAGCTGGAATTAATGATTTGATTTATTATTGTCACATGGATTAGCATACTTGTTTCTTGCACTATACAGACAAAGCATACCATTTATAAAGAAGGAAACGAGAGAGTGCAGAATGTAGATTTACAGTCATAGCTAGGGTGTAGAGAAAGATCAACTTAATGCGAGGTAGGTCCATTCAGAAGTCTGATGGCAGCAGGGAAGAAGCTGTACTTGGTACGTGACCTCAATCTTTTGTATCTATTTCCCAATGGAAGAAGATGGAATAAAGAATGTGTAAGGTGTGTGGTGTCTTTGATTATGCTGGCTGCTTTGATTAGGCAGCGGGAAGTGTAGACAGAGTCAGTGGATGAGAAGCTGGTTTGCGTAATGGACTGGGCTGCATTCACAACCCTTTGTAATTTCTTGCCATCTGAACAAGTTGTCAATTGGTGTCAAAACCCATCTGGTTCACTAATGTCCTTTTAGGGAAGGAAATCTGTCATTGTTACCTGGCCTGGCTTACGTGGGACTCCAGGAATGGGCAATAACTGGCCCAGCCAGTAACACCAGTATCCCATGAATGAATAAAAAAATAGCTGGGAGAGAGGAGGAAAGATCAAGGGAGTGGGATTAATTGGAGAACTCTTACACAGGTACGGTGGACCGAATAGATTCTTTTTATGCTCGATTATTCTCCTGTGGCACAATTTCTATTTAACTCAATTGATGCAGTTAAAGTCAGTATCTGGAACCAGAAATTGCCCACCTGAGGCAGCTTTCACCAAACACTCAAACTGTCCTATCTGATTAATGGATTGGTTTCATCATTGCTCTGAAATGGATTGGGAATTGGGATCATTCAGGGAAGGGGATCGAGGGTGGCAATCAGCTAGTGGGGGGAGAAGTGAGAGGGGCTGCAATTAGCCTGGGTGGTGCACAGTGATATCCAGAGAGTGGGTGATCAGTAGTTGGAGTGGAGGGGATGGTGGTTGGTTCAGTGCCCAGCAGGGTAATTACTGGCATGTCCGAGGAGGTGACTGGGGAGGGAGGGGGAGGTGGTGATGTCCAGGATGGGTGGGGTGGATTGGCAGATCTTCCAGTGCTGGAAAATTGGGGTCCCTACACAATTACGCCCCTAGAGTTCAGCAGCCGGCTTCCTGTTTAGGTTCCCGAATAGGCCCTTTCCACTGCCCTACTGACGGGAATCACGTTTTGCCTTTTCTTTCCAAGTACTGCATGATTGCAAGTGGGAACTCGCCAATAAATGGTGCAATTCTCTCCCGCTTTCATGCTTATCTGACACTTTTTGGGAAGATTGCCCCCACAATGTTTTGGCCTCAACTACTTTCTGTGATGGCGAATTCCACAGGCTGACCACTCTCTGGATAAAGAAATGCCTCCCCATCAATATCCTAAACTATCTGCCCTTATTCACAGACTCTGGCTCCCTGAGTCTGAATCCTCCCCACTTTCTTACATCTGGTGTCTCCACAATGCACTGATCACCTCTCCTTTGTCGACTTCCCATTTTACTTTGACCCTAGTCATTGCTTTGGGGAATGATTCAAACCACAGCTTGGGCATTTGATTCACTAAATAAGACTGGGTGGAGGATTCTCTGAAGCGAGCACGTTGAGTAACTGGCATTTAGTGTTTGCACAGCAGGTGAAGCATCACCAGGGAGCAGACAGGTGGAGAGAAGAGCAAAGTCCAAGGAGTGCGTGCTTGCAATGTTTCAGAGAGCTTGAAGGTTGTCAGGGTGACGGTGGAACATGTGTGTGAAATACTGAGCCAATAAACATGACCAAATCGAAGAATACTGTTCTAGCGAACAAGTGGAGGCACAGGATGAATGGAAATTGCAACAAACACCACACCAATAGATTGGTGTAAGTGAGGTGGAGAGTAAGAGGCTGTGACAGCCAATGTGGACACAGCAAGATTCCACAGTGTGATGGAGAACTGTAATGTTTCAGGGTTGATGATTGATAGATAAATATTGACACCAAAGTGCACTCCCCCTGGCTACGTTCCAATCATGGCCCATACTTCACCTACTTCTATCTGAGAGTGCAGATAACACCTCAGTTTAACATAAAAGAGGCCCTTTGGCCCATTGAGTCAGCACTGACACATTAGAAACACCTGGGGCGGAACTCTCCCCAAAAAATGTTCTAAGTGTTGAATTTTATGTGAAAACTGGAGTAATTTTCAGTGGGAGTTTTTTTTTCAGTGGGAATTCAGAGAAGGATCTCCCACTCTGGGCACTGCAAAGGCCGCCACCAGAATATCATTACATCTCCGGGGACGGGGCCTATTCTTGTTGGAGGGGCTGAAACCAGCGTGTTGAGAGACTTATTGAGCATGTGCTGCTCTGTCAGTGCCGAGATCAGTGCGTGTGCAGTGGCCCCGCATTGATGGCCTCCTGGTTGCTGGTCAGCGCCCACCCCCAACTCCTGCAAAGCTGGTTCTCTGTCTCTCCACTTCCTGATTACTGGCTCCTAAACTATTTCTTCGGAAATATATACAAACAAATCACCAGAGGTTTCCCACACAACAGATACAAGACCCATATCACCTGGAACTTGATGGATTGCTTAGTCACTATTAATCATCCTGTCCTGTCCCTCACCAACTTCCCCTCACAAAGTAATAGTCATGCTTCAGTGAGTAACCTGCTTGCCTCTGGGGTGTGGCCTGCACTGTTCCAGAGGCCCTGCCTTTTTGAATGACATGTTGAGATGACATGGAGCTCACCCTCACCACCGCCTTCCCCAATCTCTAGCTCTTCGCACCCTGCAGTCCCACCCATGCTGATCTTTGGCCTCTCTCCTCCCCCCACCTGTCCTTATGCAGAATAGCAGCAAGACCCTCACCGATTGTCCCCCTATGCTCCACCCCCTTGACACTGCCTGATGCTAATGAACAATGCCAAGGTGCCTCCTGGGCATTGGCACTTTGCCCCTTATGCAGTGCCAGGGGTGCAGGATGGCACTGCCAGGGTGCCAATGCCCAGGAATAGTACCCTCCTGCTGCCCGATCCCTGGGGTGTGTGGTCCCAAATGACACGCACCCCCCCCACCCCACTTCACTCCAGCAGGGAGTCAAGCTGCTAGTTCTCCAAAAGTGGGAAGCTATAGAAATGCAGAGGGACCTGGGGGTGCAGGTGCACAAATCTCTGAAGGTGGCAGAGCAGGTGGAGAAGGTTGGGAAGAAAACATATGGTATACCAGCCTTTATAGGAAGGGGTATAGAGTACAAGAGCTGGCCTTTAATGTTGCAGTTGTATAAAATGTTGGTTAGACCTCATTTGGAATACTGCATCCAGTTCTGGTCACCTTACTACCGGAAGGACGTGGAGACTCTGGAGAGAGTGCAGAGGAGGTTTACCAGGATGCTGCCTGCTATGGAAGGTCTGAGTTACGAGGAGAGGTTAGGCAAATTGGAGCTGTTTTCCTTAGAAAGACATAAACTTAGAGGAGATCTAATAGAGGTGTACAAGATTATGAGGGGTATAGATAGAGTAAACAGGGTTAAGCTTTTTCCTAGGATGGAATAGCACAAGAGGTCACGGGCTTAGGGTGAGGGGGTAAGGTATAATTTAGATAATAGAGGGAGTTTTTTCACAGAGGATGGTGGGGATATGGAATGCGCTGCTAGGTAAGGTGGTGGAGGCAGGCACTGTGGAGTTATTTAAGAGATACTTAGACACGTGAACAGAATGGGAATGGAGGGATATAGAAAACTGATTTAAAATAGGGATCATGAGCCTCGGGAGTCCCTGGGAAGTGTGTAAATAGTCAATGATATTGATGTATTTGTTTTTATCCTACAGGTGCTTTGGTCCACCTTGTTGTCTAACAAGGGGCATACACGCGATGGGTTGTGGGAAGGCTGCTCTTGGATTTTTTTCAAGAGTATCCTAGTGCTTCACGTCGTTAGTGTACGCTTGACCTGGACCATTTGGTGGGCAACATGACAGCTTGGTGACTATCGCTGTGCTGTGCAGATACATGAATTTGGGCCTGTGTGTGTGGGAGTTTGCGCATTCTCCCCGTGCTTGCCTGGGTTTTCTCTGGGTGCTCCTCCCACATCCCAAAGATGTGCTCTTAGGCTGATTGGCAGAACAAATTCTCCCTAAATTGTCTCAAATTTCATTTCAATCCATAGACCTATAAACATGGACAGGGATCACAAACAGAAGTGGGAACGTTGGGGTGGCAGCGCGGGCTCGTTGGGCCGAAGGGCCTGTCTCCCGTGCTGTTTTGTTCTTTGGAATGAACCATTCCTGGCGGATGGGGATGGGATGTGAGACTGAGCTGCGGGACTGATGTCTCTGGGTCTGCTAATCTCAGTTAAAAAGAGATTAATATTGCCATGTTAATGATGTTTGCACCTCTCCACCAATTTCCAGCACCAAGCAGATATCGACAGAAATCCGGTGCTGGGAAGATGTGAACATGTACGTGAACCCTGTGAATCAGCCATCATGACAATTCCCCGGATTGGGAGAATTACAGCCTTGAAATCCCACCTAATCCCATTTGCCAGCACTTGGCCCAAGGCCCTAAAAGTTGTGGGTGTGTCAAGTGCTCATCCAGATACTTTTTAAAGGATGTGACACCTCCATCACCCTTCCAGACAGCACATTTCAGACTCTCTCTGGGCAAAAGGTTTTTCTTCACATCCCCCCCTAAACCTCCGTTGAAACCTCTGTCCCCTCGCGACTGACCCTCCAACAAAGGGGAACAGCTGCTCCTTATCCACTCTGTCCATCCCCCTCATAATCTTGTACACCTCAGTCCCCTCAGTCTTCCCTGTTTCAATGAAAACAATCCAAGCCTACCCAACCTCTCTTAATAACTTAAATGTTCCATCCCCCTGTTGGATCTCCTCTGCGCCCCCTCCAGTGCCATCACACCTTTCCTACAATGTGGCAACACAGTACTCCAGCTGTGACCTCACCAGAGTCATATACAACTCCATGACCTGCTTGCTTTTGTAATCTAGACCCTGATTGATAAAGGCAAGTGTCTCATGTCACGTCAACATGTCATTCAAAAAGGCAGGGCCTCTGGAACAGTGCAGGCCACACCCCAGAGGCAAGCAGGTTACTCACTGAAGCATGACTATTATTTTGTGAGGGGAAGTTGGAGAGGGACAGGACAGGATGATTAATAGTGACTGAGCAATCCATCAAGTTCCAGGTGATATGGGTCTTGTATCTGTTGTGTGGGAGACCTCTGGTGGTGTGTTCGTATATAACAATTCCAGCTGGCACTAACCTTTATAAACTCACACGCTCCCCTCCCACATTCCATGCCACTGATTTGATACTTACATCTTTAAAAAGTAACATTTCATTCACTGAAGGACTTGCAAAGTTTGAGTTAAATAAAGAAAATGGCACAAAACACTGCTGATCTCACCGCCAAACTGAACTACCATAACAATCTGGGAAAAGTATTAAAATAAACTCCCTCTGCACATTTTCAGAACTTTGTTCTGTATCTAACCCCATTCTGTACATGTCCTGGGATGTTTGACGGGGACAGGGTAGAGGGAACTTTGCTCTGTATCTAACCCTGTTCTGGGAGTGTTTGATGGGGACAGTGTAGAGGGAGCTTTATTCTGTTTCTAACCCTGTGCTGTACCTATCCTGGGAGTATTTGATGGGAACAGTGTAGAGGGAGCTTTATTTTGTGTCTAACCCCGTACTGTACTTGCCTGGGAATGTTTGATGGGGACAATGTAGAGGGAGCTTTATTCTGTTTCTAACCCTGTGCTGTACCTATCCTGGGAATGTTTGATCGGGACAATGTAGGGGGAGTTCTACTTGTAATCATGGGTAAGAATATTGTTGGCAAGGATATCGTTGGGCCTTTATTGCTTATCACTGTTTTTCCTTGCAAACAGCTTCTTTTGGTTTGAGGTGACTGAGAGGCCACATCAGGGGGGTAGTTACTAGGCACTGATGCAAGTGTAGGACTGGAGTCACATACAGACACAGTACAGATAGAGGCAGATCTACTGTTACTGAGACCCTGTTCTCACCTTTCCTTCATAGCCCACCCCAATCTCATCGCTCCCCCATCCATAATCCCCCGTCCAAAACTCACCTCTCCCATCCATTCTCACCCCATAAGATGCAAAGGCAGAAGCTACTAAAATATATAAGTTGGTCACTGTCTTTTCACTTGTGAAAACATATTATTATGATTGGATGTCAGTATCCTTGGGGTTACCACTGACCAGAAATTCAATTGGACTCCCAACATAAACAAAGTGTCTACAAGAGCAGGTCAGAGGCTAGGAATACTGCAATGAGTAACTCACCTCCTGACTCCTCAAAATCTATCTACCATCTACATAAGGAATATTCCCCACTTGCCTGGATGGGTGCAGCTCCAGCAACACTCAAAAAGCTCAACACCATCCAGGACAAAGCAGCCAGCTTGAGAGGCACCATGTCTACAAACATTCACCCCCTCCACCACCAACACTCAGTGCATCCTATCTATAAGACGCACTGCAGCAATTCACCAAAGATCCTTAGGCAGCACTTTCCAAACCACTTCTATTTAGAAGGACAAAGATAGCAGATATATTGGAACACCGCCATCTGCAAGTTCCCCTCCAAGCCACTCATCATCCTGACTTGGAAATACATCACCGTTCCTTCACAGTCGCTGTCAAAATCCTGGAATTTCCTCCCTAACGGCATTGTGGGTCAACCCACAGCACACGGACTGCAGCGATTCAAGAAGGCAGCTCACCACCACCTTCTCAAGGGGCAACTAGGGATGGGCAATAAATGTTGGCCCAGCCAGTGACACCCGTGTCCCACGAATGAATTAAAAACAAAGATTGCCTGGCAGGAATCCAGGCTGAGCTCTGCTCAGATTAACAGTGAGGATGGTTTATTGCAACGTGAGTTTTAAGGTGAGCAAAGATGGAACTTGTTTGTTCCCCTCTATTTGGGTCAGATAATAATTTGCAATTCAACATTGGACTGCCTGAGAGGTTCTGAAAAACAAAATCAACTAATTCCTAACATCCCTCAACCCATTTCTTTTCATCCTCAGAGAATGACCTCCACCCCTAAATTCTTTTCTCAAAGTTTCCATATTACTTGTTTATTTTGTATGAAATATGCCATCATACCCAACGATTATCATCAGGCAATGTCTCCAGAACCAGCAATATCTTGTAGCTCCATTGTCATTTCAGAGACCACTTGTTTAACTTCTGCAGTTGTTGTGAGTATCTCTGGAAATCAGGGTAGCGCGGTGGCACAGTGGTTAGCACTGCTGCCTCACAGTGCCAGGGACCCAGGTTCGATTCCAGCCTCAGGTGACAGTCTGTGTGGAGTTTGCACATTCTCCCTGTATGTGTGTGGGTTTTCTTCAGGTGCTCCAGTTTCCTCCCACAGTCCAAAGATATGCTAGTTTAATTGCATTAGCCGTGCTAAATTCTCCCTCAGTGTACCTGAATAGGTGCCAAAGTTTGGCGACTAGAGGATTTTCACAGTAACTTCATTGCAGTACTAATGTAAGTCTACTTGTGATTATTAAATGAACTTAAACTTAAATCAGCAAATCTTCAGATACTTCATGCATGCTGTTGTATCAACATTCACAGTTCAATTCTTTGAGCTTTATAAGATAAAATGAAATAGCTTCATCCTTCAATTTTCTAGGTTTTTGATTAGCAGATTGTTGCTTCACATTGTTAAAGAAACTAATCTTGACTTTAGACAGCTAATAACATGTCTGAAAGAGCCGGTATTTGCATAATCAATCTCACGCTTTTATCAGGTTTTAACTATAGAAAAATGGGATTCATCTTTTCATTTTGTGAGCCTGATCATGGTTTTCAGAGAAATTTCACTCTACTCACCCATCCCCCACTCGTTCCCCCTCACACGGTCTCCCTTCCTCCACATCCTCATAAACTCTCCCTCTCTGCAACCCCCTTACAAATTCTCCCTTCCCCAACAAATCCCTGTCATAAGAACGTAAGAAATAGGAGCAGGAGTAGGCCATCTAGCCCCTCGAGCCAGCCCCACCATTCAGTAAGCTCATGGCTGATCTGAAGTGGATCAGTTCCACTTACCCGCCTGCTCCCCATAACCCTTAACTCCCTTGTCTGTCAGAAATCTATCTACCCGTGACTTAAAACATATTCAACGAATTGGTCTCCATTACTTCAATGGGCAGAGAATTCCAGAGATCCACTACCCTCTGAGAGAAGAAGTTCCTCCTCAACTCTGTTCTAAACTACCCCCCCCCCACCTTATTTTGAGGCTGTGCCCTCTAGTTCTGGTTTCCTTCCTAAGTGGAAAGAATCTCTCTAGCTCTACCCTATCTAGCCCCCCTTCGTTATCTTATATATCTCTATAAGATCACCCCTCAGTCTTCTAAACTCCAACGAGTACAGGCCCAAACTCTCAAACTCTCCATCCCTGCAATCCCTTCACATTGTCTCTCCCCAGTATCCTCACACACTCTCCTATTCTCTCTCACTTCAAGTCGTCAAGACAACCTTCCTCACCCACGCATACCTGTCACTGGCCTAGGAGCAGGGGTGGGGTTCCACTCTGCTCCTGGCAACACCTTCAGTATCCGGTTGTGGGCAGCCACTTCGCCTCTCCCTCGCCCGCCAACTTTTACTTACTTTCCCACTTTTTAGTTTCTCAGCCAAGGGGAGGTGATGGCCTAGTGGTATTATTGCTGGACAATTAATCCAGAAACTCAGCTAATGTTCTGGTGACCCAGATCAGTGTTGGGACTGCAATTGTTTATGATTTAGATAGATGATTTGAAGTTGGGGACCAAGTGTAGTGCGTCAAAATTCACAGATGACACTAAGATGGGTGGAAGAGCAAAGTGTGCAGAGGGATATAGATAGTCTAAGTGAGTGGGTGAGGGTCTGACAGACGGAGTACAATGTTGGTAAATGTGAGGTCACCCATTTTGGTAGAAATAACATAAAAATGGGCTATTATTTAAATGGTAAAAAAATTGCAGCATGCTGTTGTGCAGAAGGACCTGGGCGTCTTTGTACAGTAATCTCAAGGATTGCACATGCAGCAGGTAATTAAGAAGGCAAATGGAGTTTTGTCCTTCCTTGCTAGAAGGATGGAATTTAAAAACAGCGAGATTATGTTGCAGCTGTATAACATGCTAGTGAGGCCACACCTGGAGTACTGTGTACAGTTTTGGTCTCCTTACTTGAGGAAGGATATACTGGCACTGGAGGGGGTGTAGATTCACTAGGTCGATTCCAGAGTTGAGAGGGGTGGCTTATGAGGAGAGACTGAGTAGACTGGGGCCATACTCATTGGAATTCAGAAGAATGAGGGGAGATCTTATAAAAATATATAAGATTATGACAGGAATAGATAAGATAGAAGCAGGGAAGTTGTTTCCACTGGCAGGTGAAACTAGAACGAGGGGCATAGCCTCAAAATAAGGGGAAGCAAATCTAGAACTGAGTTGAGGAGGAACTTCTTCACACAAAGGGTTGTGAATCTGTGGAATCCCCTGCCCAGTGAAGCAATTGAGGCTACTTCATTGAATGCTTTTAAGGCAAGGATGGATAAATTTTTGAATAGTAAAGAAATTAAGGGTTATGGTGAGCGGGTGAGTAAGTGGAGCTGAGTCCCTGAAAAGATCAGCTATGATCTTGTTGAATGTCGGAGCAGGCTCGAGGGCCAGATGGCCTACTCCCTCTCCTAATTCTTCTGACCCGGGTTCAAATCCCGCCACAACAGATGGTGAAATCTGAATTCAATAAAAATATCTGGAATTACGAATCTATTGAGGACCATGAAATCACTGTTGGAAAAACCCATCTGTCTCACTTTTGGGGAAGGAAATCTGCCATCCTTACTTGGTCTGGCCTACATGTCACTCCAGAGCCACAGCAATGTGATTGATTCTCCACTGCCTTCAGGCAAGCAGGGATGAACAAATAATGCTGGCCAGCCAGCGATCCCCATGTCCCACAAATGAATGAAAATAAGAGCCTGATTTTACTCTGCACAGGTTTGAGTCTATCAGCACTAAATGCGGGGAGTAATCAGCTTCTGATTGGATGCCCTACTAATTGCCTGGAAATGTTGAAGTGCACTCCAGATAAGCCGACTCTGTGTTCCAGTCCTGGGTCTAGCTGGGGCACATGGCGACCAGAGGCAGGAACCCCCCAGCGGCTTGTAACTAGGCATGGTGTGGTCCTTTGTAAATCCATCCCTGAATCCTGGGATGTTTTTGTCAGTAAGGAGACTTTACTGAGCCAACGGGTTTTCACAACAACCCAACAGATTCACGGTCACCATTTCTGATGCCAGCTTTTTATTTTCCATAATTTTTAAAAAGAGAATTAAAATTTTCAGAATACCAGAGGGGGAGATGACTTCAGTGTGATGTTATCGCTGCTCTGCCTAAACGGGCAATGGAAGCAGATTTAGTAGGAACTTTCAGAAGGGTCTTCAACACATTCTTGAAAGGGAGATTTTGTTGGATTTGGGAAATGTACAGGGAGAGTGGAACTAATTGGATAACTCTTTCAAAGAGCTATCACCAGTTCAATAGACTGAATGGACTCCTCCTGTGCGGTGTGAATCTGTGATGTGTGTACTTTCTACAATTACTTAGTTGATTCACCCAAAGTACGTGATAGTGAACTTGATAAATGGCTGTAAACAGTTGATTGTCAGATTTGGGCACTAAGAACATTTCAGAGATAACTAAACACCAGATAAGACTATAAACAATATAGCATTGTAGATTTATTCCATTTCAGATGACACTTTGATCATATTTATTACATTGACCTTTGTCACCCACTATCGAACCTCAAGAACAACAATCAAACCACTCCCAGAGGCTGTGTGTGTTTGTGCAATTCCTCCTACACTGTCCCACAAACATGAAACATAGAAGCAGGAGAGGGCTATTCAGCCCCTTGATTCTGCTCCATCATTAAGTTGGATCATGGCTGAACTTCTAGCTCAACGCCATTACCCTGCACTATTCCCATATCCCTTGTTGTCATCAGTATCTAGAAATCTATTGGTCTCTCTTTTGAATATACCCAATTATTAAGATGCCACAGCCCAAACACTCCCTGCAGCATAGGGTTAGATACAGAGTAAAGCTCCCTCAACACTGTCCCCAACAAACAGTAAGAAGGCTCACAACATCAGGTTTAAGTCCAACCAGTTTCTTTGATAATAATCCCACAAACTTTCGGAAACAGTGTTCCTCCGTCAGGTGTCTCTCTCTCACACACACACACACACACACACACACACCTGATGAAGGAAAACTGTTTCCGAAAGCTTGTGGGATTACTATCAAATAAGTAGATTGGAGAATGGTTGGACTTAAACCTGGTGTTGTGAGACTTTTTAACTGTGTTTACCCCAGTCTAACGCTGGCATCTCTACATCCCAATACAGGTGCAACATGATGGGGTTAGATACAGAGTAATGCTGCCTCTACACTGTCCCCATGAAACATACCCAAGACAGGTACAACACAGGGTTAGATACAGAGTAAAGCTTTCTCTACACTGTCCCCATCAAATACTCCCAGGATGGTACAGTATGAGGTTAGATACAGAGTCAATCTCCCTTTACGCTGTCCCCATCAGTCACTCTCAGGACAAGAACAGCATGGGTTAGATACAGAGCAAAACTCCTTCTACACTGTTCCCATCAAACACTTCTAGGACACATACAGCACGGGATTAGATAGAGCGTAAAGCTCGCTCTGCACTGTCCCTGTCAGCATTTACCTATCTGTATTCTACACTGTTGACCCAGTCTTGAAGTGATTGTCTAAATGGTCTTGTTCATGTTTGGCAACAGTTTTCCTTCATGCCTTTGTTTGTCTCCTAGATCATATAGAAATTACAACACAGAAACAAGGCCATTGGGCCCATCTACATCCTGCTGGTTTTTATGCTTCTCCCATCCCTCTTCATCTCACTCCATCAACATAATTCAATTCCTTTCTGCTGTATCAGATATCCAGCTTCCTTTTAAATAGATCTCTGATCAGAACTCCTTAAGGAGTTATCTAAACATAGGAACAGAAGTAAGTCATTCATCCCCTTGAGCCTGTGCTGCCCCTAATGGGCAATTAATAGACTTTCAGATATGAGAGCAAGTCGGTGGAGTGATAAAACTCTGAGTGACAAATTCACCAATCCTTCTGATTTGTCCAGTTAATAACTCAAACTAAAGAAATTGCATTTTGTATAGTTAATTCTTGCTGGTTCGTGCAAACTCAGTTCTTTCTTGCTGTTGCTTAGTTGTGCTGCGTCCGGTTCTTTTGCCCATTCACTAGGAGCTTGTTGTTGAAATTGATAGAATAGAGAAACATGAAGTGTAATTTTCAGTGATGCAAGTTTAAACTCTGAGGAACATTTTATTTAATTTTATACAAAATATAAAAAGCAAGTTGATTCATTCAATTTTTGCAAATTACATTTATTTCTGGGATGTCAGTAAGCCTTTGATTTTGAAAGATACTGTGCCAGAATTAATCATGTGACCATTCCAATCACTGCACTGCCAGAATTTTTGAGAATTCTCAATGTCCATTCAGGCTGTGGACACAATCAGTGCCTCTCCAATGTACTCTGCACTACTTAGCTGGAGGCATCCACCTTCCATTGGGGAAACGTTATCCCATCTCCTCAACTCTGAGATGTTATTTCCTCCACCCTTTGCCCGATCCCCCCATCAATCCCCCATACCAACAGATCATATAGCAAAGAAGCAGAAGTAGGCCATTTGACTCATTGTGTCTGCTCCGTCATTCAATGAGATCATAGAATCATAGAGGTTTGCAGAATGGAACATGCCCTTCAGCCCAACTTGTCCATACAGTCCATTTTTTAAGCCCCGAAGCTAATCCCAATTGCCTGCATTTAGCCCGTGTCCCACTATACCCATCATACTCATGTAACTATCTAAATGGTTTTTAAAACCTTTTGCTACTTGTTCCAGACACCTATCACCCTCTGTGTGAAAAAATGCTCTTCTGGACACTTCTGTATCTCCTCCCTCTCACCTTAAATCTATGTCCTCTACTTTTAGACTTCCCTATCTTTGAGAAAAGATATTGACTGTCTAGCTGATTTGTGCCCCTCATTACTTTATAGACCTCTATAACATCAGGCCTCAGCCTCCTACACTCCAGAGAAAAGAGTCCCAATCTATCCAGCCTTTCCTTATAATTCAAATCGCTGGTCACAGGCCTCCAGTTTGAAAAACAATCCTCTGGCTTCTGTCATGATTGATCTGATGTAATAATCCTCAACAGTGCTGGGTCCACAGTTGTTTGACATTTATAGTAATGGTTTATATGAGAATATGGAAGATATGTTGAATAAGTTTGCAGATGACACCAAGTTTGGTGGCATAGTGGACAGTGAAGAAGGTTATCTAGGATTGCAACAGGATCTTGATTAATTGGACTAGTGGGCTGGCGAATGGCAGATGGAGTTTAATTTAGATAAATGTGAGGTGATGCATTTTGATAGGGCATAACTTATTCAGTTAATGGTAGAGTGCCGGGGAGAGTTACAAAGCAATGAGACCGAGCTGTATAAGTGCATACTTCCTTGAAAGTGGAGTCAAGGTGGACAGAGTGATGAAGAAGGCACTCGGCATGCTTGGTTTCATTGGTCAGGACATTGAATACAGGAGTTGGAATGTCTTGTTGAAGTTATATAAGATATTGTTAATGCCACACTTGGAATACTGTGAACAAGTCTGGTCATCCTATTAAAGAAAATCTAGGAAGTTTTAAACTAGGAAGAGTGCAGAAAAGATTTACGAGGATGCTACTAAGACTTGAGGGTTTGAGTTATAAGGAAATGTTGGATAGACTGGGACCTTTTTATCTGGAGCATAGAAGGCTGGGGATGATCTTATTGAGGTCTACAAAATGAGGGGTAGAGATTAGCTGGTTGGTCAATATCTTTTCTCAAAGGTAGGGGAATCTAAAACTAGAGAGCATAGTTTAAGGTGAGAATGAAGAGATACAAAAGGGTCTGGGGGCAATTTTTTCAAAGGGTGGTGAGTGTCTGGAACAAACTGCCAAAGATAGTAGTAGAGGCATGTACAATTTTGTCTTTTAAAAAATATTTAGACAGTTACATGGATAAGATGGGCATAAAGGGATATGAGCCAAAGGCAGGCTATTAGGACCAGCTTTGGGGTTTTAAAAAGAAAGGTAAGCATGGGCAAGTTGGGTCGCAGCGTCTGTTTTCATGCTGTAAACCTCAACGACTCTGTAACTCTACTTTCTTGCCTTATCCCTATAACTCTTGATTCCCTTACTGATTAAAAATCTATCTCAGCCTTGAACATAACTTAATGACCCAGCCTCTACAGCAGTAAAGAATTCCACAGATTCACTACCTTCTGAGAAAAGAAATTCCTCCTCATCTGTGTCTTCAAAGGGTGATCTCTTCATCTAAGATTTTGCTCTCTGACCCTAGACTCTCCCACAGGAGGAAACAAACTCTCAGCACACAAACAAATGAACAAGGAGTAAGAATAGCCATTCAGCCACTCGAGCCTGCATACCATTTAATAAGATAATGGCTGATCTGACAATAACCTCACATCTGATTCCTGCCTATTCCTGATAATCTCTCACTCCCTTCCTTAACAAGAATCTATCCATCTCTGCCTTAAAAAGTCCCTGCTTCTCCAACCTTTTTCCAGAAGAGTGTTCCAAAGCCTCAACTCTGAGTCTCACCCCCATTTTAAATGGGTGATCCCATATTTTTAAACAGTGGAAGATTTTAGAATCTTCCACAAGAGGAAACATTTTCTCTACATCCAGCCCATCAACACTCCTCAGAATCTTGGATATTTCAATCAAATCACCTCTCAGTGTTCTAAACTCCAGCACGTATGGACCCAATCTTTCCTCATGAAAACAGCTCGCTCATGCCTGTTATTAGTCTAGTAAATCTTCTTTGAAATGTGAATATATTTGCATCTTTCCTTAAACAAGAAGACCAATACTGTACACAATACTCCAGATGAGGTCTCACCAATTTCCTACAGTTGAAGCATAACCTCACTACATTTTGAATGGACCTATCCTGTGTTAATTTGATCTTTCTCTACACCCTAGCTATAACTATAACCATCACATTCTGCACTCTCTTGTTTCCTTCTCTATGAATAGCATACTTTGTCTGTAAAGTGCCCAAAACACAATACTTTTCACTGAAAAACTATTCTATATGTGTAGGTTTGTATATGTTCACTAATATATGTGACAATGATAAATCAAATCAAATACATTTCTATCCAATTTCCCTCACAATAAATGATAATGTTATATTACCTTTCCTAGTTACTTGTTACAGAAAGATTTGGATTTCATTGAGAGTTCCTTGTCCTACATCAAACTCTTAAACCAGGGCTAAATATGATGGATGTTTTAAGGTATTTTTGGTTCCATCACAATCACTTAAACAAAGCTTCAATCACAGAGAGCTTGCATTTATATAGCACCGATCGTATCCAAACACCTTTGTGAATAATGGCTAACTTTTTAAAACTGTTATGTGGAGGGTTACAGTAGAAACTTTCAGGATGGAGATCTGTATGAAATTATAGTTCTAGAAACCTCAAAGTTCAAAGGATTGCAGGGATTGTGAAAGGGGACGGAGAGGTTGGAGAAGAGTTTGAACATGAGGATGAGAAGTCTCAATGAGACATTGCTAGGGCTGGAGCCACAGAGTCAGCGAGCGACAGGAGATGGTGGTCGAATGGAAATCAGTGTGAGTTGGAAATGCTTGAAGCAAAACTGACTCCAATCCCGTCACACCAATTCTGTGATCTGTATTCGGCAATGCTTCCTACAACCACTGTCCTGAACACATTCCCCTGATTTTGTTTTGAGATTAAAAACTCTGGTAAATAGTGAGATTGGGAAATTACTGATTGTCAGAGTGACTTATCCTGGGCTCCTGCTGCAACTGGACTGTAGGGAAAGTAGGAAACTTTTAGCATTTGTGGCTGGTAGGATTGGGAATTGTTCCCACTGGGAGACTCCACATTTCGATAGACCACTGCCCCCCTTGTAGCAAAGCTGATAATGATACTGCCACCTCTGGAGCCTGAGCCACATAGTGCATAGTGTCCCCACTATACCCAGGAAGATTGCAGGCTCAGCTGGAATTGGGATGGCAGTGCTGGGTTTCAGCTTCAGCATCATTGGGTGGGAATTGGATGAAAACAGCCATAGCTCCCACTCCTGATGAATTTGACTTGATTTATTATTATCACATGTATTAGTATACAATGAAAGGTATTGTTTCTAATGTGCTATACAGACAAAGCATATCGTTCATTGAGAAGGAAACAAGAGAGTGCAGAATGCAGTGTTACAGTCCTAGTGAGGGTGTAGAGAAAGAGCAATTTAATTC
Source organism: Sphyrna mokarran (assembly GCA_024679065.1). Classification (NCBI taxonomy): domain Eukaryota; kingdom Metazoa; phylum Chordata; class Chondrichthyes; order Carcharhiniformes; family Carcharhinidae; genus Sphyrna; species Sphyrna mokarran. The sequence goes on along the minus strand of JAGIQG010000026.1, from coordinate 12,398,555 downwards.
AAGGTAAGTCCATTCAAAAGTCTGACATCAGTAGGGAAGAAGGTGTTCTTGAGTTGGTTTGTACGTGAGCTCAGACTTTTGTATCTTTCTCCCAATGGCAGAAGGTGGAAGAGAGAATGTCCGGGGTGCATGTGATCCTTAATTATTCTGGCTGCTTTTCTGAGGTAGCAGGAAATGTAGACAGAGTCAATGGATAAGAGGCTGGTTTGAATGATGGATTGAAGGCCCTTTGTAGTTTCTTGTGGTCTTGGGCAGAGCAGGAGCTATACCTAGCTGTGATACCACCAGAAAGAATGCTTTCTCTGGCACATCTGTAGAAGTTGGTGAGAGTCGTACAGTGATGGTGTTTCTGCTGAAAATAAAACAACTTGATTTGGACACACTCAGAAACATACTGTCCATCAAACATCTTCTTTTAAACAAGGGGGATAGCCCACCCACCCCAGTGAGCTTCATGCTCTCCCCCCCCCCCCCCCACCCCATCCCACTCCACGGCTCAGTATGACCAATAAGTCAATGAGATTGGATGTGATCTGAAATATTAATTGGGACCATTAGCCTCTATGTCTGTTGACCTTTGTCTTTATTCTACCTCCTCAGTCTCTGTGCCGTTGTTTCTCTTTTTCTCCTTCTTACCCTGTGCCTATTTTCCACCCTGCATTTTTGCTCTGTTGCTTACTCTGTTTTCTTTTTAATTCCCCCTTCCCTTATTTGATTCTTATCCTTTCCTTATTTGTTCATTCCATGGTTTTGTACCTACTTCTCTCTATTCTAGTCTTTCTCTCTTTGTGTGTCTCTGCTTCACTGTATTTCTATCTTTCTTCTTTCTTTTGTTCGCCCCTTTTGTGTATTTGTCTCAGGCCCTTTCTTGCTCTCTCTCTCTCTCTCTCTCTCTGTCTCTTTCTTTCTTTCATTCTTTTGATTGTCTCTCACTCGGTCTGCCTGTCCCCATCTTTTATCTGATAATCTCCAACGTTCTTTCTCTTTGTTTATCTCTGTTTCTTTCCCTGTCTGTTCTGCATATTTTTTCCCCTGTCTCTATCTATCTCGTTATCTGTTTTTGCCGTAATGCATTTGCCAGCTAACACAAGGTCAGAGGAACAAAAAAAACCTTATTGATGTGTTACACAAACACCAATCACAGTGTGAGGCACGCGGGTAGAGATTATGAGAGATAGAGAGAGAGAAATTTCACGTGGAACTTGCAGGAGCTGCCTCTGAACAGCACCGTTGCATTAACATTGGGACAATTCTCTCCAACAATCTCTCCGTAAGAATGCTTGATGCTGTGGTGACAGTTTGGAGTCAAAAGATTTGTTTTTTTCTGATGATACCACCTCTCATTCTGACAAGGCCATTATACACACATTAAGGAGGAGTGGGAAGAGGACTTGTATATTGGAAACTTCCAGGAACATAGGAAAAGATAGAGTGTTGACAAGAAAAAATATGTCATTTCTACACGCATTTTATTACCATCAATACCTCTTGTTGGTTTGATTGAGAGGTACTAGCACACTCTCTCCATGACTAAGGAAGTGGAATTAAAATAGTTCAGGGAAACGGAAAATTAGTTTTAAGATAATTGACAGAGGAAGTAGAAGTGGAGATGGGATCTTTCTTCATTCAGCAAGTTGTGATCTTTAAAAATTCTGGCTGAGAGAACAGTGGAAGCAGATTCAATTGTAATTTTCAGTGGAGAAATGGATAAATAGTTGTAAAGGAGAAGTATTCCAGGGTTGTGGAGAAAGCGCAGCGGGGGAGGCAGAGTAGTTTATTCTTTCACTGAATATGGGCATTGCTGACGAGACCAACATTTGTTGTCCATCCCTAATTGCCCTCAAGGTGATGTTGGGGAACCGCCGACTTTAGTTGCTGCTGTAGGTACATCTGCAATGCTGTTAGGGAGGGAAGTCCAAGATTTTGACCCAGCGATGGTGTAGGAACAATGATACATTTCCAAGTCAGGATGGTGAGTGGCTTGGAGAGGAACTTGCAGGCGATTTGATTTATTATCATCACATGTACTAGTATACAGTGAAAAGTATTGTTTCCTACACACTATACAGATAAAACATACTATACATGGAGAAGGAAATGTGCAAAATGTAGTGTTACAGTCATAGCTTGGGTGTAGAGAAAGATCAGAGTGTGTTAAGAATTAGAGTGCTGTTTTAAAAGTATAGATTTAGAGTAAAAGACAGAATTAGAGGGTGTACTGGGCACAGCTTGCAAGAAATTGCTTCGCTCCAGCACCATCTTGTATTATGTCCGTAGATGGTGATGTTCATGTGCATTTATGGGTGGCACGGTGGCACAGTGGTTAGCACTGTTGTCTCAGTGCCAGGGACCTGGGTTCAATTCCAGCTTTGGGTGACTGTGTGGAGTTTCACATTCTCCCCATGTCTGTGTGGGTTTCCTCCGTATGTTCCGGTTTCCCCAGTCCAAAGATGTGTAGGTTAGGTGGATTAGCTGTGGAAAATTATAAATAGGGTGTAGCACAGGTAAGATGCTAGTTCGGTATAAACTCAATAGGCTGAAGGCCTCCTTCTGCACTGTAAGGATTCTATGGTTCTATCTTTATCCCTCTAGTGGGTAGAGATTGTGAATTTGGAAGGTGCTGCCTAAGGAGCTTTAGTGATTTCAAAGTGACACAACACAGGGTGCTGAGTGGCATCCCTGATCGAGATGCCTTCACATCCCCAAGTGTTACACCATTGATTAAACACCTTTTAAATCGCTGTTGTTATGTGGGAAACACAGCAGCAAATTTCTGCACAGCAAGATCCACCTTAGCATTGAGATAATTTGATTTAGTGATGGTGCATGAGAGATAAATATTAGCCCAGAATGCCAATGAGGACTCTTCGCTCTGAAAAATAGTGAAATGAGAATGTTTACATCTATCCAAGAGGGCAGAGAGCCTTTCAGACTTGATCCAAAAGACCAGCACCTCAATGACATCTCTTATTCTTCTAAACTCCAGCAAGAATCAGCTTAAACTGCCCAATCTTTCTTCATAAGACAAATCCCTCATCCCTGGAATCAATTGCATGAACCTCTTCTGAACAACATCCAATGCAACTCCTTCCCTCCTCAAGTAAGAATTCCAAAACTGTCCAAAATATTCTAGGTGTGGTTTCACTAATGCTTTGTACAGAAACATTTTACCACTTATATCTTCCATTCTTTTAGCAGTAAATACCAAGACTCTATTTGCCTTCCTAATTACTTGATGTATCTGCATATCAGCTTTCTGTGATTCATGCACAAGGATACCCAGAGGCCTCTGCACCAAAGCACTCTGAAGTTTCTCTCCATTTAGGTAATAATTTGTCTTTGTATTTTTCCTGTCAAAGTGGATAACCTTACACTTATCCACGTATCCATCTGCTAAATTTTGTCCCATTCACTTAACCTACCCTTATCCATTTGTAAGTTCCTTATTTCATTATCTCAACTTACTGTCCCACCGAGGATAGATGACCAAAAGGAAGCCTGTTTGAAGAAGTAACACCAAGGGGAGGGATGAAGTGATTTAAGGAAGGAATTTCAGATGGTAATGGTGGGCAGCTGATAGCGCAGCCAGCATTTGCAGAGAGATTTGAAATTGGGAATGTACTCAAGGCCAGAACAGGAGGAGAGAAGATGCCTTGGAAAGTTCTGGGATTGGAGACAATTGAAGAGATTGTGGGGGGTGTGCTCAGATAGAGGTTTGATGAATTTAAGATTCATTCACAGAGATAGACATCATCCCTTTCTATAAGTGACCCCAGGGTCCTGCTCCTTCTGCTATTTTATTCTGAAGTTGCATTCCTTTTCCAGATTTCCCCCATTCTGCTGAAAGAGAATTTTCTAAAGGCAAAGGCAAAGATGAGTTGTCTGGTCAAGGGGTTTGTGTTTACTCATCACTCCCCTGAGCTCACCGACCTACAGAGTATCTGCATCATCATGTGAAACGTTTTCAAATCTGCTCAGAGTCTATCCCAACCAATCCTAAAGAACCACGGCTCCAGCAAATAAAAATGTGTGCTTTTCCATTTTTTTAAAAAACTGGGATATTTATAGAGTCACTTAAAAGAGTCCTAGGAGCCACCCAACCCTCTGAGTGACTTCAATACATGGTGGCGATTTACAAAGTTATTTCTTGCCGTTGAAAGGTATATCAGTGAGTGAGAGGTAGAGAGATGGGCTGGGATCTTCCTCGGCCTCGCCCGCACGGCTGGCATCCTCCAGCCCCGCTGCAGTGAATAAAGTCTTGGCTGAGCATCACATTCTCCATTCTCGCTGGCAGTGATTGGGAGGGTGTGAGGGACCAGAGAATTCTGGCCAGCCTCTCCAAGGGGTTGGGCAAGATTTTGAAATTGGGAATGAGCAGTAAAAGTTTCTCTCAACATTAGATCTGCCGTGTTGAACTTTTCAACTTGTCGGCTGCAGAACTCGGTGTATATTTCTGAGCTGCCTCTGGGTGTTATCGAGAAGGGACTGGTTTTGCATTGGCCAAGTGGTTATCGCTTTATTTGTGGGGGGAGGGTGGGGGCAACGTCTCGGAAGTAACTGACTCTGTGGACTTTGACACTTCCTCGAAACCTCCCTGGATCTGGGGGCACAAAAAGTTTGGAGAAAGTTTTACTTTCGTTCTGTGTGTGCCCACTCCTTCCCATCAGTTTCGAAAGAATAGTTTAAACGTTGTGGTGTAATTTAAATCAGGAAGTGTGAGGGACTTCTCTCTTGTCAGTCTCACATCAATTTATTTTTCCGCTGATGTTCCTCCTTGTCTCCACATCCTCCCCTGGAAATATTTCTGTGCACTGTCTCTCTCTCTCGCTCTAGTTAAACACAAGTTCAAAGTGAACACGAGTCAGCTGGGCAAAGTTTCTGTGCCAAGAGAGAGAGAGGATTTTTTTGGATTCGCTGGGAAGAAGGGAGCTGTTGTGAGGACAGGGATGGACTTTCTCCCTTTCTGAGAAACTCCGACCGTCCCTCCTGAGGATCTGCGAGCGCAGCGTGCCCCCAACCCCCCGCCCAGCTTTGGGATCTTGCTGTGCAATGTCAGGGGCAGGGGAAGATGAGGGGGAGAGACCTCCGGCTGAAACAGAGCAGAGCTTCCCACTGGGAGCTCGCTCGGAGGAGACTTGGCCCGCCTCTGAAGATGGCACAGCCGGGGGGCTCTCCCAGACCGCCAAGAACTTGCTCCAAACTCCCCGAGCCCCCGGGAAATCCCCCGCTGCCTCCCCCAAAGCTTCCCCTCGGAACTCGCCCAGAAACTCCCCACTGCTCTTCCGCAAGTTGATGATGAACCGGAGTATCCGCCTTCAGCGCCGTTTCACCGTGGCTCAAACCTGGTAAGGGCGCAGCGCTAACTTGGTAAAAGTGCAACGCGATCCAGGTGGGAAGAAAGGTGAGAACTTTCTCTTATTCTAATATGATACCAAGCTTAGGAGCAACTTCCTTCAGGGTCTTCCTGAAATCTATATCACACTGGGCACAAAACCGTATCGATTACACATCCCTGTTACTGGGTATAACACTGTATATGCTATTGAATGATCCTGTTCCTGGACGCAACACTGTGTATACTGTAGAATAACCCTGTCATTGGGTATAGCACTGTTTATACTACAGAATAACCCTGTTACTGGGTATAACACTATGTATACTATAGAATGACCCTGTTACTGGGTATAACACTGCGTATACTATAGAATAATCCTGTTCCCGAACATAACACTGTGCATACTATAGAATAATCCTGTTACTGGATATAAAACTGTATATACTATAGAATGATCCTATTGCTGGGTATAACATTATGTATACTATAGAATAACCCTGGTACTGAGTATAATATTGTGTAAACAATAGAATAACCCTATTACTGGGTATAACACTCTGTATAGTATAGAATAATCCTGTTACTGGGTATAACACTGCTTATATTATAGAATGACCCTGTTACTGGGTATAACACGGTGTATACTATAGAATAATCCTGTTCCCGGACATAACACTGTGCATACTATAGAATAATCCTGTTAGTCGGTATAACACTGTCTATGTTATAGAATAATCCTGTGAGTATAACACTGTGTATACTATAGAAACCCTGTTACTGGGTATAACACTGCATATACTATAGAATAACCCTGTTACTGAGTATAACACTGTGCATACTATAGAATAATCCTGTTATTTGGTATAACACTGTGTATACTATAGAAAGCCCTGTTACTGGCTATAACACTGCATATACTATAGAATAATCCTGAGTATATCACTGTGTATACTATAGAAAGCCCTATTACTGAGTATGACACGGGTATAAAGGCAACAGAATGGCACAGTGGTTAGCACTGCTGCCTCACAGCGCCAGGGACCTGGGTTCCATTCCCACCTCAGGTCACTGTCTGTGCAGAGTCTGTACATTCTCCCCATGTCTGTGTGGGTTTAGTTTGGATGCTTTGGTTTCCATCCAGTCAAAAGACGTGCTGGTTAGGCACAGCAAGGTGCATTTGCTATGTAAATTCTCCCTCCGTGTACCCGAATAGTGTGGTGACAAGCGGATTTTCATAGTAACATCATTGCAACGTTAATGTAAGCCTACTTGTGACTAATAAATAAACTTTACTTTTAAATACCTGTATGTTATAGAATAACTCTATTACTGAGTATAACTATTTATTGCACAAATACTGGGTACTGTTACTGGGCACAACACTATATACTATAGAATAATCCTGTTACTGGGTATAACACTGTATCTATTACATATTTACATAAAGGACAAAAGAATAACTAGGGAGAGAATAGGGCCTGTTAAGGATCAACAAGATCATCTATGTGCAGATCCACAAGAGATGGGCGAGATCCTAAATGAATATTTCTCATCAGTGTTTACTGTTGAGAAAGGCATGGATGTTAGGAAACTTGGGGAAATAAATAATAGCTTGAGGACTCTATATATCACAGAGAAGGAGGTACTGGAAAGTGCATCAAGGTAGATAAATCCCCGAGGCCTGATGAAGTGTATTCCAGGATGTTATGGGAGGCTAGGGAGGAAATTGAAGGTTCCCTAGCAGAGATATTTGAATAATCAACTGGATTGAGAAAGGCATGGATGTTAGGGAACTTGGAGAAATAAGTAATAAATCTTGAGGACTGCATATTCAAAGATGGCTTAATTTTTCAAAACCTCCAGTTTCACACTTATAAAACGAAAACATGCAAACACAACAGTACTGTATTCCATTTCAGTCCTTCTTTTGACTATCAAACATTCCTTCTCTCATCTTCTTCCTCTTTCCTTTCCAGAAATCTCCTTCAGTCCTTAATCCTACGATAATTGCAAGTTAATTTTGTAATTATGATCAAAGATTAGCTCTGGTGATGTCTTTGGAGAGCTAGGAAAGATCAGGAGGGTAACATGTTACATTTCAGAGCAGGAACCCTGGCTGATATTTTCCCTGTCTACCCCAGGTGATGTGTTGCCTTAGACCATGAGACAGGAGTAGAATTAGTTCATTCAGCCCATTGAGTCTGCTCCGCCATTCAATCATGGCTGATATTTTTCTCATCCCCATTCTCCTGCCTTTTCCTCGTAACCCCAATCCCCTTATTAATCAAGAACCAATCTATCACTGTCTTAAAGACACTCAATGACTTAGCCTCCACAGCCTTCTGTGGCAAAGAGCTCCACACATTCAACACTCACTGGCTGAAGAAATTCCTCCTACTTAAAGAATCTGATAACAGCCAGAATGTTCAAGGGTTCCAGGAAGTTTAAATTGGTGATGATGAAGGGATGGTTATATTGTTCCACACTGGGACAGTGTATGGCTTGGGAGGTGACGGTTTTCCCATTCTGTGCTCCTGCAATGAGAAATCCCAGCGCTGAGATCCATCTCCTTTGGCAGCACCAAGGCATTACTTGAAAAAGCTTTGAGAGAATGATGTTGATGGTTGCATTTTTCTGGCGATAGATGTTTCAGGAGTCCTTTTGCTTCTGAAGTGAATTGCTTTTCCTTGAATTTATTTCCTGGGATATCAGACACTTTCTGTTTAAACTCGCACTGTTCTATTCCCGGATTTATTTATTATCAGAATTGTGTTTGAGTACAGCAAGCACACAGAGTTGAACTCTCCCAAACTTGCAACTTTTACCAAGTAGAAGGATAAAGGCAAACACACATAAACCACATTGCAAGCTTTGACAAACATTTTTGGTCTTTCCCCCAGCAGAACCCAGACCTTCCTGTTTGCCATTTCAACACACATTCATGTGCACATCTGCCTGAGCCTGTTGCAATGTTCCAGTGAAACACAACACAATGAGGAACAGCACTTCAGCTTCTGACTTGGCATTTTACAGCCTTCCAGATTTATCACCCCAATGACCAGCCACAATTGCTGGCCTCCCTTCTTCTGTCACTCAATGTAAATGCAGAGTGGCAGTGGGACATCCCCCGCCCCCAACAAGGCCCCGCACCCCCGGCACTACCTTATGTGTGATGGGCAGTGTCAAGACTGCCCTGGCAATGCCAATTTGCCCCTTGGGCAGTGCCAGGATGCCCAGGCTGGCACTTCCAAGGTGACAATGCCCGAGGGCACCACCCCAGCACCCCAACCTCTGAGGGGCCTCAATTGCCCCCTCCTCACTCCAACTGGGTTGGGCCGCCAGCTCCCCACTTGTGTTATGAGACTAATTACTATAGTACTTGTGGCGAGCTAAGCTAAACCTTGGAGTGAACCACTCCTGGTGGGGAAGAGGCTAATGGGCTTGGGCCCCCTAATGATATTCAAGTACTAAGTAGTCTCATAACACCAGCTTAAAGTCCAACAGGTTGATCTGGTAATAAACCTGTTGGGCTTTAACCTGATGTTGTGAGACCACTTACTGTACCTACCCAGTCCAACGCCGGTATCTTCACATCATGATATTCAAATAGCATTTACTTGAGGATCTGCAAACATTATGCAGCTCCATGCTGAAATCCGTCTGCCGTAGACGTGTAGGAGCCTTGGCACCCAGCGGGCAGTCTGCAAAACAGTCTCCGCTCGATTCCCTTGGCCCACTGCGCTGACAGAAGAATTGCTCCCTAGCTCTATTCTGTCTCCACAGACGCTGTAAGGCCTTTTGTGATTTTCTGCCTATGTTATGAGCTTAGCTGATTACCTTAAGTTGGTTGCTAAGGTAGATAGATATTAGCACACTCAGAATGGTTTCAACAAGTGCTGCCCAATCACCAAATCTAAGCTAACAGTTTAGGATGTTGTAATTGTGAGCTGGTTGAGTACTATCTGTACCATACCTATTGAAGGAACGTACTTCAAACAGTAATTTGTTGTGGCAGTGTAGGCAATGCCAGTTTTTTGCACCGTATTTAGTGAGATCACGGCTGATTGGTATGCAGCCTGTTGTTTAAAAAAAACATTAGGTTCATTAGGGAAGAAAATCTGCCATCTCGGCTTACACCTGACTCCAGACACATAGCAATGTGTCTGACTCTGAACACCCTTCTGAAATAACTGAAAAGACATTCAAGAAGGACATTCTCAAGGGCAATTAGGGATGGGCAATAAATATTGGCCTAGTCAGTGACACTGTCATCTCGTGAATGAATATGGAAAAAGTTTCTTACTTTAGAGTAAGTTCAGAGCCTCCCACAGGAAGCTGAGCTGTTTAGGGAGAGGGGGCTGGTATAATTGGTGATGGGGTCTAAACTCCAAGTAATATAGTCTTCAAGTGAGATTGCCACAGTACCAGTGTGGTTTACTGAGTTATACCCAACAAGGATCTGAGAAACCCTGGGAAGAATCAGTGCTGACGGAACAGGGCAGGTTCAAGTAGAGAGAGAAGGGGGATACTTTTTGGCCAGCTCTAAGCAAAAATATTATTTTGTTGAAATGATTTTGGAGCGTTGCCTTCCATCAGTTTAATGCTTCTATACAAAGAGACAATATTGTTTAATTCCTGACTGTCACAATGGAGCCGATGGTTTACATTGAGCTAAAACACAGCTGTAAAAGTCTGAGAGTGATTTTCCCCATTTATGAATATTTTTGAGATAGTTTAGACTGCGATTGTAGAGGCCGTTCCAAGCGGAGATATCTTGTCATTCTGTTAGCCTTTGTTTCTCAGGAGAAGAATGGTGCATTTATTGAGACAAAGGGAAAGACTTGCATTTAGACAGCGCCTTTCACAAACTTATAGTGCTTTGCACCCAAGGAAATGCTTTTCAAATGCAGTTGCTGCTGTAATTTAGCAAACCAGTATGCATAGCAAGATCCCACAAACAATCACCAGATTGTTAGTTTGCGGTTGATGTTGGTTGAAGGATAATAATTGCCCAAGAACATTAATTATTAATTAATATAAATAGTTATGTTAATTATAAAATTGCAATGTTAGTTATAATATAATCATTTTGTTTTAAATTTAATTGGTAATGGGTGAAAGGTTATGGGGAAAAGATAGGAAAATGGGAATGAGCAGTACATCATGATCGAATGGCGGAGTGAACTCGATGGGCTGAATGGCCTAATTCTACTCCTATATTTTATGAACTTATAAGAACATTGGGAAGAAGCCCTCAGTTCTTGTTTGAACCAGAGTGTTAGGATCTTTTACTTACTTCCAAGAGAGGAAATGAAGCTTCAGTTTAATGCCTCATTTTGGAAACTCAGCATGTCTGACACAGAAGCACAGAGAGTGTCAGTCTGGATTGCAGGAGGCCATTCAGCCCCTCGAGGCAGTTCCACCATTCAGTTAGAAAATGCCCCATCAGCCCTATTTGTCCTCCATACTCCTGACTCCATTACCCAGAATTTCATCTCCTTCTGTACTCTGTACTGGGAGTTTGTTTGGACATTTACTGCAGAGAGGCTTAGGCTGAGATATTCAGCACTCTCGGTTAAGTACCCTATTAATGTTCTTTGTCTGCGTAATGTACAGGAGGGAACTGTATACCACTGCAGGTTTAATGGGGACAGTGTAGAGGAAGCTTTACTCTGTACCTAACCCTGTGCTGTACCTGTCATGGTAATGTTTGCAGGAGGCAGTGTAGAGGGAGCTTTATTCTTTATCTAACCCCGTACTGTCCCTGTCCTGGGAGTGTTTGCTGGAGGCAGTGTAACACAGTTATTTAACACTGTGCTGCACCTGCCCTGGGGGTGTTTGATAGAGATGGTGTAGAGGGGACTTTACTCTGTATTTAACCACATGCTGTACCTGTCCTGGGAATATTTGATGGAGAGAGTGTAGAGGGAGCTTTACTCTATGTATTTAACCCTGTGCTGTACCTGTCCTGGGAGTGTTTGGTGGGGGATTCTATAGGGACAGCTTTGCTCCTTGACATGTTGAGGTTGTCAAAGCTCTCTTCTCTTGTCCTGAAATCCTTCACAGTAACAAAGAGAGACACTGGCTGAGATGTGTGAGCCAGTGTCTGGGTTAGGGTCTGGATTATCAAAACTGATCTGGCTCCTATCCCATGTGCAAAGTTTGGCAGTGAGCAAGCAGGGTATTAGAGTCACAGAGAGCCATAGATTTCATTGAGTGAAATCTGCTGGGAAAAAGCAGAGCTGGGATAAAGTATGTTTTAACATGAAGTAAATAAAATATAAATTAGATTAAACCATGTTTGTGAATGAAATCACAACCTGTCAGGAGCAAAGTGTATTTGAGACGAAAGGATATCTGAAATGTTCATTCCTCCATCCAGCACCTGTGACGCTTCATCAAGGGGAAACTCAGTCAGCACATCCATAGGATATTTGGCTGTGGAGGCATCACAGTCCCAGTGAACTTGAAATGATGTCCATGGCTTCCCCTCCCTATCACGGTAATATTTCCACCTCCCTCACTCCAAACTCCCACAGATTTCCACTCAATCACAATCCTGGCCATTTGCACAACCCTAGTTTTGATCTCTCTCCCACTATTAGCTGTGCCTGAACCTCAGACTCTGGAATTCTCACCTGAAACCTTTCAGTCTTGCTCTGTCTCTCCCACACTCACGCTCTGTCTGTCTGTCTGTCTGTCTATCTATCTCTCCCTCTATCTCCAACTCTCTCTCTCTCTGTTTGTTTCTCTCTCTCTCCCTCTCTGGTTTTCTCTCTCCATCTCTGTTTTTCTCTCTCCCTCTCTGTCTGTCTCCCTCTCTGTGACTGTCTCTGTGGCTATCCCTCCTCTCTGCCTGCCTGCCTCTCTCCCTGTCTGTCTCTCTCTCTTTCTGTCTCTCTCTCTCTCCTTCTCTGTCTGTCTCCCTCTCTGTGATTGTTTCTCTGGCTGAGCCTCCTCTCTGTCCACCTGCCTTTCTCCCTGTCTGTCTGTCTGTCTCGCTCGCTTTCTGTCTCTCTCTCTCCCTCTCTGTTTTTCTCTCTCCCTCCCTCACTATCTGTCTCCCTCTCTGTGACTGTTTCTCTAGCTGTCCCTCCTCTCTGCCCGCCTGCCTCTCTCCCTGTCTGTCTGTCTGTCTCTCCTTCTTTAAGGCACTCCTATTTGTCCAAGTTTTCATCAGTATTTATACTAGTTCCTCACTGGCTCAGTGTTGATTTGAGTTTGACATCGTTGTTCTGAAGTTGCTTTGTGATGTTTCACCATTGTTCAGGTAGAAACTATTGTGTCCCTGATACAGCAGCGATCCCTTGGTGCAGACAATCATGGGGGAGTTGGCAAAGATCACATCTTCAGATAAAACAAACTTTGCAAGCAATCATACTGAATGTTCAGAGGTCAGGATCAGTAATGGACCCTAAAGCACCACAGTGACAGATGTCCCAACATTCCCCAACTTCAGGTCACATCTCTAATTTGACTGGGTGAGTGGGTGGATGAGCAGTTTGTGGGGTGGAGTGATGGAGATTTGGTTTATGATTTGGGATGTGTAGGTATTCGGCTGGGGGCGTGAGTTGGGTTTTTCAGTTTTTAAAATTTATTCAAGGAATGTTGGTTGGCTGGCCAGTGTTTGTTACCCTTGAGAAGATGGTGGTGAGATGCCATCTTGAACTGCAGCACTCTGTGTGGTGTAGATACATCCACAGTGCTGTTAGGAAGATAGTTGGAACAAAGAACAGTACAGTACAAGAACAGACCCTTCAGCCCTCCAAACCTGCACTGATCACATTGTCCTAGCTAGACTGACCATTTGTATCTTTCTATTCCCAGTCTGTTCATATGCCTATCAAGATAAGTTTTAAAAGTCACTAACATATCTGCCTCAACCACCTTACTTGGCAGTGCATTCCAAGCCCCCACCACCCTCTGTGTAAAAAAAAACTTCCCCCACACATCTTCACTGAACTGCTCCACCTCCCTGAACTTGTACCTCTGCTAATTGTCATTTCTGCCCTGGGATTTTGACCCAACATTGAAGGAATGGTGATATATTTCCAAGTAAGAAGTCTGGTAACACCAGGTTAGAGTCCAACCAGTTTATTTGATAGTAATCTCCGTGACTGACAAATAAACTGGTTGGACTTTAACCTGGTGTTGTGAGACTTCTTACTGTATTTACCCCAGTCCAATACCGGCATCTCCACATCATGATATATTTCCAAGTCAGGATGGTGAGTGACTTGGAGGGGAACCTCTAGATGGTGTTGTTCCCATGTATCTGCTGCCTTTATCCTTCAAGATGGAAGTGACCATGGGTTTGAAAGGTGCTGTCTAAGGAGTCTTGGTGAGTTACTGTGGTGCATCTTGTAGATATTTCACATGATTCCATGTCAGTGGTGGGGGGAATGAACGTTTGTGGATGAGGTGCCAGTTAAACAAGATGCTTTGTCTTGGATGGTGTTGAGCTACTTGAGTATCGTTGGAGCTGCACACATCCAGGCAAATGGGAGTATTCCATCACACTCCTGACTTGTACCTTGCAGATGGCAGACAGGCTTTGGGGAGTCAGGAGATGAATCCCTTGCCACAGAATTCCCAGCCTTTGACCTGCTCTTGTAGCCATAGTATTTATATAGCTGGTCCAGTCAGTCTCTAATCAGTGATAACCCCCAGGATGTTGACAGTAGGGGATTCAGTGACGGTGATGTCACTGATGTCAAGGTTAGTATTGTGTATTTTGCTTGGATCACTAACCCTGAGCTCTGTGCCAGAGACACTTCCAGGCTAGGCAGATCTGTGCTTCAGATAAAACAAACTTTGCAAGCAATCATACTGAATGTTCATAGGTCAGGATCAGTAATGGACCCTAAAGCACCACAGTGACAGATGTCCCACCATTCCCCAGTGTTGACATTAGAAGATCCAGCACTTGTGTCACCATTCATGGTTTGTTTGGGGGAATTGGGGCCTTACAGTGCCAGCGGCCTGCGTTCGATTCCAGCCTTGGGCCACTGTCTGTGTTAAGTGTGGACATTCTCCCGGTGCTCAGGAGATGGGTTAAGGGAATTAGCAGGATAAATATTATGGAGGGTAAGCATGGATATGAGTCAATGCTGGCTCCATGGGCCTAATGGCATCTTTCTGCACTGTAGAGATTCTTTGATTCAATAAGTGATTGATTGAAGGGGGAAGGGATATGTAACTATAATTGGGTCAGTGTTGTGTGTCAATGTGTGTGTGTGTGTGTGTGTTTGAGAATCTAGCCATCAAAGGGGGTTCCTGCTCCTTCACGATTGAACTCTGTGGCAATGGGCACGGCAATTTCCTACAGTATCACCAGGTGGCAGCAGTCAGTTCAATAGTGAAATAAAGCAATATGTCCAAACCGGTCAAAGGCAGTGTTTATTCTGTATAAGAGCCTCCTCACATCCCTCTTCATCTCACTCTATTAACATAAACTTTCTCCCTTGTTTATCCAGCTGTCCGCTTAAATACATCGATACTTTTCACCCTGAGCATTCCCCGTACAAGCGAATCCCACACTCTCCCCACTCCTCAGTGAGGGGAGGGGGGAGTGAGTCCCACACTCTCCCCAGTCTCCGGGGGAGGGGGGGGGAAGCAAATCCCACACTCTCCCCGCTCCAGAGTGAGGAATGCTGCGAGTCCCACTCTCTCCCCACTCCCCCAATTGGGGGGGGGGGGAACGGACTCCCACACTCTCCCCACTCCCCAGTGGGGGTAGGGGGTCAGTGATTCCCACACTCTCCCCACTCCCCCGATTGGGGGGGAGGGACTCCCACACTCTCCCCATTCCCTGGGTAAAGAAGTTTCCCCTGAATTCCCTATTGGATTTATTTATTAATTATCTGACGGCCGCAAGGTCTAGTCTCCTCCAGAAGTGGAAACATTTTTTCAATATTTGCTTTGAGCAAATCTCTTTTTAATTCAAAATGTCTCGATCAAACCATCTCTGTCCTTGAACGTTTGGGGGATGTGTTACAGGCCTTTGAATATTCCTTGTTCTCTCTGCAGCTGGAGTTAGATTGAGCAGTCAGCTGGTCCCATTCTGATCCAGGGCCTCTCGGAGAGTGGCTGTGGGGGTGGGTAATCGTAAAGAGACTTCGTTTATTCGATTTCACATGACGCTGCTCCGTGGTTAGATTATTTACTCAAGATTCATTGAATAAACCTTATTGTGAATAAATCACAACTTTATAACCCTCTGGAAATATAATCTGAATTAAATACATTAATGTGAAGATGCGAGATGGAGGAAGTCAATTTTAATTCATTCCTGGGATGTGAACATTTCAAGTCTCCTGTTAATAACTTGCATTTATATAGTGCCTATTGTGACCTCAGGACATCCAAAAGCACTTTTACAACCAGGAGCTACTGTTTTGAAGTGTAGTCACTGCTGTAATGTAGGTTAACACAGCAGCACAACAAGATCCCCTAAACAGCAATGAAATAACTGACTAGGTTGTATGATATTGACCCCGGACATTGAGGAGAATTCAATGTCCTCAATTGAGGACATTGCTCCTGTTGGAAGGAACACCATGAAATCATTCTACCCCAACACAGAGGACCAACTGGACACTCCTTCAACACTGACTCTCTGACAGTGCGGCACTCCCTCAACACTGACCCTCTGACAGTGTGGCACTGCCTCAACACTGACCCTCTGACAGTGTGGCACTGCCTCAGCACTGACCCTCTGACAATGCGGCATTCCCTCAGCACTGACCCTCTGACAATGCGGCATTCCCTCAGCACTGACCCCTCTGACATTGCGGCACTCCCTCAGCACTGACCCTCTGACAGTGCAACACTCCCTCAACACATCCTTTGACAGTGTGGCACTCCCTCAGCACTGAACGTCTGACAGTGCGGTACTCCTTCAGCGCCGATCCTCTGATGTTCAAAATCAGAGAGACAAACAAGATCCAAGCTAACAAGAAAAGGCATTGCAATGCCCTTGATCTTAGCCAAAAGGACGAGAAGCCTCTTGTCAGTAATTGTGTGTATTGGCGATGACCCAGACTGAAGATAAACAGCCTGGCTGCATTGCTTCCGAGCTCCTATTAAATCCATGTGATGGATGGAGTGATTTCTGGGCCAGAGAGGATTGTGGGTACTGTAGCCACCATTGCCAGGATTAATCTATTTCCTGATCACTGATGGAAGTTGGGGAATGGAGTGTGAAATCCCTGGCTGTGTATGTATGTGTGTGCACATCAAACAGAATGAGGTTGATCTGTGATGCACAATGGAGTTGAATAGCCTGTGCCACTTATCTAGGTGTGGGCCAGAAAGCAGAGTTGAAGCAGAAGATTCTATTCATTGGCAGAACAGGTTTAAGGGCCACGTGATTTACTCCTGCTTCCATTTCTAACATTAACAGATGAAAAGTGGTTACTTTAGGGAGATATCTGTGTGATGTTGGCTTGCAGAAGGAAATTGAATCCAAGTGAGAGTCAGTGCCTTCAGGACTGAACATACCTGCAATGTTGACCTTTAAAAACTGCAGTATGAAAGCTGTGCCACCAACGGGCAATTTGCCCTAAAAATACCCCGATAGCAGCCTTGGCAGTTAGAGCTGGTTTTGTTGCCCTCTTACTAACCACTAAGTTAGTCCCAATTGCCTGTTTTTGGCCCATATCCCTTTATACCCATCTTATCCATACAACTCTCTAAATGCTTTTTATAAGACAAAATTGTGCCCATTTCTAGAATCATAGAACCCTATAGTGCAGATAGAGACCCTTCGGCCCATCAAGTCTACACCAAACATAATCCCATCCAGGGCCTACCCCTATATCCCTACATATTATGCCGACTAATCCCTCTAACCTAAGCAAAGCAGGACACTAAGGGGCAATTTCTTAGCATGGCCAATCAACCTAACCCACACATCTTTGGAAGTGGGAGGAAACCTAGATCACTTTGCTCTGTAACTCTCCCCAGTGCCTACCGTTAACTGAATAAATCCTGTTCTGGTTCGATCTGCCAAAATGCATCACCTCGCATTTATCCAAATTAAACTCCATCTACCATTCATCAGCCCACTGGCCCAATTGATCAAGATCCCATTACAATTCTAGATAACCTTCTTCACTGTCCGCTATGCCACCAATCTTGGTGTTACCTGCAAACTTACTAATCACACCCGCTTAATCTTCATCCAAACCATTAATATAAATGACAAATAACAGTAGACTCAGCAGTGGTCTCTGAGACACACCGATGGTCATAGGTCTCCAGTTTGAAAAACAACTTTCTCCAACCACTCTCTGGCTTCTGTCATCAAGCCAATTTTGTATCTAATTGGCTACCTCCATACGATGGTCACCCTGGATCCTGTGAGATTTAACCTTAGCAACAATCTACCGTGTGTCAAGGACCTTGCTAAAATCTGCCAGACCAGAAATCGATATATCACAGTGGTGATGGATGATTGGAATAGGGTGTGGGCATGCGATCAGCATCAACTGTACTGCTCTTATCTACCTTCTTGGTTACCCCTTCAAAAAACTCAATCAAATTTATGAGACGCGATTTTCCACTCAATGCCAGCTGACTGTCCCGAATCAGTCCTTGTATCTCCAAATGTCTTCATCCTGTCTCTCAGAATATCTTCTAATAACTAGCCTGCTACAAACATTAGGTTTATCAGCCTGTACTTCCCAGACTTTACCCTGCAGCCCTTCTTAAAGGCATGACATTTGCCACCCTCCAATCTTCAGGCACCTCACCTGTGTAATGACATTAATGAGGCCACAATGTGGATCTCTTCGAGGTTCGCGGTTCCAAATTAAGGCAGTAATGGTCTGTCCAGTCCGGGAGCCCAGCATGTATACATAGTGTGGAGTGTCAGGGTTACGAGACTTGGAGTTTATACCCTGAATAAGGGAGTATCTGTCTGAGTGCTGCTGACTGTGTAAATAGATCTAAATTTGCGAAAGGGTCTCTGGCCTTGGAGGAGTTATTTCAGTTGCTGTGGTTGATGAAGCTACACAGGCTCCAGAAATCAAAGTGAGGGAGATAGAACCACCAATTAAAGAGCTGCTTTGGATACTTGGGGGGTACTCTGCAGGATTGTGGTGTCCTCCAACACTTCTCCAATGCACCAGTGAAGCAGTATGCTGTTCTGAATCATGATAATGCCCGGATCGCATGCTTACATCCCATTCCAATCACCTGTGCTCACTGGCCTATGTTGATTTCTGGTCTGGCAGTAACTTATGAATTGGGAATTTTTATTAAAGTTCCCTATTCCCTGTCTCTGTCTTCCAGTCTACAACCCACTGAGATCTCTGCTTGTCTAATTCTAATCTCTTGCATATCCCTGATTTTAATCGCTCTGTAGTTGGCAGCCATGCCCTCAGCTGCCCGGGTCTGGAGTTCTGGCATTTCCTGCCTAAACTTCTCCGCCTGTCTCTCCTGCTTAAAAATGTTCCTTAAATCTACCTCTTTGGCCAAGTTTTTGGTCACCTGTCCAAATATCTCTTATTTAATTCTATGTTAAAATTTTAGTTGACAATTCCTTTGTACTTTTCACCGTGTTAAATGTACGATATAAATAATAAATCAGATGCAACGGGCTGTTGAGATCAATCCTTGTTTTATTAATATTCCAGATGATTGGTAAACTTTTCAATCACTATAGATTTAACAGATAAGTTTAGTCTAAAGGTTAAACAATAGATGGACATTTCAATGAAGTTATAGGCACAAGCTCTACTTACCCAATAACCGTGTTTTAGTCATAAGTAAAGTTATATGGCAAAATTTAACTTACAAGAACAATCATTTATAAACATTGGAAACCTTGCTCTTGCAAATTAATCTAATAGAAAGTTGAGCAAACTTTTACAAAGATTTTATTATTTTGAATCAAAGTGTTTACTTTGCAAACACAGAAGTTCAGAAACTCACTGATCAACTGGGATAGTTATGATGTGAGAAGCCAGCATTAGACTGCAGTGGGCACAGTGAGAAGTTTCACAACACCAGGTTAAAGTCCAACAGGTTTATATGGAATCACAAGCTTTTGGAGCACTGCTCCTTCATCTCCACTCACCTGATGAAAGGCAGTGCTCCGAAAGCTCGTGATTCCAAATAAACCTGTTGGACTTTAACCCGCTGTTGTGAGACTTCTTACTGGGATAGAACAATGGCAGATGCAAACTTTCTGCCCAAATGATGAGGGAGAATTACAGACTGGAGTTAAAATTAGAAACTGCCACTCCTCTGTGGTGAGGGCAAGAACTGGAATCTCATCAGCTGCCCTTTATTTCTTGTCTTTATTTGCAGTGTTAAGAATTTTCAGATCAAGCAGACAATAAATGATAAGCTGAGTCTCGTCCTGCAGTTCATTCAGCTCATTTTGCAACAGTGCTTCCTGGGGGGTTTGCGCATCCTGTGAGGCTAGAGGTGGATTCTCACAGGGATGTGCCTCCTTCCAGAGCTCCCATGCTCTTGTCTCAATGTGCATCTTCTGCAAAGACTAGAACAGAGAAGGATCAATCTTATAGTCTTTACATAATGTACAGTACAGATTCAGATCATTCAACCTATCCCTGTTGGTGTTTATGCACTACAGGAGCCTCTTCCCATCTTACTTGATCTCATCGGCATAGGCTGGCACAATAGCATAGTGGTTAGCACTATTGCCTCGTGGCGCCAGGAGCCTGGGTTCGATTCTCTGTTTTGGTCACTATCTGTTCGGAGTCTGCACATTCTCCCTGTGTTGGTGCGGGTTTTCTCTGGGCGCTCCATTTTCCTCCCACAGTCCGAAAGACGGTTGGGCGCACTGGCCATGCTAAATTCTTCCACAGTGTCCCAAACATGCGCTGGAGTGTGGCGATTTTCACAGTAGCTTCATTGCAGTGTTAATATAAGCCTATTTGCCACACTAATAAATAAACTATAAACTTTAAAAAAATCAATCCATCATTTTCTCTGGCATGAGTTTATCCAGTTTCTCCTTAAATATTTTCAAACTATTCATCTCAACCAGAATCATAGAATTGTTACAGTGCAGGAAGCCATTTGGCTCATCATGTTTGCACTGGCTAACCACTCCCTGTGGTAGCAACATTCTCACCACCATGTGGGTAAAAAGAAAACAAAACTTGATTAATTTGGTGCTTTGCGCAATTACCCAATGCCCTAAAGCACATCCCTAGCCAAGATCGGTTATTATCCTGCTCTCTTAGCATCTGCTACATGTTTCCCAGACAAATTGATTCCTGCATCAAAACGCTGCCTCTTAAAGCAGTCCCATCTGAAACATAAATTATATTATAATAGCATAGTATCATCACAGAAATTTCATCATTGTTGCAATATTGGAAATAGAGTAGACAATTTTGCACATTGGAATGTTCCACAAGCTGGCCAGTGACCAGAAAATCTATTTTTATGATGTTTGAAGAATAAATTTGGCCAGAGCAATAGAAACAACCCTCCTCTTCCAATAATCGCCATGGCATTATTAATGTAGATCTGAGGGGTGAATGAGACCTCTGTTTAATACCTTTAACACCTTCACTCTCTCGTTTCCTTCTCTATGAATGGTATGCTTTGTTTGTATAGAATACAAGAAACAATACTTTCCACTGTATACTAATACATGTGACAATAATAAATTAAATCGAGGTGACACAGTGGTTAGCACTGCTGTCTCACAATGCCAAGGACCTAGATTCAATTCCCGGTTCAGTCTCACTCTGGATGGAATCTTCCTTTCTCCCATATTTATACTCTTTCCAAACATCTGGAGGCATTTTTGATTCTGATCCAATTTTTTTAAAAAACATCTCTGGCTAATTTACATGGTAAACGGCAGTCATGGTAATGATTTACACTGTGTGTATTTCGGTGTATGCTAATGAGATTGTCAGCAGTGATGAGAGTAACATAAAAGTGCAGAATTTCAGATCCAGATTCTTGTTTACTTTTACGCAGAAAATTCCAGGTAATGGGACACAACTGTGAAGAGATTTAACAAAATCAACAAACAAACCTGAGTCAAAAGCTCATTGTGAACATTGGTGCAGCCAATGATCACGTTGCTCCCTTTGTGCACAGGAATTTCAGAGGATGTTTAACAAATTAGGGAAGAGGGAAGACTAAAGAGAGCCAACGCATCCTTGGTATCACATGTGTAACGATGACCACAGAGGATGCAGGGGGATTATCAATAGGTCTCCCCATTGGCTTTGTGGAGTATTAATTCTATTGAGTGAGCGGGGTGGAGAAACAGTGCGAGTTTAGTACTCACTCTCTCCACCCAGTAAGACATCTCACAACACCAGGCGGAAGTCCAACAGGTTTATTTGGTAGCACAAACCACTAGCTTTCAAAGTGCTGCCCCTTCATCAGGTGAGTGGGAGTTCTGTTCACAAACAGGACATATAAAGACACAAACTCAATTTACAAAATAATGGTTGGAATGCAAGTCTTTACAGGCAAGCAAATCTTAAAAGTTCTCGCCACTCATATTGTCTGCAGCTTTAAGACTTGATTATCTGTAAAGACTTGTGTTCCAGCTATTATTTTATAAATTGAGTTTGTACCTTCATATACCCTGTTTGTGAACAGAACTCCCACTGACCTGATGAAGGGGCAGCGCTCCAAAAGCTTGTGGCTTGTGCTAACAAATAAACCTGTTAGACTTTAACCTGGTGTGGTGAGACTTCTTACTGTGTTTATCCCAGTTCAATACCAGCATCTCCACATCATGGCTCTCCATTCAGACCAGGCGCTCCAGGATTCGGTGCTCTGACTATGCACTATAGCCACAGAAGTGGCCCTTTATCCACTGTATAAATAAAGGATGATGGTGATGGAATACTGGCCTCAGCGAGATTATTTCATTGGTGATGAGAAATAAGATGGTTTTAATTCCCCAACCCTCTCTTCCCTCGGACAACCTTCATTGTCGAGATAAGTAATCCTTCAGTAAGAAAAAAAAGCCTTTCTTCGGTAAACTCGAAACCTGTAACGCAAACATAGAAGACTGGGCCCAATCTGCAGACTGCATGCACTAATTTTTCTGGGTTAATAATACTGAGGGAGATGGAAAGCAGGAAATAGTTTTTGTTAATTGAATGTCAGGACCCCGCATGTCATGTGGTTAAAAAGTCTAACCTGTCCAGATGCCCCAGACTCGAAAAAATTTAAAAAGTTGATAGATTTAATTAAAAAGTGACTAAGTACTATTATACTCCAGCAATACCACTTTAACACAGCAAAAACCTGGGGAATCTATCACTGAATTTTTGATCAGGTTACAAAAGTTGGCAGAACATTATGAATTTGGGGCACCCTTGAATGACATGTTGCAAGCCAGACTGGTGTGTGAAATTAACAAATTGACAGTCCAAAAAATGTTATTGGTAGAACCCACGCTGGATCTTAATGAAACCATTGGGATAATCCTATCATTAGAGAACATAGAGAAAGGAGCTCAGGAACTACAGCAGTGTTCTCCGATTAGGGAGAGGGGCCTCATGCAATGTTCATTCCTCAACTGAGAGTGTTTGTGTCAGTAAAGTGTCAGAGAATCCATTACAATGTTGAAGTCCAAATCACATCGCCAGGGACGTGATTGACAATCTTCAGACTCCCAGGGAGCAAATTTGTAGGTGCCAGACAATGAACTACTGTAAGCACTGCAAAAAACCATAGCTAAGGCAATGTTACCGGGAAAGGCAAAACCCGTCCTGTTTAGGAAAGAGGCCAAGGTCAGTAGTGGATGGTACCTTGTGGGTAATATCACAATCAGAAATCGAGACGATACAACTAAACCTCATCCCCACGACAAAGTGGAGTTGTTAGTAAATGGCCACCCATTAAAAATGGAAGTGGAAATGGGGCTGTAGTCTCCGTTATCGGGGAGCAGACTTACAATATCACCTCCGGCCTGGTGTTCAGTTCCTGAACACAAAGGCCAGGCTGGCCACCTACACGGCAAACCATTACAAATAAAGAGTCCCACAGTGACCCTATTGACTCGTAAGCAGCAATCATCCTGAACCCCCACTCATCATTGAATGGGGACAAGGACTGAGCCTTATGGGGACGAGATTGGCTCTTAGACACATCAGATTGAACCGGCTGGAGATGTAGATCATCAGGCTGGGCATGGAAGGACTTTTAAAAAGTTTATTTATTAGTCACAAGTAAGGCTTACATTAACACTGCAACGAAGTTACTGTGAAATTCCCTGTATAAAGTTATCAATGAGTACCCTGAAAAACTTGCAAAAATAGGAGGAGCCAAAAATAAGATCTACGTCAACCCTGATGCTATGATTAAATATTTCAGAGGAAGACTAGTTCCATACTCTCTGTTGGAAAAAGCGAAGACAGAACAGGAAAGTCTGGAAAGTCTGGTTTTAATAAGGTCTGTACAATTGACAGTACCTGTTGCCTCTGTCCTTAAGCCAGACAAGTCTTTCTGACTTTATGGAGATGACAGTTCACAGTCAATCACATTTCTAAACTTGTTAGATACCCATTTCTTGAATCGAAGACCTGGTTAACAGGGGCCTAGCATTTCAAAGTTGGACTTTAGCCATGCATATCTTCAACTTGAATTTGACAAGGCTTCCTGCAAGTTTGTGATAATTAATACACATAAAGACTTATATGAGTACACTCACTTGCCTGCCTTTTGGGGTTCATCTATACGCAGCATTTTCCAACTGGTCATGGAGAACATACTCCAAGGATTACCTCAAGTGATGATGTACCTAGAAAATGGTCAGGTCACGGGGACTTTGGAAAAAGAACACCTGGCAAATTTATAAGAAGTCTTGTGGAGATTTTCAGAAATTGGGATACGTCCAACAAGGGAAAAATATGTCTTCCAAGCAAATGCCTTGACCTACTTAGGTTATCAGCTGGATAACAAGGCTTTATATTTGGTGGAGGATAAGATAAGGCTGTATTCCAAGGAACACCATAGAGTTGAAATCCTTCCTAAGCTTAGTAAACTGTTACAGGAAATTTATCCCAAATTTGACTTCTTTGCTGGCCACCATGCACATTCTGCTGCAGAAAACACCGAAGTCCTGGGAGATGTTGCAAGTTAAGGCTTTCAGTAACATTAGACAACAGTTTCTGTCATCTAACTTGCTGGCCCATTTTGGCCCCAAAGAAGAACTTGCCTTGACATGCGATCCGTCCCTTACAGGGTTAAGATGGTACTGGTACACAACTGGAAAGATGGAATAGAAAGCCTTTTGCATACATATCCCTCTTGGATGCTGGAAGGAGATATTCCCAAATTGGGAAAGAGGGGTTGGTGGTTTTATTTATTCCATCAATATGTTCCATCAACATATATTCCATCAATATGTTTAGATTCTTCATAATTGTAACTGACCATAAACTCTTGTTGGGACTTATTAAAGAAGACAATGCAATATTCCCCATTGCCTCTTTGGGCTTGTTACTGGCAGCTAATGAGTATCTCCCAAAGCATTGCCCTAGACCCAGATAAGCTAACCTGATGCACTGAATAACCTGCCATTTTCCGTGAGTCTGGCTTCACCACCAGCTGTGCAAGGGGTTGTGATGATCCTCCATTTATTTGGATACCTTTCTGATGTCTGTGAGACACATCAAGGCCTGGACACAATAAGACCCAATTCTGCCTAAATTAAAGCATGTAATACTACATAGGGGATTCAGAGAGCAGCCTGATGAAATGAACAAAGGGTTGAGGGTGGCATCATCAACTAGGGGTCCCGTGTCGTTGTCCTCGCTCAGGGCGATAATGGTACTAATGGAATTACACCATAGCCTCTCTGGAGTGTCGAAGATGAGAATGCTAGCCAGGAGCTATAGTTGATGGCTCTGTCGCGGCACAGGTATTATTGACTTGAACAGATAGTGTGAGTCATGCTCTAAATCTAAACCTTCTCCCCACCCCCAATCCTCCCTGCATCCATGGGAATGGCTTGGTGGGCCTTGGGTGCAAGTGTATGTGGACTTTGGTGGATTTTTTGGGGGGGAATCCATGTTTTAGATCAAGTTTGACATGCACATTACACCTGGTCTCTGACACTGGCACTGTCTTTACTAGCACCAAATTTTAAACCTTCATGCTTTCCAATGGAATCAAGCACATTAGGACAGCATCCTATTATGCATCATCGAATAGGTTGGCAGAACGGGAGGTGCAGATTTGTTGGCATGAAAAAGCAACCGGCAGTATCCATAGGAACGAAACTGGCATGATTTTTATTCAACTGTAGGACCATCCCTAACACAACAGGAATCACCCCAGTAGAATTGTTAATGGGAAGAGCCTTTGAACAAGGTTAAGACAATTGTGGAGGGTTGGAGTCCCAACAAGAGACTCAGAAGAAGAAGCATGATTCTGCAAGGGCAAAAAGAACATTCAAAACCAGAGATCCAGTTCATGTGAGGAACTTCAGAGATGGCCTCGGCTATGACCCCCACGATCGTAATGGAGAAAACAGGGTTATAAAGGAAACGTGTAGGATAAAGTTGTGAAAAAGCAGCTGGTCTACTTCAGGAGCAGGGAACACTCTTCAGGTTTCATTAGCAGCCAAAGAAATGGCCAGTACCAGCATCAAGGCATGACTAGAACTCAGACCCCATGCCTGCTCCTCCGGGTGATGAGGATGCAGATTCCGAGATGGAAGTGGATGTCCGAGATGAAGCTGGATGCCAGAAAAACCCTGTGTCAGTGGTTTTACAACTCTCCCTCTAAAATCGAAGGTCTCCCATTCGGTTCACGGCACCAGGTTCGGTCCTGCCCTGAACCAGCTCCATTGCCAAGTGCTGAAAAGGACCTTTTCACGGCTGAGCTGCTGAGGGAGAAATAGATTCAAGGGGGAGGGATGTTACATTGGCCACAGAGAATGGGGGGATTATCAATACACCTCCCCATAGGCCTCGTGGAGTACGAATTCCCCTATTGAACGAGCAGGAGACACACCCTGTAGAAAATAAGTGGTGGGACTTTAACGTCCACTGTTCTTATGGTCTAGGGATGGTAGGGCTGGGGCCTTTGACTTATACATGTTGTAGCCACAGAAGTGGTGCTTTATTCACCCGCTAAATAAAAGATGTTGGTGAGGGATGACTGGCCTTAGCAAGATTATGACCGCATTGTAAGGAAAAAAAATCATCAAAAGCAATCCAGCTTTGGGCAGGAGTTCAGCACCGTGATAACAGGTGGTTCCCAAAGCAGATACCAGCCCTGCACACAAGAATCCGCACAGATAACCCTCCAAAGTCGAAGGTCTCCAATTCGGTTCACTCAACCAGAGCCGGTCCTGTGTTGAACCAACGCCAGGCTTCGTGCGTGGCACTGAGCAGCGGACTTTGCCTCTTTCGTTCAGCCATCATAATAAGTGCAGCTGATGATTTAACGGGACTTCAGTAGCTTCGTATAATTTCCTCTTCAGCGCCTTCCAGATCAAAACTATTCCTGTGTTTTTAAAGCAATAAATCTCCTCATTTCGCCTCAACTTTTACCAGTCATTTTTTAAAATCTGTTTCCTCCGATTACCGACACGCTGCCAAGGAAACAGTTTCTCGTTATTTACTGTCAAAACCATTCATTTTGAACACCTGTATTTATCAGTGGTAAGTGAAAGGTACAGTGGTTAGCACGGCTGCCTCACAGCGCCAGGGACCCAGGTTCAATTCTGCCCTTGGGTCATTGTGTAGAATTTGGACGTTCTCCCCGTGCCTGCATGGGTTTCAGAGAGCTTTCTCCAAGAGCTCGCTTGCCCGGCAGCAATCATGGCAGTTTCATTCTCCACCAATTAGGCCTGATTCAGATTTTCGCTCTAACTCCCAAAGTGCATGTTTGCATTGTTGGCAATCCAACAATTCTCTTGAAGAAATGGCATTGCAGCCTTCCGCAAGATCCTGAACCAGAAATTCTACCAATCACTAAGATAGCCATGAAGTGGACCCTTAGAGATCTGAGGTGCCATTCCAATGCCTGAACCAGTTACGAGGCGCCCTCCGGTCCCCTCCTTCGAGTTCTCGTTCATTGTGCTGGCCTGTTGTGTTTCCCTTCGCATAGTTTTTTGAGAGAAGTCTCAGCCTTGAGCATGGTAAGACCCTGGAAGGGGACAGCTCATTGGGTAAGGAGCAGGAGATTGGAGGCACGTCGCCTCTCCTTTCACTCTGCTGCAGTGAAAAGCTTTGGTACAAACCAGACATTTTTCTCTCAAACCACCCGCTGCCTGAGCCCAGCAGCAGGGGTACACCTCAATAACTTCCACACTGCATTCAACTCATTCCATTCCTGTCCCCACGGGGGGAGCGGGGATAGATGTTTTAACAGCTGTACCAGACTTGCTGTTTTTCTGCTCAGATTTTTACGTTGGGGCTGAAATTCATGCCCTGGTAACTCGGAAATGCTCCCCACAAAAACAAGGCTGATCTTTACTGAGCCAGAATTAAACTGATCGCTGTTCCTCAGCACGGAAACTGGATTCAATTCCTGGTGTGCAGGTTTTCCCAAACCAGGAACAATATTCAATACAACAATGTGTTTGGAGCTTAGCAGGATGAGGGATGACTTTATTGAAACGTACAAGATTCTGAGCGGAGGGGCGTGACAGGTTATAGAAGTCATACAATAAAATCCCTACAGTACAGAAGGAGGCCATTCAGCCCATCGAGTCTGCATCGATCACCAGGCCCTATTCTTGTAATCCCCATATTTACTCTGCTAATCCTCCTGACACTAAGGGGCAATATAGTATGGCCAATCAACCTAACACGCACATCTTTGTGGGACAAAACCACAGCACCCAGAGGAAACCCACGCAAACATGGGTAGAATGTGCAAAGTCAGATGCACAGTTTATAAATAAGGGGTTTGCCATTTAAATGGAGATGAGTACCGGAGTTCTACTGCCCGCCACGGAATCGGAGCGGGCGAAGGACGGACAACAGAAATGTCCGTTGGCCTCGGGCGGGAGTTTCCAGTCTCGCTTGAGCCAGGCTGTTAAATTCATCACAAGGAGTCTCCTCTTGAGAAGATTGTTACTCTTTGGAATTTTCTTCCACTGAGAACACTGGAGGCTGGATCATTGAATAAATTTGAAGCTGAACCAGATTTTTGATTGACAAAGGGGTCAAGGGTTATGAGGGCAGCCAGACCAGTGGTGTTACTGCCACAATCAAATCAGCCATGATCTTGCTCAATGTGCGTCAGGTTCAAGGGGTCGAATGCACTACAGCTGCTTCCATATCTTATATTCTAACAACTTGATATGGTGCCTTTAACATCGTAAAAACTGAATGGTGCAAAGTACAAGGCAAAGGAAATCTGTGACATATAGGAGATGTATTCCTAGTAGCCCAGAGATCACTGAGGGTCTTTGCACCAGCAGAGGTTTCAGAGACAGGCAGGGGAGAGGAGGGGCTAGGAGGCAATTGAATGCAGGAGAGCTAGAAAAACAGATTATCTGGTCTTCCACACACTGCTATTTCAGGGATCTTGCTATCCGTGTCTTACATTACAACATGATTTGATTTGATTTATTATTGTCACATGTACTAGGACACAGTGAACAGTATAGTTTCATGCGCGCTTTACAGACAAAGCATACTGTTCATAGAGAAGGAAATAAGAGTGTGCAGAATGTAGTGTTACAGTCATGCTAGGGTGTAGAGAAAGATCAACTTAATACAAGGTAAGTCCATTCAAAAGTCTGACAGCAGCAGGGAAGAAGCTGTCCTTAAGTCTGTTGGTACGCGACCTCAGACTTTTGTATCTTTTTCCCGACGGAAGACGGTGGAAGAGAGCATGTCCGGGATGTGTGGGGTCCTTAATTACGCTGGCTGCTTTTCCGAGTCAGCAGGAAGTGTAGACAGAATCAATGGATGGGAGGCTGGTCAGTGTGATGGACTGGGCTTCATTCACATCCTCTTGTAATTTATTGCGGTCTTGGACAGAGCAGGAACCATACAAGCTGTGATATAATCACAGCTCAGCTCTTTGAAAAACAAAAAAAGATTTACGTTATTTCCTCCTTCCACACATTCCTATCCCAGTAATGAGGGAGTGCAGAATGTACTGTTACAGTCATAGCTAGGGTGTAGAGGAAGATCAACTTAATACAAGGTAGCTCCATTCAAAAGTCTGATGGCAGCAGGGAAGAAGCTGTTTTTGAGTGGATTGGTCCATGAACTCAGACTTTTGTATCTTTTTCCCGACAGAAGAAGGTGTAAGAAAGTATGTCAGGGTGTGCGGGGTCCTCAAGTATGCTAGCCACTTTTTCAAGACAGCGGGAAAGTATAGACAGAGTCAATGGATGGGAGGCTGGTTTGCGTGATTTCAGCGATGGTCACTCTTCAGAGCTATTTGATTGGTTGTAAAGCTCTTAAAGGTATCCTGTGGATGTGAAAAACTCTATCGAAATGCAAATTGTTATTGCTGAACCTATCTGCACATCCAGGAGAGATCAATAAAAAGTTATCTGTGTAGAAACGGGTGTTTGCACGGGACGGAAGAACTTCAGCTGTATGGAGACACTGGAGAAGCTGGGATTGTTTTTATTAGATCAGAGATTTAATAGAATTGTTCAAATTCATGGAGCGCATTGAGAGTGTAAATAACTGTTTCCAGTTAGAGGAGGTCAGTGACCAGAAACACAGATTTAAGTTGTTTGGTGAAGTAAGCAGGTGGCCCACTGCACACACTTGTAAGGAAGAAATACCTTTCTTTGGAATGTTGTCTGATTACTTCATCAAAATCTCAGGGTACCCAAACAGGCGGTAGAGTGTGGCCACTCGGTGATTTTCACAGTAACTTCATTGCAGTGTTAATGTAAGCCTACTTGCGACACTAATAAATAAACTACACAGAACAGTACAAATCCATAACTGCCACTCAGTGGAAACTCCACAGTGCTCAGTGCTTCCAGAAATAAGAGTGGGAATGTTTACGATGTGGTGGATAGCCTCTTAACGGGAATGAGCCAGCAGGAATTCATTCCAGATTCTCACAGTGAGAATGAACTGGAAAGGGATTTAATCCATTGGAACGTGCTGATTGGGAGTGACTCGTGAGGGAGATGGGACTGTCGAGATTGTACCAAACAACCGATCCGAGGTTCGGATATGGGCAAGAGGTAGTGCAACCAATAATTAGGACGGAGATATGGTGAAAACCAGTAAATAACTACTTTAGACCAGCAATTCCTCAATTGTTTAGCAATACTCCTTCTGCAATTATAACATTGCTTCACACTGGAGAGATAAGAATGTCAGCAGTTTAACAATGCACAAGCACGCTCCGTAAAATGCCCCACAATGTTTGATCCTCAACTGGTTCTTTCTTTATTCATTGTGTTGCTGGCTAGATCAGCATTTATTGCCCATCCCTAAGTGTCCGTTGAGAAGGTGATGATAAGCTGCCTTGCATTGCTGCAATCCACGTGGTGTAGGTACATCCACATTGCTGTTAGAAAGGAATCCCTGGATTTTGACCCAGTGATAGTGAAAGGGATGGCTGATTTTTCTTTTTAGTAATTTGTGGGACATGCGCATCGCTGTCTGGTGAACATTTATTGCCCATCCCTAGTTGCCCTTGAGATCTGCCTTCTTGAATCGCTGCAGTCCATGTGCTGTGGGTTGATCCACAATGCCATTAGGGAGGGAATTCCAGAATTTGGATCCAGCGACTGTGAAGGAACGATGATATATTTCTAAGTCAGGAAGGTGAGTGGCTTGGAGAGGAACTTGTAGGTGATGATGTTCCCATATATCTAATATCTTTGTCTGTTGAGATGGAAGTGATCGTGGATTTGGGAGGTGCTGTCTAAGGATCTTTGGTGAATTGCTGCACTGCACCTTGTAGATAGTACACACTGCTGCCACTGAGCGTTGGTGGTAGAGGGAATTGATGTTTGTGGATGTGGTGCCAATCAAGTGGGCTGCTTTGTCCTGAATGGTGTCAAGTTTCTTGAGTATAGTTGGAGCTGCACCCATGCAGGCAAGTGCCCTGTAGATGGTGGACAGGCTTTGTGGGGTCAGGGAGTGAATTAGTCACCGTGTATTCCTAACCTCTGACCTGCTCTTGTAGCCACTGTGTTTATGTGGTGAGTTTCTGGTCAATGGTAACCCCAAGGATGTTAACAGTGGGGGATTCAGTGATGGTAACACCATTGTATGTCAAGAGGCGGTGTTTAGAGTTTCCCTCATTGGTGATCGTATTAGAGAAGGACAATAAATGCTGGCCCAACCAGCGAGGCCACATTCTATGAACAAATTTTTAAGAGTGGTTGCTGATGATTGTGACTCCTCTGAGACTGAAGCAACCCATGTTCAAATACAACAAGATCTGGACAATACCCAGGCTTGGGCTGACAAATGGCAAGCAATATTTGTGCCACATTATGGCAGACAATGACGATGTATCCTGGAGCTGAGGTAATTGACTTCCAACCATCGCAAACATCTTCCTTTGTACCAGGTTTGACTCCAACTAATGAAGAGTTTTTCCCCCGATTCCCATTGACTCCAGTTTTGCCAGGGCTCCTTGGTGTCTCACTGGGTCAAATACTGTCTTGATGCCAAGGCAGTCAATCTCACCTCACTGAGCTTACAAATCCATCTCATCAAAGAATACTTTTCTACTGAGGATTTGTGGAGATTGCAAACAATAGCAAGGACTTGGTGTAAAGTGAAGATCTAAAGAAGTCATGTTGGCTTGAATCACTGTCTGTGTGGTGACTGCATATTCTCCCTGTCTCTGCGTGAGTTTCCTCCTGGTGATCCAGTTTCTCCTCTCAGTCCGGAAGATATGCTGGTTAGATGTATTTGGCCATGCTAAATTTTCCCTCAGCGTACCGAACAGGTGCTGCATTATTGTGACTGGAGGATTTTCCCAGTAACTTTACTGCAATGTTAATGTAAGCGTACTTGCGTCACTAATACATAAACTTTAAAAAAAATTTTAAACTTTGGTAGCCAGTGTGAACACAGCAAGATCCCATAACACTATGGGAGTACGGTTGGATGATTTATTTTCAGGGTTGAGGGATAAATATTGACACAGAACACCAGGGTGAATTCCCCTGCTTTTCCAATATTGACCCTGAAATCTTTTCCCACCTGCCTGAGTGGACACAGAAGACCTCAGTTTAACAAATGACTTTGAAAGACAGGGCTCAGTGCTGCACTGGAATAGTCGATATGGATTGTGCTCAGATAGGACTCAAACCCTCTTCTGCCATTCAGTGTTACTCACCGAAGCATGACTATTACTTTGTGAGGGGAAGTTGGAGAAGAACAGGACAGGCTGATTAATAGTGACTGAGCAATCCATCAAGTTCCAAGTGATATGGGTCTTGCATCTGTTGAATGGGAGACCTCTGGTGGTGTGTTCGTATATAACAATTCCAGCTGGCTCTAACCTTTATAAACTCACACGCTCCCCTCCCACATTCCATGCCGCTGATTTGATATTTACATCCTTAAAAAGTAACATTTCATTCGCTGGAGGACTTGCAAAGTTTGAGTTAAATAAAGAAAATGGCACAAAACACTGCTGATCTCATCGCCAAAGCGAACTATCATAAAGATCTGGGATAAGTAATAAAATAAACGACATTTTCAGAACTTTGCTCTGTATCTAACACCGTGCTGTACCTGTCCTAGGAGTGTTTCATGGGGGACAGTGTAGAGCGAGCTTTATTCTGTATCTAACCCTGTGCTGTATCCGTCCTGGGAGTTTTTGATGGGGATAGTATCCCTGTGCTGAACCTGCCTTGGAATTGTTTGATGGGGACAGTGTAGAGGGAGCTTTACTCTGTATCTAACCCTGGATGTACTTGAGAAAATCAAATGTTTCCAGTGTTGATTTTGCTCAGAGCAACAGGGAGGGATAAAGATCTACAATTAGGCCGGCACAGTGGTTAGCACTGCTGCCTCACAACTTCAGGATCCCAGGTTTGACTCCAGCCTCGGGTCACTATCTGTGTGCATGTTCTCCCTTTGTCTGTGTGGGTTTCCTCTGGTTACTCTGTTTTCCTCCCACGGTCCAAAGATGTGTAGGCTAGGTTGATTGGCCATGCTAAATTGCTGCTTAGTGTTCAGGGGTGTGTAGGTGAGAGAGATTAATGAGGTCAATATGTGAGGCTGTAGGGATAAGGCCTGGGTGGGATTATTGTCAATATAGGCTCAATGGGCTAAATGGCCTCCTTCTATACTGTTGGAATTCTATGATTCTAACGCTTTTCATAACATCCAGACATGTTGAAGTGTTTTGGTTAGTGAATTATTTTTTGGCGTACTAAGTGTGGCCACAGCAACCTCCCACATTCAACAGTGTGACAGTGATCACATAAACTAGTTGGTGTGATGCTGATAGCTGGGTAAATATTGACAAGGTCACTGGGGAGACCTTCCCTGCTCTTCGTGTCTCTTCACTCAAACAGGCTGAGCGATCCTCAGTTTACCGTCTCATCCAAAGATAGGCACATCTAACAATGCAGCACCTCCTCTGTACTGCCCTGGATTGTCAGTCTGGGGTAGGGATTAAGAGAATGTGTGCTATTAACTGAGCTAATATTGAACCTGCAGGCGGAGACATGTGAGCCAGTGACTAGGAGAAGGACAGTGTCTAGATTATCAAAGCCTATCTGAATCCTGTCCCATGTGACAAATTGGCAGTGAGAACAATATTGAGTGAGGTCTACTGGGAGAAAGCAGAGCTGGGATAAAGTATGATTTATTATGAAGTAAATAAAACAGAAATTAGATTAAACCATGTTTGAGAATAAAACACTCTTGGACATTCAGTTCCCAGCCTTGGTCACTTTGCAACCCTATCTCTGCAATGTGGTAGGGGGAAATCAAAAGGCAGATTATTATCTCAATGGAGAGAGACTGCAGGTAAGTGAAGTGCAGAGGGATCTGGGTGTTCTGGTGCATGATTCACAAAAATCTAGCTGGCAGGTCCAACAAGTAATTAAGAAGGCAAAGGGCATTTTGGCCTTTATTGCAAAGGATTTGGAATTTAAAAATAGGGAGTTTTTTTATGATTATACAGAGTGTTGGTGAGGCCACACCTGGAATACTGTGTACAGTTTTGGCCCCGTTATCTAAAAAAGAGATGTAGTAACATTGAAGGCAGCCCAAAGGAGATTCCCCAGGCTAATTCCTGGGATGAGAGTGTTGTCCTATCAAGAGAAACTCAATAGTCTGGGACTGTATTCCTTAGAGTTTCGAAGAGTGAGAGGCGACCTTACTCAAGTCTATAAGATTCTGACTGGTTTTGACAGAGAGCTGGTGAGGCGTTTCACTGGTGGGAGAGTCTCGAACAAGGGGATAAAACTACAAGATAAAGGACTGGTTATTTAAAACTGAGGTGCGTAGAAATGTCTTCTCACAGAGGGTGGTGAATCTTTGGAATTCTTTGCTTCAAAGCGTGGTGAAGGCTGGATCATTAGAAATATTTGAAGTGGAGGTGGTAAATATTTGATAGATTGAGGAATAGAGGGTGATGGGGAAATGGCAGAGGAGTTGAGGCTGGCATAGATCAACCATGATAGCATTGAATGGTGGGCAGGCTGGAAGGGCCGAGTGGCCACTCCTGCTTCTACTTCTTGTGTTCTTGTGTAATGGTTATCATAGTATAATCATTTATTTCTATTTGTTTATCAATTCGTCTTTCTTGTTATGAATGCTGCGTGCAGGCAGACAAAGAGTCTTCTTCCTGCTGATGTAACCTTCATACTCCCTGTCCCTTTCTATCATACGCTGTTTATTTTTAGCCAGTTCACTATCCTGCACATTGACCTTGCTTGATAACTTGCTGAATCTCCCCTTGAACACTCAACCACCAATTCCCCCCAACTCTGTCCTCCTTGTCCCTCCACCCCTCTCCAACACCCACTATTTAGTTTAAATAGTTCTGTACAGCCCTGGTTACATGATTTGCCAATACACTACACCAAACACATCTATCCTTATGACACACTTGCCTTCCTCCATCAATCAGAAAGGAAAACGTCTCAACACCCAATTGAATGATGTTTGGCTGTTGGACAAACAACTTCTTTTCCCGTTTTCAATACTTTTGTATCTGGAAAAGGGGATTCTGTTTTATATCTGGATGATTTTTCTCCGGAGTCGCCCTGACCATTGTCCTGGAGGTTGATCTTCAATTCCTAGAGACTCTTAGCCAATCCTGGAGGGTTGGCAACTCAATGCCACCACTCACTGCAGACGTAGTGGCCACCAGCCCTCCCACATACTAAAGCTGCAACACATCACCCTGCCGTGTTTCGTTCTCTATGATTTATTCACTAATTTTGGCCACTTGCGACAATTAGTCGCTGGATCTTCAACTCTCTTAGGGAATTATTCGCAAGCATCTCTGCCTTTCTCTCCCTTTTAGAACATTCCTTAAACCAAACTCTTTCACCAATTATCGCTAGACTATTAATCCAGAAACTTAACTAAGTGCTCTGGGGATCCAGGTTCGAATCCCGCCATGACAGATGATGGAATTTGAACTCAATAAAAAATATCTGGAATTAAGAATCTACTGGTGACCAATTGTAAAACCCCTCTGGTTTGCTAATATCCTTTAGGGAAGAAAATCTTCCGTCTTTACCTGGTCTGGCCTACATGTGACTCCACAGCCACAGCAATGTGGTTGACTCTCAACTGTCCTCTGAACAAGGGCAACTAAGGATGGGCAATAAATGCTGGCCAGCCAGCGATGCCCTATCCCAGAAATGAATAAAAAGCAAATTCAACTGTAGACTAACCTGTCCCCGTCCTTTCTTGAAAGAGGAGTTACATTCACTATTTTCCAATCGGATGGGACGTTTGCAGAACTTAAGAACTTTTGAAAAATCAAAACTAATGGCAGCTACTAACTTGACAACCATTTCTTTTCAGTCTCTAATTGGCCCCTGGGGAATTAGTCCCAATACTTTTCTCAATATCTAACCCTGGCGACTGTAATTATTTTAAATTCCACCATCTCTTAATTCACAATTATTTCTGGAATGTAATTTATATTCCTACAGTGAAAGCTGAAGTAAAATATGTTAAATTCACCCACCAGTTTCTTATTTTTCATCATTAGTTTCCCAGACCCACTCTATAGATTACCACTTTATTTTATCTTTTCTTTTTTTAAATACTTGTACAAACTCAGACTGCTTTTGTGTTTCTAGCTAGCTCTCACCATCTACTTTCTCCCTCCTTGTTATTCTTTTTGTCTTTTTTTTTGCTGTTTCTTATATTCTGTTCAATCTTCCGACTTGCCACTAATCTTCATAGAATGACAGTTTTTGAAATCTGAATTTGAGACTATCATTAACTTCTTTAATTATAGAGTCATACAGCGCAGTAAAGACTCTTTGGCCCATCGAGTCTGCACTGACAATATCTGCCACTAAAGTCACACTAATCCCACTCTCCTGCACTTGTCTCATATCCATGAATATTATGATATTTCAAGTGCTCATCCAAATATTTTTTAAATGTTAGCCATGGCTGGTGTATCCTTCTCCTAGAATCTGTCTTTCTCACTGGAATGCATCTTTTGCTGCATGTTATGAAATATTACATTAAATGCCACTACATCACTGCTGACCTATCTTTTACCTCCCTTTCCCAGTTCACAATAGCCATCTTTGTCCTCATGCTGTTACAATTGACCTCATTTAAGTTCAAAACATCAGTGTGAGACCCACATTTCTCTCCCTCGAACTGAATGTGAAATTCAATTGTTTTATGATTATCGCTGCCTAAGAGTGTCCATGCTAGGAGGTCATTAATTAATTCTTCCTTGCTGCACATTACCAGCTTCAGAATAGGCTGCTCTCTGGTTGTAAAATATGCTGCTCTAAGAAAACATTCTTCTGAAATCAAATTATAAAATCAATTCGCCAAAGATCCTTTAACAGCACCTTCCAAACCCACGACCACTTCCAACTAGAAGGACAAGGACAGCAGATACATGAAAACACCACCACCTGCAAGTTCCTCTCCAAGCCACTCACCCTGCTGATTTGGAAATATATAGAACATAGAACATACAACATACAACATAGAACATAGAACATTACAGCCCTTCGGCCCTCAATGTTGCACCGACCAATTAGGAACAAGCAGTGACCCTCTAACCTAAACCATTCCCTTTTCATCCATAAACTTATCTACTAACCTCTTAAACGCCACCAAACTTGGCGCATCTACAACTGATGCAGGCAAGGCATTCCATACACTTACCACCCTCTGGGTAAAGAACCTACCTCTGACATCTGTCCTAAAACCACCACCCTTTAATTTAAAGCTATGTCCCTTCATTGCTAGCTTTCTCCATCCTAGGAAAAAGGCTATCACTGTCCACTCTATCTAAACCTCTAATCATCTTACATATTTCAATAAGGTCTCCCCTCAGCCGCCTTCTTTCTAACGAAAACAACCTCAAATCCTTCAGCCTCTCTTCATAAGACCTGCCTTCCATACCAGGAAACATCCTGGTAAACCTCCTCTGTACCCTCTCCAATGCCTCCACATCTTTCTTATAATGCGGGGACCAGAACTGTACACAATACTCCAAACGGCCGCACGAGAGTTTTGTACAGTTGCAAATTGAATAGTAGTATACTACTATACTATACTACTATAATAATATATTCAGTATTGAATATATCGCTGTTCCTTCACAGTTGCATTGTCAAGATCCTGGAATTCCCTCCCTAATGGCATTTGGATCAACCCACAGCACATGGACTGCAGTGATTCAAGAAGGCAGCTCACCACCACCTTCTCAAGGGGCAACCCAGGATGGGTAATAAATACTGGCCAGCTAGCAACACCCATGTCCCACAGATGAATTTTAAAAAAATCTTCTAGGCTGCCTTTCTTTACTGTTACAGGATGTGGGTGTCACTGACAAGGCCAAAGTTTATTGCCCATCCCTAATTGCCCTTGAGAAGGTGGTGGTGAGCTGCCTTGACCCGCTGCAGACAGTATTGTGTAGGTACACCCACAATGCTGTTAGGGAGCGAGTTCCAGGAATTTGACCCAGCGACAACGAAGGAATAGCGATATATTTGACTCATTATTGTCACATGTATTGAGATACAGTGAAAAGTATTGTTTCTTGCACATTATACAGACAGAGCATACCATTCATAGAGTACGTACAGGAAAAGGAAAGAAGAGGATGCAGATTGTTACGCTTATAGAGACTACAGCTTTAAAAGTATAGAATGAGAATATAAAATACAATTATTAGAATTTTGGTGTGCTTTTCTGAGGAAGCATGTCCTTGCTATAGAGGGAGTGCAGCAAAGGTTTACCAGGCTGATTTCTGGGTTGGCAGGTCTGTCATATCAGGAGACACTAAATTGGTTAGGATTATATTCACTGGAATTTAAAAGAGTGAGAGGGGATCTCATAGAAACTTATAAAATTTTAACAATGTTAGACAAGGTAGATTCAGAAAGAATGTTCCCAATTACGGAGGAGTCCAGAACTAAGGATCATAATTTAAGAAAAAGCGTAAATCTTTTAGAACTGAGTGAGGAGAAATTTTCTTCGCCCCTGAGGGCGGTGAATGTGTGGAATTCACTACCACGAAATATAGCTGAGGCCAAAACATTGTCTGATTTCAAGAAAAAATTAGATATAGCTCTTGGGGCTAAAGAGATCAAGTGATATGGGGGGGGAGGGAGAAACAGGATATTGAATTTGATGATCAGCCATGATCAAAATGAATACAGGCTCGAAGGGCTGAATGGCCGACTCTTGCTTCTAATATCTGTGTTTCTATGTATGCTGGGGACAGCTCGCAAGAAGTTGCCACACTCGATGCCATCTTGAATCAATCAGGATGGCGAGTTATTCGGAGGGGAACTGGCAGGTGGTGCTGTTCCCAGGTGTCTGCTGCCTTTTTCCTTCTAGATAGTGCAAGTCCCGTGTTCAGAAGGTGCAAAACTTTGGTAATCTGATTCATCCAACCCAGATGTAGAGTAAATTTATTGGTTATTGCTGTACCTTTGTCATTGGCCCCCAGTATTATTTTTTATATACTCCGGCCTATCATGCGATTACTCTTCGAGTGCCGAAACTACTCCCAAAAGTGACTTCCAAGCGTTACTATAAAAGGGAGGGATGTGTAAATGTAATTGGTGTTGCGCTGTGCGGCATGTTTTGTAGCATAGCTTATTTTCTGGTGTATACATGAGTGCTGGAGTGACCGGGCTTGGATCTAATACATCTCTCATGTGGGGACCATGAATTGGATTCAACCTGGAATTGAATTGGGTTTTGGAGCAAATGAGAAGGTTGCCCTGTTCACTCTGCACACTGGCTTTGCAACTCAGAGAATGGGATCATTTCATTTTAAATTGAGGCATGAGGGGGAGCTCCTGTTCCTCTGCAGTTGGAATCACTGTAGGAATGGGCAAGGTCATTTTTGATAGTACCACCAGGTGGCAGAAAATCTCCCACTGTTGTGGCAGTTGGTTTGATAATGTGTAGAATTTCCAGCACACACTCTAACCATTCAGTCTGCTTCAGTGTTCACACTCCATATTAGCTTCTTCCTACCCCCCCTCTTCATCTCATTCCATCAACAATGCCTTCCTTCCCTTCTCTCTTGATTTATGAATTTTGGCTGCATAAAGAGACATGCTGTTGAAGTTTTTCATCGTGCACCCATCAGGACAGATGCAAGAATATCAAACTTTGAGGGGAGTGAATGGTCATGACTGCTTGGCAAATTGATTCTGGTTGAGATATGTAATAAGTCTTTGGAGGCAGAAGTTCCCTCAACAAATACCTTTATTTACAATTCCAGCAGCAGTACACAGAGTGCTAGCAGTCAACAATTTACCTTCAGGAGTGACAGAGGAACTGACACTCCTGGTTAAATAAAAGGAAAAGACTCCCTGATTAGCCTATCAATAGACTCCTTAATTAGGGAGTTCATATTTCAATCGCCCAAACTCAAGGGTCTAATTGAAGTCATTACAAGATATTGGCATGGAAAATGTATCAGGGAACTGTTGAAGGCCATATTTTTAATTCAAAAAGTGCATCATCTGTGCATGTTCCTCTTGCCTACACTGCATAGGCTCCTGAACATGAATATGAGAAGCTCTGGCCTGAATAAGTGAGCAGCGTTGTGAGTCCGAATCATAGCCTTAAATTGATTGACAGCACACTTGGCATTGCTCAGTAATTACTGCCCAATTGTGGAATCGCATCTAAAGTTAGACATTATGTTCTGAGTTTATAAATATGTTCTGGGCTTTATAAAAAAAGGCATATAACATAATTAGAAGGGAATTAGGAGATGCAGTAGGCCATTCAGCCCTTCAAACCTGTGCCACAGTTCAACTCCATTGGATTTCGGTCCAAACTGCTCAACTTTTCCTTGTAAAACAACCTCGTCATCACAGAAATCAATTGAGTAGATTTCCCCTGAACTGCTCCTATTGTAAAACCATAAGACATAGGAGCAGATTTAGGCCACTCGGCCCATTGAGTCTGCTCTGCCATTCAATCATGGCTGAGTTTTTTCTCATTCCCATTCTCCTGCTTTTTCCCCATAACCCTTAACCCCTTTCTCAATCAAGAACCCATCTATCTCTGTCTTAAAGACACTCAATGCCCTGGCCTCTATAGCCTTCTATAGCAAAGACTTCCACAGATTCACCACTCTCTGGCTGAAGAAATTCCTCCTCATCTCTGTTTTAAAGGATTGTCCCTTTAGCCTGAGGTTGTGCCCTCTGGTTCTACTTTCTCCTACTAATGGAAACATCTTCTTCACGTCCACTCTATCCAGGTCTCGCAGTATCGTGTGAGTTTCAAAAGGGTTCCCCCCTCATCTTCTAAAGTCCAACAAGTACAGACCCAGAGTCCTCAATCATTCCTATATTCTTAATTATATTCTTTCTTAACCAAGGAGATCAAAATTGCACATCATACTCAAGGTGCAGCTTGACTAAGGTGATGTACAGCTGTATCAAGTCCTCCCTACTTTGATACTTGACTCAATTTACTATAAACATTAACATTCCATTTGCCTTTCTCACTATTTCCTGCACCTATTTGTAACTTTTTGTGATTCTTGCACCAAGACACACAGATCCCTCTATATGTCAGAGTTCCACAATCCCTCTCCATTTAGATCATTTACTGTATTGTTATTCTTCCTGCTCAGGTGGACAAGTTCACAATTAACGTGTTATACTCCATCTGCCAATCTTTTACCCACTCATCTAACTTATCTGTATCTTGCATCCTCCTCACAATGTACTTTTGTACCTATCCTTGAACCATTGGCAAGTGGATATTTGGTTCCTTCGTCCAACCCATTGATATAAATTGTAGATAATTACAGTTTCAGCACTGATCCTTGTGGCACTCCATTAGTAAGTTTGCCATCCTAAAAATGACACAATTATCCCTTAACTCTTCTTCCTGTTTGCTCACCAATCTTCTATCCACGCTAATGTGTTCCTCTGACTCCATCAGAATAATTAGGGATAGGATTTATAGTTATTTAGAGAGTAATGAATTGATTGGAGATAGTCAGTTTTGTGAAGGGTAGGTCGTGCCTTACTAACCTCATTGAGTTTTTTGAAAAAGTGACTAAGGAGGTGGATGGGGGTAAGGCGGTTGATGTGGTATATATGGACTTTAGTAAGGCGTTGGATAAGGTGGCCCATGGAAGACTTCTGCAGAAAATGCAGATGTATGGGATAGAGGGTGATTTAGCTAATTGGGTTAGGAATTGGCTAGCAGATAGAAGACAGAGGGTGGTGGTTGATGGGAGATATTCATCGTGGAGTTCGGTGACAAGTTGTGTACCTCAGGGGTCTGTTTTGGGGCCCCTGCTGTTTGTAATTTTTATAAATGATCTGGATGAGGGTATTGAAGGATGGATTAGTAAATTTGCGGATGACACCAAAGTCGGAGGAGTGGTAGATAGTGAAGAGGGGTTTTATAGTTTGCAGAGAGACTTGGACAAGTTGCAGAGCTGGGCCGAGAGGTGGCAAATGGAGTTTAATGTGGAAAAGTGTGAGGTAATGCACTTTGGCAGGAATAATAAATGTGTAGAGTATATGGCTAATGGTAGGACTCTTAATAGTGTTGATGAACAGAGGGATCTTGGTGTATATGTGCATAGATCCCTGAAAGTTGGCAATCAAGTCGATAAGGTTGTTAATAAGGCATATGGAGTCTTAGCTTTTATTGGTAGGGGGATTGAATTTCGGAGCCGCAACGTCATGTTGCAACTGTACAAACTCTAGTGCGGCCGCACTTGGAGTATTGTGTGCAGTTCTGGTCCCCACATTATAAGAAAGATGTGGAGCCATTGGAGAGGGTACAGAGGAGGTTTACCAGGATGTTGCCTGGTATGGAGGGCAGGTCTTATGAGGAGAGGCTGAGGAATTTGAGGTTGTTTTCGTTAGAAAGGAGGCAGCTAAGAGGAGACCTTATCGAAACATATAAGATGATTAGAGGTTTAGATAGGGTGGACAGTGATAGCCTTTTTCCTAGGATGGAAAAAGCTAGCACAGGGGACACAGCTTTAAATTAAGGGGTGATAGTTATAGGACGGATATCAGAGGTATGTTCTTTACCCAAAGGGTGGTTAGGGAGTGGAATGCCCTGCCTGCGGCAGTTGTAGATGCGCCAAGTTTGGTGGCGTTTAAGAGGTTTGTTGATAAGTTTATGGAAGAGAAGGGAATGGTTTAGTTTGGAGGGTCATTGCTTTTTATATTGGTCAGCGCAACATCGAAGGCCGAAGGGCCTGTTCTGTGCTGTAATGTTCTATGTTCTATGTTCTATGTTCTATCAGCTCTTATTTTGTATTGTATCCATTGATGTTGCATCTTGTCAAATGCCTTTTGAAAACCCATGTACATCACATCTACAGGTTCCCCCTTATCCATGTTGTTTGTAACACTGCTGTGTCACAGTGCCAACGACCCAAGTTCAATTCCAGCCTCGGGTCACTGTCTGTGTGGAGATTGCACATTCTCACTGTGTCTGCATGGATTTCCTCCGGGTGCTCCCACATCCCGAAGATGTGTGGGTTAGGTGGATTGGCCATACTATATTGCCCCTTAGTGTCAAAGGATTAGCAATTTTTTTTACTTGATTTGGTTTATTATTGTCATACGCATTAACATGAAAAGTATTGTTTCTTGCGTGCTGTACAGACAAAGCATACCATTCACAGAGAAGGAAGGAAGAGAGTGCAGAATGTAGTGTTACAGTCATAGCTAGGATTTGATTTGATTTTGATTTGATTTATTATTGTCACATGTATTAACATACAATGAAAAGTATTGTTTCTTGCAGAAAGCTGCTCTTGAGTTGGTTGGTACGTGACTTCAGACTTTTGTGTCTTTTTCCTGAAGGAAGAAGATGGAAGAGAGAATGTCTGGAGTCCTTAATTATGTTGGCTGCTTTGCTGAGGCAGCGGGAAGTGTAGACAGAGTCAATGGATGGGAGGCTGGTTTGCATGATGGATTGGGCTACATTCATGATCTTTTGTAGTTCCTTGCAGTCTTGGGTAGTATAGATTGAGCAGGGTAAATAGATGGGGTTAAGCAGATAGGGCCTGAGTGGGATTGCTGTCATTGCAGGATCAATGGGCTGAATAGCCTCTCTCTGCACTGTAGGGTTCGTGGGTGTGATTCAAATGGCAGTGGGGGCAGGGTGGGAAAAGCAGGAAAATTCCAGTTTTGGTCTTTCTTTTATATTTTTAGATAGCTTTCCCTCTCATGTTTTCTCTCATTTTTTTCCCCTTCTTTTGTTTATTATTGTAGACTTTCTCTTTGAATTTGATCCTATCCTTGACTTCATTCCTTAGGCTCATTTATGGGTCTATCGTGACTGGGGTATTGTATCCAACTCACTGCAATTTAAGAAGCATGCGAAAATAGGACTCGGAAAGAATCTGTGAGAGTGGCTCCAGGAAGGAGTTACGCGGATAGAAGGAGAGAGGAGAAAGTTGAGAGATTTGATCAAGATTGTGAGGGGTCAGGACAGAGTCAGGGAGAAACTGTTCCCATTGATGAAAGCACCAAAAATCACAGGACTCTTGTTGACAACAGAACCAATGGCGACAAGAGGAAAATGTTATTGAAGCAGCGAGTGGTTAGGATCTGGAATGTTCTGCCCCAGA
Source organism: Sphyrna mokarran (assembly GCA_024679065.1). Lineage (NCBI taxonomy): Eukaryota > Metazoa > Chordata > Chondrichthyes > Carcharhiniformes > Carcharhinidae > Sphyrna > Sphyrna mokarran. The sequence continues at coordinate 12,354,022 of JAGIQG010000026.1, read as the reverse complement.
GCGCAAGGACAGTGGATTCAATTGAGGCATTCCACAAGGAACTAGATCATTATCTGAAATGGAAAATAGCGCAGGGTTGCTGGGGTCACCCAGAGCCTGAGTTGAATCCGGGTCCCTAGTGCTAACCACTGTGCCACTGTGCTGTCCTCAGGGAAGGAGGTGTACCATCCTTACCTGGTCTAGCCTACACGTGACTCCGGATCAAGAGCAATGTGGTTGACTCATAAATGCCCTCAGGGATGGGCAGTAAATCCTGGCCCAGCCAGCAACGCCGGCATCCCATGAATGAATTAAAAAAACCCGTAAATATTGACGGTAATTGGATTGAAATGATGTGTCGGTGTTGCTGAGAACCTTGTATGCTGAGTGAATCATCCTGAGAATCTGCCCTGTGCTCAGTGCAAAACATGACCCACCCCTCAGAGCACTGAGTGAGGATGTTCCATCTGGAGCTGGAATTTCAGTATTAAACTGCTGAGCTTCAAACTGCGCAGCGTGGAGCTACGTACTAATTGTTGAAGTGGGATAACTTAATCTTGGGTTCGGATATAGCTCAGTGCAACATTGAGGGCCAAAGGGCCTATACTGTGCTGTACTGTTCTATGTCTTAGTATTGCTAAACAATGGTGCTTTAACTTTGTGCAAATATTTATTGATCTGGAATTCACCAGCAATTCTGACCAAATTATGAGTTGCACGTTGTCTATCACCTGTACCCACCTGTACCCTCACCAGTTGTTCACATTGGACACAAGACCAAATCCTGTCCCATTCATTCACAATCCCGGTAAAGACTTCCCTTTCCAACTCACTGCCACGAGGTAGAATCATAAGGCAGAATTCTATTGATACATCCACACGAGATTCATATGATCCCACCTGAGGCTAACAGAGAATGCCATTCTCCGAACCTGCCCTCGGAATCAGGGCAGGCGTGCTGGTAAAATTCCGGCCATTGAGTCATAGAGGTTTACAGCACGGAAGGCCCTTTGGTCCAACTTGTCCATGCTGCCCAGTTTTTACCACTAAACTAGTCCCAATTGCCCACATTTGGCCCATTTCTCTCTATACCCCTCTTCCCCATGTAGTTGTTTAAATGCTTTTTAAAAGACAAATTGTACCCGACTCAATTACTGCCTCTGGCAGCTTGTTCCAGACACTCTGACTGAAAGAAAATCCCCTCTGGATCCTTCTCCCCTCTCACCTCAAACCTATGCCATCAAGTTTGCCTTTGGCAAAAGATCTAACTGATCTTTATTTTACAGTCCTCTATAAGATCACCTCTAAGCCTCCTACATCCAGGGAGAAAAGTTCCAGTCTATGCAGCCTCACCTTGTAACTCAAACCAGCAAGTTCCATAGCCTCCTAGTAAATATTTTCTGCAAGGTTTCTAGTTTAATAATCATGATGAAGTGAGTTCCTTCTTTCCCACTTCCATTAGCAAACACCAATCCATCCACCATTCCCTAACATAGAGGCTCAAAGGTTTGAGCATTGTGGAGAGGCAATGGCTTACTGGTATTGTCGCTAAACTATTAATCCAGAAACTCGTATCCTGGGGATCCGGATTTGAATCCCACCACAGCAGATGGTAAAATTTGAATTCAATAAATAATATCTGGAATTAAGAATCTACTGATGACAGTGAAACCATTGTCGATTGTCGGAAAAACCCAACTGGTTCACAAATGTCCCTTTGGGGAAGGAAATCTGCCATCCTTACTGGTCTGATCTATGAGTGACTCCACAACATACTCTCAACTGCTCTCAGGCGATTAGGGACGGGCAATAAATTCTGGCCAGCCAGCAATGCCTGTGTCCTGTGAAAGAAAATTAAAACAAATGCCACTCAATGACAACCAGTGATAAGATGTTGCTTCGTGAGCTGTTCTCTGCAGTTTATGGTGCTGCCTACTGATGATCAGTGAATTTGGGGGCCTATTTATATCTGTGTCGATATATGTGTCAATCTCCTGAGTCAAGAACAATATTGATACAACAACAACTTATATTGATATAGCACCTATAATACAATGAAACAAAGAAGGCTGGTAGCATGTGTTGTGTTCCCCATAGTGTTGGACAGTTTCTTGCTCACCATTATCAGCTGGCTAAATTATTTCTTGCACCCGTACCAACCTCGTCTCATTTGTGATGTACGATCTTAACAGATCCATTTCCTTCATTGTCCACTCCCACTGGACACTGTCCTAATCGATCCATTCCTCTTTCAATTGACCCCCAGTGAGTAGATGTGGCACAGTGGTTAGCACTGCTGCCTCACAGCGCCAGGGACCCGGGTTTGATTCCTGGCCTGGGTCGCTGTCTGTGTTTGCACCTTCTTCTCGTGTCTGCGTGGGTTTCCTCAGGGTGCTCCAGTTTCTTCCTGCGGTCTGAAAGATATGCTGGTTGGGTGCATGGATCTAAACAGGTGCTGGAACTAGGGGAGTTTCACAGTAACTTCATTGTAGTGTTAATGTAAGCCTTACTTGTGACTAATAAATAAACCTTAAAAAACATGTGCGTTAGAATAAATTTTTTCCTGCCCACTTTGATTAGGGAAAACACCAGTTCCCATTGATTCCAAAAGTTCTGATCATTGTGGAGATTTCACCCGGTAACAGACAAGGATTTGTGACGTCCAGTTGGGCAGGATGTGGTTTTGAGTTGTCCTCTGCTGTTTGTTGAGCTGGTGAGTGATGATTATTGAGCACAGGGTCTGGAGAGCTTGTGTTTGCCTGATTATATCTGTGCGGAATCCACCGCTCAAAGCCAAGCACAATATTGATACAGTAAGATGAAATTATATTGTGCCTTTAGTGTAGTAAAGCTGAGATGGCTAAAGTCACAGCCAACACTGATGGGCAAAGAGAAAGCAGTGTGTGAGAATGGAGAGAATTGGAGAAGTCCAGAGACCTTACAGAGTAGGTGGGCTGGAGGAGATTACAGATTGAAGGAGAGAGAAAGATCAGGTTGTTTGCACATCTGGGCAAGAATTTGAAATTATTCAGCATTACTGGAGTGGGAGTCAAAGAAAGCTTGTCAGAAAACCCATGCCCACAATCTGAACTTTGACAAAAAGTCATCTAGACTTGAAAAGTCAGCTCTTTCTTCTCCTTACAGATGCTGCCAGCCCTGCTGAGATTTTCCAGCATTTTCTCTTTGGTCCCAAACTCCAATACTTACACCCCCAAAGCCCACCAGTGAAAAGAGAAAGAAAGGCAGGCGCTCATTTCTACAATGACTTGCACAACAGGATTTTCCACACTTGTTTACGGACAATTAATTATTTTGAAGTGTGCTCATTGTTCAAACATTAAAACACCATTGTGTAAGGTTGGGTGGGATTAATGTTGGCACAGGATACCAAGGAGATGTCTCCTGCTCTTCTCCAGATATTGCTGTGGGGTATTTACTGTCCAGCTGTGTCCGTGTTGTTGTGAAGTCTATGTGCACTGAGTGAATCCTCCTGAGAATCTGCCCCCATGCTCAGTGTAAAACATAAGCCATCCCTCAGACCAGTGAGTGAGGATATTCTATCTGGATTTGATATTTCAGCCCCCGGGTGAAGCAGTGTGGTTATTGAAGAAGGATATTGCTACAGAATTGTGGGTTTTGCAGGTTGGAAATAGTTATTTTTCTGGAATTCACTGATTATTTTTTGACCAAATTGCCAGTTGAGCAATTCTGTGTATATACATTCCACAAACATTCATCCCTTCCACCACCAACGCACAGAAGCAGTCATGTGTACCATCTACAAGATGCCCTGCAGGGACTCACCAAGGCAACTTAGACAGCAATTTTGAAACTCATGACTACCAACATCTGGAAATCATGATGTAGAGTTGCTGGCAATGGACTGGGATAGGTGCAGTAAATAGAATCATAACATCAGGCTAAAGTCCAAAAGGTTTATTTGGTAGCATGAGCTTTTGGAGCATTGGCCCTTTCATATGCCTGGCAACACCACCTGAACATTCCCCTTAAGACCACACACCATCATCACTTGGGATTGTATCATTGTTACTGGGTCAAAATCCTGTAATTCCATCCCTAACAGCATTGTGGGTGTCCCTACACTCTTGAGAACCACATGCTCAAGGGTAATTAGGGATGGGCAGTAAATGTTGGCTTGGCCACCGACACCCACAGCCTATGAATAAATAAACAAAAATGTACTAACCTTGTCTCAATTGTTAGTTATAATCGCGAGCATCTCCATTTTGCTCGCCATTCATTCCTGTTGGATACTGTCCCAATGGACTAATTTCCTCCAACGTTTATTCCCATTGGACACAATCCAATGGAATAAATCCCTTTCCATTCACTCCCATTGGACACAATCCGATCAACCCATTTCCTTTCCAATTCACTACCTTAGAGGGATCAATAACCAGGAGGCATAGGTTTAAGTCCAGGAGTAGGAGATTTAGAGGGATTTGAGGAAAACCTTTTTCACCCAGCGGGTGAGAGAAATCTGGAACTCATTGTCTAAAGGGGTAGTGGAGAAAGGAGCCCTCAAAATATTTTGAACGTATTTAGATGAGCATTTGAAATGGGATAACATACAGAACTACAGATCAAGTGCTGAAAGATGGAATTTGAATAGATAAATGCTTGATGGCCAGGTGGACGCAATGGGTTCAAAGGCCTCTTTCCATGCTGTAAAACTCTACGCTGGAAGTCTACTACCTCGGCCACTATGAAATTGGAGCAGGGCAAGGGCCAGATAACGGAAATGTCCGTTGACCTCAGGCAGGAATTTCCAGTTTCTGGTCTCACTCGTGCGAGGCTGTAAAATGCCACTTTACGACTCTGTGTCTGTGTTGACGTGCAATAGAACAAACTCCTTGCCAATTTCAAAGATACACCTGTCATCCTGTCAAAGCCCATTCCCTGTGGTTGAGTCTCAGTGTTCTGATCTTAGTGGAGGTTCTGCCCTGTGATAGATGGGGATTTGTGATATCTTATTGGGAGGAATGTTGTTTTGAGTTGTTCTTAGCTGTATAGAACATAGAACATAGAACATAGAACACTACAGCACAAACAGGCCCTTCGGCCCACAAGTTGTGCCGAACACATCAAAACCTACCCAGCCATAGACCTATCTATAACCCCCAATCCCATTGGATCCCATATACTCATCCAGAAGTCTTTTAAAAGACCCCAGCGAGTTCGCCTCGACCACCACCGACGGCAGCCGATTCCATTCACTCACCACCCTCTGAGTGAAAAACTTTCCCCTAGCATCTCCTCTGTACTTGCTTCCCTGCACCTTAAATCTGTGCCCTCTCGTCGCGACCATTTCAGCCCTGGGAAATAGTCTCTGAGAGTCCACCCTATCTATTCCTCTCAACATCTTGTAAACCTCTATCAGGTCGCCTCTCAACCTTCGTCTCTCCAGGGAGAACAGTCCCAGCTCCCTCAACCTGTCTTCATAAGGCATGCCTCCCAATCCAGGCAACATCCTTGTAAATCTCCTCTGCACCCTTTCAATAGCTTCCACGTCCTTCCTATAGTGAGGCGACCAGAACTGCGCACAGTACTCCAAGTGTGGTCTGACAAGGGTCCTATAAAGCTGCAGCATTACCTCCTGACTCCTGAACTCAATCCCTCGATGAATGAAGGCCAGTACACCGTAAGCTTTCTTAACCACATCCTCCACCTGGGAGGCCGATTTGAGAGTCTTATGGACCCGGACCCCAAGATCCCTCTGCTCTTCCACACAGCTAAGACTCCTACCTTTGATAGTGTACTCATTCATCCCGTTGGATCTGCCAAAATGGACCACAACACATTTATCCGCGTTGAAGTCCATCTGCCACTTCTCCGCCCAGTCTTGCATCCTGTCGATGTCATGCTGCAACTTCTGACATCCCTCCAGACCATCCACAACACCACCGACCTTCGTGTCATCGGCGAACTTACTCACCCATCCCTCCACTTCCTCATCCAGGTCATTTATGAAAATGACAAACAGCAAGGGTCCTAGAACAGATCCCTGGGGCACTCCACTGGTGACCGACCTCCATGCAGAAAAAGAGCCATCCACAACCACCCTCTGCCTTCTGCAGGCAAGCCAGTTCTGGATCCACAAGGCCAAAGCCCCTTGGATCCCATGGCCTCTCACCTTCTCAAGAAGTCTTGCATGTGGGACCTTGTCAAATGCCTTGCTGAAGTCCATGTACACCACGTCCACTGCTCTTCCTTCGTCAATGTGTTCAGTCACATTTTTGAAGAACTCAATTAAGCTCGTAAGGCACGACTTGCCTTTTACAAAACCATGTTGACTATTTCTAATCAACCTAAACTTCTCCAAATGCTCGTAAATCTTGTCCCTCAGAAGCCTCTCCATCAGCTTACCAACCACTGAGGTCAGACTCACCGGTCGGTAATTTCCAGGACTATCCCTGTTCCCTTTCTTGAAAATAGGGACCACATCCACAATCCTCCAATCCTCCGGAACCTCTCCCGTCTCCATCGACGACGCAAAGATCATCGCCAGGGGCTCTGCAATGACATCCCTCACCTCCCACAATAACCTGGGGTACATCCCATCTGGTCCCGGAGACTTGTCTATCTTGATAGCATTTAAAAGTTCTAACACATCCGCTTCCTTAATATCTACATACTCAGTCTTTTCAGTCTGCCGCAAACTTGTAGTGCATCCTCCCAGATCACTTTCCACCGTGAATACTGAGGCAAAGTACTCATTAAGCACCTCTGCCATTTCTTCCGGTTCCATACAGACTTTTCCCCCTTCACCTTTTATAGGTCCTATCCCTTCTCTTCTCATCCTTTTACTTTTCACATATTTGTAGAAGGCCTTGGGATTCTCCTTAATCCTACCAGCCAAGGCCTTCTCATGACCCCTTCTGGCTCTCCTAATTTCCTTTTTAAGCTCTCTTCTATAAGCCTTATACTTCTCTAGATCCCCAACATCTCCTAGCTCTTTGAACCTTTTATACACCTTTCTTTTCTTCCTGACTATGTTCACCACAGCCTTCGTGCACCACGGTTCCCACGTCCTACCAAAACCTCCTTGTCTCACCGGAACGTTGTCGTGCAAAACTCCAGACAAGATTCCTTGAATATCTGCCACCTTCCTTCTGTACTTTTCCCCAAGAACACCTCCTTCCAGTTTATTCGCCCCAACATCTGCCTGATGTCTTCATATTTCCCCTTATTCCAGACAAACACCTTCCTAGCCTGCCTGATCCTATCCTTTTCCAACGCAAGGGTGAAGGAGATAGAATTATGATCTCCATCCCCAAGATGCTCTCCTACCGAGAGATCCATCACCTGTCCTGGTTCATTAGCTAGTACCAGGTCCAGTACAGCCTCTCCTCTCGTAGGCTTGTCCACGTGCTGTGTCAGGAAACCCTCCTGAACACACCTAACAAACTCCTCCCCATCCAAACCCCTTACCCTTGGGATATTCCAGTCGATGTTTGGGAAATTGAAGTCTCCCATCACAACAACTCTGTTATTTCTACATCTCTCCAGTATCTGTTTCCCTATCTGCACCTCAACTTCCCTGTCACTATTGGGCGGCCTATAGAATACACCCAGCAACGTCACCGACCCTTTGCTATTCCTAACTTCCACCCACAGAGACTCCGTAGACATTCCCTCCTCGGTATCCACCTTCTCTGCAGCCATGACACTGTCCCTGATCAACAGTGCCACTCCACCACCTCTTTTGCCTCCCTCCCTGTCCTTCCTGAAGGATCTGAATCCCGGGACCTGTAGTACCCAGTCCTGTCCCTGAGACATCCAAGTCTCTGTAATGGCCACATGAGTTGTAGTGTGTTGAGTTGTTGTCTCAAGATTAATGAGGGCAGTGTCTGGAAAGCTTGCCTGTTCATATCTATGTACGTTGTGTCAACCTCCCTCAGCCAAAAACAACATTGATACAAGAAGAGTCTGAATTTATGTAGCGCTTACAATATAATAAAACTGCGAAGGTTGAAGGCACGGCCACCAATGATGGAGCAAAGAAGAAGCAGTGTGTGAGAATGGAGACAACTGCGTATCTCAGGGATCTCAGTGTTGTTGGCCTGGAGGAGTTTACAGATTGAGGGAGAGAGAAAGGTCTCACAGAGATTTATACATTGGGATAAGAATTTTAAATAACAGATGTTGCTGGAGTGGGACAGCAAGTGAAGGAAGAGATGGGGGAACAGGCTCAGCAAGGGTTAGGATACTAGTAGCAGAGATTTGGGTAGGTGGTCTCTGTACAAATCAGCATTGCTGAGCTCATTTTTGATGAAGGTTTATTTTCACTATTCAGTCAGTAACCACATTGATCTTTACTGAATAGCCCAGTCTAACAACTCCGGAACTCAAGAGGTGCTGGATATAGCACTTGGGGTGAATGGGATCAAAGGATATGGGGAAAAGCAGTATTAGGATATTGAGTTGGATGATCAGCCATAATCATAACAAAGACTCGGAGGGCCAAATGGCCTCCTCTTATCTTCTATGCTTATATGAAACTCACCCTAAACTCCAACGCTTCAAGTTCAAAGCCCACCCAACGAAAGGAGAAAGATAAAAGGCCCACTCTTCTACAGCCATTCACACAACAGGATTTTCCACAACTGTTTACAGACAATGACTTCATTCTGAAGTATATTCATTGTTCGGACATTAAAACACCGTTGTGTGACGTTGACTGAGAACAATGTTGGTTCAGGATACCAGGGAGATGTTTCCTGCTCTTCTCTGAACATTGCTGGGGAGGGTCACTGTCTGGCTGAGAGGGCAGATGGGTCTTTAAGGCTTCACTTGAAAGACAGCTCCCCTGACAGTGCAGCATTCTCTGAAGCATCAGGCAAGCATTGGTGAAATCGTTAGTTTTGCACAGACCCCAGAGCATTCTGACCCAAAAGGTTCTGAGGTGAGTGTGTGACCAACAGCACCAAGACTGAGTCTCACTGACCAGCAGCTCCACTCTCTGAGCCATCCCCTGAGGACTTTGTTACATATGACTGTATAAGGCTCTGATCAGGATGTATTTGGAGTATTGTGAGCAGTTTTGGGCCCCATATCTAAGGCAGAATGTGCTGGCCTTGGGAAGGATCCAGAGTAGGTTCACAAGAGCTTGTCGTATGAGGAATGATTGAGGACTCTGGGTCTGTACTGGTTGGAGTTTAGAAAGATGAGGGGAGATCTTATTAAAACTTACAGGGACACTGCAAGACCTGGATAGAGTGGACATGAAGAGGATGTTCCCACTAGTAGGAAAAACCAGAACCAGAGGGCACAACCTCAGGCTAAAGGGACGATCCTTTAAAACAGAGATGAGGAGGAATTTCTTCAGCCAGAGAATCTGTGGAACTCTTTGCCACAGTAGGCTGTGGAGGCCAGGTCACTGAGTGTCTTTAAGACAGGGATAGGTTCTTGATTAATAAGGCAATCAGGGGTTATGGAGAAAAGGCAGGAGAATGGGGATGAGAAAAATATCAGCATGATTGAATGGCAGAGCAGAACCAATGGGCCGAGTGGCCTAATTCTGCTCCTGTATCTTATGGTCTTTGGTTTGGAATGTTGGTCTAATTGTTTCATCGACACAATCATTGTCATTGTAATTGGATTTCAATGATTGTCAGTGTTGTTGAACCCTGTGTGTGCTGAGTGAATTCCCCTGAGAATCTTCCTCCACGGTCAATGTAAAACACAACCCAGCCCTCAGCCCAACCCAGCCCAGTGAGTGAGGATTTGATCAATCAATATTAAACTGGTGATGTTGCAGTATTGTTTGTTGACAATACGTACTTATTGGAGATTTTCCTGCATTTCTGACTTTTTTTTACCAGTTGCTTGTCACAAATATGCAATAGGCGGCACTGTTGCACTGCTGCTTCACAGTTCCTGGGACCTGGGTTCAATTCCTGATTTGGGTCACTGTATGTGTGGAGTTTGTGCATTCTCTTCGTGTCTGCGTGGTGCTCCAGTTTCCTTCCACAGTCCAAAAACATGCGAGTTAGCTTGATTGGTCATGCTAAAATTGTCCCTTAGTGTCCTGAGATGCCTAGGTTACAGGGATTAGTGGGTAAAATATGGAGGCTTCTGGGGGGGGTGGAGCCTGGGTGGGATTGTCATCAGTGCAGATTCAATAGGCCGAAGGATCTCTTTCTGTATTGTAGGGTTCTGCAATGATTCTATGAAACCTTGGTTTAGTTGTTAGGTACAATCTCAACAGCCCCATATCCTGCACAACTCACTCCCATCATATACAATCCCAATGGACCTAACCCTTTTCCAATTCATTTCCACTGTGTAGATTTGCAAAAGAATGAACTCTGTGGGTGGCACGGCAGCACAGTGTTTGGACCACTGCTGCCTCACAGTGCCAGGGACTTGGATTCCAACCTGGCTTGGGTCACTATCTGTGCGGAGGCTGCACGTTCTTCCTGTGTCTGCGCAGGTGCTCCCACATTCTGAAAGACGTGCTGGTTCGCTGCATTGAGCTAAACAGGCTCTGGGCTGTGGTGATTAAGGGAATTTCACACTGACTTCATTGCAGTGTTAATGTAAGCCTTACTTCTGACAGTAATAAATGAACTTTTTTTAACTCCTTGTCCACTTGAATTGAGAAACTCCAATCCATCCATCATAATCATTCCCTGTCTTTGATTCTCAATGTTCTGGGCATTGTGGAATGCTCTGCCCAGTAATACGTGGAGCAGCTATGATAACCTACTGGGGAGAATATTGTCCTTTGAATTGTTCCCTGCTGTTAGTTGAGAAGCTGAATGTGACGAATGAGCTTGTGCTTTGATATGTATATAGAAATCTGTACAGACTAGACAAGGATGTACCCGATGATGGGGGTGCCCCAAACCAGGGGTCACAGCCTGAGCATTCAGATAGACCTTTTAGAACGGAGGTAAGAGACATTTCTTCACCCAGAGAGTGGTCAGCCTGTGGAATTTACCACAACAGAAAGTAGTTAAGGCTATAAACATTGAATGTTTTCAAGAAGGAATTAGATATAGCATTTCAGGTGAAGGGGATAAAAGGATAATGGAGGGGTGGGGGGGGGGTGGAGGGGAGGCACAATCAGGCTATTGAGTTGGATGATCATAATGAATAATGGAACAGGCTTGAAGGGCTGATTGGCCTCCTCCTGCTCCTATTTCTATACTTTGTATATTTATCTGTTTATATCTGTACTATGTCACTCTCTTAGAGCCAAGAGCAATATTAATGTAATAATAGCGTGCATTTACATAGCACCTATAACATAGTAAACTAGAGTTACCAGTGAGGCAAAGGAAAAGCAGTTTGTGCAAAAGATCAACATCCCAGGGTTCTGGCTGGTTGTTGAGGAGATGACAGAAGGAGGAGGAGGGAGTGAGGCCCTGGAGAAATTTGAACAGCTGAGATGAGAATTTAATTCCAGATGTTGCTGGAATGGAAATCATTGCTGGTCAATGAGCACTGGGGTGAGGTGGGTAAAGGACTCTTGTCTGAGTTAGAATTCAAGCAGCAGTTTTGGATGAGTGACACCTGTAAGGGCCAGTAATGTTGGGCTCCTCCTTCACCATGGCACATTAACGCCTTTTGGCAGTAACTACATTGATCTCTGCACTGGAGTTCAGCCAAGCATTTTCCCAAAACTCAACTCCTCATCATTTGCAACCCATAACAGAAGCAGAGTGCAATATTGAATTCATTTTGAAGTGCAGTCTGTTGTGATTCCGGACTGGAACCTTAATTTTATTCTCTCCTCTTTTTATTGACTGCTAGTTTTGTCTTCTCTCGGAAGCCAAGATCTTTTCTGTTACTCCAGTTGCTCTGAATGATGATCTTCTGCCTTAATTACAAATGCAGAGACTGGAATTGGATTTAAATGCCAGGATTAGAAAACTGTGCCTGCAAGGAGAGAACAGATAGGTTGGGATTATTTTCCTTGGAACAAAGATAGGTGATCTGATATGAGGGCAAGATTTAGTTTGATTCATTATTGTCACACGTATTAACATACAGTGAAATGTATTGTTTCTTGCGCACTATACAGACAAAGTATACTGTTTATAGAGAAGGAAAGGAGAGAGTGCAGAATGTAGTGTTACAGTCATAGCTAGGGTGCAGAGAAAGATCAGGTTAATGCAAGGTAAGTCCATTCAAAAGTTTGACAGCAGCAGGGAAGAAGCTGTTCTTGAGTCAGTTGGTACATGACCTCAGATTTTTGTATCTTTCTTCCAACAGAAGAACATGGAAGAGAAAATTTCCGGGGTGCGTGGGGTTCTTAATTATACTGGCTGCTTTGCCGAAGCAGCTGAAGTATAGACAGAGTCAATGGATGGGAGGCTGGTTTGTGAGATGGATTGGGCTGCATTCACGACCTTTTGTAATCCCTTGCAGTGTCGGGCAGAACAGGAGCCATACCAAGCTGTAACACAGCCAGAAAGAATGCTTAGAGATGCAATGGACAGGATAAAATTGTTTCCCTTGGTGGAGAATTCTAGCACCAGGGACGTAGACTCAAAATAAGTGGCAGTCGGTGTGGAGGGACATGAGGAAGAACTCTTTTACCCAGAGGATAGCGGGTATTTGGAATACCCAGTTAGTGGTGGAGGCAAAGATCCAAAACTCTTTTAAACAATACCTGGATCAGCACCTGTCAGCTACAAGGCTATGGGCTGGGTACCGGAGGGTGGGATTAGAAAGGGCACCCGGGTGTCCTCAGGTTGTTACGGAGAAGATGGGCAGAATAGTCTCCTCTGCTGTAACTTTTCTATGGTCAGAGCTGCTGAGATTTTGTGGGTGCTGCGTGAATCCTCTTGGGTGTCTGTCTCCGTGCTCAGTGTAAAATGGAATATTTCATACCCAGGCAATGTTCTGTCCAGATCTGATATTTCAGAATTAAACTGGTGAGATTCATACACCTCCATGTGAAGCAATATGATAACTACAGGCACAGTATTGCTAAACTATTGTGGTTTTTCTTGTCACAAATAGTTCTTGATCTGGAATTCACCTGTAATTCTGGTCACATTATCAGTTGCACAATTTCTTGCACAGTCATTAGGTACAATAGACTCATTTCCCTCACCATTTTTTTTTCCATTGGACATTACTCCTTCCCCCTTCACTCTCATTGGATACAACAGCCCCATTTCCCTTCCTATTCACTCCCACTGTCTAGAATTCCAACAAAACAATTTCCTTCTTACTTACTTCCATTGTGAAACACCAATCCGTGCACCACAAGCATTCATGGCCTCTGATTCTCAATATTCTGAGCATTGTCAAGATTCTGTCCCACCACAGCAGCGGAGTTTTGATGTTCTATTAGTGAGAAGTTGTTTTGCGAGCTGTTACCTGTTTCTTGTTGAGTTATTGACTGGCTATTAACAAGCGTAGGGTCCTGAGAGCTTGTGTTTGCCTATTTATACCTGTGACCTCCCTGGACCAAGCAAAAACAACTTGCTGTCAACTGAAATGGCTGCAGGATCAGTCAGTGTGAGAGAAATGAAAACGTGTTTTCTGCAGCAGGTCGGAATGAAAGGAATTCAGCCACTTTAAGAGTTGGCCGAGCAGGAGGAGATTGCAGGAGTGATTTGAACGTGCGAGTGTATATTTTAAATTCCAGTTTCTGGATTGGGAGTTGATGTACATCAGTGAGCATAGTGCTGAGGGAGAAAATAAAAAGTTTCCTTCAAAAAAAATTTTAAAGCTTTTTAAACTTTAGTGTCAGAAGTAGGCTTACATTCACACTGCAGTGAAGTTGCTGTGAAAATTTCCTAGTCGCCACACTCTGGCATCTGTTTGGGTGCGCTGAGGGAGAATTTAGCATGGCCAATGCACCTAATCAGTGCATCTGTCAGACATGGGAGGAAACCGGAGACCCGGGAGGAAACGCATGCAGACACGGAGAGAATGTGCAAACTTCACACAGACAGTGACCCAAGCCAGGAATTGAACCTGGGTCCCTGACACTGTGAGGCAGCAGTGCTAACCACTGTGGGAATTGAGTTAAGATACAGGAAGCAAAGTTCTGCATGAATGCACCTATAGTATTGGCTGCAGTGAGTCTTACTTGACAAAATTTGACTAATCTGCACTCTCCAGATAGTAACTATATTCATCTCTGTTGACAAGGACAAGGGCAATTTAAAATCCAAACAGGTTTTTGGACTTTAAACTGGTGTTACGGGATTTCTTTCTGTTTTATCCCAGTCCAATCAATTAGAATCAATGGGTGCTTTTTTGGAATCAATGGGTGCTTTTCTAGTTGGCAGTTGGTGACTAATGGAGTGCCACAGGCATCAGTGTTGGGGCTTCAACTGTTTACCATTTATATAGACAATCTGGAGAGGGAGCTGAGTATAGGGTAACAAAATTTGCTGATGACACAGAGATGAGTGGAAAAGCAAATGGCATGGAAAGTACAGAAAGTCTGCAGAGAGATCTGGATAGGCTGAGTGAGTGGGCGAGGACCTAGCAGATGGAGTATAACGTTAGCAAGTGCGAGGTTAACCACTTTGGTAGAAAGAATACTAGGAGGGATTATTATTTAACAGGCCAAAAGCTGCAGCATGCTACAATGCAGAGGGATCTGGGGGTCCTTGTGCACGAATAGCAAAAACTCAGTCTGCAGGTGCAGCAGGTGATCAAGAAGGCGAATGGAATGCTGGCCTTTATAGCGAGGCGGATAATATAAAAGCAGGGAGGTCTTGCTGCAACTGTACAGGGCACTGGGGGTAAAGCCGGAACTGGAGTACTGTGAACGGTTTTCGTCCGCGCATTTGAGAAAGGATATATTGGCCTTGGAGGGAGTACAGAGAAGGTTCACTAGGCTGATGCCGGAGATGAGGGGGTTAGCCTATGAGGAGAGATTGAGTAGACTGGGTCTGTACTTGTTAGAGTTTAGAAGGCTGAGGGGGTATCTTTTAGAGACTTACAAGATAATGTAGGAGCTACATAGGGTAGAGGTAGAGAAATTCTTCCAGCTTAGAAAGGATAGCAGAACCAGAGGGCACAGCCTCAAAATAAGGAGGGGTGGTGGGGAGGCAATTTAGAACAGAGTTGAGGAGGAACTTTTTCACTCAAAGGGTGGTGGACCTCTGGAATTCTCTGCCCATTGAAGTGATGGAGGCTACCTCACTGAATATATTTAAGTCACGTGTAGATAGATTTCTGATAGACAAGGGAATTAAGGATTATGGGGAAAAAGCAGGAAAATGGAACTCATCCACTTCAGATCAGTCATAATCTTATTAAATGGTGGGGCAGGCTCGAAGGGCTAGATGGCCTACTCCTGCTCCTATTTCTTATGTTCTTATGTCCAACACTAGCATTCAACATCAAGGCGAAGGGCAGCAGATACTTGGGAATACTGCAATTTCCTGTCCAAGTTACTCACCACCCTAACTTAGAAATATATTACTTTTCCTTCACGGTCAAAATCCTGGAATTCCCCTCCTAACAGCATTGTGGGTCAGCCTACAGCACATGGACTGCAGTGATTCAAGAAGGCAGCTCACCACTACCTTCTCAAAGGCAACTAGGGATGGGCAATAAATGCTGGCCAGCCAGCAATGTCCATGTCCCATGAATGAATAAAAAAAACTTCCCCACTTCCCAATCTCCACAATGCCCATCCAATCAGTTGCTACAAAAGAAGGAAAGATTTGTAATTCCATCAAGTCTTTCCAAATATTAGTATTTTTCAAATTATTTTGCAACTACAGAAGTTCTCCTTAAATGAATTTACTATTGAAATATTGGATGAAGGCAAAATACTGTGGGATGCTGGAGTCTGTTTTTGTTGTAATATTGGAACTTGGCAGTAAATTTGTGCACAGCGAACTCCAGGAAGCATAAAGGAGAACATGCCCCTGTCTACATCAATGGGAACAAAATAGAAAAGATCAAGAGCTTCAGGTTTTTAGATGTCCAGATCACCAACAACCCATCCTGGTCCCCCCCACGCTGACACTATAGTTAAGAAAACCCACCA
The DNA here is from genome assembly GCA_024679065.1 of Sphyrna mokarran. Taxonomy (NCBI): domain Eukaryota; kingdom Metazoa; phylum Chordata; class Chondrichthyes; order Carcharhiniformes; family Carcharhinidae; genus Sphyrna; species Sphyrna mokarran. The sequence continues at coordinate 12,338,043 of JAGIQG010000026.1, read as the reverse complement.
ACATCTCTACTTACTCAAAAGACTAAGGAAATTTGGCTTGCCAGCTACAACACACCAACTTTTCCAGATGCAGCATAGAAAGCATTCTTTCTGACTGTATCACAATTTGGTATGGCTCCTGCTCTGCCCAAGAGCGCAAGGAACTACAAAACCTCATGAATGTAGCCTAACCTATCACGCAAACCAGGCTGCCATCCATTAATTCTGTCTGCACTTCCCACTGCCTCGCAAAGCAGTCAGCATAATTAAGGACCTCACACACTCCAGACATTCTTTCTTCGACCTTCTTCCTTCGGGAAAGTCTGAGGTCACATACCGATCAATTCAAGTACAGCTTCTTCTCTGCTGCAATCAAGACTTCTGAATGGACTTGCCATGCATTGAGTCGATCTTTTTCTACATGCTAGCTGTGACTATAACACTACATTCTGCACTCACTCGTTTCCTTCTCTATGAACGGTTTGTAAACGCGCAAGAAACAATATTTTTCACCATATGTTAATACTGTGACAATAAATTAAATCAAAAATCCCACCAACAGCAATTTAACAATGACCAAATCATCTGCTTTAGTAATGTTAGCTGAGGATAAATATTGGCCAAGACATCGGGGAGAAACCGCCCCACCCCGATCTTCTCTGAATATAGATGTGAGGTCTTTATCATCCAGCACCCATCTGAGAGGGCTGGCATGTCTGATCCATAAGACATTTCTGCAACAGCGCAGCACTCCTTGACACTTCAGACAAGCATTGTTAAACCTCTGGTTTTGCACTGAGAGCAGAAACTTTCTGTCTCAAGAAGGTCGGAAGTGAGCCTGGGACCAACGAAGCCAAGACTGACCACCACTGATCACCAATCCACCTTCTTACCTCAGAAGGAAATAGCTTTGCGATGATTTTCAGCCTGTGTTCTCTGTCAGAGAGAACAGCAGTGCTGCTGGAAAATTCCACAAAAATCGGAAAACAGGATTCTTGCTGACAAGACCGTGTTTTCTGGTTTTCCACACTCCTCATCGGCAATGCAGCAAAGACCATGCCCAGAAAGGGTGAGAAACCTCACTTAAATACAACTTCATAAGTTTTAATACACTAATTGAGCTCCCTACCACATGATCCCCCCTCAATGAATATGCATGTCAGTGAGGTTTATGACAGCTCTTTAAAAACAGGATTCAGTCGAAGGGATCCAGGAGTGGGGCTGATTAGAGACCAAAAAGACGTTAACACATAGGGCGGAATTTTGCAGGCATGTCCACCCGAGTTTCCTAAGAACCCATCTGAGGCCAATGGAGAATGCCGTTCTCCGAACCTGACCCACCCCCTGGAATTGAGGCAGGCGTACCGGTAAAATTCCAGCCATGGGGTCTTCATTTAATGAAAACTTTGTATCTGTCTTCTCCATAGAAGAAGATGCCATCTAGGCCATTGGGAAAGAGAGAGGCAGTAGCATAGTGGTATTGTCGCTGGACTAGGAATCCAGAGACCTAGGGTAATGTTCTGGGGACCTGAGTTCGATTCCTACCACGGCAGGTGGTGAAATTTTTAATTCAATAAAAAAAATCTGGAAGTAAGAATCTACTGATGACCATGAAACCTTTGTCGATTGTTGTGAAAACTGACCTGGTACACTAATGTCCTTTAGGGAAGGAAATCTGCCATCCTTACCCGGACTGGCCTACATGTGACTCCAGAGCCACAACAAAGTGGTTGACTCTTAATTGCCCTCTGAGATGACACTATCCAGTCATTCAGATCAAGGGGCAATTAAGAATGGGTAACAAATGCTGGCCCAGCCAGTGACATCCACATCTATGAAATAATTTTTAAAAATTCAGACACTAGAAAGATTTAAAACTGATACAAAGGAGATATTGTTTTACAGTTTATTTATTAGTCATAAGTAGGCTTACATTAACGCTGCAGTGAGGTTACTGTGAAAATCCCCAAGTTGGCATATTCCAGCACATGTTTGGGTGCATCGAGAGAGAATTTAGCATGGCCATTGCACCTGACCAGCATGTCCTTCAGAGTGTGGGAGGAAACCAGAGAACCCCCAGAGGAAATCCACACAGATACGGGGAGAACGTGCAAACTCCACGCTGACATTGACCCAAGCCGGGAATCTAACCCAAGTCCCTGGTGTTATGAGGCAGCCCTTGGATAGGTTATCTGTATTTAAAGTCGATAAAGCATCAAGATTGGATGAGATGCAATCAGGGATACTGATGGATGTGAGGGTGGAAATTGCAGAGGCAATTGGCCATAACTTTTCCATCTTCCTTAGACTGAGGAGTGATGCCAGAGGAGTGGAGAATCGCAAATGTTTGCAAAAAGGTATTTACAGACCAGTCAATTTAACTTCAGGAATGAGGAAACTTCTAGAAATTGTAGTTTAGGTCAATATTAGTAGTCACATGGATGCATGTAGGTTAATTAAGAAGAGTCTTAAAGGAAAATAATGTCTAACTTAGGGAGTTTTTTTGATGAGGTAACAAAGAAAGTTGATGAGGGCAATGTTGTTGATAGACTACCAAAAGGGATTTGATACAGTGCCCCACAACAGACTTGCGAGAAAGGTTATAGCTCATGGAATAGAAAGAATATTGGAACTTGGAAAGAAAATTGGTTGAGTGACAGGAAACAGAGAATAGTGGTCATTGATATTTTAAGGCTGGAGAAGACTAAAGAAATTTGGCATGTCCACCACGACTCTCACCAATTTACACAGAAGCACCATAGAAAGAATTCTTTCTGGTTGTATCACAGCTTGGTATGGCTCCTGCTCTGCCAAAGACCACAAGAAATGACAAAAGATCATGAATGTAGCCCAAACCAGCTTCCCATATATTGATTTTGTCCACACTTCCTGCTGCTTGGTGAAGCAACCAGCATAATTAAGGATCCCACGGACACCGGATATTCTCTCTTCCATCTTCTTCCATCAGGAAAAGGATACAAAAGTCTGAGGTCACATACCAATTGACTCAAGAACAGCTTCTTCCCTGCTGCTGTCAGACTTTTGAATGGACTTACCTTGCATTAAGTTGATCTTTCCTCACACCCTCACTATGACTGCACTCTCTTTTTCTTCTCTATGATCGGTATGCTTCATCCGTTTAGTGCACAAGCAACGATACTTTTCACTGTATATTAATACATGTGATAATGATAAATCAAATCAAAGTACTTGCATTTGTTACAACTGGTCCCCAGATGAAATTCCCCATGTTTATAGTCCCTTTGTGAGGAGGAAAGAACTGGCTCCCTTTCCTGACTCAACTCTTTGGTTGGTCCCAGCAATTGGACTCTCAACATAAACACAGTGGCTACAAGAGCAGGTCAGAGGCTAGGAATACTGTGGTGAGCAACTCACCTTCTGACTCCCCAAAGCCTATCCACCATCTATAAGGCACTAGTCAGCAGTGTAATGGAATACTCCCCACTTGCCTGGATGGATACAGTTCTGACCATACTCAAGAAGCTTGACACTACCTAGGACAAAGCAGCTTGCTTGATTGGCACCACATCCACAAACATCCACTCCCTCCACCATTAATGCTCAGTAGCAGCAGTGTGTACTATCTACAAGATGCACTGCAGCAATTCACCAAGAATTCTTAGACAGCACTTCTAAACCCACAACCACTTCCATCTAGAAGGACATGGGCAGTAGATACATGGGAATAACATTGCCATCCTTATCTAGTCTGGCCTATGTGTGACGTTGACTCTTTACTGCCCTCTGAAATGGTCAAGTGAGACACTCAGTTCAAGAACAAATGTTGGCCTTGCCAATGACACCCACATCTCATGAAAAGATAAATACCATCTTGGTTACAGGAAACCATCCAAGGTGCCACACCACAGGAGATATTAGGACAGGAGACCAAAGGTCAAAAACGTAGATTTTAAGGAGTATTTTAAAGGGGCAGTAAGGCTTTGAGAGGGAATTACAGAATGTAGTGTCCAGAGTTTAACAGCTGAAGATACAGCTCCGGAAGATGTAGTGATAGATGCTGTGTAAATGGCAGAGACCTTGGAGAGTTACATGGCTGGAGGAAGTTACAGAGGTAGGGAGCGGTAAGGTAATGATGTGATTGAGTGTAAAGATGAGAATTTTAAAATGAATTAAAACTATTACTGCTAGGGTCATGGCAATCTATATGTCACAAAGTAAAAACATAATTATATTGCAACTAAAAGAAGATATTCAGCACTTTGAGTTAGTTCTTTGACTGAAACAAATTGTGGTTAATCATGATTGGGTCTGTTCTTGAATAATTAATGATTGATCACAATGATCAGTCGACATTCTGATAGCTTATTTTGCAACCTCAGCATGTCCCAAAGCAGTTTACAACTGTTACGATAGCCACGGGAGATCGGCAATAGATCTTCTCGTGGACCTCGTAGAATATGAGCTCCTTGATTAGGCGAGCAGAGGCTCGTACAATAGGAAAAAAGCAGCAGGGTGTTTGGCTAAGATGCAAATGAGATCAAGCCTTGGAGGAGGAGCTATGCCTACTCCAATCAGCTTGGATCATGTAGATCAAGCCCAAGACAGGAGGTGAGATCCCTGTCTTGTCAGCTTGGATTGGGAATGTCCCAACTTGGTGAGACTCTGATTTGGACTTGATTGGATTGAATTGGAATAAAAACAAACAAAAAAACCAGCTGGCTCCACTTGGACCAGCAATCAAAAGACTCAGGACTGACCTGCACTCTGCAGCCGCTGAGTGGCACTTTCAGTGCACTGTTAACAAAGGGAGATGGTGGCGGAAGCCTGGCCTTGGTAAGGTCACAATGGCCACATACATTGAAATTAATTTGAAGTGTAGTCACTTTTGTAATTCAGGAAACTTGACAGACAATTTTCACACAGCAAGCTCCCGCAGACAGCAATATAATAATGACTGCTAAGTCTAATACAGATGGGAAATGTACAGTAAATGGCTGAACCCTAGGAATATTGATAGGCAGAAGGATCTGGGCATACAGGTATGCAAGACATTGGGAGTGGAATGCAGGTGGAGAAGGTAGTCAAGAGGTCACACGGCGTGCTTGCCTTCATTAGCCGGGGCATTGAGTTTAAAAATTGGCAAGTCATGTTGCAGCTTTATGGAACCTTAGTGAGGCCATACTTGGAATATAGTATTCAATTCTGGTTGCCACACTACCAGAAGGATGTGGAGGCTTTGGAAAGGGTACAGAAAAGAATTAGCAATTTGTTACCTGATGTGGCTGGCAGTAGCTATGAGGAGAGATTGGAGAAACTCAGTTTGTTCTCAGTGGAACGATGGAGGTTGAGGGATGACCTGATAGAAGTCTACAAGATTGTGAAGGGCATGGACAGAAGCTTTCTCTCAGGGTAGAAGAGTTAATTACTAGGCGGCATAGATTTAAGGTGCGAGAGGCAAGGTTTAAAGGAGATGTAAAGGCAAATTGTTTACACAAAGGGTGGTGAGTGCCTGGAAGTAGATAGTGACTTTTAAGGGCCATATTGATAAATATTTGAATAGGATGGGAATAGATGGATATGGTCCCCAGAAAGATAGCAGGTTTTAGTTCAGTCGGGCAGCATGGTCAGTGCAGGCTTGCAGGGCCGAAGGGCCAGTTCCTGTGCTGTAATTTTCTTTCTTCTTTATTCTAAATTATAATCGGTTTTAGAGATGTTGGTTCCGTCCAGGAGACTGAGGACAAAGACGCTTGAAATAATGCCCAGTCGAGAGAATAGTGCTTTGCCATCTCAACCGAAAGATGGTACTTCTGACAGTGCAGCATTCCCTCAGTGCTGCTTTGGGGAATGTCAGGCTGGAACACGTACTGAAGCTGGAACCCACAAGCCAGCGATGAAGAACAAAGTGGTCCACCCACTGAGTCACGACTGACGGACGTTATCGTGAGACCAGGTGAAGATTCTCTTTCAGTGTGTGCCGGGACAATCAGAAACAACAGCAACGGAATCCAGTGTTCACAAACTCAGAATAATCCCAGAGCTTCAGTGTGGGAGAATGGGGGGTGTGGGGAGAGCGGAAATTCACTAAAGAGGCTTCAGAATGTCACTTAGCGCACATTTTGTAAGTAGTTGGAATGCATCAGCAAGAGTTAATTGGAAACACATGTTATAAATAACAGGAGTTGCGGAGGCAGCCAGCTCGCTTCCTTATTTAGTCCGGCATCTCCAAAGGATGGAATGAAGCCAAGCATTCCAGCTGAAATCATGGAACTGGCATTGGCTTCAAAGGCTCCCGGAAACCCGGAATTTTATATCGAATTAACATCAGGTTGGCATGCTAATTGCATATCAGAACGTGACTGGTACATGGAAAAATTAATGTACCAGAAGTATGTGATGGTCAGCATTATCTACCAGCCTGAATGATAAGAGATTCACAAACAGTGAAATCAGAAGATAATGTGTTCTGATGATTTACCTGTTTGAATAATTACAGACTACTGTAACTGTTCATTACGAAGCCCCGAGACATGGGGAATACTGCACAGTGAATTGGTTCCTGCTGTACCTGAACCCTGCCAACTCCAACCTGCACAAATTCATTTTCGTCTTCAGAATTGATTGCATATTCATTTTGAGAGCTTGTAATGAATTTGATAATGTCAGGTAATTAATGCCAGCACTGTTCACTGACAGACCTACAGCTCTGGTTAGAGACTAAAACTCACTGACCTCATTAAACACTTCCAGGACAAGCACAGCACGGGATTATATATAGAGTAAAGCTCCCTCTACACTGTCCCCATCAAACACTAGCAGGACAGGTACAGCATGGGGTTAGATACAGAGTAAAGCTCCCTCTACACTGTCCCCATCAAACACTACCAGGACAGGTAAGTACAGGGTTAGGTACAGAGTAAAGCTCCCTCTACACTGTGCCCATCAAACACTACCAGGACAGGTAAGTACAGGGTTAGATACAGAGTAAAGCTCCCTCTACACTGTGCCCATCAAACATTACCAGGACAGGTAAGTACAGGGTTAGATACAGAGTAAAGCTCCCTCTACACTGTCCCCATCAAACATTACCAGGACAGGTAAGTACAGGGTTAGATACAGAGTAAAGCTCCCTTTACACTGTCCCCATCAAACACTCCCAGGACAGGTACAGCACGGGGTTAGATACAGAATAAAGCTACCTCTACACCATCCTCATCAAACACTCCCAAGACAGGTACAGCCCAGTATTAGATACAGAGTAAAGTTCCCTCTACACTGTCCCCATCAACACTCCCAGGATAGATGCAGCACAGGATTAGATACAGAGTAAAGCTCCCTCTACACTGTCCCCATCAAACACAGTAAGAAGTGCCAAACCTTAAAGTCCTACAGGTTTATTTGGTAGTAAACGCCACTAGCTTTCGGAATGCTATTCGTTCATCAGGTGAGTGGGGAGTTCTGATCACAAACAGGGCATATAAAGGCACACACAGTTTACAGAATGCTGATTACAATGTGAGTCTTTACAGCTAATCTGCTATTCAAACACTACCAAGATAGGTACAGCACGGGGTTAATCCAGATAAATCTCCCTCTATGCTTTTTCTATCAAACACTCCCAGGACAGGTACAGCATGGAGTTAGATACAGATAAAGCTCTCTCTATGCTTTCTCTATCAAACACCCCTAGGACATGTACAGCACAGGATGGGATACAGAGTAAAGCTCCCTCTACGCTGTCTCCATCAGTCCGAGGACAGATACAACACAGGATTAGATACAAAGTAAGCTCCCTCTACACTGTCCCCATCAGACACTCCCAGAACAAATACAGCACAGGTTTAGATGCAGAGTAAAAGTTCCCTCTGCACCATCCCTATTAAACAGTCCCAGGACAGGTACAGCACGGAGTTAGATACAGAGTAAAGCTCCCTCTATCCCCCTCAAACACTCGAAGACATTGAACATCATTGGCAACTAAATGAAAGAGAAGGTGGAAAGATTAAAACAATAAAATGACTTCAGAAGCTATTGTGAGGTGTGGGTTGGTACTGGTCTGGAGTAATTTATGTATCATCACTAAACATCATGTGAGTTTGCAGCCTGGAGAGACAGATATCCTGTCACTGGGAGGAAATGTAGAAATGATTCTTAAATTAAGTGGTGGGTGAACCAGCTCCATAGTCTTGTCTGCTCATCCCCTCCATTCCCAGACTGTGTTCATGGATGTCATTGTGAAATAATGAAAGCAAGAAGCATGGTGGTAGGTGGGGTGAGAGCGTGGGCGGAGGTGGGGGATGGTGGATGTGCAGTGAGTGTACAGTGACTTACAACCACTTGCATTTATATAGCACTGTTAAATAGTGAACCATCCCAAGGCTCTTCAATGGAGCCATTAGCAAAGACAGTTTATCAGCGGATAAAGATACAGGTTTTACAGAACATCGTAAAGGCAGAGAGGTTTAAAGAGGAGGATTTTCAGAGCATTGACCCCCGGCAGCTGATTGTCCTGTCACCAATGGTGAAAGGATGGAAATGAAAAAAATAGAAATATACAGAAAAAGTATTTGTACAGCTGTTCAGAGCAAGGAACTGACATGAGAGGTAAAAGGGGAGAAATGAATCCTGGAGGCGGTGAGTTTGGACAGAACTAATGACAGGATTAACTGAGCAACCTGAAAGGGCAAATGGAAGAACTACTCGGAAACCAAAATATAAATGAAAACTACTAGTGTGTCTCACAGTAAGGACAGAAACAGGCACAGAGAGACAGAGACAGGCAGACAGATAGACTGAGACAGGCAGACAGAGACAGACAGAGACAGATAGAGAGAGACACAAAGAGAGATAGGGAGAGAAACAGAGAGAGAGAGATACAAAGAGAAACAGAAAAAGACAGAGACAATGAGAGAGAGAGACTGAGACAGAGAGATAGAAACAGATAGAGACAGAGAGAGATAGAGAGAGACAGAGGCAAAGACGAAAAGAGGTAGATTCAGACAGAGACAGAGAGAGAGAGATAGAAAGAAACGCAGAGACAGACAGATGGAGAGAGAGAGAGCTTGCATTTGAACATCGACTCTCACAAACACTGGACCATCCCAAAGCACTGTACAACCAATATCATTTTCCTGAAATTTAGTCGCATTTCCAATGTAGGAAACGCAGCAGCCAATTTGCGCACAGCAAGATCCCACAAATATTAACTAGCAGATGATCTGTTTTAGTGATTCTTCCTTGAGGAATAAATGCTGACCAGGTCACTGGGGAGAATGCCCCTGCAGTTCATGGAAGCCTACAGCACAGAAAGAGGCCATTCAGCCCCTCATGTCTGTGTGACATTTTGATGGAGCAATGGAGTTAGCCCCACTGCTTTGCCCTTTCCCAAAAAGCCCTTCAGTATTTTTCCAATTTCCTTGTGAAAGTCACTGTTAAATCTGCTTCTGCCATCTTTTCAGGCAGTGTATTCCAGATCACAACACCTTGCTGGGTAAAAGTTTGCCTCTCACTTTGATTGCTTTTTAACAGAAAATGTCTGTCACCCTCAATAATTTGTGTGTGTACTTACAGCCCCAGGATCCTCTATTCTAGCAGCGCCTGTAAAATTCTACCATTTAGTTCATAATGTCACCCCTCAGTCATCCCATTAAGATACATCACTCCATCCTTCTCTTTGTTCGGTTTAGAACATAAAACATCGAACACTACAGCGCAAACAGGCCCTTTGGCCCACAAGTTGCACCGATCATATCCCTACCTACCAGGCCTATCTATAACCCTCAATCCCATAAAATCCCATATACTCATCCAGAGGTCTCTTAAAAGACCCCAACAAGTTTGCCTCCACCACCACTGACAGCAATTGATTCCACTTTCTCACCATCCTTTGAGTGAAAAACTAAGCCCTCTATGTCTCCTCTGTACTTGATCATTCATCACATCTCATAGAAACTCTACTGTGTAGAAGGAGGCCATTCAGCCCATCGAGTCTGCGCCAACGCTCCAATAGAGCATCCCACCCAGGTCCTATCTCTGCAATCCCACGTATTTACCCCACTATTCCCCTCAGGGCCAATTTAGCATGGCCAAACCACCTTCATCAGAATGGCAAAGGGCCAACATGATTCGAAATGTTGCCTCTATTCTCTCTCCTTGGATGCTGAGATTTTCCAGCATTTTCTGTTTCTGCACCTAATCCACACATCTTTGGATACTGAGGGGCAATTTAGCACGGCCTAACCCGGACATATTTGGAGGGTGGAGGAAATTAGAGCACCCAGAAGAAACCCACATAGGCAAGGGGAGAAAGTGCAAACTCTGCACAGTCAATGACCCAAGCTGGGAATCAAACCCGGGTCCCTGGCATTGTGAGGCAACAGTGCCAATATGTCTGTCACTCATTGTTCTTGTAATTGTTCCATGGGATCTTCTGCATCCACCTGAGAAAGAAGAAAGGATCTTAGAAAGAACCGTACAAACGCTGCAGTACAGAGAGAGGCCATTCGGCCCATTGAGCCTGCACTGACCACCATCCAGGCCCTACACCCACAACCCTACACATTTTACCCACTAATCACTCTAATTTACACATCTCAGGACACTAAGGGACAATTTAAACATGGCCAATGAACGTAATCTTGATGTAAAATCTCAACAGCAAGTTGGCATGTCCAGCGATGGGGGAAAGGGAGGTGGGGCTCTCTCCTGCAGCATTATACTGGGAATGTCAGCCTGGATATTGTACTCATGTTAGACTGGGAGGTTGAACCCATAATCTTTTGTCTCTGAGATGAGGAGGTTACTCACTGACCCGTGACACTTTCAGATTTTTCTTTCGGACTCTTGCGTATGTGCTGTCCATTAAAAAGTCTCACAACATCAAGTTAAAGTCCAAAGGTTTGTTTGGTAGCACAAGCTTTTGGAGTGTCACTCCTTCTTCAGGTGATGAAGGAGCAGCACTCTGAAAGCTCATGCTATCAGATAAACCTATTGGACTTTAACCTGGTGTTGTGAGACTTCTTACTGTGCCTACCCCAGTCCGTGGACAGCCCATGTGTGTTGCCCATGGACACTTACTAAGAATAGTGGTAAAGGAATCAATTACAGTGCACAAAGCTCCATAGACCATCTAATGAGCAGATTAGATAAAGGAGAGCCAGTGGATGTTATCTACTCGGATTTCCAGAAGACCTTTGACAAGATGTCACACAGAAGGCTGCTGAGTAAGAGCTCATGGCGTTAGAGCCAAGATATTAGTATGGATGGAAGATTGGCTGACTGGCAGAAGGCAGAAAGTGGGGATAAAGGTGTCCTTTTCAGGGTGGCAGTGAGTGACTACTGGAGTTCTGCAGGGGTCAGTGTTGGAACCACAATTTTCACTTTATACATCAATATTCTAGATGAAGGAACTGTGAGCAAAGTGGCTAAGTTTGCAGATGACACAAAGATAGATGGAGGAACAAATAGTACTCAGAAGGTGGGGAGGATGCAGAAGGATTTGAATAGAACAAAGAACAAAGAAAATTATGGCAGAGGAACAGGCCCTTCGGCCCTCCAAGCCTGTGCCAACCATGCTGCCCAGCTTAACTAAAACATTCTACCCTTCCAGGAACTAGATCTTTCTGTGCCCATCTTATTCATACATTTGTCAAGACCATCCCTAAAGGTCATTATTGTATTGTATCTGCTTCCACTACCTCTCCTGGCGGTGAACTCTATGTACCCACCATCTTCTGCTTAAAAATCTTGCCTCGTACATCTCCTTTAAACCTTGTCTGTCGCACCGTAAACCTATGCCCCCTCCTAATTGACTCTTCCACCCTGCATAAAAGCTTTTGACTATCCATTCTGTCAATGCCCCTCATAATCTTGTAGATATCTATCAGGTCGCCCTCTTAGCCTCCATTGTTCCAGTGAGAACAAACAATGTTTTTCCAACTTCTAATACCTTCCATACCAGACAACATCTTGGTAAATCTTTTCTGTATCTTCTCCAAAGCCTCCTCATCCTTCTGGTAGTGTGGCAGCCAGAATTGGACATTATATTCTAAGTGCAGTCTAACCAAAGTTCTATAAAGCTGCAACAGGACTTGCCAATTTTTAAACTCAATGCCTTGGCCAATGAAGTCAAGGATACCATATGCCTTCTTGGAGTGTGTCAGTTTGAGGGGTTGTATTGATCCGAGACAGGTTAGAAGAGTGGACAAAGAAGTGGTAGATAGAGTACAATGTGCAAGGTTAAGCATTTTGATAGGAAGAATAGAGGCATAAACTATTTTCTAAATAGAGACATAATTCAGAAACCTGAAGTGCAAAGGGACTTGGGAGTTCTAGTTCAGAATTCGATTAAGGTTAACGTTCAGGTTAAGTTGGCAGTTAGGAAGGCAAATGCAATGTGAGCATTCATTTTGACAGGACTAGAATACACACGTGGGGATGTCCTCTGAAGCTCTATAAGGCTTTGGTCAGGCCATTATTGGAATATCATGAGCAATTTTGAGCCCAGTATCTAAGGAAGGATGTGCTGGCCTTGGAGAGGGTCCAGAGAAGGTTCACAAGAACGGTTCCTGGAATGAAAAGCTTGATGTCAGAGGAGCATCTGAGTCTGTCCTTGATGGAGTTTAGAAGGGTGAGGGGGGAATCTCATTGAAACTTACAGAGTACTGAAAGGCCTGGGTAGAGTGGACATGGGGAAGATGTTTCCAATTAGTTGGAGAGAGTAGGATCTGAGGGGCACAGCCTCAGAGTAAAGGAATGACCCTTTAGAACCAGGAATTTCTTCAGATAGAGGGTGGTGAATCTATTGAATTCATTGCCACAGAAGGCTGTGGAGGCTGGGTCATTGAGTGTATTTCAGACAGAGATAGATAGGCTGTTGATTGGTAAGAGGATCAAAGATTATGGGGAAAAGGCGGAAGAATAGGGTTGAGAAAGGGGTTATAAGGGGTATAGATAGAGTAAATGGAGGTAAACTTTTTCCGCCTTTAGAAATGGATAGGACGAGGGGTCATGGCCATAGGGTGAGGGGGGCTATGTATAAGACGAATATTAGAGGGCAGTTTTTCACACAAAGGGTAGCGGGGGTGTGGAATGCACTGCCGAGTAAGGTGGTGGGAGCAGGCACGCTAGGGCTGTTTAAGGGTCTCTTGGACAGCCACATGAGCGGTATGCAGATAGAGGGATATAGTAGGACTGTTTAACTATGGCTTTTTTTCCACAGGTAATTCGGTCCATACTTGACCAACAAGGAGCATGCATTCGGCAGGTGGTGCGAGTACAGCTCTTGGATGTTGATTCATGGGTTGCCTGGTACCTCATGTCGTAAATGAGTGCTTTATGTGGACCATCTGAAGGGCACCATGACAGCTCAAAGACTATCGATGTGGCTGTGCAGACACTTGGAATTGGGCCGGTGTCTGCGGGAGTTTGCGCGTTCTCCCCGTGGTTGCGTGGGTTTTCTCCGGGCACTCCGGTTTCCTCCCACAACCCAAAAATTCGCTCTTAGGCTGATTGGGAAACAAATTGTCCCTATAGTGAGAATTTTCCATATTAGGAATAATATATATATTATTATATAGGAATAATATAATAGGATAATGGATTTGCTACTATATAGTTATGACGGCGGCGTGGGCTCGTTGGGCCGAAGGGCCTGTTTCCCGTACTGTGTTGCTCTTTAAAAAAAAACTTATCAGCCGTGACTGAACGGTGGAGCAAACTCGATGGGCCAAATGGCCTAATTCTGCTACTATATCTTATGGTCATCTCCCCACCATTAAAGAGGGACAATTGGTTTACATTGTTTGTGGAATGACACCCCTCAAACTTCGGGCAAAGCATGGAGATACAAGCTATGGTAGCTGGTTCACAGATTGAGGTTGCTCCATTAGCATCATTGTGCATCACACCCTAACCATCAAACAAACTGATCACACACACACACACACACACACACACACAGTGCTGAAATGGCTATTCCTTAACCAAAATCACATGAACAGATTATCTGATTATTTATGGGATCTTGCTGTGTATACCACCTGCCAAGCTTCCTGCATCACACTCATGAGAATGTAACTGTATTGTATTTTGTCTTGATCGAGGATGTATCATCAAAAATCTCTTCTAAAAGTGATTAAATGAACTGTAGAAACACAAATTAACTTTAGTGCGACTTTTAAAGAGTGGAACTAAACCGTCTGAAACTTGAGCATTTCTTGTTATTGTGGAGCTGATCTGACTAAACCTGCTGGTGTTAGTTACTCACATTTCCTTATCTGTGTTGATTGTTGCCGCTCAGCAACCTGTGAACAGTAGGTAATTAATTGATAAATGAGAAAGAATTGGGGAATCGATGAATGGGTGTCGACTTTCGGCTTTGCGTTATTTTACACTAAGCACCATTCCCTTAGAAGCCAACACCATCAACTATTGCTTCCAGCAGCATCCATACTTCACCACCTGTTGCACTATTGTTATTTCCCTTCCTGCTCTCAAACCGTGAACCAGCAACTTGGGAATTCATCAGGGCAAAAGTAGGCACAGAACGGAGTTAGATACAGAGTAAAGCCCCTCAAAACTTTCCCATCAAACACTGCCGGAACATGTACAGTACATGGTTAGATACAGAGTAAAGTTCCCTCTACACTGTCCCCATCAAACACTCGCAGGATAAGTACAGCACAGAATTAGATACAGAGTAAAGCCCTCAACACTATCCCATCAAACACTGCCAGGACAGATACAGCATGGGATTAGATACAGAATAAAGCTCCCTCTACACTGTCCCCATCAAACATGTTCTTCAAGGGGGCCTTCGTGACACACGACAGGGCAGAGTTGCTGAGCAGAGACTGATAGCCAAGTTCCGCACACATGAGGACGGTCTTAACAGGGATCTTGGCTTCATGTCACACTATCTGTAAACCCCCACAACTTGCCTGGATTAGCAAAAAACCTCACTTACTGTGCTGACTGGAGAAAATACACAATTCTCTAACCAATGCTCAGGATTTCCTTCACACACATTGTTAGCCACTTTAACACTTGAATAGCAGGTTAGATGTAAGGATTCGCATTCTAATCAGCAGTATGTAACTGTCTGGGTGGATATGAGTGCCTCTGCAGATCAGAACACTGCATTTGCCTGACGAAGGCACAACATAGTGTCGAAAGCTCGTGGATTTACTATCAAATAAATTGGTTGGATTTTAAATTGGTGTTGCAAAACTTTACTGAGCCCATCAAACACTGTCAGGACAAGTACAGGACAGGATTAGATAAATTCAATATAAACTTTAAAAGGGAATTGGGTAAATACTTGAGGAGGATTAACTGAGGCAATGTGTCAATATTAACTAAGGGAGTATGGCTGAAGAATTATGGGGGTGGGGAAGAGAATTCAAAGTAAGTAATGTTGAGTAAAAGTGCCATTTAATTTTTAAAGCACGTATAATTATTGTTTTCAATCATCCAATGCTGATATTACAGTCAGTTTCCTTCCTTGGTTCTAGTTTATATGAACTAGTTTGAGTTGTTTTCTGTAGGAAAAAGGATGAAAGGCAAACTGCAGATAAAGCACACGCCCCTTATTTACAGATATTAAACATTGCTGACTATTTCCGAGATGAGTTACATTCTTCAGTTCTCGGGTTACTCACCAATCCTGTATTCCTTGTTTGAGTTTGGGCACTCCCTTTCCTATAAGTTGTGTCACTTCTCCTGCACGTTGATTTGCGAGGTGCAGAAGCTCATGGTATGTGGTTATGAGCTATGTGACGTTACTGTGATGCTGGCACTAACACCGTTGACATCAATGTTGTCTGTATTGAATGTTCCCGCACGTCTTTGTTTTCTGTTTCTGATCATTTGTTTTGATGCAGTGAGGGAAGGGTTTTTGACTGCTCCAGTCTCTGTAATCTCTTCCAGCTCTCTTTCCTTCTCCAAATTTGTTCCCCTTTGCACATTCACAATTTTAATTGTTCCGCCATCGGCAACCCTGCCTTCAACTGTCTGGGTCTTAATCTGTGGAATTTCCTCCCTGAACCTTTCTCACTCTCTACCTCACTCATTTCAGCTGACTAGAATATAATTGTGCACCACCCACCCCACAAGCGATATAATTGAGGGGCCCTAATGTCTGCTTTTGATCTTCTTGGTCAGTGAAGAGTGGGCCAGGCTCATTACTCACCCCAAACATGGGGGATGCAGTATTGCAGATGTTGGGTGCACAAAGTGCTGGCTGCGTTCACTAACACTCTCCACAATGGAAACACACTGCCATATCGGCAGTGACTGAGGTATCAATGTTTATGAACCATAACACTTCAACAAACTGCTTTCATTTGCAGAGAATGGGTCACTGCCTATGAAATATCCATACCCTGCAAACAAAAGGAATATGTCCAAGCCTTGCACCCTTTTTGAATTACCCGGGAGCTTGGGAAGACTTTAATTCCCTGCTGCTTTTTCCATTTGTACCCCCTTGCCAATCAGAGTCAACTTGTCGACCAAGGATAAGGGGCTATAGTTCAGTCAGGCAGCATGGTCAATGCGTGGTTGGAGAGCCAAAGGGCCTGTTCCTGTGCTATAATTTTCTTTGTTCTTTGTTCAGTCAGAATCCTGTGAATTGTTGTGACTGTTTGAAATTTAGTATTCGTTTGTTTGTCCTAATGAGTGCAAGATGAAAAGCTTTGGAAACTCATCTTTCACTTTTCAGTAACAATCAAATAAGAACATTGGAATAGGAAGAGGTCACTTAGCCTCGAAAGCCTGCTTGACTACTCAGTTAGTATGTATCTGCTTCCATGCCCTGACCTTGGCTCCACAGACTTTTTACACCCATACCAAACAAAATCTGTCAGTCTCAGATGATTAATCGTATGAACGTTCACGGCTTCTGGGTGAGAGAGAGTTCTAGAGTTGGTGGCACAGTCAAATAAACTAACCCAAATGGAGGGGGGAACCACCCAGAACAAAAGACAAAGGAAAGTTAAAACGTCAAATTAAAATGTGATTAAAGGGGTCAGTGATGCACTCCGGTTCCTGCGGTGCCCAGCGGGCACAGAAGGCGTTAACAGTGCCCTTGGACACCGCATACTCCCTCGCCAGGGATACCTGGACACGGAATATCGCTGCAGTATAGAGGGGAAGACAGTCTGGTCGGACAATCGGTGTGACTCCAGCTCAAGCCCTTGAAGGGAAGGCAGGGAGATGGGTGATGTCTGAGTCGAGGCTACATGCTACCTCTTGGGATGGTTGAAAGGGTTAATGTAAATCCTGTTAACAAAAGTCTGCACATTCTCCCTTCTGACATTCTTTTTCTCTTTCTGAACAAACATTCCCTTATCACTGGAAGCTATGGCATGGATCAAAACACACACAAAAACATCTCTGATGTCATATTTAGCCCCTGGAAAGGCAGAAGAGTTCACTTAGAAAATCTAAAACCACACACAATCAATCCTGTCCCCCGCTAAAATCTGTACCTACACCCCAGGGCTGGGAACCAGCCTCTGACTGTGCTCTGATTCCGCCCACAACACTAAAAAAAAAGCAAAATTCTAGCACAACCCAGGCAGGAGTGTTTGAGACAAAAGAAGCAACTCTTGTATAGGAAGGCACAGGAGTAAGTTCATTCCGCTTCTGGGTGGGGGAGTTACTCATTGAGCACTAAATAGCGCAAATAAATCTGTGAACGGCGGGGGTAAAGGTTTGCGAGAAGAAGGTTTCGACTCAGTACAGAGGGGCAGGTAATCAGTATCAGATTCCCAGAAGCGAGTGAACTTGCAAACGCTGCCCGGATCTGGGGTGGGGTGTTGGATTGGAAATTGTGTTTTCCCTGTGAATAGCCTGATAGTTGGAGCTCAGGTGAGAATCCCGGGACGGGAACTTCCTCCTTAGCGCCTGGATCGTGTGGCTCATCCGGAAAGGAATTTGTTAAACTGAACTCAGAGCCTGTCTTGTATCAGACTGGAGAGAGGTGAAGAAAGTGGGAGAAGAAACAGCATCCCACCCCCAGGAGGAGGAAACTCAGCAAACTGGAGAAACTTTTCACATGAACTGTTTTCTCTGCCTCGGTGCGTTTTGTTTTATTTGGGAATTTTTCCAAATTATTTCGGGATTTTTTCTTCTCTCTCGCTGGAAATACCAAGCATTGTTGGGGCTGCGGTTTCTGGAGCTGTCCCAGGTGCGGTTCTCTCTGCTTCTCATATCCTGGAGAAATGAGCACTTGCGGAATGATTTCCGGGTAGGTGGCATACAGCCAGGTATGAACTGTGGATAATTCCCCCCAAACTCTCACAACACCTGGACAGGCAGCGCTGCTCAGCGGCTGCTGCTGCTTTAGAGAAGACAGATTTGGGGAAAAAGAAATCCAAACTCCAGACCACTGTTTTTCTCCCTGACTCTCGCCCGGTGAAGTCCAGCTCCAAGAGGATGATGTTAAATTTTGCCCAGTGGAGCCTCTGAGGAAGGACAGCGATTGCCAGGAATTTGGGAATAGATGGATTCTCTGGCTTGCGAGCAGAAGGAGAGGCTGAGGCGACTCCAGTTCAGCCACTTCCCCAGCCGCAGACACTCGTGGATTTGGTGAGTTATTTGGGTAGGAGATACAGAGAAAACAACAGTGATAGAATCTGACGGCTCTTTAAATCCATATACAACTTCAGCTCTCAGCCACTGGCACAGGAGAGGGTGCAGAGGAAATTCACTAGGTTGAACATAGAACACTACAGCACAAACAGGCCCTTCGGCCCACAAGTTGCGCCGATTACATCTATACCTACCAAACCAATAGACCTATCTATAACCCCCAATCCCATTAGATCCCATATACTCATCCAGAAGTCTTTTAAAAGACCCCAGTGAGTTTGCCTCGACCACCACCGACAGCAGCCGATTCCATTCACTCACCACCCTCTGAGTGAAAAACTTACCCCTAACATCTCCTCTGTACTTGCTTCCCTGTATCTTTAAATCTGTGTCATCCCGTAGCGACCATTTCAGCCCGGGGAAATAGCTTCTGAGAATCCACCCTATTGATTCTGGAGTTGAGAGGGTTGGCTTACGAGGAGAGACTGAGTAAACAGGGGCTATACTCATTGGAATTTAGAATAAGAGGGGATCCTACGTATACAATTATGAAGGGAATAGATATGATAGAAGCAGAGAGGTTGTTTCCACTGGCAGGTGAAAGGAGAACTAGCAGGCATGGTTTCAATATAAGGGGAAGCAGATTTGAGGAGGAATTTCTTCATCCAAAGGGTTGTGACTCTATGGAATTCCCTGCCCAATGAAGCAGTTGAGGCTACCTCATTGAATGATTTGAAGGCAAAGATAGATAGATTTTTGAACAGTAAAGGAATTCAGGGTTATGGTGAGCAGGTGGGTAAGTGGAGCTGAGTCCATGAAAAGATCAGCCATAATCTTATTGAATGGCGGAGCAGGCTCGAGGGGCCAAATGACCTACTCCTGCTCCTAGTTCTTCTATTCACTCTAACCCTATGAGTTAGAGGATGTCTCAAAGAGCTGGACGGTTAGTGAATTTTCTCAACTGTACTCGTTTTAATACAGGAGACTCAGCAGTCAATTTTTGAACAGCAAGATCCCACAAACAGCAGTCTGATTTCTCCCTTCATCCCCCATCTAATTTTGTAATTTTGATTGAGGGGTAAATATTGACCAGGTTGCCAACTATTAGTGGCTATCATCCAAAATACATCACTCTCTAATAGTGCGGTGCTCCTCAGTGCTGACCCTGCGACAGTGTGGTGCCCCCCTCCCCCTGATGCTGACCCTGCGACAGTGCAGTGCCACCCCAGCACCGACCCTGAGACAGTGCGGTGCCACCCCAGCACCGACCCTGCGACAGTGCGGTGCCACCCCAGCACCGACCCTGCGACAGTGCGGTGCCACCCCAGCACCGACCCTGCGACAGTGCGGTGCCACCCCAGCACCGACCCTGCGACAGTGCGGTGCCACCCCAGCACCGACCCTGCGACAAGTGTCAATCTGGAACCGTGAGCGCAAAGTTCCACATGACACTCCCAGTGCCAATGCTGAAGGAATGCTGCACTATTGAAGGTCTCATCTGCTTTCTCAGGAGGAGGATGAAGATCCCATGGCATTATTTCAAAGAAGAGCAGAGATACAAGTGGCAGATTTGTATCCCTCAACCAATATCACTGAAGAAAACGCTCTGTTGACTTTGCTGTTTGTGGGAGCTTGCTGTGTACAAATTTGTTGCTGTGTTTCCTACTTTATGGAAATAATTGCACATTTAGCATACTGTATTAGCTGTGAAGATCTTTGGCACTTCCTGAGATGCTATAGAAATGCAAGTCTGACTTTTATTTCTGAACCATTGAAATTGCTATATTGCTTGGCCAGTTTTGTTTTGGATAAACATGGTGGCACAGTGGTTAGCACCTCTGCCTCATTGTGCCAGAGACCTGGTTTCAATTCCGGTCTTGTGCAAATTCCACACTCTGTGGAGTTTGCACATACTCTCTGTGTCTACATCGGTTTTCTCCGGGCGCCCTGGTTTCCTCCCACAATCCAAAGATATGCAGGTCAGGTGGTTAGCCATGGGTAAATATGCAGAATTAGTGGGACAGGGTGGAGGGGAGGGGAGGGCCTCTTTTAGAGAGTAGGTGCAGAGCAATAGGCTGGACTGCGTTTTTCTGCACTGTAGGAATTCTGTGGTGCAGCACAGAGCTGGCTCTGGTTGACAATTCACAGTACACATCATGCCTGGAGTTTATAATCCAGCTTTTTATATAGTGCAGTCACTGGGTGAGTGCTGCACTGTCTGTGTCACCTTTTGGATGAGATATTAAAGCAAAGTTCTGTTCAGGAAAGGCAGACATGGGAAAAATCCCACTGCACTATCCAGGAAAAAGGAAGAGAGTTTTCCAGTGGCCAAGATTTCTGCCACATTCTGATAGTGGATGGCTGCTTATGGGATTTGACTGTCGTTTGCCTACCTCTGATCGGTCACTGCAGCGTGCAGTAACTGTGTGTGCAGATATCTCTGCAGATGGCACGTGGATAATGTTCTTTATACCCAGAGCATAGCCAGGACCTCAGCTTCTGATAGGACAAATTACAGCACAAACTCTCTCTTCCACCTTCACCCCATTTCCATTTATTTTATTTCATTTCGTTTCATCTTATTCATCCGTTTTATCATCCTCCTTTCTCTCCTCCATTTTTCCACTTCTCCATTCCAGCTCTCCTCTCTACCCCCTCCTTTCAACGCAACTGCCACATTCTTTCAGGCAGTCCCTTCACAATCTGTATCTCTCATCTGCCATTCTCGCATTCCCATTCTTAATGGACATTTTTAGCATTTCTGTATCCTCACCACCCTCATAGTATAAATCTCTGCTGATTCTCTTTGCCTTTGCTCTGATGAGGAGTCATCCAGATTCAAAACGTTGGCTCTGTTTTCCCTCCATGGACGCTGTCAGACCTGTTGAGATTTTCCAACATTTTCGGTTTTGTTCCAAATTCCAGCATCTGCAGTGTTTTGCTTTTATCCTCATTGTTATGGATGGTTGCATTAATCTTCTCTGCCGCAAGGGAGGCAATCCCAGCTCCTCCAATCTCTAGATTTGTGGTTCAGGGTTTTGAAGGGAGGGGTTGATGAGCCAAACCTGCCTTCCTGTTTTGGATGTGCTGTGGCTCAGTATTTCTGACGGGAGATTGCAGCAGACTTGGACAATCTCTGATTGAACACTCGAATACTCTCCCAGCCAGCTGCACGTACCCTAACTTACACCGAGACCCAAACGCCCATCATCCCTTGTGCTCAGCTGCCGACACTGACTCCCAATCACACTGCAACTCCTTTTAAAATCACTCTCGCAGCCTCATCTCTCCCTCCCGTTAACTCCCTCCGCTCTACCTCCCTGTATCATGCTATATTAATGCAGTTGTTGTTGTCCATTTGTCTCAATGGGTGCTGCCCCAGGCTTCTGTGTATATTGATTCTGGGGTCAGTTGATGATGTTCTGATGGAATTGGTTCCTGGATAAGAGGAATAAATCATGCGTAAACAGAATCCAAGTTGATTGTTATGGGTGTATCTGTGGAATAGGCTATTGCAGAATTCTAGGGGGATGCTGAGTGCCCCCCTCCCCTCCTCTTCCTCCCCTCCTGTTTCCTCTTTCCCTCTCGTCCTCTTTCCTCTTTCCCTTCCGCCCTCTCCCCTCTCCCCTTTAATATTACGTGAGAATATTGAAGGCAAATAATTGCAAGTTGTTTACTCTTCCTGATAAATATTGTGGCCAATTTTGCTGCTTAACAGGGAGATGGTGAATAGTAGGGATTGGACAAAAATCTCTGGACTGAGGAGGTCTTGGTCTATCCAGTGTGAAATCAGAAGTTATTCCATTCTGTGCGTGCCAGCTCAAGATATGCAAGTTGCTGCTTATTCTGCACATACCAATCTCATTCTTGTTCTGTACATGCTCTTCCACTGCTCAATCACTGTCTCGATGACTTCTCCGGGAGAGAACAGCCATCAGCAGTCGAACAGCCAGTTGTGAGGTCATGGGATAGTGTCTGGTGCCAGTATCTCAGTTTGTAGCTCGCTCTTACGGAGCTGAGGGGGGGGGGGGGGGGGGGGGTAGTAAGAAGGGTGGAGGGAATTGGGGAAAAGTAACATCCGCATTAAAATGGGACTAATTGTATCTATTTTTTTCAACTCATTCAACTGCCTCCAGTTGTGGCTGGCACTGATTTGAGCAAAAAGCAATCGGTCTATTTGCTCTCTCTGCCTCTGAGGTCAAATACCGTCCAATAATCAATCTTTCCCTTTATCCATAGCATTCGTAACAAAAGCACTGAAGCAGATTACTGACCTTCCCGATCAGTTACAGTGTTCAGGCTGTGAGCATCTCACCGCTTCCCGCCTCCCACCAGAAATATACACACTGACTGATACCAGAAACCTGCTTGTCATTACTTTCTGATAGTGCACTATCTCCTGTGATGTTATGCCTGGTGTCTCATTTACATCCTCCCCTTTCAACAACTTGCATTGATATAGCACCTTTAACCAGACGGGACAAGTCATAGGAATATCATCAGAATTGAACTGGCACTGAGCTACATATGGGGATAAGAAGAAATATTTTCTGAGGGTTGAGAGTCCCTGGAACTCTCATCCTCGAAGGCGTTAGAAGCAGAATGTTTGAAATGTTTTCAGGCAGAAGTTTTGATTTGGTTTATTATTGTCACGTGTATTAGGATACAGTGTAAAATATTGTTTCTTGTGCACTGTACAGACAAAGCATACCATATATAGGAGAGAAGAAAAGGAGAGGTCACAGAATGTAGTGTTACAGTTGTAGCTAAGGTGTAGAGAAAAATCAACTTAATGCAAGGTAGGTCCATTTAGAAGTCTGACGGCAGTAAGGAAGAAGCTGTTCTTGAGCCGATTGGTACATGAGCTCAGACTTTTGAATCTATTTCCCAACGGAAGAAGGTGGAAGAGAGAATGTCCAGCATGCGTGAAGTCCCTAATTATGCTGGCTGCTTTGCAAAGGCGGTGGGAAATGTAGACAGAGTCAATGGATGGGAGGTTGCTTTGAGTGATGGATTGGGTTACATTCACAACCTTTTGTAGGTTCTTGCAGTCTTGGGCAGAGCAGGCACCATACTGAGTTGTGATGTTACAAAAAAGAATGCTTTCCATGGAGCACCTGTGGAAATTGGTCAGAGATGTAGCGGACATGCCGAATTTCCTAGATTCTTGTTAAACAAGGGGATGGAAGGTTATCAGTATAGACAGGAGGTTACAATAGATCAACCATGATCTCATTGACTGGCAGAGCAGGACTGAGGGGCCAAATGGCCTGCTGCTGTTCCAAATTTGTACGTTTGTGTCGAGATAGTGAGACATGACCAAATGATTTGTGCAAAGGGGTTGGTCTTGAAAAGCATCTGAAAGAGGCAAAGTGAGGGAGCGAGTAGAGAGATAAGGGAGATAAGTGTATCATTGGCCTTGATAACTGAAAGCCCATCTATCAGGAGTGAGGAAGGTGGACAAGAGGTCAGAATTGGAGGAACACTGAGATCTAGCTGGGCTTGCAGGGAAAGGGAGCAGTAGAGTGGGGAGGTTGAGGCGGGAGGGAAGGAGCGTAAGGAACGAGTGTGGGCGGGGGAGATAAGGAGAGGGAGGGAGGGGAGTTACAGCAATAGCAAACCCATAGTGGTATTTGAATGTGAGGATGGGAACTTAGATTGCCTTCTGGGCTGGTGATAGTTCAATGTACGTCTGCGAGTTTGGTGACTGCTGGGTCAACAAGATTTGGAGTTTGGATCTGGACAGCAGGAATGCTCAAGTTTATATGGATTAGGAAATCGGGCCGGAGAGTGTCGTGAATAGTTAGCCTGGAAGTAACGATGGCAGGGATAAGAGTTTCAACAGCAAATGATGACGCAGAAACAGAGGCGGAGAGTGTTGGGGGTTATATCATCAGAGATGATAGACCCAAAAACCCGTCTCAGCGATGCTGAGGTAATAAACAGTTTGGGTGTTTTTTATTCATTCAGGGGGAGTGGGCAGCGTTACTGGGCCATTTATTGACCATTTCTAATTGCTCTCGAACTGAGTATTTGCTAGCCCATTCCAAAGGGACATTTAAGCGTCGAACCCTGATGGATTTTTTTTATACAACAATTCACATAATTAGACTTTTAACTCCAAATTTTTATTGAATTAAAATTCTATTATTGACCAGTGATTATGTCAAGGTTAAAGGGAGGTTTGACTGAGGTTTTGGATGGGATAGAATTTCTTCCACTGGCGAGTTTGTCCGAAACGAGTGAACATAATCTGACGTATTGTAAAGTATTCTGTCACCGAAAGATAGGAAGTGGCAGCTCAGTTGATCATTTTAAATCTGACACTGTTTGATTATTCAAGGGCAAAATATGGAGCCGAGAGGATGGAGTTATATCTTAAGTCAAGCATGGTCTCTTTGGAAGGCAGAACAGGGTGGTGGGTCTGAATGGTTCATATTACTTTCTTCGATGCCCAGGCCATTTGCAACATAATCCAATATCATAGCTACGCTTGGGTCCTCAAGAAAGCGGCACAGTAGTTACCGCTGCTGCCTCACAGCACCAGGGACCCGGGTTCGATTCCTGGCTTGGGTCACTGTCTGTTTGGAGGTTGCACATTCTCCCCATGTCTGTGTAAGTTTCTTCCAGTTGTTCCAGTTTTCTCCTACGGTGCGAAAGGTTAGGTGCATTGGCCGTGCTAAATTCTCCCACAGCATATCCGAACGGATGCCGGAGTGTGGCGACTGGGGGTTTTCACAAGTAACTTCATTGCACTGTTAAACCTACTTGGGCTACTAAATGAACTTTGACATTGTGGTCCAGTTCTGTGTCAACAATTGGAGCTCTGGGTATGGCTCTTAGGGCTCGTAGGATAAGAGGGGAAGGCAGGATCAAGATATTGAATTTGATGATCAGCCATGATCATAACAAACGGTGGAGCAGGTTCAAAGGGCCGAATGGCCTACTCCTGGCCATTTTCTGTGGCTTCTATTTTCTATATAATGGCCCAGGCACAGTGGGATGGGTGTTGGAGGAAAAGGTGCTGCAACTCTTGAGTGTCAGTGTTTTCTTTTTATCAAGAAAAGGAATATAGTTATTATATTTTTCAATGACAGTTATATACAAAACATTCTAACAACGGCCTCAATATTGATTGTGTCTCTTGAATAATTTACTTCCTCACAAGAGCATCTAAAACCTTTTGCAAACATTCTTACTGGAGGAAAATTGTATTTTTTGCTCTTTCAAGCCAAGATGTGCATGTTGGGAAATGGAACATTTATTGAACTCTGAGAGGCTGTTACATCGGGCAAGGTTTTAATAGCATGAAACTCCGTCATTAATCATGGGGCTGGTTAGAAAAAGCTTGAGTCAGAGGAACAGAATGTTTGGGAATGGGGGGAGTATTTGGAATTGGAGGAATTTTGAGGTGGGGGTGGAGGGAATTTGTATATATTAGCACGAAATTGACAATCGTTGAGATCACGGTGCAACCAAGCTGTGAAGTAACCGAGTGCAGCAGTGATGCGGGGGTGGGAAACGATCGGTGTTGGAAGGATCTCTCTGGCACCCTGAAGATTTGTGATGCAGTAACTGGCCACTTGGCCCATCAGGTGTCTGCCTGCGTACCTATGCTCCGCATGAACCCACCTCGCTCCTGTTTCGTCTAATGTCATCCATCATAACATTGGAACATTGGTTCAGGAACAGACCACTCAGGTCTGAGTGTTACTGACCTGGTCTGATGAAAGAGAGACGTGCATTTTTTATTGTAATGCCTTCAGATCTTTCAGTCAGCCACCTGTCACCTTGTGGTGGCGGAAATGCAGCAGCCAATTTGTGCACAGCAAGCTCCCACAGTGACATAACATGATAATGACCTGTGATAATGATGATTTGAGGGATAACCATTGACCAGAATACTGAGAGATGCTTTCCTCCTTGCTGTGGATATCCTCCTGTGGGACACTGGTCTGCTTACTGTCCAATACACTACACCCCTTCTTAGCATAGCACAGAAAGAGGAGACAGTCTATAGAGCAATACAGCTTGGGAACAGGCCCTTCGGCCCAAATGGTCCATGCTGACCATGGTGCCCTCCCAGCTATTGCCTACGTTTGGCCCATATCCTTCCAATCCTTTCCCATCCAATGTAGTTATCCAAATGCTTTTTAAATGTTGCTGTTGAACCTGCCTCAGCCACTTTCTCTCATAGCTTTCCATATTCACACCACCCTCTACTGGAAGAAGTTGCCCCTCGGGTCCCTTTGAAATCTTTCCTTTCGCACCTTAAACCTATGCTCTCTAGTTTTCAATTCCCTTTCCCTGAGAAAAATGCTACGAGTGTTCATCCTATTGATGCCCCTCATGATTTTATTCACCTCAATGAAGTCACCTCTCATTCTCCTACGTTCCAAGAAACAAAGTCCCTCAAATTGTTTCTAATTCTTAACCATCCATCCGCATTTGTTCATAGAATTATAGATGCCCTGCAGAGCAGAAGGAGGCCATTTGGCCCATCAAGTCTGCACCGATCACAATCTCACCTAGGCCCCATCCCCATAACCCCAGTATTTATCCTGGCTAATCCTCCTGACGTTAAGGGACAATTTAACATGGCCAATCAATCTACTCACAAGTCTTTGGACTGTGAGAGGAAACCGGAGCACCTGGAGGAAACCCACACTGACATGGGGAGAATGTGCAAACCCCACACAGTGACCCAAGCCAGGAGTTGAACCCGTGTCCCTGACGCTTTGAGGCGGCAGTGCTAACACATGTTTCATCCGAGAAAGGTATGTTTTGCCTTGTTGCTGATTCCATTCACCATTTTGTTCTTTCCCTGAATTTAATAAAAATCTTTGTTTCAATTGACCCCTTCATCCCTTCCCCCCCAGAGATAGTTCCAGATTTCCCCTCTCATTCCTCATCACCAGAGGAAATAGGATCCATGGAGAGAAACCATTAAATCCTTTGACCATCTTGAAGCTCAGTTGAGGTGACACCCTCTAGGTTCAAAACTGGAGGGAATGCCAGTCTGATTGAGGAAGTTTACCCACTTAATTTAACTTTTTCGTCCCAGAATCATCCTGATGAATCATTTCCACTTTGACAATACTTTTAGGTTCCTGCTGATTCTCTCATTTGATTTGATTTATCATTGTGACGTGGATTAACATACAGTGAAAAGTATTGTTTCTTGCGCACTATACAGACAAAACATACCGTACGTAGAGAAGGAGAGGGCACAGAATGTAGTGTTACAGTCATAACAAGGGTGTAGAGAAAGATCAATTTACTGCAAAGTAAGTCCATTCAAAAATCTGATGCCAGCAGGGAAGAAAGTGTTCTTGAGTTGTTTGGTATGTGACCTCAAACTTTTGTACCTTTTTCCTGATGGAAGAAGGTAGCAGAGAGAATGTCCGGGGTGCGTATGATCTTTGATTAAGTTGGCTTGCATAGCAGGAATTGTAGCCAGAGTCAATAGATGGGAGGCTGGTTTGCGTGATTTGCACGATGGTAAATAGTATTTCATTGGTTGTAAAGCACTTAGGGGTATCCTGAGGGTGACAGAGTCAATGGATAGGACACTGGTTTGTGTGGATTGGGCTACATTCACAACCTTTTGTAGTTTCTTGTGGTCTTGGGCAGAGCAGGAGTCATATCAAGCTGTGATACAACCAGAAAGAAAGCTTTCTATGGTGCATGTTTGAGTATCGTTGTTGTGCTGGGTCTAATCCCATCTGGTTTCTTGATTGCGAGGCTTTCCAATGGGAAACCTCCCTCCTGGTCTAAGGCCCATGAGGTCTCTGCTGAGTTAAATCAAGGTTGATTTAACTCTCATTGCTACAACTCAGCTGGCAGGGCAAGATCCAAGACTCCAGCGTGTGAGCCTCGTCCCAGGGGCGCAGAGCACATCTCCCGCCCCAGACTCACGTTCCTGAACGTCTCTTTGCGGAAAGTCTGTCTGAACAAAGCCAGTGGAAACTACTGGCCTGGGCTTGATCTGGGCATTTCCTGAACCTGACTCATCTTTGCTCCCCGTGGATTTGCTCCATGAACACGTGTCAAAGGCCCCACAGATCTTCAGTCTTTTAAAGAAGATAAGAAGAGGCTAGCTTGGCTGTTGGAACATAAATAGCAGTCTTGCTTCTGCCCGCAAGGCAAGTTATCCTTTAAGTAAACAAGTTAGGACCTTTCTCAGAGTCCTGTGAACACAGTCAGTCTCCCGAGACGCAACATTCTAAAAGTAAAACTCACTCTGCTTTCCAAAAACAAATAGTGGATTTGCTGAGAGAAAGTTAGTTTCTGGTCTTGGTTTACCAGGCTGATTCTCGAGGTAGCAGGGCTGTCACGTGAGGAGAGACTAAAGTCAGTTAGGATTACATTCACGGAGTTTAGAAGAGTGAGAAGGAATCGCGTAGAAACTTATAAAGTTCTAACAGAGTTAGACAGGGTAGATTCCGAAAGAATGTTCCCAATGGTGAGGGAGTCCAGATCTAGAGGTCGTAGTTTGAGGATAAGGGGTAAACCTTTTAGAATTAAGATAAGGAGAAATTTCTTCACCTAGAGAATGGTTAATGTGTGGAATTCACTAACATAGAAAGTAGTTGAGGTCAAAATGTTGTCTGATTTCAAGAAGAAATTAGATATACCTCTTGGGGCTATAGGGATCAAGGGATATGGAGGGAAGGGGGACTCAGGATATTGAATTTGATGATCAGCCATGATCAAAATGAGTGGTGAAGCAGGCTCAAAGGCCGAATGGCCTGATCCTGCTTCTTGTTCCTATGTCTCGCAGGAGCTCAGGAGCTGAGCCTCTTGGACTCGCTCTGGTTAACCCTGGCCACAGTAAACAGGGCAGCAGTGGTTAGCACTGCCTCCTCACAGTGCCACGGACCCGAGTTCAATTCCGACTTTGACCCACTGTCTGTGTGGAGCTTGCATGTTCTCCCCATGTCTGCGTGGTTTTTGTCCAGGCGCTCTAGCTTCATAGAAAACATTGAAGATAGGTGCAGAGGTAAGCCATTTGGCCCTTCTAGCCTGTACCACCATTCAATATGATCATGGCTGATCATGCACTTTCTTCCCACAGTCCCAAGGTGTGCAGGTTAGGTAGATTGGCCATGCTAAATTGTCCCTTAGTGTCAGGAGTATTAGCAGGATAAGTACATAGGATTACAGGGATAGAGCCTGGGTGGGATTGTTGTCGGTGCAGGCTCGATGGGCCGAATGGCCTCCTTCTGTACTATTGGGATTTTATGATCATATGATTCCTCCTTCAGTCTTCCTCATCCTGATGACCTTTCACACAGCTGTTAGTGGGATCTTGCTGTGCTTTCGGACTTAAAAAGCTGGTTCACTTTTTCACAGGAACTTGTCAGGCCGAATGGACTCCTGTAAAGTCTGCAGCAGCCTTCTCTCAGAGTATCTTACCCACCCCCAGGACCCCTCCCGACCCTATCCCTGTAACCCACACATTTCCCATGGCTAATCCACCTTGCCTTGGGGACATTCACGCGCAAACAGTCACCTTGCAGCACACGAGGAGACCATTCAGGGTTATTTATGGGATGTGAGTGTGTGACTAGGCCAGTGTTTTAACCAGTTTTCTTGATCAGACCCGATGCCTCTTGACATTTCCCCACAGCCCTTTAGTTTATTCTCCTTTTCAAGATTTATCCAACCCTCTCTGAAAAGTGATTATTGAATCTGTTTTGAATCAGAGAATCCCTAGAGTCATTCGGCCCATTGACTCTGCACTGACTCTCTGACAGCATATCTCACTCGGGCCCCTTCCTCCACTCTATCTGTAACCCCACACGTTTACTGCAGGTAATGCATCTAACCCAATTTTGGACACTGAGGGACAATTTATCATGACCAATCCCCCTAACCTGCACATCTGGCGCAGGAGACTGGAGCACCCGGAGGAAACCCATGCAGACACGGGGAGAATGTGCACAGACAGACAGTGACCTGAAGCTGGAATCGAACCCCGGTCGCTGGCGCTATGAGACAGAAGTGCTAACCACTGTGTCGACATGCTTTCCACTGACATTTCAGACAGCGCATTCCAGATAACAACTCATTGCATTTGAGACAAAATAAATTCTCCCCATCTTCCCCTCTGGCTCTTCTGCTAATTTAACTTATATCTGTGCCCCTCTAGTCACCGACCTTGCTGCCACTGGAATTTACTCTGATTTATTTAACCACATCTCCTAGCAATTTTGAATGCCTGCATTAAATTTCCTCTTGCCCTCCCCTGCTCTGATTGCTTTCACTGGTTGTAAAACACTTTGGGGCCAGCGAGGACACGATTAGCAAATTTAAACTTTATTTATTAGTGTTATTTATTATTATTCATTCAGACTGCAGCGAAGTTTCTGTGAAAAACTCCCAGTCGCCACACTCTGGCTCCTGTTCGGGTACAGTGAGGGAGAATTTAGCCAATACACACGTAATCCACACGTCTTTCAGACTGTGTGTAAGGAAACCGGAGCACCTGAAGGAAACCCACGCAAACATGGGTGGAATGTGCAAACTCCATACAGACAGTGACCCAAACCGGGAATTGAACTCAGGTCCCTAGCACTATGAGGCAGCAGTGCTAATCACTATGCCGTCCTTTGAAAAGCAGAAACAGTCTTTAAAGCTGCAACAGTATTTTTCAACCTCTCTTGTAGTACCTTCAGCCCAATCCTCAACACCCCCCCCCAATCCCCCAATCCTCCCCCCAGCCCTAATGTGGTGTCTAATCATCAGGTGAAACATCACATTGAGCAGGTCCAGGAATACCTGTTTTATACAGTGAATCTTCATCACTGTTTCTTGCAGGTTTAAAGAATGCACAAATATTTATCTGAGGTGCTCCTAGCCTCAGTATGGAGCAGAATCTATTTGGGATGTTCTAATGTGTTAGAGGTGCTACATAAATGCAATTTGTTTCTGCATTTAGTTTTCCAGAAATCACACAACCCTGATTTTTAGGGAAGAAGGAGATACAGAGATAGATGAGATAAAACCAGAGAGGGAGGGTGGGGAGGAGGTCTCCAACAGTTTTATTGCTGGCACAACCTAATAATCTAAATGACTCCTTTGTGTGCTCTTAATTCTGTGTAAAATGAATCACCAGTCAGATCGACTCCTTTTTAAGTCTGATGATAAGAATTCCTTCAAGTATGACTGTAATTTGAAACCTCCTTAGTGGCTGAAAAACACTTTGGGATGCCCAGAGGGTGTGAAAGACACTACAGAAATGCAACTTAACACCTTCCTTTGCCCATGAGGACTGTTCGACACTTGACCCTCTGCTGCCACCCAGTGTTGGCTTGAATTGATTGCTCTCCACTGACATCCTGGCTGGGATTCTCCCTAATATTGGCCAAGCCTGTTACTGGGTAGGAAAACGGCCATTGACTCTGCCAAAGGCGATGGAGCCTTCTTCACACCATACGGGAGGGAAAGGAGGCAGGTGAGGGTCCCAGAATATATGGCTGGTGGGCAGCCTCTGATTCACCCACCCTGCCATCGACTCAGTGCTTCGACCAACCCAGTGCCATTTTCAAAGGTTGTCCCAGCAAATAACCTGGGTGCCTGTCACTTCCACTCCAGCATCAAACTGGCACTTTGCTGGCGTTACCCTGATGCAAAATACTCTTCCCACCCTGCCCGAGCACTGCGCTCACCCCTGACAGTCCCCTTGGCACAATGCTCACCAGGAACTCAGCCCAGGAGCTGGGGCTTTGAGTCTGACAGATGAACCTGTTAATACTGTGCTAATACATTAGAATGTATTAGCAATTATAAATATATTTCCCAGTACCAAGCCAAATGGGAATGGAAAGGTTCCCTACCCCCCTCAAGCCTTCGTCCCCAGCCCTAGAACTTTGCCTCACATCCTTCATGTTTAAGAACATGACTTATATGACTATAAGATGTGTATCTTAACTCAGTCGACTGGCCAAATCCTTAATCACCTTAGCTAACAAGAATCTATTAGCCTCCACTTCTGAAATTTCCATTGACCTGCCCCACCCAGCCCAATATCCACCGCATTTCGGGAGAGAAAACTCCACATTTCCAAGCCCCCTTTGTGTAAGGAAGTGCTTCCTGACATCTTGGCCTGACACTAAATTTAAGGTTATGCCCCCTTGGACCCCCTCCTCTTCCCAGGGAAAATTGTTAGTCTTTATCAAGTGCTACATTTAGTTAGAAATCTGTTTCTGCTCCCACGCTTCCCCATTCCCCTGCACACCCCCACTCCCCCCACACCCCCATTCTAGAACCAAAACTGAGTTTGTGTAATCCACCCACAGTCCAGTTGTGTTGTGGTGAATTATGGCACCCTGCAACTCCTGATAAAAATATATCCAGGGGGAATGCTTTTGAAACAGAGTTGGGAAGTCCTCCTCTGGCTCCCGACCAATATTTAACCCGCAGAAGATTGGCAGGGTGGTTAATAATGAGGAAGAAGCTGTTAGGCTACAGGAAGATATAGACAGTTTGGCCAGGAGCCGGGGGAGGACTTCCCTGCTCTGTTTCAAAAGCACTCCCCTCCGGATATATTTTTTATCTGGAGTTGCAGAGGCGCCATAGTTACATCACAGCTAAATTACATAAGAACTAGGAGCGGGAGTTGGCCATCTGGCCCCTCGATCCTACTCCGCCATCCAATAAGATCATGGCTGATCTTCTCGCGGACTCTGCTCCATTTACCCACCCGCTCCCCATAACTCTTAATTCCTTTACTGTTCAAAAATTTATCTATCCTTACCTTAAAAATATTCAATGAGGTAGCCTCAACTGCTTCACTGGGCAGGGAATTCCACAGATCATAACCCTTTGGGTGAAGAAGTTCCTCCTCAACTCAGTTCTAAATCTCTTCCCCTTATTTGAGACCTCCTAGGTCTAGTTTCCTCAGCCAGTGGAAATAACTTCTTTGCTTCTATCTGATCTATTCCCCTCATAATACAAACAAGGAACAACACAGCACAGGAAATAAGCCCTTCGGCCCTACAAGCCCGCGCCGCCCATTTTTGCACTGTGAGTGTCTCATTCCAATCCATCTTCTACCTACGACTTTTGTCTACATCTTGTGGACTCCACAACAAAGGAGTGCAAATTTAGAGAATTCTATATGCGCCAGATTAAGGGAGATCCAATTCGGGGACAATTTATTAACACCAGTCTTAAATGTTTCTAAAAGATCTCCTCTCATTCTTCTGAATTCCAACGAGTATAGCCCTTGTCTACTCAGTCTCTCCTCATAAACCAACTCTTTCAACTCTGGAATCAACCTAGTGAATCTCCTCTGCATCCCCTCCAGTGCCAGTATATCCTTTTCTCAAATAAGGCAGAACAGTGGCAGATGGAATTTAACCCTGAAAAGTGTGAAATGATGCACTTTGGAAGGAATAACAAAACAAGGCAGTACTTAGTGAATGGCAGGGCACTGAGAAGCTGAGAGAAACAAAGGGACATTATTTTGTAAATTGAGTTTGTGTCTTTATATGCTCTGTTTGTGAACTGCAATCCCACTCACCTGACAAAGGGGCAGCATTCTGAAAGCTCGTGGCTTTGCTACCAAATAAACCTGTTGGACTTTAACTTGGTGTTGTGAGACTTTTACTGTGTTTATCATGGATTACAAGAGCAAGGAGGTAATGTGGGAATAGTACAGAGCATTGATTAAGCCAACTAGAGTACTGTGTGCAATTCTGGTTGCCTCACTCTAGGATGGATATGATTGTACTGGAGAGAGTGCAGGTTCACCAGGATGCTGCCTGGCTTGGAGTGTTTCAGCTCTGAATAGAGGTCGAGTCGACTTGGGTTGTTCTCCTTAGAGCAGAGAAGACTGAGGGGTGATCTGATCAAGATGGCCATGAGGGGGGAGGAAACAGCATTTCCCCTTAGTTGAATGATCAATAACAAGGGGCATAGTTTAAGGTGAGTGGCAGGGGGTTTCGAGTGGATCTGAGTAAAAGGCTTTTCACCTGGGGGGTAGTGGGAGTCTGGAATGCGCTGCCTGGGAGGGTAGTAGAGGCAAGAAACTTCTCAACCTTTAAAAAGAGTATGTGGATGAACATTTGACAACAGAGGAACAAAGGAATCGGGAGCAGGAGGAGGCAAATTCAACCCTTTGGGCCTGCTCCGCCATTCAATCAGATCGAGACTGATCTCTCCCTGGTTTCAAATCCACCTCCCCACCTGTTCCCCATATCCCTTTAACCCATTTTCTTATATAATATATATCTCCTCCTTCACACCGTTCAATGATTCAGATTCCACTGGGCTATGGGCTGAGTTCTGGAAAGTGGGATTAGTGTAGATTTAGTGTAGTTTTGAGCTGAAGGGCCTTTTTGGTACTGTACAGCTCCTACTGTATGACGAACATCACATATCTGGTCATTATCATATTTGTGAGATCTTGCTGTGTAAAACTGTCTGCTGAGTTTCCTATGATACAACAGCGATGACCTCCAAGGTTACTCCGTTCGCTGTGAGGTTGTCCTGAGGAGGGGTGAAAGGCGTTATGTAATGGAAATTCTTTGCTTGGCACAAGGTGGGAGAGGAACACCTGGGTCTTGACTCACGTTACACCTCTCACCGGCAACCCCTCCCTTCCACACAGTAACACAATGGGAACGACACTTGGAATGTTAACCTTTCCAACGAGAGAGCAGGCAACATAAAAGGGGAAGAAATCCTATCCCCCGGAGGAGAACAAGGAACGAAATTAGCAAAGAAAATAAAAGCAAAACAGAGGCAACAAAACCATCTTTGTTTCCAAGGTAACCAATTTAAACATGGCAGGCCCACAGCCGTTGCCCAGGAGATGCACTGTACTGTCTTCACTGTTTGAGCCAATCATCATCAGGCAGGCAACACGATGAAGGAATTGAGTCAATGCCAGAGTTTGACGTAGATGTGAGGAATGGAGCACATGTTGTGTGGAATAACATCGCAGGTTTGGGGTCAAAGAGCAGGACAGGAGAGGGTTCAAATCCGGAAGGGGGGGTTCCTTGGCTTGGAACCCGGCCTATCAGGCAGGCCGGAGAATCCATACGGTTCCTCGTGATGCCATGTGGGAAACCATGACAGGGCCTTGGGGTGACAGGTGTAGTCTCCATCAGGGAAACCATATCCAAGCCAAGGGCAGATGTCCATCTCTCTCAGGATCTGTTATTCTAACCCCACCCCCACTCCCACCCTCCTCTCTGTTCACCTTCTGCATTTCTCCCTTTAATTGGAACACCAGCGTCACGATCCCTGCAGAGGCCCCAGAGAAACAGAATGGTGCGAACGTCCAGCACCTTTATCGTGTCAGAGCATCTCGTTCCCGACAGCTGAGGGAATGCCGTCTTTCTGAAGTGTTGTCACTGTTAGAAATGCAGCAGTTAGTTTTAACCCAGCCAGCAGGAAGAGTGAGTGGGGTAACCGGGAGAATCACCGGCCCAGCTCCGTAGTCAGCACCATGGAATGCAGAAGTTCAAGGGAGAGGCCAAACAGCAAATTCAGGAAGCTAAGAGTGATTCTGGCAGCCAACACGAAGAGAAATCCCCAAGATTTCTATCAGATATAAATAGTAAACGGGTTTAGAAGGAGGGTGGCTGATTAGAGACCAAAAAAGAGAATTTACGCATGAAGTCAGGGGACATTGCTGAGATATTAAATTAATTCTTTGTGTTTGCCTTTACTAAGGAGCTGGATACTATCAGGACATGATGCCAGAGGAGAATGGGCCGAATGGTCTCCCTCTGTACTATAACAATTCTGTGTCAGGTCTTTTACGTCTGCCTGAGAATGCAGGCAGGGTCATAGTTTAAATCTCATCAGAAAGATATCCCCCCCGGCGGTGCAGCACCCCCTCGGCATTGCATCAAGTTTTTCCAAGTGTTTGGAGTTGGTGGGGGAGTATGGGGGTGGTGGTTGAACACTTGATCTTTTTACACAGGTCATGTTTCAAATGAGTCTTCATCTGACTCCTTGGATGGAGATAACACCCCCTCGGGTCAGTGTTTGGGAGGACTCAGGGAGTTCTCCCCAGAGTTCTGAAGCCCACCAATCCTGTGCTGACACATTACACCGTTCTAAATGAAAGACCTGTTGTCTCTACATGGTCTGTATCCCTCTATTTCCTAACTATTCATATATCCATTAAGATGCCTTCCTCAATCTTTGCTAAAGTTGGTTATGTGTCCAAGATCATGTTGTGAATCTTACTGTGCACACATTTGCTGCCCTGTTTCCTACATCACCGCAGTGACTACACTCCACAAGGAACCAATCTGGCTGCAAAGTGGTGGAAGATGCTATAAAAATGCACATCTCTATTCTGATTGTGAAGAGGCACAATGTATGGTGGGATGTTGGGGGGGGAGGGGGGGGTGGTGGTTCCTATGGACCTTGTCTCCTGATGGCTATCATTAGATGTGGGTAGTTGGGTGGGGAGGGAGGGGGGGTAGGGGGCAGTGGAGGGAAAGTTTGGTAGCTGGTATTTGGGTGAGGGGGTTTGTGGAGGGGAGTTGGGGGAGTCTGTGGAAGGAAGTTGGGGGGGGTCTGTGGAGGGGAGGTTGGGTGGAGGGAAAGGATTTGCGGAGGGAAGTTGGATGGAGGGGAGGGGTCTGCAGAGGTGAGTTGGGGGGTGTTCTGCGGAGGGGAGTTAGATAGAGGGAGGATCTGCAGTTGTAATTGGGGGGGTGTTCTGCGTGGGGAGTTAGATAGAGGGGAGGGATCTGCAGTTGGTAATGGGGGGGTGTCTGCGGTGGGAGTTAGATAGAGGGGAGGATCTGCAGGGGGGAATTGGGGGGTGTTCTGCGGAGGGGAGTTAGATAGAGGGGAGGGATCTGCAGGGGAATTGGGGGGGTGTTCTGCGGTGGGGAGTTAGATAGAGGGGAGGGATCTGCAGGGGGAATGGGGGGGTGTTCTGCGGTGGGGAGTTAGATAGAGGGGAGGGATCTGCAGGGGGGAATTGGGGGGGTGTTCTGCGGTGGGGAGTTAGATAGAGGGGAGGGATCTGCAGGGGGGAATTGGGGGGGTGTTCTGCGGTGGGGAGTTAGATAGAGGGGAGGGATCTGCAGGGGGGAATTGGGGGGGTGTTCTGCGGAGGGGAGTTAGATAGAGGGGAGGGATCTGCAGGGGGAATTGGGGGGTGTTCTGCGGAGGGGAGTTAGATAGAGGGGAGGGATCTGCAGGGGGGAATTGGGGGGGTGTTCTGCGGTGGGGAGTTAGATAGAGGGGAGGGATCTGCAGGGGGAATTGGGGGGGTTTCTGCGGAGGGGAGTTAGATAGAGGGGAGGATCTGCAGGGGGGAATTGGGGGGGTGTTCTGCGGTGGGGAGTTAGATAGAGGGGAGGGATCTGCAGGGGGGAATTGGGGGAGTGTTCTGCGGAGGGGAGTTAGATAGAGGGGAGGGATCTGCAGGGGGGAATTGGGGGGGTGTTCTGCGGAGGGGAGTTAGATAGAGGGGAGGGATCTGCAGGGGGAATTGGGGGGGTGTTCTGCGGTGGGGAGTTAGATAGAGGGGAGCGGGGGGAATTGGGGGGTGTTCTGCAGAGGGGAGTTAGATAGGGGAGGGATCTGCAGGGGGGAATTGGGGGGGTGTTCTGCGGAGGGGAGTTAGATAGAGGGGAGGGATCTGCAGGGGGAATTGGGGGGGTTCTGCGGAGGGGAGTTAGATAGAGGGGAGGGTCTGCAGGGGAATTGGGGGGGTGTTCTGCGGTGGGGAGTTAGATAGAGGGGAGGGATCTGCAGGGGGGAATTGGGGGGTGTTCTGCGTGCAGGGGGAGGGAGTTAGATAGAGGGGAGGGATCTGCAGGGGGAATTGGGGGGGTGTTCTGCGGTGGGGATTAGATAGAGGGGAGGGGATCTGCAGGGGGGAATTGGGGGGGTGTTCTGCGGGGGAGTTAGATAGAGGGGAGGGATCTGCAGGGGGGAATTGGGGGGGTGTTCTGCGGTGGGGAGTTAGATAGAGGGGAGGGATCTGCAGTGGGAATTGAGGGGAGTTAGATAGAGGGGAGGGATCTGCAGGGGAATTGGGGGGGTGTTCTGTGGAGGGGAGTTAGATAGAGGGGAGGGATCTGCAGGGGGGAATTGGGGGGGTGTTCTGTGGAGGGGAGTTAGATAGAGGGGAGGGATCTGCAGGGGGGAATTGGGGGGGTGTTCTGCAGAGGGAGTCTTCCTGGGGAGTCGGAGGGAGCAGGCAGGTCTCTCTGATTCAGTGTGAAAGAGTCAGCACACTAAAGAACTGCTGAATTAATGAAGTCAGAATCTCTCTCAATAAACGATTTACTTATGCAGTTTATTTATTATGAAGCTTATGAAGTTTATTTATTAGTCTCAAGTAGGCTTACATTAATACTGCAGTGAAACTGTAGAAACAGAAGGAGTGTCTTTGTGTGCAAGTCAGTCTTTCCAACTTTCTCGAAAATTCTAAAGTGCTGAAGCCGTACTTTGAGAAAATAAATATGTCAAAGTGAGGAAGACATTACCCAGCTCAGCCTGGGCAGACACTGAGACAGTGAACAGGACGGAGATACAGGCAGGCAAATCACTAGCTGAGTGAAGTAATTTTACAGTGTGCCAGGGGTGAGCAGATCCATGCCAGTGTCTGCTGACTTGTCTCCCCTCATCTCCCTGCTCTGCCAACTGCCCAGGCACTGGGGGAGATTGGCACAAATGGTGACCAGGAGGACTTGGTAACTTTTGCAACACTTCCTGCCTGATTCGATCCCAGTCTCCTAATTCCGTTTATCCCAGTCTCCTAATCCCATTTATCCCAGTCTCCTAATCCCGTTTATCCCACCCCATCAGCTCCTTGTGGAAGCTGCATTCTACACGTCTTTGGACATTAAGGGATAATTTAGCACGACCAATCAACCAAACCTGTACATCCTTGTACTGTGGGAGGAAACCCATGCAGACAAGGGGAGAATGCACAAACTCTACACTGATGGTAACCCAAGGCCGGAATTGAACCTGAGTCCCTGACGCTGTGAGACAGTGGTGCTAACCACATTTCTCACAGTTAAACACCCCAAGCTCAGTCAGATAACATCAAAAGATTGCTACTAAGTCACTCGATATTTCAAGGAGAGGTGACCAAAAGCTTATGAAATTTATTTATTAGTCTCAAGTAGGCTTACATTAATACTGCAATGAAGTTACTGTGAAAATCCCCAGTCCCCTCTGGTGCTTGTTCAGGTACATTGAGGGAGAATTTAGCATGGCTAGTGCATTTAACCGTTGGAATGTGGATGGAAACCGGAGCACCCAAGGAAACCCACATAGACATGGGGAGAACATGCAAACCCCACATAGACAGTTACCCAAGCCAAGAATTGAGCCCAGATGCCTGATTATGTGAGGCATATGTTAACAACTGT
The DNA here is from genome assembly GCA_024679065.1 of Sphyrna mokarran. Lineage (NCBI taxonomy): Eukaryota > Metazoa > Chordata > Chondrichthyes > Carcharhiniformes > Carcharhinidae > Sphyrna > Sphyrna mokarran. The sequence continues at coordinate 12,298,123 of JAGIQG010000026.1, read as the reverse complement.
GCCACTGTAAAGCTTGTTCCCTTAGCCAGGTGTGGACATTCTTGAAGGAAGACAGAAAAAAGTAAAGGTGGAGAGGTTTAAGGAGGGAATTCCAGAACTTGGGGCCCAGGCAGCTGAAGGTACGGCTGTCAATGGTGTGTGATGGAAGTTGGGTTTGGATAAGAGGGCGGCATGGTGGCACAGTGGTTAGCACTTCACAGTGCCAGGGATCTAGTTCGATTCCCAGCTTGGGCGACTGTGTGAAGTTTGCACGTTCTCCCTGTGTCTGCCTGGACACAGGTGTTTTAATTTCCTCCCATAGTTCAAAGATGTTAGGTGAATTGGTCATGCTAATTTGCCACTTAGTGTCCCAAGGTGTGTGGGTTAGAGCAATTAGCCATGGTAAATGCATGGGGTTACAGGGATAAGACTGGGGAGAGAGCATTCGTAAGATGCTGTGTCAAAGAGTCAGTGCAGACTTGATGGGCCAAATAGCCTCCTTCTGCACTGTAGGGATTCTGTGATTCTATGAAGAGGTTGAACATGGGACCAGCACAGAGATCTCGGAGGATTGTACAGCTGGATGCTGTTTTAGAGATAGGGGAGGCAATGCCAGGGTACAATTTAAACAGGGGGATAAACACAGGAACAGGAGGAGGCCATTCAGTTAGACCATGGCTGGTTAATATGTTGACTCCATTTGCTCACTTTGGTTCTGTAATCCTTTCAAACCCTTACCTAATAAAAATCACAATATTAAATACTTTCATTGTTGCTATACCTGAATCTTGAGAAATAAGTTTCCTCTCATTCAATCTTTCACGCAGCAGAAAGATGCCAGAGGCTGGCTGGGTTTGAAGACGGAGTTTGGAACGAAAACAGCTTTGATTAAAGATTTGATTATTTGAAGAGACTGGAGACGTTCTTTGGCACAGAGAATGTTAAGAATAGGTTTAGTCGTTCTGTTTAAAATGTGTGAAGAATTTTGACAGAGTAATTCAGGAGAAACTGTTTCCCACAGCAACAGATTTGGTAACTCAGCATAAAGTCATAGAGGTTTACAGCATGGAAGCAGGCCCTTCGGCCCAACTTGTTCATGCTGTCCTGTTTTTTAACCAGTAAGTTTGTCCCAATTGCCCACATGTGGCACATATCCCTCTATACCCATCTTGCCCATGTAACTATCTAAATGCTTTTTAGAAAGAAAGAAAGAAAGAAAGAATTTTACCCGCCTCTAATATTATCTCTGGCAGCTTGTTCCAAACACCCATCACCCTCCATGTGAAAAAATTGTCCCCCTGGACACTTTTGTATCTCTCCCTTCTCACCTTAAACCTACGCCCTCAAGTTTTGGACTCCCCTACCTATATCCCAAAGATATTGACAATGTAGCTGATCTATGCCCCTTTCTATTTTATAAACCTCTATAAGATCACCCCTCAGCCTTCTACACTCCAAGGAAAAAAAATCCCAGTCTATCCAGCCTGTCCTTATAACTCAAACAATCAAGTTCCAGTAGCATCCTGGTAAATCTTTTCTGCACTCTTTCTAGTTTAATAATATCTTTTCTATGACAGGGTGAGCAGAACTGTACACAGTATTTCATGTGTGGCCTTAACAAATGTCTTGTACAACTTCAACAAGACATCCAACTCCTATAATTAATGTTCTGCCCAATGCAACCAAGCAGACCAAGAGCTTTCTTCACTACTCTGTCCACCTGTGACTCCACTTTCAAGGAACCATGAACCTGTACCCCTAAATCTTTTTGTTCTTTCCAATGCCCTACCATTAACTGAGTGCAGTAAGTGGTCTCAAAATACCAGCTTAAAATCTAACAGGTTTATTTGGTAGCACGACCTTTCAGAGTGTTTGGGGCAACACTCCAAAAGCTCATGCAATCAAATAAATCTGCTGGACTTTAACTTGATGCTGTGAGACTACTTACTGTGCCTACCCAAGTCCAACACTGGCAACACATCATTAATTAAGTCTTGCCTTGTCCAAAATGCAGATTTAAGATAACTAGTTGATTTAAGGTAACTAGATGATTAAAAGTTGATTGATTTACCTTTTGTGCAAGGTGATCTCTGCACCCCTAACCTATCAATGGAAAAAGTGCAACAGAGAGAGAGAGAGAGAAAACGTGTGTGATGAAAACTGAATGAACGTGGTCCCACAGAGGGAACGTTTTTAACCAGCAGAGGGAGAGAGAAGCTCTCGAATGTGTGAAGGTGGAGGGGACAGCAGAGAGGAGCAGAAGCTGCTAACATCTGGGACCCATTAGGAGTTAAAAGTGCTGATTACACAGAGACATACATTGAGGCTGGGGGGGTGAAGGGGCAAGTGTAGTGCAAGTTTGGAAGATTGTCCGTTCAAGTCGGCGGAGATGCAAGTGGAGCAGGACACTGCTTATCAGGGTGGTACAAGTCAGAGGGGTTAAGCAAGCGATTACACCCACTCTGCTCTGTGGCAGTGACGCACCGTGCTAACTGACAAGAGCTGGACTCTGAGTGGTTCCTGTTGTAGAGAAACTCTGCCTAGTCTTCAGCGAAACGAGCAACTGTTAGCAAGTGGAATGGATGGTGGGGGCGGTTAGGCAGCGAGAAGGAAGCTCATCTCTACAGAGCAGAGAGGAAATGTAGCGAGTCGACAGCTTCCCTGAAGAAAGAGCAAAGGCCGGCTCACTGCAGCAATGGGGCTGAACTGCAGGAAGTTCTGTGGCTTCTTGACATCATTGACAGCCCGCGTTTAGTTAAAAGCTTCCAGCTGTGACGGAGGAGAGTGTTGTTGGAGGGGGTGGGGGGGGTGGTGGCAGGGGTTGGAACAAGGAACAGCATGAGTTTGCCTGGTGCCTCTGGGTTCCTGCCAGCACTGGAGAAGCCAGTGAGAATGGGCAGCGGGAATGGATCGCCCTGTTCTGTCAACCGCCCCATCGATATTGCACAGAGGCGCAGACGGTACGTTCCAGGGCTCTCTTTTTCTTTCTCTTTCCTCTGCGCTGGTGAGAGGGGGAGGGTTAAAAGGATGATGTGGGAGTGGGGTGGGGGGAGGGCAGGTGGACTGAAACACAAACTGATTTGCATTCCCGTAGCACCTTTCACCACTACGGCGTTTTACAATCAGTGAAGTACTTTTCAAAGTATAGCCAGTTGTTCTAATGTACAAAACTGCACAGCACGATCCCACAAACAGCAACGTGCAAATAATAATGTTACCTGGTTCAATGATGTTGATTGAGGGATAAGAATTGGCTGGGGCGCTAGCTAACCTAATTGCAATGGGATATTCTTCCCCCACCCCATCACTCCCCCACCCCATCACTCCCCCACCCCCAGGACCAGCCAGAGGGAATCTCAGTTTACTCTCTCATTCAGAGTGGGGCTCAGAGGGGAAGAGGCAGGTGAGGTATTGGGGAAGGGAGAGTGAGAGGAGCATGGGAGCAGAGCAGATGAGAATGTGGGGAGGGAGCTGGCTCGTGCTGAGGGTGGGAACTGTCAGTACCTGCCCGATAACATCACAGAAACATCATTTTGAAAGTTGTTGAGGTGCAGCCAGTTACTGATCTCGTTCAGCACCTCAAAGATATTCTGACATTCTGGCTAGTTCCATTTTCGTAACATCACTCTCTCTTTCCAAGCCTGTCGATCTGAGCCGGTCACCCCTCAATTGTCACCCCCACCTCCAGTGTTGGTGGCATTATCACCGCTCCTCGGAGCACCCAGCAGTTTGCCCTCAGTGATTGCTTTTAATCAAGGGCCAAAGACAGCAAGATATTCCACTGTGGGAGGCATCACAGCCCAGCCCATTCTTTCCCTCTTCTGGGGAGGGGTGGAAGGTGCAGAATTTTTAGCTGATTCTCTCCCTTTTTTTTGTTCCAGTTTGTCCTCACTTTCCTCTATGTTAGTTGCTTTCTTTTTGAGTTTAAGGGGAGGTACGGTGGTTAGCATAGTGTCCGGGTCCTGGGTTCGACTCCAGGCTTAGAACATAGAACATTACAGCGCAGTACCGGCCCTTTGGCCCTCAATGTTGCACCGACCTGTGAAATGAATCTAAAGCCCATCTAACCTAAACAATTTCAATATCGTCCAAATGTTTATCCAATGACCATTTAAATACCTTTAATGTTGGTGATTCCATGCCCTTACTACTCTGAGTAAAGAACTTACCTCTGACATCTCTCCTATATCTATCATCGCTCAGTTTAAAGCTATGTCCCCTTGTGCTAGCCATTTCCATTGAGGAAAAAGGCTCTTTCTGTCAACTTATCTAATCTTCTGATCATCTTGTATGCCTCTATTGAGTCATCTCTAATCCTTCTTCTCTCTAACAAAAACAACCTTAAGTCCCTCAGTCTTTCCTCATAAGACTTTCCCACCATACTAGGCAACATCCTGGTAAATCCCCCCTGCATGCTTTCCAATGCTTCCACATCCTTCCTATAATGCTTCGACCAGAACTGTACGCAATACTCCCAAGTGCGGCCACACCAGAGTTTGGTACAGCTGCAACATGACCTCATGGCTCTGAAACTCAAGCCCCCTACCAATCCCTTGGGTCACTGTGTGTGTTGGAGTTTGCACATTCTCCCCATGTCTGCGTGAGTTTCCTCTGGGTGCTCCAGTTTTTTCCCACAGATGTGTGGGTTAGGTAGATTGGCCATACTAAGTTTACTCTAATGTCAGGGGATTAATAGAGGGGCTTTAATGTGGGGTTATAGGTATAGGGTGGGATTGTTGTCAGTGCAGAGTTGATGGGCTGAATAGTCTCCTTCTGCATTGTGGGATTCTAAGAAGGACATGGTACAGATTGTTGCTGTTGTAACTTTTTCAGACTGTTCTCCCCCTCCCTTCTCTCAGTCCCATTTTCCCCTCACTCTGCCCTTTGTTCCAGGCCCCTCAGCTCTTTCCCTCCCCCACTCTCCTGTTACTATCTCTCTCCCTCTCCCTTTCTTGACTTGAGTTTCACAACCCTATATGTGTAAATGATTCTTCCTAATCTCTGACTCAGATCTTTTGTATTTAGTATAAATCTGATAGCTTTTATTTTGTAAGCTTTTCAAACTGACAACTTTGTCACCAAATTTAACCAGGAGCTACAAGAATTGCTTAAGTGCAGAAGAAGGCCATTTGACCCCTCATGTTTGTGCCACTCTCCGAATGTGTGTTAGACTTAGTTCCATTTCGCTGCCTTTTCTTTGTACCTCTGCGCATTGTTTCTATTCAAATAATCACCTATTGCACTCTTGAATGTGTCAATTGAACCTTCCTCCACCACAATTCCAGGCGGAGCATTCTAGACCCAAACGACTCGCTGCATGAAAATGTATTTTTTCTCACAACTTTTGCAAATCATTTTGAATCTGTGCCCCTCCTGTACTTGATCCTTGTACAGTCCTGAGATTGGATGGACTATATCTGCATACGTTGATAGGGAAGAGATGATAAAGACATCATTACATTGATATAAAAGAGGTCACTTAGAGAAGGGAATTATATCAGAGGAATAGGCAGCAGATGAAGTCAGTCTTTTAGTAAAAAAGTAAAATTCAGGGAACTGTAGACCATTGAACTGAATGTTAGTGGAATGAAGGATTGTGGAATCAGATGTGATAGAGCAACATTGAGAAACTAATATCACAATAACGATGGGGCAGCACAGTGTTTAGCACTGCTGCCTCACAGCTTCAGGGATTCAGGTTCAATTCCCAGCCTCGGGTTACTGCCTGTGTGGAGTTTGCACGTTCTCCCCGTGTCTGCGTGGTCCAGTTTCCTCCCACAGCCCAAAGATGTGCGGGTTAGGTGCATTGGCCACGCTAAATTGCCCTTTATGTGATGCATAGATTACAGGGATTAGCAGAGTGAATATGTGGGATTATGGGGATAGGGCCTGGGGAGGATTGTTGTCAGTGCAGACTCAATGGACCAAATGATAGGGTTTCTATGATTCTAAGTGCTCAGCCAGATTTCAGAAGGGCAGATGTTGCAATCAGGTGAGGAGGAGTGAAATGATAGAAAATTGACCTAAAACAGGACTTTAGGACAGCAAGTCATATTTTACCAACCTCCTGAATCCTTTAAGGAAACAGCTGAGAAGATAGATAAAGGCAATGCTATAGGTGTTTTGGATTTTTGATTTGATTCATTATTGTCACGTGTTAACATATAGTAAAAGTATTGTTTCTTGTGTGCTCTGCAGACAAAACATACCGTTCATAGAGAAGGAAAAGAGTGCAGAATGTAGTATTAACAGTCATAGCTAGGGTATAAAGAATGATCAACTTAATGCGAGGTAGGTCCATTCAAACGTCTGATGGCAGCAGGGAAGAAGTTGTCCTCAAGTCAATTGATACGTGATCTTTTTCCCGACAGAAGAAGATGGAAGAGAGAGTGTCTGGGGTGCGTGGGGTCCGTAATTATGCTGGCTGCTTTTCCAAGGCGGCAGGAAGTGTAGACAGAGTCAGTGTATGGGAGGCTGGTTTGAGTGATGGACTGGACTGCATTCACAACCTTGCGTAGTTTCTTGCATCTTGGGTACAGCAAGAGCCATATCAAGTTGTGATACAACCAGAAAGAATGCTTACTGTGGTGCATCTGTAAAAGATGGTGAGAGTTATAGCTGACATGCCAAATTGCCTCAACTTCCTGAGAAAGTAGAGGCATTGGTGGGCTTTTTTAATTATAGTTTCGGCATGTTGGGGAGGGACGAAAACAGGTTGTTGGTGACCTGGACACCTAGAAACTTGAAGCTCTTGACTGTTTCTACTTCATCTCCATTGACCTCAGCTGTCAATGTTGTATATTAATCTCGTGACTAAGGCCAGAGTAGGCAACACGTAGTGGAACAGACAGCAAGTTAATTACAAAACTGAGAGTACAAGAAAATATTTATCAAAGATAGTTAATCAGACTGACAAATGATGAGAAGAGATGTTCCACAGTGATTGGGGCTGGAGCACGAATCCTCATTATTTATATTAATGACTTGGACTTGGCAGTTAGCGGGATAATTTCAAGATTTGCAGATGACGAAAGGTTGTTAACACTGGGAGGAAAATGCAGTAAAATACAGGAAGACATCATGAAAGCTGCAGAATGGGTTTAAGAGCGAATGAATTGCAATCTGAGTAAAGGTGAGGGGGGATTCATTTTGTTCTGAAGAATAAGGAGGCTCCACAATCTCCCTGCAAAAGTAGAGTTTGAATGAGATAGAAGCGCACAGGGAGCAAGAGCTAAAGACACACACATCATAAAAAGCACAGGTTGATACCATTACAAAGCACTAGAGTTTGTTTCTAACAAGAGAGAATTGGAAAGCAGCAAGCCCATACTTGTATCAAACCTTGGTTCGCCCACATCAGGAGTGCAGTGAATGGTTCTGCTCCCCATATTATTGAAAAGATACAGATGCTGAAAAACATACAAAAAATTTACAGGAACAATAGTAGAATTGAGAGGTTATAAATCTGTGATATTAAATAAGTTGGGGCACTTTTTTCAGGACAGAGATAGAGATGATGGAAACAGTGTAGAGAGAGCTTTATTCTGTATTTAACCCATGCGGTACCTGTCTGGGAGTGTTTGATGGGGGCTAGTGTAGAGAGAGCTTTACTCTCTATCTGCTCTTGTACTGTACCTGTTCTGGGAGTATTTGATAGGGCAATGTAGAGGGAGCTTTATTTTGTATCTAACCCCCTACGATATCTGTTCTGGGAGTGTTTGGCGAGGGAGCAATGTAGAAGGAGCAAAAAATTAGCAAACTTAACAAGTCTAAAATGAGACGGAGGGATTTGGATGGGAGGAGATAAGAATGATTCAATGAATTGAAAGTTTGGAGAATTTGGGTGTTCTAACTACACCCTCTTCCCTGCATTTGGCAATAAGTGGTTAAAACTGGAGCCTAACAGTCTAGAGTTAAGGAAGGAATGTTGTGCTGTTGATAGTTCTGATTGGTGAAGGATGTGTCAGTCTGTCTCCATGGAGACAGTGCGCACACAAGACAGATGTTATAATGACGTCAGTCCACCACCCTTTAAGCAGAAATCATTGAGAGGGTGGAGGGAAGGAGCAATCAGTTCAGCTCAGCATCAGAATTCTGACATTACAACACATCTGCCGTAGTAATCTGCTCCAAATGAAGTGAAGTCAGTTTAAAGTTCTCCCATTAGCTCTCTGAAAACCCCAGAATGATGCTGCTGAGAGAGTCCATCAGGGTTCTGCAGGTGTTAGGCTACTGGCTATTTTTCTCTCACAGACCTGTGCACCCATAGCCTGGAGAGCTTTTCGACTGCAGAGGGCATCGCCTCTGCCTGTTCAGTCTCTGAATATCAAACGATATCCGGTTCGCACCCCTCCGACTCTGCACCTCTAGCCCAGGGGCAGTGAATTGAAATGCACTTCTCTGTCCCATCAGTTAATTCAAATCCTAAGAAATAGGAGCAGAATTGGACCATTCAGCCCCTCTAGCTAGCCTGTTGATACTATCATCGCAGATCTTCAGCCTCAATTTCTTGCCTGCATCCTTTTATTGCTGGGTTCCCTCAGACACCAAAAATCTATCAAACTTGGTCTTAGACATTCAGTAAACTCTTTTTAATTAAATCATGTGTTTGATGATGTACCATTCTAATTAATGTTCTGTACTTTCCAAAATTTTGACATGAGCAGCATGGTAGCGCAGTGGTTAGCATTGCTGCCTCACAGCGCCAGGGAACCGGGTTCGATTCCCAGCTTGGGTCACTGTCTGTGTGGAGTCTGCATGTTCTCCCCGTGTCTGCCTGGGTTTCCTCCGTGTGCTCCAGTTTCCTCCCACGTTCTGAAAGTCGTGCTGTTTAGGTGCATTGACCTGAACAAGTGCCGGAATGTGGGACTCGGGGATTTTTACAATAGCTTCATTGCAGTGTTAATATAAGTCTACTTGTGATGAATAAATCAACTTTAGAATGGTTCCTCCAAATGCCGAGCTAATGGAGGTGGTGAAATTAAATGTGTTTGATAGAGTTGATGTTGGAGGTTATTTCCTCTGGTGGGGGTGGACATCAGGACAAAGGGAGCTGAACCTTAAAATCCGAGTCAGGCCAACGAGAAGGTGACATCAGGAAGCAGTTGCTCACACAAAAGGGGGAGCAAAAATCTGGAAAACTCTCACCCAGCAAAAAAAATGCCATGGATGTTGGGAATGAGTTGAAGCTTTCAAGACTGAACTCGTGATTGTTTTGTTGGATGAGGGATAAAGGGACTCGAGGTGTGGGTCAGCCCAGATCAGACAGAGTTGGTACAGTTATCACTGCTGCCTCACAACGCTGGGGAACCAGGCTCGACTCCTGGCTTGGGTCACTGTCTTTGTGGAATTTGCATGTTCTCCCCATCTCTGTGTGGGTTTCCTCCAAGTGCTCAGGTTTCTTCTCACAGTCCAAAGATGTGCAGGTTAGGAGGATTGGCCATGCTAAAATTGCCCCTTAGTATTAGGGGGACTAGCTAGAGTAAATGCATGGGGTTATGAGAATAGGACTTGGATGGGATTGTGGTCAGTACAGACTTGATGGACCAAGTGGCCTCCTTCTGCTCTGTTGAGATTCTATCTTATTGAACAGCCCCAAGGGATTGAATAGCCTCATCTGGTGGCTCTAAGCAGGAGGAGGTGGAATCCTGCCCTGTGTGTGGATGAACCTATATCCATCATCAGGGCAAGTGAGAGGTTGATTTGTTTCTGACGGGGAATATTTTCAATAGCAACAATTTGTCTTTTTTTTTAATTCATTTTTGGGACATGAATGTCGCTGGTCAATCATATTGCTGTGGCTCTGGAGTCACATGTAGGCCAGACCGGCAAAAAGGGCAGATTTCCTTCCCTAAAGGATGTTAGTGAACCAGATGGGTTTTTCCGACAATCAGCAATGGTTTCATGCTCATCAGTAGATTCTTAATTCCAGATATTTTTTATTGAATTCAAATCCCACCATCAGTTGCGGTCGGATTTGAACCCGGGTCCCCAGAACGTTAGCGGAGTTTCTGGATTAATAATCTAGTGATAATTCCATTATCGTCAGGCACCAAGCTGTGTGAAATATTGGAATATCTGACCAAGAACTTGGACAAAGAGACAGATTTGAAGGTGTATCTTGGAAGACAGAGTTAGGCAGGTTCATAGGGGGGATGCCAGAGATTACGGCCTTAGCAGTTGAAGACATGACCCTCAATGGTGCTACGATTTAAAGCCGGTTATGTGGCAGAGACAAGAACTGGACTAAGATCTCCGTGAGTTGTACGGTGGAATTCTCTGGCTCTTCCTGCCGTAAGAAGTCTGACAACACCAGGTTTAAATCCAACCGATTTATTTGATAGTAAACTCTCAAGCTTTACGATCAAATAAATCGGTTGGATTTAAACCTGGTGTTGTCAGACTTCTTATTGTGTTTACCCCAGTCCAACGTTGGCATCTCTACATCTTCCTGCCAGCCAGAGGGGAAAACCTGGCCGCAGGGTAGCTGGAGAATTCCATCAACTGCATTGATGGAGGGTGCAGCGAATGGGAAGGGTGAGGCCATGGAGAGATTGGAATGTGGGAGTGAGAATTTTAAAATCGAGGCTTGACTGCTCCGTGGGCTGAGGGAGGGCAGTGAATGCAGCGGCAGATAGTTGACTGGGATGTGGTGGCACTGGTGGAAGAGGTGCCACTTCCTGTCCTTTGTCCCCTCTCCCTGGCGCTGACACCCCTTGCTGCAATCGGAATGGCGACCAGCCCAGGCCTCTCACTCCACACTAACCTCCTGCTCGTTGTTTCCTCCGCAGCTTCGATGTTGAGAATGGCCTCTCCCCTGGTCGCAGCCCGCTCGACCCTCAGACCAGCCCTAGCTCGGGGCTGGTGCTGCAGGCAAACTTCGCCCACAGCCAGCGGCGAGAATCGTTCCTGTACCGCTCGGATAGCGACTACGACCTCTCCCCGAAGAATGTTTCCAGGAACTCCTCCATCGCCAGTGACATGTGAGTGATCTTCTCTTTGTTTAATCCTGGGAGCAGTCTGCTGAGTCAAGAAGTGCAGGTTAACCTGGTTGATGGGGCAATAGGTCCAGACCTGAGGCCTGGTGCAATGCCAAAGCAAGGGATGGGAGAGGGATGTGGAAGAAGTAGAAACAGGACCCTGGAAGCCAAATCGAGAGTATAGTTGGCACCGCTTAAGAGTTGCCAACTCTGATTGGATGTTGTCCTGGAGTTTTTGTCACATGACATCTGCCTCAATCCCCACACCCTCCCCACTGGCCCTTCCTCATGGAGTCCTGCCTTCCCCACAGCCAATCAGGAAATGAAACATCTCCCTCCATTAGCTGATTGGATTATTTTTGACTGTCAGCCAAAGACCATGACCGCCCCCTTCTCCGATATTTTTATAATAAACGAAAAGTAAAAAGTGGAGATACATTTCTGTAATCCCTTAAGATTTTCTCCTGCAATTGCTCACAACAACGTTCAGGTTAGTCTTCCGATCCCTGGGAGGTTCCAGAATAATTCTGGAGGGTTGACAACACTGGACTGCAGTTGGTGGGGAGGCGGGGGGCAGCAGGGTGGACGGGAGTGGAGAGAGATCAGAATAAACTGACCGTCTCCAATGGATTTTGTCCCCTCCCTCCAACAACTGGCTTCTAGGAGTAACTATTTCAAAGCTCATCCAAGACCTGCTTTAGCATCGCGGTACTCCGAGCCTGTCCTTGCCCTGACAATGGGAAAGTAAGTGAGACCAGTTACTTGGAGACCAGCTTTTTTCACCTGATCACAAGCTACTAACCATGGGGTAGAACTGGCCTGAGTATTGGTGTGTGAGAGCAGGGGTGGAGCGCGCAAACAAACATAGTGGGTGACCTGCCTTGTGGAGCTATTTTTGAGGCAATGTCCCTGGGTTTAACTCAAAGCCATAGGCACCTTTAGACAAATGACATTGCATATGATAGTCCATGTTGGACACACACTTGATGATTAACACAAAATGTTTCATATTAGATACATGATTCAGAACACATCCATGTCAGACACAAGGACTCAGTACTTTGTGTTGGCAGCACAATGATACGTCGTAAACACTCAGTATATTCCACATTCAACCAGTGAGATATTTTAAGCATCAAAGGTCACTTAGCCAACAATCAACTTGCTCGTGAACGTGCCTACTCTGCATTCTACTTCACTAGATTGGCATTAAGTCGGCACACAACCTGCATGAAATGTGCTGTCCCTCAATGTCAGAAACTCGACACTTGATATTGCAGAGATGAGAGGCAGTCCCAGGACTTGGGTTAAAAGGCTTTTAACCAAGATAACGGGGAAATTGGGGTGAAATTAATCTTGGCTGGCCAATCTCCATCCTGCTTTGCACCCTTCCATTTTTCAAACATATAGGCAGCACTGTGACACAGTGGTTAGCACAGCTGCCTCTCAGTGCTAGGGACCCAGGTTCGATTCCCAGCTTGGGTCACTGTCTGTGCAGAGTTTGCACATTCTCTCTGTGTGGGCTTCCTCCGGATGCTCCAGCTTCCTCCAGTCCAAAGACGTGTGGGTTGCGTGGATTGGCCGTGCTAATTTGTCCCTTAGCCTGTGTAGGTTAGAGGGAATAACCATAATAAATGTGTGGGGTTACAGGGATAGAGTGAGGAAGAGGGTCTGGATAAGATACACTGAAAGTCAGTGCAGGCTCGATGGGCCGAATGGCCTCCGTTGGGATTCTATGACAGATTCAGAACGGGTAAAACTCAGAGTCTCCAGAGCCTGACATTTCACCCTCTTGAACTCCACACACCAAGTTAGAAGATACTCACTGGACCAAGTTCTCTGTCACCAAGCTCCTTCTGTCTGTTCACTTTAACATGTCACACTCCCCATCCTCACTCCCATCCCAATCTTTACCCTTCCTCGCTCCTCTCGAACTATCTCTATTCACAGAATTAAACAAGAAGGATTGTGGCAAAAATCATACTGTACTGGAAATTGGAGCATAACTCATCCCTCAGCTCAGAGAGTTTGCAAACCGATTGGTGCAGAGATTTCTGAGCGATTCGTCAGTCATTGGTTCCTCTCACTGGGGGGGGGTCAGATTGACTTGTGTCCCAATGGAATGGTCACTTCTCAGCGAGACAGTCGAGGGCCTCGATGGTGCAGTGCTGTGTCAGTGTGAGAGAAAGGGACCATCCCAGTGACTGACTGCCACTGACACCAGGCAGATCTCTTCGCCAGTTGTAATAGAAGCACAACCATTTGTCTCAGTGTCCCCGGACTAGACGATGGCAAAGTCAAAATCTCCCTCTCGGCACTGTGGCTATTCCCAGGGCACGGGTCTTTTGAGCAGTTGTAACTCAACAATGGTCAAAATCTGAAATAAAAACAGAAAATGCTGGAAATGTTCAGCTGGTCTGACAGCATCTGAGGAGAGGCAAGAAGTTAGAGTTTCAGGTTGGTAACTGTTTGAGGACTGGCTTGAGACTTTAACTCTGTCCCTTTCTGCACAGATACTGCCAGAGCAGCTGAGTATTTCTGGTGCTTTATGTCAGATTGAATTGAGGAGAACAGTGGCACTGCTGCCTCACAGCATCAGGGGCCTGGGTTTGATTCTGGTCAATGTCTGCGTGGAGCCTGCACATTCTCCCCATGTCTGCTCCAGTTTACCACCACAGTCCAAAGATGTGGAGGTTAGGTTGATTGCCCATGTCAGTATCGGAGGAATTAAGAGGGTAAATATGTGGGGTTATGGGGATAGGGCCTAGGTGGGATTGTGGTCGGTGCAGGATCGATGGACCGAATGGCATCCTTCTGCACTGTTGGCATTCTATGACTTCCAGCTTTTTGCTTCTGCAAAAATCACTTAGGCTGGAAGATTAGAAAATCAACAAAATGAAATTGCAATTCTTTTTTTAAAAAAATATATAATTTGGTGCATCAAGACGCTTAGTAAAGATAATCGCAGATCCCTGTCACGGGTGGGAGAATATTCCTGCGTTGTTCATCTGTTGATTCCTTCAGTCTAACACTGTGCTCCTAAGACCTGGAGAAGTCGGTCCGAATGCTCTCAAGCTAGCCTGGAATATTCCAGCATCTAAAACAGAATTTCTTCAAATAAAATCCTTCTTGGTCCTTTCTGCTTACGATTGCGATTTTAAAAAGAAATCAATCTTCTGACCTTGTGATTTCAGAGTGCTTTAATCTCTCTTTGTGCTAAGTTATCAAATGTGCCAGAAACAGAAGAAAGATTCTTCACCAGGTAGGAAGGAAGTGGCTGAAGTGAAGGACCTGACTGAGGGGTTAGAGAAAAGTCCAGAGTTTTACATCAGTCAGGAAACTGAGACGGCAGATCAGTCCTTCACTGGGATGTGGTGATGTATCAGCAGTGTTGTAGCATCAGTAATCCACAGACTAACTCTGTGGGCATGAATAAATCTGGAATCGAAAGCATACCCAAAAAATGGCAGTGTTTACGGCGAGAAACGCACCAGTTTCCCCTCCAAATCTTACAACACTCTGCGTAGGTCATGCAGGGAGGAGAGGGATGGAAGGGGGAGTCTAAGCACGCAGGTAAAACGAGGCTGCATAGAGATTAGGGTGCCTTGTTTAAAGGGCGCTTCAATCATAACTTTAGTTAACCACCACCACCGCTGCCCTGCCCTTTCCCAACCCATCAGAGATCTTGGGGGGCTTCTGTCCACATGCCCAATCAGATTTGGCACTTCTCTGCCACCCTGCCCCGCCAAATATTGGTTAATGCCATTGCCAGTGTCCCTCACTCCCTCTATCCATTTGGCTCACAACCAAGTCTGAATGAAATCCATCCATCCTTTCTCCCTCCCCCAAAGAGGGTCCCACTTGGCATGATGCCAAGCTGACAGTGCCAGGGGGCAGTGCCAGGACACTGCCTGGCCATGTCCTTCTCACCTGCAGGCTAGACTTGGACTGAAGTTGTGAATGAGCAGATGAGCTTGAACACATTGCCCCTTTCATGAGAGCATCCCAAAACCCATCTCTGCTTCACAATGGGCCAGGTGACCAACGAAATACAACGTGCAAAAGTAGTTGAGATCTGACGTATAGTGTGACATGTTACAGTATACTGATTGCACACACTGTGTCTTACAGAAGAAATGGAAATTCCTCTAAAGGAAATGTAACAAACATGGCAACGCCGGTGACCTACGTTCCAGAACAGTTGATGACTCAGTAGAAAGATCCTCTTCAAACTTTCTAAGTCTCCTTGATTTCTTTCCACTAGCTGTTCCGTTTTGAATTTATTCTGTTCTCTCAGCATGTAGTCACCAGAGAAAAAGGATAAACTGGTAATTTTCTCTCTGTTACCTGTCGTTACTTTGTTTTTGCAATGACCACTTTTCAAAGTCTGAATGAAGACCTGACAGCCACACTGCAGGAGATCAGCAACACTGCGAAGCCAGAGGGGAAAGAGATTGGAGTTAGGTGATGTCCACCATGAATTTTATAACCTTACAGATTAGCAGGAAGAACGTTTGTATAGACTCGCTATCCAGTGCATCTTGTCTGTGTTCTGTATGAGCACAATGTACAATCAGTATGTTGAGTTTATTAAGTGAAGAGTCTGTGTTCAGTAGGAATATACACTGTCAGAGGGAGAGTTTGTGTTCTAACTCTGTTCATCTGTTTCTATACTCAGCCATACAGAAGACATGATTGTGACGCCATTCGCTCAGGTAAGTGGGAAAATGTATATCTCTACTTGAAACTTTTCCCATAAGCTACTCTCCTCTCTCCCTGGAACAGGCTGGAGGGAGGGGATGTTCTTCTTGAGGCTGGTCACTGATATGAAGGTGGGGTGCAGTGGGGCTGGAAGTGGAAGTTGGCCCTTGCATTGGTAACCACCGTTCCCACCCATCAGTAGATTGCTGAGGTTGGGGAAGTGATGGCCTAGTGGTATTATCACTCAATTATTAATCTGGAAACTCAGCTAAATGTTCTGGGGATCCAGGTTTGAATCCCGTCACAGCAGATGGTGTAATTTGAATTCAATAAAAAAGAAATCTGGAAGTGAGAATCTACTGATGACCACAAAATCGTTGTTGATTGTCAGAAAAACCCATCTGGTTCACTGATATCCTTTAGGAAAGGAAACCTGCTGTCCTTACTTAGTCTGGCCTACATGTTTCTCCAGAGCCACAGCAATGTGGTTGACTCTCAATTGCCCTTGGGCAACTAGAAATAGGCAATAAATGCTGACCAGCCAGCAATGCCCATGTCCCACAAATGAATTAAAAATAAAACTCAATCCCAGATTGCCTAGTGAAATGGCAGAAATAAGATTTGTGTTGGTGATTGTATGATTGCCTCTGGTCGTAGGAAGTATGAGACATCCTGAGCTCTCCCTGCTTGTGTAAAAGTAAAGACTTCCATTTCTGTAATGGTTTGGAAAGTCCTTCATTGGTTATAAAGCTTTTGGAGATTTCCTGAAAGCGTGGTCACTATCAAAATGTAGGAAATGTGAGGACCAGCCTCTCTTTGATGTTAATCAGTTAATATGTTTGTAGTGATAGTAACCGAGGGATAAATTTTGATTTGATTTACTATTGTCACATGTATTAACATACAGTGAAAAGCATCATTTCTTGCACGCTTTATAGATAAAGCATACCATTCATAGGATATGAGCAGAAGAGAAGGAGAGGGTGCAGGATGTAGTGTTGCTATCATACCCAGGGTGTAGAGAAAGATCAACTTAATGCAAGGTAGGTCCATTCAAAAGTCTGACAGCAGCAGGGAAGAAGCTGTTCTTGAGTTGGTTTGTACATGGCCTCAAACTTTTGTATCTTTATCCTGACGGAAGCAGATGGAAAAGGGAATGTCTGGGATGCGTGGAGTCCTTGATTATGCTGGCTACTTTACCAAGGCAGTGGGAATTGTGGACAGAGTCAATGGATGGGAGGCTGGTTTGCGTGATGGATTGGCCTATGTCCACAATCCTTTGTAGTTTCTTGCAGTCTTGGAAACAGCAGAAGCCATACCAAGCTACAGTATATCTGGAAAGGATGCTTTCCATGTGCATCTGTAAGAATTGTTGACAGGTATAGTGGATATGTCGAATTTCCTTCATCTCCTGAGAAATAAAATTGTAGGTGGGGCTTTCTTAACTATAGCGTCAGTGGAGAGACCAGGACAGGTTGTTGGTGATCTGAACATCTAGAAACCTGAAGCATCAATCATTTACACGTCATCCCTGTTGATGTAATCAGGAGCGTGTCCCCCACTATCTCTCTCACTTTCCTCACATTTAAGGAGAAATTATTGTTGTTGCACCAATTCACCAGCTTCTCCAATTCCTCTATAATTGACTATGAAAATAGGGAAAACTCCCCAACTCCAAAGATGTGCAGGTTAGGTTGATTGGCTATGCTAAATTACGCCTCAGTGCCAGAGGGATTAGCAGGGTAAATACATGGGGTTACAGAGAGAGCGCCTGGGTGGGATTGTTGTCAGTGCATTCTTGATGGGCCAATGGCCTCCTTCCGCAATGTAGAGATTATATGACACTTTATTTACTTAATGACAATTTCATATTTTCTGCCTATTTGAGAAGACAGACAGGGTCTCGGTTTAATCTTAGAATCCCTGCAGTGCAGAAAGAGGCCATTCAGCCCATCGAGCCTGCACAACAATAATCCCACCCAGGCCTAGTCCCATGTATTTATCCTGCTAATGTTTTTAACACTAAGGGGCAATTTGGCATGACCAATCAATCTAATCTACACATCCTTGAACTGTGGGAGAAAACTGGAGCACCCGGAGGAAACCCGTGCAGACACGGAGAGAATGTACAGACTCCGCACAGACAGCGACCCAAGCCGGGAATCAAACCCGGGTCTCTGGCGATATGAGGCAGCAGTGCTAATCACTGTGTCACCGTGGTTTGACAACACTACAGCGTACAATGATTACGTTTTACTATAAAGTGCTTCGGGACATCTTCAACCTAACACGGGGCAATGGGGTCTGGGCACGTAGGTCCCCAGTTCCCTAAAAGCAGCAACACAGGTGACCAAGGTGATTGAGAAGGTATATGTTGTGCTTGTCTTCATCAGCCAGGGCACTGAGTACAAGAGTTGGGAAATTACGTTGCAGCTATACGAAACCTCTGTTAGGCCACGTTTGGAGTATTGCATTCAGTTCTGGTCACCACGCTATAAGAAGGACTTGGAAGCTTTGGAGAAAGTTCACCGGGATGTTGCCTGGTCTCGAGGGTGTTGGCTATGAGGTTGAATAAACTCAGATTGTTTTCACTGAAAAATTGAGCCAGAGGAGAGACCTGATAGAGGTCTATCAAATTATGAGAGACAGAGACTGGAGGGATGGTCAGAGGCTTTTTCCCAGGGTGGAAGTGTCAATTACAAGGGGGCACAGGTTCAAGGTGAGAGGGGGAAACTTTGAGGGAGATGTGCTAGGAGAGGTTTTTCACACAGACTGGTGGATGCCTGGAACATGTTGCCAGAAGAGGTGGTGGAAACAAGTACATTAGCAACATTTAAGAGAATTCTGGATGGGTGCATGAATGGAAGAGTATGGACCTAGTAAGAGTAGGAGATTTTATCTTACTTTAACTAGGGGATCAGGATAGGCACAGGCTTGGAGGGCCAAAGGACATGTTCCTGTGTTGTACTTCTCTTTGTTCTTAGTCAGTGAGTTTATTCAAGATAGATACTGACAGGAGTTTTGGATATTGAGGGAATCAAAGGATGTGGAGTAGGGGAGAGATAGGTAAAGCAGCCCCGATCTTACTGAAAAGTAGAGCTGATCTGATGGGTTGTAGGCCTGATTCTGGATCCTATTTCTTATGTTACTATTTAAAGGCCCTGTTATATGAGATAGGATCGAGGTCATAGACAATTATCAGAGGAGACGTAATTTTTCATTAAAATTAGACTTCCATCTGCCTGGTGCGATGATGGTCTGCACCCAGGATGCATCTCATTCCTGGACTGTCTGCGCTGGCAGTGGAATCTGCTTCATGGCTGGCACAGCTATTGCTCAGAGATCAACTGATACAGCATGGGGTTAGATACAGAGTAAAGCTCCCTCTACACTTTCCCCCATCAAACATTCCCAGAACAGGTACAGCAAGGGGTTAGATACAGAGTAAAGCTCCCTCTACACTGTCCCCCATCAAACACTCCCAGGACAAGTACAGCACAGGGTTAGATACGGGGTAAAGCTCCCTCCACCCTGTCCCCATCAAACACTCCCAGGACAAGTACAGCACAGGGTTAGATAGAGAGTAGAGCTCCCTCTACACTGTCTCAATAATGTCTATCAACCCCAGTCTCAGAGAGATCCCATCAATCTCTCAACAGGATATATTTCCAATTCCCAAACTAGGCATCCTGTGTTTTGGTTAATGTGGCCAGAAAGTGTTGGTGATTTGCATTGGTTTACTGAATGCATCCCAAGCCCAGAGTGAGATCAAAACTGCTGTCCGAATTGCTGTCACGTGGAATCCCAGAAGTCAGTAGCCAAGTCAAAATTTAATCCCTTCAGTCTTGGCCAAACATTGGACCTAGTGCAGGAAGATCAGTGTTTAATCCAGACTTTGAGAAGTATTTTAATTTCCCATATTTGTCTGTAGATTTCAGAGGTCAATGAGACTTGGGGGAACTCCCACCAGCTATGTAGTAAAATGATCTTCCCAATATCTCAGCAGTAGTTGGCAGGAATCATTTGGCTCACACGAGGCAGAAAGGCTCCAACTTCAAATGTTAGTCAGAGTTTCAAATCTCACTCAGGGTGGGACAGAGAACAATTCTGGAATGGTTGCCATGTCCATTACATCCAGTGTCTCTGTATGTAGAGACGTGAGTGGGACTCAGCAGGAAGATTTTATTTAATTCATTCTCGGGTTGTGGGCATTGCAGTTACTGCTTCTTGCGATATTTCCCCGAGAAACTGATAATGAATCACCTTCTTGAACTCGTGCGTGGTGAAGCTACGCCACAGTGCTTTTATTATTTATTTATTAGTCACAAGTAAGGCTTACATTAACACTGAAATGAAGCTACTGTGAAATTCCCCTAGTCATCACAGTCTGGTGCCTGTTTGGGTCAGTTTATGGGAGGAAACCCACATTGACACCGGGAGAACACTTCACAGACAGTGACCCAAACTGGAATCGAACCCTGGTCCCCGGTGCTGTGAGGCAGCAGTGTTAGCCACTGTGCCACCATGCCACTCACAGTGTTAGGTGCTGTTAGGTAGCAGGAAGGAATTTCAGAATATGATCCAACAATGATGAAGGAATGCCTGTATATTTCCAAGTTAGGATGATGTGTGTGGTTTGTCGGGGATTTGACTGATGCAGGTGATTTTATGTGCTTGCTGCTCTTATCTGTCTGGGTGGTAGAGTCACAGTATTGGAATGTGTTGTTGAAGGAAACTTTGTAAGTTGCTTGATGGTATCATCTTGTCGATGCCATGCATTGTCAGTCCAATCTGAGTGGTGGGAAAATTATGTAGAGTCATAGAGGTTTACAGCATGGAAACAGGCCCTTCAACCCAAGTTGTCCATGCTGACTGGTTTTTATCACTAATCTAGACTCAATTGCATGCATTTGGCCCATATCCCTCTATACCCATCTTACCCTTGTAACTGTCTAAATGCTTTATAAAGCCTCTTCTACTACTCTGGCAGCTTGTTCCAGACACAGTGGATTAATCAAAGACTGTCAGCATGTAGGTCTTTGATAAGGTTCCACGTTTTGTTTTCATTCATTCATGAGACATAGGCATCGCTGGCTGGTCAGCATTTATTGTCCATCCCTAGTTGCTCTTACTGAGTGACTTGCTAAGCCATTTCAGAGAGCAATTGAGAGTCAACCACATTGCTGTAATGCTGGAGTCACATGTTGGCCAGACCGGATAAGGATGGCAGGTTTCCTTCCCTAAGCAACATTAGTGAACCAGATGGGTTTTTCTGACAATTGACAATAGTTTCATGGTCATCAGTAGATTCTTAATTCCAGATTTTTTTTATTGAATTCAAATTCCACCATCTGCCATGGCAGGATTCGAACTGGGGTCAGCAGAACATTAGTTGAGTTTCTGGATTTATAGTCTAGTGATACCTTGATAGGCATATGAACAAACAGGGAATGGAGGGATATAAGGGGTTGGTCTATAAGACAATACAAGCGGTGCAGGCTTGAAGGGCCAAAGGGCTTGTTCTTGTGCTGTACCATTCTTTGTACTTTGATAATACCCCCTAGGCCACTGCCTCCCCAGACGGTTCAATGAGGTAGAAGCAAGAAGCAGAGGTTAATGCTTGACAGTATGTGTGTGACTGGAAGCTGTTTACAGTGGGGGGGTGTCATTCTATCAATGATGTGGACTTCAATGCTGGGGAACATCAATAAGTTTGATATAAAAATTGGCAGAAAATCAAAAAAAAAGCTTTTAACGGCAGGGAGATACTGATGGATAGTCAGATGGCTAGAACAATGGCAAATGGAGTTCAATCCAGGGAGGTGTGAGGCGATGCATTTGGGAGGTAAAACATGGCAAGGGAATACACAATAAATAGTCAGATACTGAAGTGTAGAGTAACAGGGATCCTGGAATGTATGTTCACAGAACCCTGAAAGCATCTGATCAGATAGATTAAATGATTAAGGCGTCATCATACAGAATACTTGCTTTTATTAGCTGAAGCATTAGATTTTAACAGCTGGGAGGTTATGCTGGAAGTGTATAAAACAATGTTAAACAACAGTGCAGTTCTGGCTGATATACAGTGGGAAATATGTGATTTCACCAGAGAGGATACAGGGGGGGATTTACAAGGATGTTGCCTGGATTGGACAGGCTTAGTGATGAGGAAAGATTGGATCAATTGAGGGCTGAGTCTTTTAAATTACAGGACAACCTTGAAAGAGTGGATCAGAAGGCGCAGTTCCCCTTGCTTCAGGGTCCATGACTAGGGTAGTGGATTTTTGAGAAGAGTTTTATAGAAGGTCCAAAGAGGATATTTTCACTAGGAGAATGGTGGGTGTCTGAAACTCACTGCCTGAAAGGGTGATAAAGGCAGAAATCTTCACATTTAAAAACATACTTGGATGTGAACCTGAGATTCTGCAATCTACAGAAGGACTGACCAAGACAATGAAAGGAGGTTTAGATGGATAGCACTGGCACAGACAATGGGCTGAATGACCTCTTGTGCTGTAAATGTCAATCAGTTCATGGTTCTGAGGGTAGTTGGAACTCAGCTGAGACCCAACAGCGAGAATGGCAAAGACACTGGACAGTGGGGGGTGGGTGGGGGTGGGGGGGGAGGGGGGGGGAGGATTGAGATCTCATGAAGTTCACGACTGTGGAGAAACATAGAACATAGAACATTACAGCGCAGCACAGGCCCTTCGGCCCTCGATGTTGCGCCGGCCAGTGGACCCTCTAACCTAAACTCTTCCAATATCATCCATATGCCTATTCACCGAACATTTGAATGCCCCCAAAGTAGGCGAGTCCACAACTGCTGCAGGCAGGGCATTCCACGCTCTCACCACCCTCTGTGTAAAGAACCTGCCTCTGACGTCCGTCCTATAACTACCACCTCTTAATTTAAAGTTATGTCCCCTCGTGTTGGTCAACACCATCCGAGGAAAAAGGCTCTCACTATCCACCCTATCCAGTCCTTTGGTCATCTTATACACCTCAATTAGGTCACCGTGTAACCTTCTTCTCTCTAATGAAAATAACCTCAGGTCCCTCAGCCTTTCCTCATAAGGCCTTCCCACCATACCAGGCCACATCCTGGTAAACCTCCTCTGCACCCTTTCCAATGCTTCCACATCTTTCTTATAATGCGGCGACCAGAACTGTACGCAATACTCCAAGTGCGGCCGCACCAGAGTTTTGTACAGTTGTAACATAACCTCACGGCTCCTAAATTCAATCCCTCTACAAATAAAAGCTAACACACCGTACGCCTTCTTAACAACTTTATCAACCTGGGTGCCAACTTTCAAAGAGCTATGTACTTGTACCCCAAGATCCCTCTGCTCGACACCACTATTAAGGGTCCTTCCATTAGCCCTATATTTCATATGCCTGTTATTCCTACCAAAGTGAATCACCTCACACTTAGCCGTATTGAATTCCATTTGCCACCTCATGGCCCAGCTCTGCAACCTATCTATGTCCCTCTGCAAACTGTAACATCCATCCTCGCTGTCTACAACTACCCCCACTTTGGTATCGTCAGCAAATTTACTAATCCAACCCTCTACACCCTCATCTAGGTCATTTATAAAAATGACAAACAGCAGTGGCCCCAAAACCGATCCTTGAGGTACACCACTTGTAACTGCACTCCAGGTTGAATATTTCCCATCAACCACCACCCTCTGTCTTCTATCAGCTAGCCAATTCCTAATCCAAACTGCTAAACCACCTTCAATCCCATGCATCTGCACTTTCTGCAGTAGCCTACCATGGGGAACCTTATCAAACGCTTTGCTAAAATCCATATACACTACATCAACTGCCTTACCCTTATCTACCTCTTTGGTCACCTCCTCAAAAAACTCAATAAGGTTTGTGAGGCATGACCTACTCTTCACAAAACCGTGCTGACTATCCCTAATCAATTTATTTCTCTCTAGATGCTTATAAATCCTAACCCTTATAATTCTTTCCAAGACCTTGCCCACAACAGAAGTCAGGCTCACCGGTCTATAATTTCCAGGATGGTCCCTACTCCCCTTTTTGAACAAGGGACAACATTTGCCATCCTCCAGTCTTCCGGCACTATACCTGTCGCCAACGACGACATGAAGATCAAAGCCAAAGGCTCTGCAATCTCCTCTCTAGCCTCCCAGAGAATCCTAGGGTAAATCCCATCTGGCCCAGGGGACTTAACTGTTCTCATGGGCAGCCACGTCTTCAATTGCCAAAGTGTGGACACAATGATGGGGATGGGGTGCCTTCTCCTGGTCACTGCCTTCTGCCAGGTCAACCCCACCCCACTGCACCTCCAACCACCAGCCATCTCTCTGGCCACACTCCTGCCACCTCCAAGACCACCCTTTTCAGCCTTCTTCCTTGTCACCTCCCCCTCCTGCCCCCATGACCACCTTTGGTCACCTCCACGTCAACCCCCTTGGGTCTGCTCCCCGACCCCACCCTTAACTGCAATCTAGGGGACCCTTCTGGTCACCTCTCCAGCCACTCCTTCACCACTCCCCTCAACTTTACCATTCTGAGCTATCTTGAAGTTCTGCACCAAGGGCTGTTAAAATACTGGCCCGTGGTTCCGGGAAAAAATTTAAAATCTTTCTGGCACTGAAAATGGAGATAGAATATTGGAAAGCTTCTGCAGAAGGACGTAGGAGGCGGTTCAGCCCATCAATTCCTATGCTGGATGTCCTTAAGGCAGCTCCAGCCGATTGCAACCAGGTCAGGAATGAATCTGTGACTCACCAATTAGAACATCCCTGTGTCAGCATTAGAATTATAGAGTCTGCCTTCTGATTGGTTGAGATTTTTTTTAATTGACAGTTCCGAATCACTGCAGAACAATCAACAATCCCACCCACAAAGTACAAAAGCCAATCGTAGGCTCTGAAATTCATTTTGAAGGTTGCTAGGTAACACAGGCCCTTCTTAGCTCAGATGAACATGTTTAGATTTTGCTGCTGCCCATGTTTGACATGCTGCCGCCTTGTCCAAAAGCCAGCTACCGAAATTAAATGTCAACCTGACCTACAGCCTGAGCCTGGGCCTGAGCCTGGGCCTGAGCCTGAGCCTGAGCCTGAACCTGAACCTGAACCTGAACCTGAGCGTGCGCGTGGATCAAAGTCTTGGCCTACACGTATGCGTCTCCAAGTCCCTGAATCTTCTGCAGAACTTAACTTTCTACAGGTAACAGAGCATGTATGAACACCTGACCTCAGTGTGGACAGGTAACTGCCCCCACTCCCACCGCCAAGCCTGAACATGTCCCGGAAAACTACATCCCAATATGCCAACCTCCTCCCCCAACTCAAACCCCTGTCGAGTCTAGTTATGCCTGGGCACAACCCCAGCCCTCACAGAATGGGACGGGTGCATTTGGTTATTAGATGGATGGAATGAAGGGCTGGCCTGATTTGGCTTTTCCACATGAGATGTACTAGGGACGCATTCCACTGGAAAGGGGTCGAATAATGGAGCATGTAGATGAGGGAATATGTCCATGAACATTGAATGCTGGAAAATCTCAGCAGATCTGACAGCATCGGCAGAGAAAGAATAGAGCCAAAGTTTCAAATCTAGATCACAGAATTAAAACGTTGGCTCCGTTCTCTCTCCACAGATACTGACAGACCTGCTGAGATTTTCCAGCATTTTCTGTTTTTGTTGATTCCAACATCTGCGGAAGTATTGTAATATTATGTCAGGAACACTATTCTATATCTAACCCTGTGTTGTACCTGTCCTGTGAGTTTTTGATGGGGACAGTGTAGAGGGAGTTTTACTCTGTATCTAATTCTGTGCCCGACTGTCCTGGGATATTTGGGATAAACACAGTAAGAAGTCTCACAACATCAGGTTAAAGTCCAACCAGTTTATTTGATAATAATCCCACAAGCTTCCAGAAACGGTGTTCCTTCGTCAGGCGTGTGGAAGGTTCTGATCAGAGAAGGGCATATAAAGTCACAATCAGTTTACAGAATACCGATTAGAATGCAAGCCTTTACAGCTAACCTGCTAGCAAATAAACTGGTTGGACTTTAAACTGGTGTTGCAAGATTGCAATTATTGTGTTTACCCCAGTCCAATGCTTGCACCTCTACATCAGTGTTTGATAGGGACAGTGTAGAGGGAACTCTACTCTGTATCTAATCTAGTGTTGTACCTGTCCTGGAAGTGTTTGACAGGGACAGCGTAGAGGGACCTCTCCTCTGTATCTAACTCTGTGCTGTACCTATCCTGGGAATGTTTGATGGGGACAGTATAGAGGGGGCTTTATTCTCCATCTCATTCTCTGCTGTATCTGTACTGGGAGTGTTTGATAGAGAAGAGTGTAAAAGAAGCTTTAATCTGTATCTAATCCTGTGCTGTGATTGTCCTCGAAGTGTTTGATGCAAGTAGTTTTTGTCCAAAGTTCAGTAAATATTCCATTCCCACATGCATACACTATGGCTTAAAGCTCAAGAATAGAAGAAATTTTTTTTAAAGGTTTTAAATGTTCTGGTGAGGAATTAAATTATTCAAGTGGTCTAGATTTGAAACTTTGGCTCTATTCTCTCTCCACTGATGCTGTCAGACCTGCTGAGATTTTCCAGCATTTAATGTTCATGGACATATTCCCTCATCCATATGCTCCATGTCAGTATTGAGGCCATTGGCTGCAAAACAGTTAAACTGTTTCATATACTATTGTCACCTTAAAAAGATGTTTACATTATTGCTTGGAGGGGATCTAGAGGAGGTTCACAAGAATGAAAGGTTTGTCATTTGAGGAGCAGTTGAGGAATCTAGGCTTATACTCAATATAGTTTAGAAGGATGAGGGGGGATCTAATTGTAACTTGCAGAATATCGAGTGGCCCAGATAGAGTGGACATGGAGAGGATGATTTCACTAATCGGAGGGACTGGAATCAATGGACACAACCTCAGCGTGAAAGGACACTCTTTTAAAACTGAGATGAGGAGGGATTTCTTCAGCTAGAGGGTGGGGAAATCTGTGAAACTCATTGCCGCAGAGGACTTTGAAGGCCAAGTCATTGAGTATCTTTAAGACAAGATAAATACGTTCTTAATCAATGAGGGGATCAGGAGTTATGGAGAGAAGACAGAAGAATGGGATGGGAATCATATCAGTCATGATTGAATAGTTGAGCAGACTCGATGGGCTGAATGGTCTTATTCTGTTCCTGTATCTGATGGTCTATTCCATTTATTAATAAAGAGAAAACACTTTGATACTCAGAGTGCAGCCCTTCCCTGACACTCATCCTGCTGTGCTTGGGCCATTACATGGAAAATAGAAGCAGGAGATGGCCCTTCGAGTCTGCTCCACCATTTATTTTGATCATAACTGATCATCAAATTTAATATCCTGATCCTGCCTTCCCTCCCATTTTCCTTGATCCCTAAGAGTCGTAACCCGAGCTCCAATTGTTGGACCTTAGGGTACTTCTGATATCAGGTTGTGTTGCAAATGACCTAGCCACCAAAGAATGTAATAGGAACCAGAAGAAGCCATTCAGCCTCACCAACTTGTTCTGCATCGAGTGAAATCATAGCTGATCTAGATCTTAACTCTATTCTCTCATACCACACCCTTTTAATCCCTTGTTACTACAAAATTCTATGGAATTTGGACCTCTGATTTGAAATTATTAATACAGTAAGAAGTTTCACAACTTCAGGTTAAAGTCCAACAGATTTATTTGGTAGCAAACCTGAGGAACCTGACTATCAGGCTCTGCTCAGCAACTCTGTGTTGTTGTGCATCATGAAGGTCACCCTAGAGTTCTGCACACATGAGGACGGCCTCAACCGGGATCTTGGGTTCATGTCTGTGGCCCCCATGACTTGCCTGGGCTTGCAATATCTCACTTACTGTCTTGTCTGGAGACAATACACATCTCTTTAACCTGTGCTTAATGCTCTCTCCACTCACACTGTCTGTACCTTTTGAGACTTGATCAGCTATGAAGACCCGCATTGCAACCGTTATTTTGTAAATTGAGTGTGTGTCTTTATATGCCTTGTTTGTGAACAAAACTCCCGCTCACCTGACGAAGGAGCAGCAATCACTCCAAAAGCTAGAGGATTTTGCTACCAAATAAACCTGTTGGACCTGGCAGTGTGAGATTTTTTACTGTGTTTACCCCAGTCCAACACTGGCATCTCCGCATCATTGAAATTATTAATCCAGTGGGACTCGATTCATTTTTTGTGTGAGAGCATTCCTTCCTTCTGTCTTTGATTGAATAGCCTAAACCTGATCTTTGCTTTTCCTTCTTGCCCTAAACCCCTCAGCAGTGAAACATATTCTAGCTATTCCATCAATTCGTTTCATAATCCTAAATCTTCAAACAAACCCCCTTTTAACGTTTTAAAGGGTGCTAGCTTGGTTAATGCAATCTGTTTCCATCATTTTTTTTTTAATTGGCCCTTTAGACGACTTCATCTTGTACCTGTCTGCTATGTTTTACTGAGTAAGAAGTCTCACAACGCCGGGTTAAAGTCCAACAGCTAATCTGTAAAGACTCGCATTCTAATCAGTATTCTGTAAACTGTGTGTGCCTTTATATGCCCTGTTTGTGATCAGAATTCTCCACTCACCTGACTAAGGAACAGCGTTCCAAAAGCTAGTGTATTTACTGCCAAATAAATCTGTTGGACTTTAACCTGGTGTTATGAAATTTCTTACTGTGGTTACCCCAGCTCGACGATGACATCTCCGCACCATGACATTTTTACTGATATATGAACCTTTTGGACAAATGCTGTCCTCATTTCTCAACATTTAATTTGCATCAATCTAACACCTCTCAGGGCCTCAGGACAACCCAGAAGCATTTAACAGTCAATGAAGACTTTTTAATGTGTATTTGTTGTAATTTGGCAGCCAGTTTTATACTTTCTTATTTCTTTCTCTATGAATGGTATATTTTGTCTGTATAGCGCGCAAGAAACAATACTATTCACTGCACGCTAATACATGAGACAATAATAAATCAAATCCCATAAGGACAGATCCCATAAAGAGCAATGTGAAAATTTTCTTTAGTGATGATAGTTGAGGGATAAATATTGGCCGGGACATTGTGACAAATCTCCTCTCCTTTTCTTCAGAATAGTGCCATGGGATCCTTTAATTCTCACTAAAAAGGCAACTAGAGTTTTGCTTAGGGTGGCACAGTGGTTAGCAATGCTGCCTCACAGTGCAAGGGATCCAGATTAGATTCCGGCCTTGTAGTGGCATTGGAGGCAGTTCAGAGGAGGTTCATTAGATTGATTCCAGAGATGAGGGATTTGTTGTCTAAAGAGAGATTAAATAGTTTAGGCCTACACTCTCTGGCATTCAGAAGAATGAGGGGAGATCAAATTGAGGTGTACAAGATGATAATGGTCATGAATAAAGTAGACGTGGAGTGGATGCTACCTCTTGTGGGGAATTCTAGGACAAGAGGTCATAGCCTTAGGATAAGGGGCAGCAAATTTAAAACAGAGTTGAGGAGAAACTACTTCACCCAAAGGGTTATGAATCTGTGGAATTCACTATCCTTGAGCAGTGGATGCTGGGATGGTGAGTAAATTTAAGGAAGAGTTAGATAGGTTTTTAATTGGTAATGCATTGAAGAATTATGGGAAGAAGGCAGGAAAATGGGGATGAGGAGTGTATCAGCCATGATCGAATAGCAGAGCAGACTCGATGGGCCAAATGACCAAATTCTGCTCCTATATTTTATGAACTTATGAATTTGAGGGACTGTGTGCAGTTTGCACTTTTTTCCTGTGTGGGTTTCCTTTGGGTATTCCAGTTTCCTCCTACAATCCAAAGATATGTTGGTTAGTTAGATTATCCATGTTAAATTGTGGGGTTACAGGAATCGGGTAGAAGGGAGGAGCTAGGTGGAATGTTATTTCAGAGATGTGGTGCAGACTCAATGAGTCGGATGGCCTCTTTCTGCACCATGGAGATTTGATGAGTTCTATTCCATGGTTCTATGGTTTAAAGACTCATCCAAAAGTTGACGTTTCCAAAAGGTGGCATTCCCTCATACTGCACAAGAAAGTCAGACTGAATTATAGGCTTGAATCACTGCGGTGAGTTGAAGCCACAATTTTCTGATCCAGAGGGAAGATTGTTACCTTCAGAGTCACAGTCGATGCCATTTATTTGAAAATCAAGCAAGAAATTGTGAAAAGCAGAGAGAAACGTGAAGAAGGAAGAGGAGACAGTGTGTGTAATGGGTGAAGGAAGACAGATCAAGAGAGAGCTCACAGTCAGGGATTAGATTGGCTCTTCTGGAGAGCCTGAGGCAGAGGTTTCACTGGCATCACCTCACAACTGCCCTCCAAAACCCTCATCAAAGTGGGACCTAGACACGATATTTGCTAATTTCCTTGCACATAGCCCCATGATCTTCTTTCAAAGATTTTGTAACCTATCTGTTTTTCCACAGGTGCTGGCTAGTTTACGGACTGTGAGGAATAACTTTACCACATTGACAAATCAGGATTCAGCAAAGAGCAAGTAAGGGGCTCGGTGAAGGGTGAGGGACAGAGAGGGTGGTGTATGTCAACTGCCTCCAGAATAAAGCACGTGGTATAGCTTTCCCTCTGCTCTGCACATCCCCTGCCCTATGCACCTCTTCTGGTCCAAGCACCTCCCCTCCCATCCCCTCTCTTCCCCTCCCCTCCCCTCTCCCCCTCATTCCAGGTGGACCTGAAACTTCAGCAATCAACAAAGAATAGCCATTATCCAGCAAGCCCCCTGCACGTAACAGAACAGCAATTGCTCAAGCCTTGGGGAAAGGCAGCAGTCTCCATGAGGGATGTTACATGTCAATATTGTGACTGCACCTTTCACCCTCCAGCCCAGCACTTCTCCCCCAGCTTGACTGTGCTTTTGATGTCAAGGCTCTAAAGGACTTGGCAAGTGGCCAGGGGACCTGACCCCATTGAAACAGGAAGGTAGCACATTTCCTGTGTTATCCTGTGGGCGGCACAGTAGTTAGCGCCACGGACCCAGGTTCAGTTCCAGCCTTGGTGATTGTCTGTATGGAGTTTGCACATTCTCTCCATGTCTGTGTGGGTTTCCTCCATGTTCTCCAGTTTCCTCGCATAGTCCAAAGATGTGAAAGTTAGATTGATTGACCATGTTAAATTGCCCCTTTTGTGTCAGGGTGGTTAGAGGGTAAATAAGTGGAGTTATGGGGAATGGGCCTGGGTGGGATTGTAGTCAATGCAGGCTCGATGAGCCAAATGCCCCCTTCTGCATTGTAGGGATTCCATGATCACGTTATACAAGAAGCAAGAGAGTTCCTGCTTCTGTGATGAGTGCACAGTTAATAAGACATCAGTCACTCAGTGTCAACTAATGTGAAGAATGGGCAGAGAGATGGAAAAAAATGGGAATGAAAATATCCCTCAAAATGTTTTTTTGGAAGGAGAAAGAAATGTTATTCTTAGATCTTCATTAATCCAGGAGTTTGTATACACTTGACCGTAGCCTTCAACGTAACAGATTGAAATTAGTTTTATGGGTGTCTGAAATGCCAGCATGGGTATCCCACGTAACCAGGTCAAAGTTCCTCTCAATTTCTCCTGAAAAGAAAGCCCAAGGTTCTGGGAGGGTTTAATAGGGACAGTGTAGAGGGAGCTTTACTCTGTATCTAACCCCATGCTCTATCTGTTCTGGGAGTGTTTGATGGAGGACAGCATAGAGAGAGTTTTACTTTGTATCTAACCCCGGGCTGTACCTGTCCTGACAGTGTTTGGTGGGGACAGTGTAGAGGGAGCTTTGTTCTGTAACACTGTTCTGTACCTGTCCTGACAGTGTTTGGTGGGGACAGTGTAGAGGGAGCTTTGTTCTGTAACACTGTTCTGTACCTGTCCTGGGCATGTTTGATGGCTGGTCTGAATCTGCTGATATGAGATGCTTGACCACATGACATGAGTTTATCTTTGAATTTGACACGTGACCACTTTCTTGTGGTATGGTGATAGGCTGGCCTCTGATCCTGTCTTTGTGCTTCTCCTGTTAACAGACGGAAGACAGGATACATCTTGGGAAGCAAGCATGCAACTGCAGGTGAGTGCAGGGATGAATGTATCTACCTGAGCTCCAGTATCTCAGCTGTGTTAAAGCTCACCTGCTGGGTAGCTCTGAGCATGGGTGCAGGTGTTTGACTGCACTGGGCTCAGTTGTGACTCCCCACCCCGCTCCCAGATTGTGAATAGTCCACAACACTCTGCCTCAATTCATACCTTGCAGCCCTGGAACCTCAAACCCCAGAGTGAGTGAGTTTCCTTCCAAGATGGGCTCAGGAAATAGAAAACAAGAGGTGATAGAATTGATTAGTTTAAGGGCGTATTCGTTCAAGTTACAAACTCTTTCAGGTCCAGCTATAGTGAGTCTTGCCGATGGAAGCGAGTGTTGCCTGAGTTCTGCTTACACCATTCGGCCCCTCATGCCCGTGTTAACTCTTTGAAATGGTCTTTCCAATTAGTCCCACTCTCCGGCTTTCTGATGTTCATCGAAGGCAATAAGATGACAAGTTTAAGAGAAGTTGCTGCATAATTCAGCATTAGGATGAAGGAAGAAATTGCATTTCTGTAGCATCTTTGGTGATAACAGGCCATCTCGAAGTGTTTTACAGCCAACGATATATATTTAGATGTGCATTTATGGTTGGAGTATAGGAAATGCGGCGCCAATATGTGCACAGCAAGCTCCCACAAGCACAATGGGATAATGATCGGGTAATCTGTTAGTGAGGTTGGTTAAGAGTTAAATACCTCCCTCCCACTCTGCCCCAGGGTACTGGGAATAATTGGCCTGTCTTGGATCTCAGAATGACTCTGGGATCTTTTACTTCCACCCGTGAGTGATCCAACTTGGTCCATTATTTCATAATGAAAACATCCCATGTAACAATGCAGCATTGCCACTGGACTGCAGTGTGATTGTCAGCCTGGGTTTTTGCTCAGGTCCTTTGAGTCGGGGACCCACCCACATGTTCTGACTCATGGCGCGAGTGCTGCCCTCTCAGCTGCGGATAGCGTGGCTAGTGTGGGAGGGTGAAAGCTTCCAGGCTCTAAAATCAACTCAGCCAGGCCGCGGAGGCATGAGAAATCTGTGACAAGCTTTGTGCCGTTCTGTGGCCTCCGGAGAGCACTCTGGGGTCCTGAACTATAAACTCCATGTCATGTTTTTCCTTGCACCATCTGGCAATGTACCTGGGGAGCCCACAGAGAGCTGCCTGTCATGCTGCACTGAGTATGCTAACCATCCCATTGACGTCAGCACAGGACCATTAATAAGAACACCAGCCGCTGATTCTCTGCTCTCCGGCTGTTTTGCTCGTGATGCCAGCTCTCCCCCCCCGCCCCCACTCCACACCCAGCAGCCACTCCATCATCTTCCACTGACCTTCAGTGCCCATTTAACCCTTTCCCGTACCCGTGCCGCCACTTTAATCAATGCGTCCCGACTTTTTGTAGAAAGATCTCCTTTGGGAGAATTCTAGGACTGAAAGCTCACAGATCTGCACGAAACCTTTTGAACAAAATCCCCCATATTTGCATATTTAAAGGGATATTTTTGCCTCCCAGCCTGCCTCGTTACAGTTTTGAACTGTTGCTGGGTTGATGTCAGTAAAGGCTGCACGTCTCCTTTTAGCTCCTTGCATCAGGAAAGCAAATTACCCTCGAGCTATGGAGATGTAAAAAGTTAAAGTTTATTTATTAGTCACAAGTAGACTTATATTAACACTGCAATGATGTTGCTGTGAAAATCCCCTAGGCACCACACTCCAGTGTCTGTTCAGGTGCACCAAAAAAACACCAGTACATCCTAGTAAGAAGTCTCACAACACCAGGTTAAAATCCAATACATTTATTTGACAGTAAACCCCCAAGCTTTCAGGGTTTGCCCCTTTGTCAAATGAGTGGAGAGTTCTGGTCTCAAACAGGGTGTATAAAAGACACACACAGTTTACAGAATATTGATTAGAATGCGAGTCTTTACAGCTAATCAATTCTTAAAGGTGCAGACAACGTGAGTGGAGATAGCATTAACATAGGTTAAAGAAATGGGTATTGTCACATCGTTTTAATTTATGCTTAATGCTAATACCCATTTCTTTAACCTATGTTAATGCTATCTCCACTCACGTTGTCTGCACCTTTAAGAATTGATTAGCTGTAAAGACTCACATTCTAATCAGTATTCTATAAACTGTGTGTGCCTTTATACGCTCTGTTTGAGATCAGAACTCTCCACTCACCTGACGAAGGGGCAAACCCTGAAAGCTTATGGGTTTACTATCAAATAAACTTGATGGACTTTAACCTGGTATTGTAAGACTTCTTACTGTGTTTACCCTCAGTCCAACGCCGGCATCTCCACATCATGACTGCAATGCATCCTAACCAGCATGTCTTTTGGACTGTGGGAGGAAACTGGAGCACCCGGAGGAAACTCATGCAGACATGTGGAGAATGTGCAAACCCCGCACAGACAGTGACCCAAGTCGGGAAACAAATCTGGGTCCCTGGCGTTGGGAGGCAGCAGTGCTAACCACGGTACTACCATGAGTAAGGGTCAGGAAGTATCTTGCCTCTACTTCACTCTCTTGGTACAGGCACCATGCTGTGCCTCATTGCCCCTGCCTGTGATTCTTCCCGACAATCTGTACAATGTTTTACACAGACACAGCATGTAGCCAACGCTGGCGTGTCACTGTAACTCTGGCACCTATGATAATAAACGTCCTTGGGCTCTGCTGTGTGGCTGAGTGAGTGAATGCGCTGCCTGGAATGTGGCATTGAGTCACTCAATCCAGGAGATGCCAACCTGCCCGTGGGCTGGGTGAGCCCATCTGAGCACAGCAGCATGGGTACAGGGGCTACAGCTGATCCCGGATTCCTGCCTGAGGGAATGGGAAAGGAGTGCGGAATTCTCACTCATCTTTGTCCCTGTGGAAAATGCGTGTGAGCATGTGGAGTGCGAGGTTTCAAGTGAAGATGGGAGCAGGATGGGTGATGCTAATTCTGGACGCTGATCCAAAGCAGGAATCCGGGCCCTCTGTTTATTCTCATTGGCCAAACAAGCAAAAGAGCCACTTGTAGTCTCTCTCCACCCCCTCTCCCCTCCCCTTCCCTCCCAAACAGCTGTCCTGCTGAGGTCACCAAGCTCAGAACAGTCTAGAATCAAAGATACCCGCACCCAGGCCAGATTCCGCCTGGAAAATCCTGAATCTGTCTGGCTGACTTGCAGAGAACCCAGATCAAGTTAATGTGAAGCACATCATTCCCCAGGTTTAGTCCCAAACAACTCCCCTATTCTCGGAAACCTTCTCTGGTTCCCCTTGGGGCTTCTCCTGGGAACAGTTACAAGAGCTTGACTATTAGTAAAGTGAGTGATTAAACCCCAGTGCTGCCTCTCTGCTTCTCATGGTTACCCGTCAGTGATAAAGTAGCTAATGGCTCCTGGAGGGTCAGACTGATGACTAAATATACACAGAGAGCCCGCACTGTGTCTGATCAATCAGCTACAGCCAAACCTGAGCGCAGCACTGATTAGCTTCAGTGCTGAAATAAATCAACACAGCTAAAATCTACTCTCAGTATCGTTAACTACTGCCCACCCCACCTTTCCCTGCTGCTGTCAGCCTGCGGCTCAGCCAGTACCCTCACACCCCTGGGTCAGAATGTCACTGCTCCAAATCACAGCGTTAAGCTGATAATTGAAGTTGATGCTTCAAGTGTATCACTGAGGGCAGCGCACTGTCAAAGGGTCAGCGCTGAGGGAGTGCCGCACTGTCAGAGGGTCAGCGCTGAGGGAGTGCGGCACTGTCAGAGGGTCAGTATTTTCAGATTGAACATTAACCTGTCAGCTCTCTCAGGTAAAGGATCCTATGGTTACTATTTAAAACATTGAATATCCTTTAATCAATATCAAAATAAACATCAGGTATCTGGCAATTGTCACCTTGCCATTGGTGAATCTATGTTATAGATATGGGCTTGAAACTATACAGGACGTCCTGTATCCCCATTCCCTGTGAGGGAGCAAATCCTGCAGAGACTCTGTTAGAGTGTCCTCCAGACCTTCCTCTCTTAACAGAAGCTAACCATTTTCCTGTAGATAAGGTTAAAGATTCTGAGAGCAGATAGACTTGGTTCTCTTCACTGTCAGTTGCCATCACTAAATTATTGAAATCGTATTCCCTAAGACTATTCTGAAGAGAGTGAATAGCCAGACAGAGGGAGAAGAGGAATATTCAACTTCATTCTTTAACTCATTCTCTGTCCACAGATGCTGCCAGAACCGCTGAGTTTTTTCAGCACTTTCAGTTTATATTATTTTGAGAAGAGATTGGGTCAGAGGGATCTGTCCTGGGAGTGTTTGATGGGGACAGTGTAGAGGAAGCTTTATTTTGTATCTAACCCCATGCTATACCTATCCTGGGAGTATTTGACGGGGACAGTGTATAGAAGGAGCTTTACTCTGTATCTAACCTGGTGTTGTACTTGTCCTGGGAGTGTTTAACGGGGGACAATTAGAGGAAGCTTTATTCTGTACCTAATCCTGTGCTGTATCAATCGACCTCTGAGGACTAGCTGTGTCAGCCATGAAGCAGATGCCACAGCCATGGTAAACAGTCCAGGACTGTGATACACCCTAGATGCAGACAGTGAAGAAAAGAGGAGGTTTTATGGGAAGTGGTAAGCTATCCCAGATTGTTAAGTCAGTGGTAAAATTGTTGCTCCTTGTTTTGCAGTGGGCTGGGAAGTGAAATAGTGTTCCAATATTGATTGGAAAATGGAGTAGTTCCATCTGTTTAATGCAAACCGGACCATATCCCTGT
This sequence comes from Sphyrna mokarran, assembly GCA_024679065.1. Lineage (NCBI taxonomy): Eukaryota > Metazoa > Chordata > Chondrichthyes > Carcharhiniformes > Carcharhinidae > Sphyrna > Sphyrna mokarran. The sequence continues at coordinate 12,261,569 of JAGIQG010000026.1, read as the reverse complement.
GTGCAAACAATGTAAACGATACAAATCTCAACAGAATCCATCACTGAATGAGCTAATGATAATACCATTACTGCAGAACCCATGTATTTGCCCTTAACTCTCCCCACTTAAAATATCAGTTTAACCATTATACCTAATAGCTCCTTCTGCCACTTTTCAGATGTTATTGATAATGCTTCTCTGCAAAATATTTTGATATTTAACTATGGTGATGAATTCAGCACCCTTCAAATATGAGTTTTGTGTCCTTGTTTTCTGGTGAATTTGTTCATCTTAGCCTTTTGTTTTTAGGTGAAATATTTTTGCTTTCCCTCGTGTTGTCTCCTGCTGGGAAGGTCTCACACCTACTGGGGGACTGTATCACACATCCCAGCAGACCCCTGCTCAGGCTACCATTCAGCGGCAGGCAATATTCATTCAGTCACAGGGACAGGCATATCTGAGAGGAGTCCCATTCTCTCCTCACCCATCAATGTCAGAATGTGGGCAAGTGAGCGATTTTAAAACCAAAGCGAGAACAGAACGTTTTGTAAAAGGCATCAAATTTGTGAAATGTTTATGTTCAAAAGGACTTGAGTGCACTCGTACAAGGAAGGTGGCATACGGGTTAGCACTGCTGCCTCACAGCGCCAGGGACCCGGGTTCGATTCCCAGCTTGGGTCACTGTCTGTATGGGACCAAAGGAGGAAACCCTGGAAAACCTCAGCAGGTCTGGCAGCATGTATAAGGAGAGAAAAGAGATGATGTTTTGATCCCTTGTCAAAGCTAAAAGGCATAGAAAGTGTCTGGATGGGGACACTCCACTGTCTGCTTGGATTTCCTCCGGGTGCTCCAGTTTCCTCTCTCAGTCCAAAGATGTGCAGGTTAGGAGGATTGGCCATGCTAAATTGCCCCTTAATGTTAGGGTAAATGCATGGGGATATGGGGATAAGGCATGGATGATGTTGTATTCAGGTGCAGACTCGATGGACCAAATGGCCTCCTTCTGCATTGCAGGGATTCTATGAAGACTAAAAGTTGACATGCAGGTACAGCACAGCATGGTATTTTGATCTTTATTTCAAGGAGAATACATAGAACACTACAGCACAAACAGGCCCTTCGGCCCACAAGTTGTGCCGATCATATCAGTACCTACCAGGCTATAGAACTGTCTGTAACTCCCAATCCCATTAAATCCCATGTACTCATCCAGAATAGAGAGCAAGAACAATAATTCTTGCTACAATTGTACAAGGTTTGAGAGTGCCCACATCTAAAACAAGCGCAGTTTTGATCCCCATCTCTAAGGAAGGATACATTTTGCTTTGGCAGTAGTACAACAAAGGTCTCTTTGGATTGGCCCCCAGGATGAAGGGGTTGTCCTATCATGAGAGGCTGAATAAATTGAGTTTATAGTCTATAAGAAGAATCAGAGGTGATCTCATTGCAACATTTGAGATTCTGAAGGGGCTTAACACCGTGGATCCTGAGATTTAATCGGCACAGTGATTAGCACTGCTGCCTCACAGCGCCAGGAACCCGGGTTTGATTCCCAGCTTGGGTGACTGTTCAAACTGCGCACAGTCGCCCTGTGTCTGTGTGGGGTAGCTCTGGGTGCCCTGGTTTCCTCCTACATTCTGAAATCTATACTGGTTAGGTGGATTGGCACGGACAGGCACTGGAATGTGACGACTAAGGGAATTTCGTAGTAACTTCATTGCGGTGTTAACATAAGCCTTAGTTGTGACTAAAGTTTAAGCTTTAAAAAGGGAGTCGGGGTTATGGGAGGAGAATGGGGATGAGAAAAATATCAGCCATGATTGAATGGCGGAGCAGACTCGATGGGCTGAGTGGCCTAATTCTGTTCCTATGTCTTAGGGTTTTATGGAGAGTTATTTTCATTCTGACTGGGAATCTAGAGCAGGGGGGCTACCATTTCAGAATCAGGGGGGGTGATCATTTTGGACTGAGATGAGAAATTTCTTCATTGAGACTCATGAATCTCTCTAAATTCAGGGAGTTTTGGGTATTGCATCGTTGAGTTTCTCTCTGGGCTGAGAGAAACAGATTTCTATTTCTCCAGGAATGGCAGGGGGGGATCATGGAGAGTGAGTGAGATGAACATGTTGAAGCCCAAGATCAGCCATGATTATGGAGCTCCAGGCACCATGATGCTTACGCCTATTACATGTGTTCACCTCCCTCACACATTCCAAAGATAACATCCAGAATCCCTGCCAAATATCCATGGAGTGTGGCTTCTGAATCCAGCAATAGGCCAACAACCTCCACTCCTCCTTAACCCCTGGGGAAGTGATGGCTGACTGGTATTATTGCTAGACTATTAATCCAGAAACTCAGCTAATGTCCTGGGGACCTGGCTTCGAACCCCGCCACAGCAGATGATGGAATTTGAATTCAATTAAAAAATCTGGAATTAAGAATCTATTGATGACCAGGAAACATTGTCGATTGTCAGAAAAACCCATCTGGGTCACTAATGTCCCTTAGGGGAGGAAATTTGCCATCCTTACCTGGTCTGGACTACATGTGGCTCCAGGGTCATAGCAATGCGGTTGACTCTCAGCTGCCTCTCTGAAATGGCAGGCCACTCAATTCGAGGGCAGTTAGGGATGGGTAACAAATACTGTCCAATCAGTGACACCCAGGTCCCACAAATGTACAAAAAAAAAGTCCACACACGCTGGGAATCAAACTCCAAACCTTCTTGGTCTACACCACCCAGCAGCCATGACCACTGCCTGACCCCTCCCTCCTGTCTCTCTCCCCTAGTGTTAGGGGGACTAGTTAGGGTAAAAACTTGGGGCTGTGGGCATAGGGTTTGGGTGACGTTGTGGTCAGATGCAGACTCGAAATGGCCTCCTTCTGCATTGCAGGGATTCTTTGATGACTAGAAATTGACATGCAGATACAGCAAAGCAATTAGGACATGCAAGGTATTTTTGACCTTTATTTCGAGGGGAATGGAGTTCAAGAATAATAAGTCTTACTACAATTTGTATAATGCCCTCCCACCACCCCCTCAGCCAAGGCAATTGAAAACCCAGTGGCTCAAAATCTTTCCATCGCAATTCCAAATCCACCAATCCTCACCGCTCCATGTCAGATTTTCCAGTGCACTGCTCATTCACAAGAAGCCTTTACCCGCTGCAGGCTTTGGGAAACAGGCTATAAGATTTGGGAATCTCCCAATCATGGGCTTGGATAAGCGTCCCATTCAGTCACTGAGCTGCTCTGGGATGCCTGTCTTCTCATTGACCTGTGGAATAATATTAACTTTCGACCCGTTTCGAGGCAGCGAGGAAGCGAAATGAGAAACCAGCTTGCAGCTGAAGTGAAAAGTGGCCAAATGGATGAAAACAATCAAAAAGAAATGAGGGAGAGAGAGTTGTTGCAATATCTCCAAATGTCACTTTTCTGTATTGAAGATTGAAATTCTTGAACCCATGCTTTCAGGGAATTTAAGATCAGCACATGGACAGAAACTGCATTGCGCGTTGTGGGAGATTTAGACATTGAAAAACGCCTTCAGCCCTCTGAATTGAGGGGTAATAGATATTCCGTTAACCAGCTGTGGAAAGGTCAGCTTCGGCAGAGAAAGGGGCTCCCACTTTTTGCGTTGGCTCCGAGAGATGTGGAGTGGCCTTCTGCCGCTGCCCAGGAGCTGAGAGATGAAGGGGCATGCCCGGGCAGAGGGGTCTCCGAGCCAACCCTGCGCTCCTGAACGGGCTCCGGGTGCTATCGGAAGCAGGAGAGCGATCTGTGGCATTCCTGAACGTTTGTCTGTCTGTCTGTCTATCCCCAGAGGATACCTCCCACAAACTAGCTGCCGAGACGCTGGAGGAACTGGACTGGTGCTTAGATCAACTCGAAACGCTGCACACGAGGCACTCTGTTAGCGAGATGGCTTCCAACAAGGTGAGCTGACAACGGGGGATGGGGAGTCAGAGGGACTGTTGGGCACAGTGTACAGGTTGCTGATGCGGTGAAGCCTTCATGTTCTGATGTCACTACCCAGCTGAGTAAGCCACACGACAATTCCTGAGTAGCGGCCATTGTGGGCACAGCTTTGGGATGGTCAAGGGGAAAGGCCAAGGTAGCAACCCCTTCCAGGAAGGGCAGGCTGCTCTGAATGGAGAGTCCGATTGCTCCCTGGAATGCCACATAGCTCTAGTCCCTGAATAATCATTACACAATGAAAATGTTATTGCGTTAGTTCCCACGAACATAAAATGGTAAATGGCTGATTGTCCCCCCAACAGCCTGTTATTATTCCACGAGACAAACATCAGCGCTGAGGGAGTGCCGCACTGTCGGAGGGTCAGCGCTGAGGGAGTGCCGCACTGTCGGAGGGTCAGCGCTGAGGGAGTGCCGTGCTGTCGGAGGGTCAGCGCTGAGGGAGTGCCGCACTGTCAGAGGGTCAGCGCTGAGGGAATGTCATTTTTTAGATGAAAACTTTCAAATGAATGTTAAAAGGTCACACAGTCTCTTTCTGAGTGGAGCAGGAATGTTCTCTCCTATGCCCTGACACCAATCAGTATTCTCTGATCTGCCACCAGAAAGAAGTCTGATTGACAGTCACTGGCCAACCCCTGCTGTGACGTGTGGGATTTTGCTGTGGGAGAAATGTTTGCTTGCAAGACACTCTGCATGGGTGAAAGATGTTGATGTGATGAGGTTGACATACATACTTGTTAAGACATGAACTAAATCAAGTTGCTATCCATTTCCCCTGATGCTTGTTCTGAAACCCTTGTCACCCAAATTGGGATATCCTGAATGGGAGCCAACATTTATTGCCCATCTTTAACCTCCCATTGAGAAGCTGCTGGTGAGCTACTTTCTTGAACCATTGCAGTCCCTGAGGTGTCGGTACACCCACAGTGCTGATAGGAAGGGAATTCCAGGATCTGACCCAGTGACAGTAAAGGATCAGTGGTATTTCCAAGTCAGGATAGTGAGTCATTTGGACGGGACTTCCACGCATCTGCAGCCTTTGTCTCTCTAGACTGTAGTGGTGATGGGTTTAGAAGGTGCTGTCCGAGGAGCCTTGGTGAGTTTCTACGGTGCATCTTATAGATGGTACACACGGCTGTTATGGTGTGGTGCAAGGAGTGAATGTTTGGGGTGCCAATCAATTGGACTGCTTTGTCTTGGATGTATCAAATTTCTTGAGTGCTTTCAGAATTACACCCAACCAGGCAGGCGGAAAATATCCCATCACACTCCTGCCTTGGGACTGGTGGAACATGTTTTGGGGGGAGTCAGGAGGTGAATTACTTGCTACAGGATTGAACATGGCAGGTTGAGCATGGCAGGAAGATTGAATACTCCCCCGTTGCCCAGTTAAAGCTGTGTGTTCAGATCTCCTCCGAAACTAAATCAAGAACAGTCATGCAGCCACTTCTCAAGCTACCGCAGTGCTCCTCGCTGGGGAACTTATGGTCTGATTCTCTCACTGCAGTCCCTGCTTTTACCTATTGAGCCTTCCTGCTTGAAGGAAGCTCAGAGAACTCTGCAGTGATGGCCGGATTCAATATTTTTAATAGCTGTTGATGGAGAAGATTTAATTTGTGTTCACAGAGCAGGTCAGAGACTGGGAATCCTGTAGCAAGTAATTCACCTCCTGACTCCCCCCAAAACATGTTCCACCAGTCCCAAGGCAGGAGTGTGATGGGATATTTTCCGCCTGCCTGGTTGGGTGTAATTCTGAAAGCACTCAAGAAATTTGATACATCCAAGACAAAGCAGTCCAATTGATTGGCACCCCAAACATTCACTCCTTGCACCACACCATAACAGCCGTGTGTACCATCTATAAGATGCACCGTGGAAACTCACCAAGGCTCCTCGGACAGCACCTTCTAAACCCATCACCACTACAGTCTAGAGAGACAAAGGCTGCAGATGTGTGGAAGTCCCCTCCAAATGACTCACTATCCTGACTTGGAAATACCACTGATCCTTTACTGTCACTGGGTCAGATCCTGGAATTCCCTTCCTATCAGCACTGTGGGTGTACCGACACCTCAGGGACTGCAATGGTTCAAGAAAGTAGCTCACCAGCAGCTTCTCAATGGGAGGTTAAAGATGGGCAATAAATGTTGGTCTAGTAGTGAAGCTCACAACCCATAAATATATTTTTTAAAATGCACCCAGATTGGATGACAGCCTTCGACTGGTAATCATAGCATCCTATAGTGCAGAAAGAACCATTTGACGCATCGAGTTTGCACCAGTCACAATGCCAACAGGCCCTATCCCAATAATCCATGCATTTATCCCTGCTAATCCCCCTGACACGAAGGGGCAATTTATCACGGCCAATCCACCTAACCCGCACATCTTTAGAGTGTGGGAGAAAATAGGAGCACCCGGAGGAAAACCACACAGACACAGGAAGAATGTGCAATCTCCACACAGACAGTGACCCAAGCCAGGAATCGAACCCAGGTCCCCAGCACTGTGAGGCAGCAGGGCTAACAACCGTACTGCCCAATTTTGATCACTTATCCTCAGGTAATAGAGGAATATTACATGAAAGAAAATTTGTCTTGTGATATCACTGTAGACTCACTCTTCCACTTAGCTACAGACCCCTACATTGATCTACATTGATCTACATTGCTATGGGATTCTCACCCCAAGCTATCCTTGACATTGCTGTGCTAGATTTGATGCAAAGGGATATGAATGGTGTCTTCAATTTCAGGAAAATCTTTGGCTGTTGATATTAAGCGAGAGAGTATTACCTGAGATGTGGCCAAATTGAAAAGAAGTGAAGTTGGTGACAGGAAGTAGTAATGGGACTCGAAGGCAGGAGAAACAAAGCAAAGTATTAAGTATGTGTCAAATGTGGAATGAGATCAAAAAGACACAGTTAAGTGCATGCTTGGATGTGTGCAGAATTAGTTATAGGGTAGATGATCTAAAGACACAAATGAATGTAAATATGTGTGAGATCATTGCAATTGCAGAAACACGGCTTGCTTGGTGACCTAGACCGGGAATTGAATATTCAAGGAGATTTGACATTTAGGAAGGACAGACAAGGCAGGAAAGGGGGTAGTGCTGCAGTGATAATAAGAGATTGGGATCTGTGCAGTAAAAAGGGAAGATTTCAAAGTGGAAGAATGTGTGTGGATGGAGCTAAGGAACTGTAAAATGCAGCAGACATTGGTTGGACTTGTTTATAAGCCACTGAATAGTCATAGAACATAGAACATTACAGCGCAGAACAGGCCCTTCGGCCCTCCATGTTGCGCCGACCAATTAGGAACAAGCAGTGACCCTCTAACCTAAACCATTCACTTTTCCTCCATAAACTTATCTACTAACCTCTTAAACGCCACCAAACTTGGCGCATCTACAACTGACGCAGGCAAGGCATTCCATACTCTTACCACCCTCTGGGTAAAGAACCTACCTCTGACATCTGTCCTAAACCACCACCCCTTAATTTAAAGCTATGTCCCCTCGTGCTAGCTTTCTCCATCCTAGGAAAAAGGCTATCACTGTCCAACCTATCTAAACCTCTAATCATCTTATATGTTTCAATAAGGTCTCCTCTTAGCTGCCTTCTTTCTAACGAAAACAACCTCAAATCCCTCAGCCTCTCTTCATAAGACCTGCTTTCCATACCAGGCAACATCCTGGTAAACCTCCTCTGTACCCTCTCCAATGCCTCCACATCTTTCTTATAATGCGGGACCAGAACTGCACACAATACTCCAAGTGCGGCCGCACTAGAGTTTTGTACAGTTGCAACATGATGTTGCGGCTCCGAAATTCAATCCCCCTATCAATAAAAGCTAAGACTCCATATGCCTTCTTAACAACCTTATCCACTTGATTGCCAACTTTCAGGGATCTATGCACATATACACCAAGATCCCTCTGTTCATCAACACTATTAAGAGTCCTACCATTAGCCCTATACTCTACACATTTGTTATTCCTGCCAAAGTGAATTACCTCACACTTTTCCACATTAAACTCCATTTGCCACCTCTCGGCCCAGCTCTGCAACTTGTCCAAGTCTCTCTGCAAACTATAACACCCCTCTTCACTATCTACCACTCCACCGACTTTAGTGTCATCTGCAAATTTACTAATCCATCCCTCAATACCCTCATCCAGATCATTTATAAAAATTACAAACAGCAGGGGCCCCAAAACAGACCCCTGAGGTACACCACTCGTAACCGAACTCCACGATGAATATCTCCCATCAACCACCACCCTCTGTCTTCTATCTGCTAGCCAATTCCTAATCCAATTAGCTAAATCACCCTCTATCCCATACATCTGCATTTTCTGCAGAAGCCTTCCATGGGCCACCTTATCAAACGCCTTACTAAAGTCCATATATACCACATCAACCGCCTTACCCCCATCCACTTCTTTGGTCACTTTTTCAAAAAACTCAATGAGGTTAGTAAGGCACGACCTACCCTTCACAAAACCATGCTGACTATCCCCAATCAATTCATTTCTCTCTAAATAATTATAAATCCTATCCCTAATAATTCTCTCCAATACTTTGCCCACAACAGAAGTAAGACTCACTGGCCTATAATTCCCTGGAAGGTCTCTCTTCCCCTTCTTGAACAATGGGACCACATTCGCTATCCTCCAGTCCTCCGGAACCACACCCGTAACCAACGAGGACCTGAAGATCAGAGCCAGAGGCTCTGCAATCTCCTCTCTTGCCTCCCAGAGAATCCTAGGGTAAATCCCGTCCGGCCCAGGGGACTTATCTAACTTCAAACCCTCAAGAATATCTAGCACATCCTCCCTATCTACTTCAATACTTTCCAGTTTGCAACCCTGTACCTCAGTGTTCTCCACAACTACATTTACATCTCCCTGCGTGAATACCGAAGAGAAATATTTGTTCAGTGCCTCTCCAATCTCTTCAGGCTCCACGCACAACTTCCCACTGCTGTCTCTGACTGGCCCTAATCTTGCCCTAACCAATCTTCTATCCTTAACATATCTAAAGAAAGCTTTAGGATTCTCCTTGATCCTATCAGCCAAAGTCTTCTCGTGTCCCCTTTTAGCTCTCCTCAACTCACTCTTTAGCTCACTCCTGGCTAATCTATAGCTATGCATTGCACTAACTGAGCCTTCAAGCCTCATCCTGACATAAGCCTCTTTTTTCCTTTTAACCAGCGAATTAACTTTTTTAGTACACCATGGGTAGTCATGGTAATGTGGGTCATGGTATTAATCAGGAGATGAGAGAAGCAGGTAGTATGGACAATACTGTGATCAGGGATGATCTCAATCTGCATATAGATTGGTTAAACCAAGTGAGCACAAATGCTGAGGAAGACAAGTTTCTGGAGTGTATTAGGGACGGGTTTCTAGAGCAGTATGTTGAGGAGCCAACTAGAGGACAGTCTTCTCAAGATCTACTATTGTGTAATGAAAAGGGACTGATTAATAATCTAGTTATAAAATCACTTTTCGGGATGAGTGATCACTATGTGGTGGAATTTTATGTTATGTTTGAAAGTGAGGGAGTTTAATCTGAAGTCAGGGTGTTGAATAAAGGAAATTATGAAGTTTTGAGGTGCAAATTGGGCGAAGTGGATTGGGAAGATACATGGAAAGGAATGATTGTGTGTAGACAAGGGATATTCTTCAAATAACTGTTCCATAGCATCTATACATTCCTTCAAGATGCAAAAACCCAAAAAAGACAGTCACACATGGCGGCCAAGGGCTTTGAGGACTATATAATATTAAAAGAAAAGGCTTATAAATTTGCCAGAAATACAAATTAACCTGAGAATTGAAAGACTTTTAGAATGCAATAAAGGAAGGACAAGAAACTGATAAAGAGAGAACAGAAAATGAATGCAATCTAGCAAAAAAGCATGAAAACAGACTGAGAAAGTTTCTATACTATGTATAATGAAATAAAGAAAGCATTAGGCAAAGGCAAATGTAGGTCCAATACATGCAGTCAGGAGAATTCCTAATGGGGAATAGGGAAATGGCAGAGAAACTAAATGATTACTTTATGTCTGTTTTCACTGAGGAAGATATAAGAAATCTCCCAGATGTAGAGATCGAAGGGACTAGGGAGATTGAAGAGTTGAAGGAAACTAGTATCAATAAGAAAGATGGATTGGAGAAATGAATGGAACTGAAAGTTGATAAGCCCCTCGGAGCTGATATTTTGCAACAAGGGTATTGAAAGAGATTGCTATAGAAATAGTGAATGTATTGGTGATTATCTTCCAAAGTTCCAAAGGTTCTGGAATAGTTTTTGAAGATTGGATGGTAGCAAATGTCACCCCATTGTTCATGAGGAAAGGAGAGAGAAAACAAGAAACTATGGAACTTGTTAGCCTTGCATCGGTGGTAAGGAAAATGCTGGAATCTATTATAAAAGATGTGATAAGTGAATACTTGGATAATCATGATCCGATAGGGTGTAGTCAGCATGGATTTACAAATAGGAAATTGTGTTTGACAAACATTGAGTTTTTTGAGGATATTATTAACAGATTTGAGAAAGGAAAGTCCATGGCCGTAGTTTATTTAGAGTTTTAGAAGTGCCCCACCGAAGTTGATTAGCAAAATAAAAGCACTTTGGATAGGAGGCAAAATACTGATATAGGTTAAAGATTGGCAAACAGGTAGAAAACGGAGAGGAGGAATAAACGGGTCATTCTTGCATCGGTAGGCTGTGACTAGTGTGGTATCACTATGTCAGTACTTGGGGCCCCAACTGTTCACAATTATATCAATGACTTGGATCAAATGTAATATTCCAAAGTTTGGGAATGATACAAAACTAGGTGGGAATATATGTTTTAAGGAAGATGTAAAGTGGCTACAGGAGATTTTGAACAGACTTAGTAAGTGGCAAGAACATAGCAGCTGGAATATAATATGAAAAAATGCAGGGTAATCCATTTTGGCAAAAGGAACAGATGTGCAGAATATTTCCTAAATGGAGAGAAATTAGAAAGTGTAGATGTACAGAGGGACCTGAGTGTCCTTATCCATAAGTCACTGAAGGCTAACATGCAGGTGCAGCAAGATATTAAGGTGGCCAATGGAATGGTAGTCTTTATCGCAAAAGGATTTAAGCACAGGATTGATGAGGTTGTGTTTCAGTTGTGTAGGAGCTTGGTTAAACCCGGAGTAGTGTGTGCTGTTTATCCCCTTACCTCAGAAAGGATATTATTGCCACAGAGAGTGTGCAACGTAGATTCACCATGCATGTTCTGGGGTTGGCAGCACTGTCTTATGAAGAGATATTTGTGAAACTGGGTCTGTAATCTCTAGAGTTTTGAAGAATGAGGGTAATCTAGTTGAAACCTACAGAATACCTAAAGGAATAGATAGGATAGATGCAGATAAGATGCTGCCCTTGACTGGGGAGCCTTGAACCAGGGGACACAATTTCTAAATAAGGAGGAAGCCTGCGATGGAGAAATTCCCTTACGGAGCAGGTTGTGAATCTTTGGAATCAGAGAGCTATGGAACCCAGTCACTGAGTGTGTTTAAAGCAGAGATTAATCGATTTCAGATTAAAAGTAACGTAAAGGATTATGCAATAGAGGGCGTAAAGGCATTGAGGTGTTCGATCAGCCATGATTGTATAGAAGGGCAAAGCAGGCGCAGTGGGCTGAATGACCTACTCGTATTCCTATGTTGGAATTCACAGGATGTTAAGCCATGTGACAAGGGATGTGATTTGGACAGACTGAACTGTTTCTCGATTCACAATGCTGCAAGTGTTTTCCAACATTTCCTGTTTTTATTTTAACTTTTCAGCATCTGCAGTGTTTTCCTTCTGTTTTAGTTTATTTCAGTGTTATAGTGAGAGGGTATGGGCTATATCAGTGTAGAGTGAGGGATGTGTGGGGTATATCAGTGTTATAGTGAGGGGGTGTGGGGTATATCAGTGTAGAGTGAGGGATGTGTGGGGTATATCAGTGTTATAGTGAGGGGGTGTGGGGTATATCAGAGTGTTATAGTGAGGAGTGGGGGATATATCAGAGTGTTACTGTGAGGGTGTGTGGGGTATATCAGAGTGTTATAGTGAGGCGTGTGGGATATATCAGAGTGTTACAGTGAGGGTGTATGGGGTATATCAGAGTGTTATAGTGAGGAGGTGTGGGGAATATCATTGTTACAGTGAAAGGTATGGGGTATATCAGAGTGTTACAGTGAGGGATGTGTGGGGTATATCAGTGTTATAGTGAGGGGGTGTGGGGTGTATCAGAGTGTTATAGTGAGGAGTGTGGGATATATCAGAGTGTTACAGTGAGGGGTGTGTGGGGTATGTCAGTGTTATAGTGAGGGGGTGTGGGGTATATCAGTGTTATAGTGAGGGGTATGGGGTATATCATAGTGTTATAGTGAGGAATGTGGGATATATCAGAGTGTTACAGTGAGGACGTGTGGGGTATATCAGTGTTACAGTGAGGGGGTGTGGGATATATCAGTGTTACAGTGAGGGGTGTGGATTATATCAGTGTTATAGTGAGGGGTGTGGATATATCAGTGTTATAGTGAGGGGTGTGGGGTATATCATAGTGTTATAGTGAGGAATGTGGGATATATCAGAGTGTTACAGTGAGGACGTGTGGGGTATATCAGTGTTACAGTGAGGGGTGTGGATTATATCAGTGTTAAAGTGAGGGGTGTGGATATATCAGTGTTATAGTGAGGGGTATGGGGTATATCATAGTATTATAGTGAGGGGGTATGGGATATATCATAGTGTTATAGTGAGGGGGTCTGGAGTATATCAGAGTGTTATAGTGAGGAGTGTGGGATATATCAGAGTGTTACAGTGAGGGGTGTGAGGTACATCAGTGTTACAGTGAGGGGGTGTGGATATATCAGTGTTATAGTGAGGGGTATGGGGTATATCATAGTGTTATAGTGAGGAATGTGGGATATATCAGAGTGTTACAGTGAGGACGTGTGGGATATATCAGTGTTACAGTGAGGGGGTGTGGGATATATCAGTGTTACAGTGAGGGGTGTGGATTATATCAGTGTTAAAGTGAGGGGTGTGGATATATCAGTGTTATAGTGAGGGGTATGGGGTATATCATAGTGTTATAGTGAGGGGGTCTGGAGTATATCAGAGTGTTATAGTGAGGAGCGTGGGATATATCAGAGTGTTACTGTGAGGGCGTGTGGGGTATATCAGTGTTACAGTGAGAGGTGTGGGGTATATCAGTGTTAAAGTGAGGGGGTGTGGATATTTCAGTGTTATAGTAAGAGGGTGTGGGGTATATCAGTGTTATAGTGAGGAGTGTGGGATATATCAGAGTGTTACAGTGAGGGGTGTGAGGTATATCAGTGTTACAGTGAGGGGGTGTGGGATATATCAGTTTTACAGTGAGGGGGTGTGGGGTATATTAGAGCGTTATAGTGAGGGGGTGTGGGGTATATCAGTGTTACAGTGAGGAGTGTGGGATATATCAGAGTGTTACAGTGAGGGGTGTGAGGTATATCAGTGTTACAGTGAGGGGGTGTGGGGTATATCAGTGTTACAGTGAGGGGGTATGGGGTATATCAGTGTTACAGTGAGGGGGTGTGGGGTATATCAGAGTGTTACAGTGAGGTGGTGTGTGGTATATCAGAGTGTTACATTGAGGGGTGTGGGGTATATCAGAGTGTTACATGATGGTAAGTAACTTGGAGAGGCACTTGCAGGTGGTGGTGGCAGTTTTAGTGACATTGGTGAAAGTTTAAATTTCACAGCCCTGCACCCAGTCACATGTCTGTATGGAACTCTGATGGGCTGATGTATATCAATCCGGGCTCCTGGATTACACCAATATCACAGCCACAGCTACAACTTGCAGCTGAGAGCCATTCAGCTTAGTAATGAATAGACAAAGTCTCACCCACCTCTCCACGCTGAATACAGCAGGTAAGAGGGAGCCAGTCAGTCCCATCTGACACACTGAGACCTGTGTGTGCCTCCATAGCAGCTGCTGTATATGTGCACACACGGTGCATAAAAGGGAATGATTCATTCTGCTCCTGCACAGTTAATGAACATGACAGTACCAGCTTTTTATATGTAGAACACAGTTTGGGTAAATGGGAACAAGTCACTCACATCTTACCATGTGCAACTTGTCTTTCTCAATAATGGTTCCAAATATCAGCAAATATTCATAGAGTCATAGAGGTTTATAGCATGGAAACAGGCTCTTCAGCCCAAATTGTCCATGCCGCTTTTTTTTAAACCCCTAAGATTGTCCCAATTGCTTGTGTTTGACCTACATCTCTCTATAGCCATCGTATCCATGTAACTATCCAAATGCTTTTTAAAAGACAATTTTTTAAAAGCTTTTTAAAAAACAAAATTGTACCTGTCTCCATTTCTATCTCTGGCAGCTTGTTCCAGATACTCACCATCCTCTAAGTGAAAAGAAATTGCCCCTCTAGATCCTTTTGTATCTCTCCCCTCTCACCTTAAATCTCTGTTCTTTAGTTTTAGACTTCCCTAACTTTGGGAAAAGATATTGACTATTTAGCTGATATATGCCCCTCATTATTTTAGAGACATTTATAAGATCACCCCTCAGTCTCTTACATTCCAGGAGAGAAAGTATCAGTCTCTTCAGCCTCTCCTTATAACTCAAACCATCAAGTGCCATTAGCATTCTAGTAAATCTCTTCTATACTCTTTCTAGTTTAATAATATCCTTCCTTTAATAGGATGACCAGAACTGAACACAGTATTCCAAGTGTGGCCTTGCCAATGTCTTATACAACTTCAACAAGATATCCCAACTCCTGTATTCACTGTTTAGACCAATGAACCTAAGCATGCTGAATGCCTTCGTCATCACTCTGTCTACCTGTGACTCCAGCTATGAACCTGTACTGCTAAATCTCTTTGTTCTTCTCATCAGGAACAAAGAGGCTGATAACAATCCATTTAAATATGTGGAAGTGTTATATTTAGTGGTTAGCACAGCACCAGTGGCTTGGGTTTGGTTCTGACCTCGGGTTACTGTCTGTGTTGAGCTTGCAGGTTCTCCCCATGTCTGGGGGGTTTTCCTCCGGGTGCACTGGTTTCCTCCCACAGTCCAAAGATATGCCAGTTAGGTTGATTGGCCATGCTAAATTGCCCCTTGATGTCATGGAATTAGGCTAAATACGTAGAGTTACAGGGATAGGGGTGGGGTGGGGTGAGATGCTGTGTTAGAGATTCAGTACAGACTCGATGGGCCGAATGGCCTCCTTCTGCAATGTAGGGATTCTTCTCTGATTAGTACGAACCAAATGTGTTAGATTTCAAGAAAGTTCCAGATGATGTGAGTGACTGGTTTGGTCCATTGGATTTGTATAAATAGATGTGAGTTTGATGGGATTTGGGTTCCCTCAGATTCTGAGGGATAGGAGCGGTTTTGAATGATACATTTTGAGACTAATTAAGAAGCATTTTTGTCCATTTTGTTCACTTTCTGCATCACAACCATGGCTGCACTTCAATAGCACCTCATGATGGCAAAGCACCTTAGAGTGTCCAGCATCCGTCCTTCATTGGAAGTCTATGCGATAGAAATGAGCAACGAAGGATTTGATCCATTGGAATTTTATATAATGAAATTTAATTGATCACTGTATAAAATAGGAATGGCCAGGAGATTCTAAAGAATGGAAGGGATTCATTGGGAATCTATATAATAGAAATATTGGACAATGAAGTGAATACAAAGGGATTTGATCCATTGTATTTGATTGGAATGGCTGTGGAATAGTTGAGCTATTGGAATTTGAGGTGTTTGTTGGAATATACAGGTACTTGCTGCAGTGAGATATCAGGATTGATCTCTGTGTTCTCTCCTGTGCCTCAAAAGTGTTGACTCCATTACAGTGCTCCAAGTTCAGAATATGCCACAACTTTTATTGAATAAACAACTCTGTTTCTCTCAACAGTTTAAAAGGATGCTGAACCGAGAGTTGACCCAGCTGTCTGAAATGAGCCGTTCAGGAAACCAGGTCTCTGAGTTTATATCCACAATGTTTTTAGGTGAGTGAAGTGTATTTGTGTAAAGCCTATCCCCTGTTGTTAGTTATCAGCTGTGACTCAGTGACAAATATTTCCTCACCTCTGAGTCAGGAGATCATGAATTCACATCCCCACTCTTAATACTTAGGCCCATTATCTGGAATTAACAATCTACTGATGAAACCATTGTCAAATGTTAGAAAGCCCTATCTGTTTCACTAATATCCTTTAGGAAAGGATATCTGCTGTCCTCACCTGGCCTGACCTACGTGAGACTTCAGAGTCACAACAATGTGGTTGACTTTCAGTTGCCCTCTGAGCATCTGGGGATGGGCAAGAAATGCTGGCCAACAAGAGACGCCCATGTCCCGCAAATGAATTAAAAAAAAGAAATCCAGGCTGACGCTCACAGTGCAGTACTGAGGGAATGCTGCACTGTTAGTGGCTCTGTTTTGCTGATGAAATGTATAAACAAAGCCCCCATCTGCTCTCTCACATGGATGCCAATGATCCCATGGCTCTTATTGCAAAGGAGAACACGGTCATTCTCCCTGGTGTTGTGTCTAAAATTGATCTCTCAGCCAGCAGCTGAATCATTTATGGGAATTTTCTGTGCATAAACTGATTGCTTCTGCACATCTTCTGCTGGAGACCTCATCCATGCCTTTGTTAGCTTTAGACTTGACTATTCTAATACTCTCCTCGCCATCATTTCACACCCTCTGTAAACTCCATAACTCTGCTATCTCTTACTGAGTCCCATTTCCCCTCTTGGCCCTGTGTTCCCATGCTGGCTCCCGATCACAAAACATGGTTTCCTTCAGGTGCGCTGGTTTCCTCCCACAGTCCAAAAATGTGTTAGGTGGATTTGCCATGCTAAATTGCCCCTTAGTGTCAAGGGTCTAGCTTGGGTAAATGCATGAGGTAATGGGAATAGGGACTGGGTGGGATTGTCATTGATGCAACCACGATGGGGCCTAGTGGCCTCCTTCTACTCTGTAGGGTTTTATGATAACTCTATGATAACCTTGATTTTCAAATTCTCATGCTTATTTTTATGTCCCCCTGTATCCTCTTCCTTCTCTATCTCTGTAACCTCCTCTAAGACAACAACCTTCTGAGATATTTGCCCTCTTCAATTCTGGTCCCTTTGGCATGTTGATATTAATCATCCTATCAGCCTTCAGCTGTCGGGGTTGGAAGCTCTAGAATTCCCTCTCTCAACCTCTCCCACCCTCTGGCTATCTCCTTTCCGACACTTTGTAAAACTAATTCTTTCTTTAACTAAGCTTTTGGTTGCCTGTGCGAAAGTCTCCAATTTGGGTTCAATTCAGTTTTCGCATGCTGCTGTGAACTTCCCTGGGACGTGTTAAAAGTGAGCTAGCAGGAGCAAAATGTCGCTGCAGACAAGTGAGGTGGTGGATAAAGTTATATCAGGTTTCCAGTACCGCTGAGGAGAGTTAGGCAAACTATACTGATACTGGAAAGAAAGGAGAATTGATCAAAGGTTGAGATTCTAGGGAAGTGTAGATAAACTTGAATAGATTGTTTGTTTGGTTTAACCACAATCTAAATAACTAGAGGCTGTCACTCTAACCAGCAAGCCAGTCCCATCCCCACTGAGGTTAAATTCTGGATGATTTTCCACTCGTCCAAAACGAGAGGCTATAAATCATATCGTAAAATCATAGATTCCTACAGTGCAAAGTAGGTCATTCGGCCCTTCAAGACTGCACTAACCACAATCTCATCCAAGCCATATCCCTGTACCCCCATGCATTTACCCTAGCTAGTAGCCCCAAGAGGCAATTTAGCATGGCCAATCAACCTAACCTGCAAATCTTTGGACTGTGGGAGGAAACCGGAGCACCCAGAGGAAACCCACGCAGACATGGGGAGAATATGCAAACTCCACACAGACAGTGACCCAAGCCGGGAATCAAACCAGAGTCCCTGGCGCTGTGAGGCAGCAGTGCTGACCACTGTGCCATTGTGCCCCACTTCTTCCCCACCCCCACATACCCCCAGATAAATAAAACAGTCACGAATAAATCCAACTGGGAATTATTCAGGAGACCCACTTTCACCCAAGAGTGGGGAGAATGTGGAACTATTCTTGCCGGGAGTCGTGAGTAGAGGAAGCCAAATGAAAGGGAGAAAGAAATAAAGGATTTAGCACCCAACAGGGTGAGCCAAAGTAAGGTAGAAGGAGATTCAATTGAGCATAAATATCAGTGAGACCAAATGGACAGTGTAAATTCTGTGCAACCCAAATGTTGTGTCAGCAACAACCATTTGCTATTTGATTTCATTTTCTGCCCTATTCTGTTTAATCTGCTGATGTCCTACACAAAGATCCCTCACTCAGATTCAGCAATTAAAACAAAACACTTTGTAATTTAAGCATTTTAATTGGGGTATGCTAACACAGTATGGCCTGTGTTCAGTGTACACTTGATCAAGTTCTCCACTCAAGAGCTGCTTAGAGCCAATTGGCCATGCAGCATGAAGGATGCAAATGCAGGATGAATTCCCTTCCTGTTGATGTCTGAAGGAAAGATTGGAGCCAACACCCAACGAGAATTAAACTTCCAGTTTCTTAGCTTTTCCCAAAAAAATTGTGGTTTGATAAAGATTATTTTGGCTAGGACACTGGAGAAAATCCTCCTCCTTCTTTGAATAATGCAAGCACGTAATCTGAATTTATGAAGCACCTTGAAAAATCTTCCAAGGTGCTTCAGAACAGTGATTATCCAACAAAGTTTAACAAAGTTTAATAAAGCACGTAATGAAACATTCAGGCAGGCCAAAGGTCAGAGTTGAAGGAGCAGTTTGAATGCGTGTTACAGACATCGAGGGATTTAGGGCATGTGGCATGCAGGTGTAACAGATGCTGCCATGCCAGGCCACAGAATCTTCTGCCTCGACTTCCTGTACCTCACCGATCTGGTCACGCTGCCTCATGGTACTGGACGGTGGACGTAGCCTGACTGCTGAACTCTGGAGGATGTCTCCAATGGCCCTGATTTTCCCCACCCTGAGCACTGCCCCCAAGCCTACAATCCTGCAGCTCCACCTGGTAAAATATTGCACGTGGCAATTTCACCTCAGCTCACCTGACCTTATGCCATGGTATTTGGGAGATTACTTGTTTGCAGTTATTTTAATTTGTGTTCTTAACATCTCTTCTGTCCCAAGACAAACCGCATGAAGTGGAAATCTCGCGACCAAGCCCAAAAGACAAACTGGACGCCATGACGCACATCACCGGACTGAAACACAGCCTGAGCATTGCCTCCTTCAGGGACGTTCCACGTTTCGGGATCAAAACTGATCATGAATTTGAGTTAGAACGGGTAAGCTCTACACTTCTTCACTCATCATCCTTCTCCCTCTGTCAGTGAAAATGAAGTGGACAGTGAAGTTGTTTTTTTTTAAAGTTTATTTATTAGTGTCACAGGTCAGCTTACATTAACATTGCAATTTTGCTTTAATTTATTATTGTCACATGTATTAACATGCAGTAAAAAGTATTGTTTCTCGCGCGCTGTGTAGACAAAGCATAGAGAAGGGAAAGAGAGAGTGTACTGTTACAGTCACAGCTAGGGTGTAGAGAAAGATCAAATTAATGCAACGTAAGTCCATTCAAAAGTCTGACAGCAGCAGGGAAGAAGCTGTTCTTGAGTCAGTTGGCCCCTGACCTCAAACTTTTGTATTTTTTTCCTGCTGGAACAAGGTGATTCCATGGGCTTTAGGATTATCAAATCTGTAAGAAGGTGAATTAAAGCATTGTTAGAGAGTTTAAAATGATTAGAATGAAGTTTTAGAAGCATCAAACGAGACTAAAAAATGGAATTAGAAGGTATGCTGGGCACAGTTTGGAAGAAGTTACTTTGCAATCCCCTCTTTGCCACACTCTGGTGCCTGTTTAAGTACACCAAAGGAGAATTTAGCATGGCCAATGCACGTGACCACCACATCTTTCAGACTGCGAGAGGAAACTGGAGGAAACCCATTCTGACAGGCAGAACTTGCAGATTTCACACACACAGCAACCCAAACCAGTAATCGAACCCAGGTTCCTGGCACTGTGAGGCAGCAGTGCTAACAACTGTGCCATCATCCATTATGGTGGGATTGAAACCTGGGTCCCCAGAGCATTATCCTGGGTTTTAGGCTTATCCACCCAGTGATAATACCACAACACCACAGCTTCTCTCTGCTTAGATATTGGAGGTAACTCTGCTCAGATAGAGAATAAAGCTGTCTCTCCAGAATCTACGCTGCCCTCACAGCAGTTTTATAGGATGTTTATTAGTTTGTATTATTAGTTGTATTTTTATCTGTATGATGCATCAAGGATGTGGACATGTACAAAAAAAAAACTCACTGGAATTCTTGTAAGAAATGGTAGGAGTCTGATTTAGAATTTATTCCGTTTTATCCAAAACACGTATAGAGCCATAGGGTGGGATTTTCCAGCCACACTTGCTCTGAGACTGGAAATCCCATCCAAGGTCAATGGACTTTTGCATGATCTGTCCCTGCCCATTACGATTCCTAAGGCAGGCAGAACGGGAAGATTGCATTCCTAATGTCTGATTCTTTCAGAAACCAAGGATGAGGATACTTGCCCAAAGTATGCTGATCTCAGAAGCACCTCATGAACTCCTCTGATATTTCTTAATTACCAGCCTATTTATCCAACATCCAGTGCTGGAAAGACAGAAATTTCCCCCAGCCCTTCGACACAAGTCTGAAGGACATACTGGTTACGTGGATTGGCCATGCTAAATTCTTCCTCAGAGTACTCAAACAGTCGAGTATGGCGACTGAGGGATTTTCACAGTAACTTCATTGCAATGTTAATGTAAGTCTACATGTGACATTAATAAATAATACTTTAAATTTTAAATTTTTAACTGCCTAGAACTATAAAGCTCTAGAATTCCCTCCCTAAACCTTCCCACCTCCCTCCACCTTTTAGCTATCTCTTATCACTTAACTCTTTCACTTAACTTTTGATCATCTGCCCAAATATTGCCTTGGTTTATAAAGCTCCCATGTATCACTCTGGGATGTTTAATAACCTGGATTATCCAATCATCAGAATTCCACTGCAACCATAACTTCCCAACTGGATGTTGCTGCACTTTTCTTGTCAGTCCCTCTGGGTCCAACTTTGACACAAAGACGTAGCATCTCACCTCTTGGAGAAATCTATCCGGCCTCATGAGAATTACTGAAGACAGGTGCCATCCCTTTTTATGGCAGTAGTTGCCTTATTGTGAATTTAAATATCTAGTTTGAATATTCATGATTGGGTTGAGTGGGTGAGTGAATGGGAGGTCAGATCATAAAGAAACTGACCAACTTGTTACAATCTGCAAAGTTTACTTCAGACTGTTCCAATGACTAAAAAGCATTTAAGTTCCAGTTAACTTTAACACAGAAACTTTAAAATAGAATCCCTACAGTGCAGAAGGAGGCCATTTGGCCCATTTGAGTCTGCACTGACCACAATCCCACCCAGGCTCTATCCTTATAATCCCATGCATTTACTCCTGACTTCAGGGTCAATTTATCACAGCCAGTCCATCTAACCTACACGTCTTTGGACTGTAGGAGGAAACTGAAGCACCCAGAGGAAACTCATGTAGACTGAAGTGAACGTGCAAATTCTACACAGACAATGACCCAAGCTGGAAATCGAACCCAGATCCCTGTCGCTGTGAGGCAACAGTACTAACCACTGTGCTACCCTACTGCTCCAGTTGCATCAACAGTTGCATCTTGAACATAGTGGGTCAAATATTTCAGTTTGTGGATTATCAGAAACTGCCCCCCCCCCCCCTCACCATTCCCGTCGTGTTTCATTGAGGTCAGAGATTGGCCAGGTCAAGAGGTTAGTCAGGTAGTTGGGGGAGGATTGGAGTGGTCAGGCTGGGGATGTTGTTAGAATGTCAGGAGATTTGTAGAGTTGGGGGGGATAGCTTGGCCATGGGGAAGATGGGGATGTTGAGCTGGTCGAGGAGGTTATGTGCTGATTGGGTAAGGTGGTAAATTGGGAAGGTGGGGATTAGGCGGAAGTGATTGGGGATCAGTTGCGTAGCGACACAGGAGTTTAACCACATTTTAATCCACCTCACATTTCCTGGGTAACTTTTCCCAGAATTATACATGGGAACAGTCTGAAGTAACCGACTCTAATTTAGACTCGGAGACACTCATGGAGGATAGAGGGAAATTTCCACCTGGAAGTTCCCGAGCAATTCCCACACAGGGTCTCACATCAGAATTTCCACAGGGTCCAAGTACACATCTCAAATGTATGTCCAGTCTCTGATGATCCAGAAACCAGAAGCTCTGACTGGTTATGTTAAAGGTACTATATGAATGCAATTGTTGACATTGGTGTAGTTAACTGGTTTTTAATTACTGTTTAGTCAGTGAACACTGGAGATTGGGAAGTGCTGGTCACTTTCCCTCTACAGCAACTGGCATAAATGGTCTGTTCTGTCAGAATTATCTGTAACTAAATATACTGAGTGAACATTGTATATCCTACTGTACTATTTCAGTACGTTATTAATAAATAACGACATGGTGGCACAGTGGTTAGCACCATTGCCTCACAGCACCAGAGACCCACGTTCGATTCCCAGCTTTGGGTGACTGTGCAGATTCTGCACATTCTCCCTGTGTCTACATTGGTTTCCTCTGGGTACTCCGGTTTCCTCCCACTGTCCAAAGATGTGTGGATTAGGTGGATTGGCCCTTAGTGTCAGGGGGATTAGCAGGGTAAATACATGAGGTTACAGGAAGAGGTCCTAAGTGGGATTGGTATTGGTGCAGGCTCAATGGGCTGAATGACCACCTTCTACACTGTAGGGATTCTATGCTCTTGCCTTCTCCTTGTGCTCACCTTGATTTTGCCATTCTGTTAAGTCCAGAAGAATTATATTGTGTTTGGAGTGGACCTGAGTTCTTTCAAAGCTGCAAGCCAAATAATTTAAAGTGAACACTGAGTTCACGGGAGAGACTGAGATTCTGGCTGAAATTATTTGTGTTACAGATGTTTTCCCTCTTTCTCTGTATTTGTTTCTGAAGGTGACAGTGAAGATTGAGGCTGACAGGCAAAAAGTACCAGAGACATAGAGACACAAACAAGGAATTTGCAGCAGATTTATACGGCGAGATAAATATAGTGTTTTCCATGTAACAACAATGATTCATTTATTAACCAATTGCTTTTCCAGGAATTGAGAAACATCAACAGTTGGGGTTTGGATGTCTTTAAATTGGGAGAGTTTTCCAGCCACCGGCCACTAACTGTTGCTATGTACACCATCTTTAAGGTACAAAAAAAACATGTTTGAATATATTTTGTTGGTGTTTTTAAGATTGAAGTTATTTTGTAGTTTGCTTGGTAAACTTCCATGGCTGGTGATTCATGTGAATCCACAGTGTGGATCTCAGAGTCAGTGGGACCTCGCTGCACCTACCCTGTTCTTCTGTTAGTGAAGCTTATTTATTAGTCACAAATAAGACTTACATTAACACTGCAATGAAGTTACTATGAAATTCCCCTAGTCGCCACACTCCAACGCCTGTTCGAGCCATTGCACCTAACCAGCACACCCTTCAGACTGTGGGAGGAAACTGGGGAACACGGAGGAAACCCACACAGACATGGGGAGAACGTGCAAACTTCACACAGACAGTGACCCAAACCGGGTCTCTTGCAATGTGAAGCAGCAGTGCTAACCGCTGCGCCATTGTGCTGCCCGAGTGCAGAATGTCAAGGCAGTGCTGGAAATTTTCCCATTTCTAAAAACCTTCCTTCACTTGTATCCTAGTGGCCTTGTTATAAAGGCTAGCATTCCATTAACCCAGTTTTTTTTATTATTTATTCTACCTGACCATAATACACACTCCCTGTGTACAGGGATCCCTAAATTTCCTGGACCTCTGCTCTGGACTTTATAACATTTAAATAACACGGGGGTTTATCCAAATGTTGGTCCAAAATTGATTTCATTGAAATCAATCTGCCAAATTATACCCACTCACTTAGTCCATCAACATGTCTTTGTCACATTGAGCTCCCATCTACACTTCTTACTGTTCCACAAATCTTTCTGTCATTGACAGACTTAGCACCTTGAAGAGTCGTATATCTATCTAATAAATGGCAAGGATCTCCCTGAAAATACTTGCTTTCGGACCTTATGCACCTTATTGCCCTTTGCAACTTGAGTACACTCCCTGTAAATAGGCAGCTCCCAACCCGTGACATTTCTGGTATCTTTAACCCATTCTTCTCATTACCCAATAGATTCTCAATTGTCTTCAAGTTGTTTTGAGCTAGAATAGGACAAAAAGGTTATTGCTCTGCTATTTTAAGTATTTTCCTTCCCAGTGTGGGCCTGTGCCCAAAGGAAACTGGATTCAGATCGTTATAAAAAACATTCCACAACCATACAATCTCAAAAGCTAATTTTTAAAATGGCATCTTGATCTTTTGGCTAAGATGCATATGATACCAATTCTTGAAGGAGGTGCAATGTCTACTCCAATCAGCTTGGCTCATGTAGATCAAGCTCAAGACAGGAAGTGGCTAGCCTGTCATGTCAGCTTGGATCGGGAATGTCTCACTTGTTGAGACTTTGAATGGGACGTGTTTTTAGGGGGAGAGCACAATGGCACAGTGAGGTTAGCACTGCTGCATCACAGTACTAGGGACCCAGGTTCAACTCCAGCCTCATCTGTGTGGAATTTGTATGTTCTCCTCGTGTCTGCATGGGTTTCCTCCAAGTGCTGCAGTTTCCTCCCACAGTCCAAAGATGTGCTGATTAGGTAGATTGGCCATGCTAAATTGACCCTAGCGTCAGGGGATTAGCACGGTAATTATGTGAAGGTCACAGGGATAGAACCTGGATGGGACTGTGATCAGTGCAGATTCGATGGGTCAAATGGCCTTTTTCTGCACTGCAGGAATTCTACGAATTCTGTAAAACAAGACCTACAATTTAGTTGCGGTCCCAAACGAGGTCCCGAAATTTGGTGCAATTTGGTTAAGGACCAGTAATATTTCTTTATTGTTAAAGTAAATGAAATTTGAAATCCTAGTTCGTTACTAAGAGAATAAAGTCACAAGATCCCATGGTTTAAACAAACAGAAGAGCTTTTACTTGTCACGAGTCAATAAAGCTAAGTCAATACTGCCTACAACATCAAATACAGAATTAATATGAGATAAACAAGAATTAACTGAGGTTGAATATCCCACAAACTGCACACCAAATATCAAAAACAACCAGGACGGATCCCACAATGTTCTCAGCAATCCATCCAGACCTTCCTAATCTCTGCGGTTCATGAAATCTGCCTTTTGAGGATCTAGCCTCTCATTTTGCTCAAAAGCAACTCACAGTGACGGCTCATTTTGCAGTTTCTCAATCTTTTGTAAAGACAATATCCCATTGGATTGGAAGGGCTGTATTCCACCACAATTCCAGCTCTCTAGCCAATGCCTGCTGTTATAGCTCCTGCTTTGCCCTAACTGACAGCTTCATGAAGCTATCAGTGAATCGCTGCCACGATGACAGGATTCTTGCTGCTCTATTCAGAACAACCACTACCCCTGAGCCTCAACTCTCTGTGGTGCATGGAGCTCCCAAGATTTCTCCAGCTCCTGCCCTCTCAGGAACATGGCAGCACTTCACTTGCATGGAGCCAACTTTCCTCTTTATCTGCTTCAGATTAACTGACACGTGACCTTTCTAAATTCTCCCAACAGGAGAGCAAAGGTACCCAAACGGGTAGATTTAAACCTTAAACATTACAATCTCCAGTCAACTGAAAGCCACCACCTAAGCTCTCACACAGAAGAATCCAAAAACCATGGATTTAATCTCAACACATAACCACAGAGCCCTGGACTGATCTTCCACTGAGGTATCAGTGGTGAAGGAGGGCTATCCTGGTCCCCACTAAGCCTTCTCACTCCAGCTCAGTCCTCCTGCAATCTTTGGAATTCATTACGAATTTTCTAGCCAAATTTTGAAGTAAATCATGTCAGATTTTCAAAATTGATTAACTGTATGCTGTTGGAGAAACCCAATTATTCATTCAATGTCCGATCTTTGATTTCACCCTTGAAGGATCGAAATCTCCTGAAGGTCTTTAGGATTCCGGTCACAACTTTCATCACCTACATGCTAACGCTGGAAGACCACTACCGTGCTGATGTGAGCTACCACAACAATTACCATGCCGCAGACGTGATGCAGTCCACGCATGTTTTGCTGCGGTCACCAGCATTAGAGGTGAGTGTCTGCAGGTGTAGAATGTGGGTTCCACATTACAACCACACGGGCATGATTTTGTTTCATTTTTAGCATTCTTCAGGTTATGAGTATTGCTGTCAAGTCTAATATTTATTACCCAATCCTTACTGCCCTTCAGCAGATGATGGCGAACCATCTAAAAAAAAGTCTTTTAAAAAAATTATTTATTAGTTATATGTAGGCTTACATTAACACTGCAATGAAGTTATTGTGAAAATTCCCTAGTCACTACACTCTGGTGCCTGTTCAGATACATTGAGCGAGTATTTAGCACGGCCAATGTACCTAACTGGCAAGTCTTTCAGACGGTGAGAGGAAACCAGAGCACCCGGAGGAAACCCATGCAGTCATGGGCAGAATGTGCAGGCTCCACACAGACAGTCACCCAAGCCGAGAATCGAACCTAGGTTCCTATGCTGTGAGGCAGCAATGCTAACCACTGTGCCACCATGTCACCCCTGCCATCCATGTGGTGACGATATTTCCAACATGTGACTTTGAGAGTTTGAAGACTTTGAATCCCATAATGGAATATTACACTTCCTCCAAACTCAGGAGAAAACAGGTGAAAATTCACTTGAGGTATTTTGATGTAAACTTGAATGAAATTACAGCCCACAACAACCAAAACTGAAATAAAGTAATGGGCTATAGCAGTTACATGAAACCACATTTGGATCTTAACAACAACTTGCATCCATATAGTGCCTTAAACAAAGGAAATCTCTCAAGACACTTCACAAAGTGTAATCAAAAATCTTTATACCCAGTGGCATAAGGCATTCAGGCAGATAACCAAGCTTGGCCAAAAGCCACTCCATAGAAGTTTAGAAAATTGAGAATCGGATAGAATGAATAGTCGGAGTATTTTTCCCAGGATAGAAATGTCACTTACTAGGGGACATAGATTTATGGTAAAAGGGGGAAAGTTTAAAGGAGATGTGAGAGGCAAGTTTTTTAACACAAAGGGTGGTAAGTACTGGAATGGACTGCCAGAGGAGGTGGTAGAAGCAGATAAAATAGCAATGTTTAAGAAGCATCTTGACAGATACACATAGTATCTGTACTAATTCGAGTGAAGGCAAGCGTTCAGGTGAGGGCAGCTGAGCAGTGACACTAATTGACTGTTGCTGGTAAAATTTGCATAGGTGCAGTGTCTCTGATCAGAAGTGGTTGTATAAAGAGACAGATGAACCTCAAATATTACTTCAGGTTTTCCCTTCCCTTGTATAAGGGCAGTATGGCAGCTAGGGCATTGGTATGCTCCTCCTGCCAGATGTGGGAAATTAGGGCGAATCTAGTCTCCCTGACAACTTTGTCTGCAGCAAGTGTGTCCAGTTGCAGCTCCTCACAGACCGCATTGTTCGGTTGGAGCAGCAGATGGATGCACTGCAGAGCATACAGAGAGTGCAACAGATGTTAGTTACAGGGAGGTTATCACATCACAGGTTCAGTCAGATAGATGGTAACTGTCAGGTAGTGCAGGAGTCTCCTCTGGCTATTCCCCTTTCCCCTTTGGATACTGTTCAGGGGGGATAACCTATCAGGGGAAGACAGATCTCTGGCACCACACTGGTTCTGCTGTGGAACAGAGTCAGGCAAAGAGCAAGCAAGTTGTGGTAATATGGGACTTACTAGGTAGAGACACAGCAGGTATTTCTGTGACAGCGATTGAGACTCCAGGATGGTGCGTTGCATCCCTCTCGCTAGGGTCAAGGATGTCTCTGAGCAGTTGCAGGACATTCTTAAGGGGGAGGGTGAGCAGCCAGAGGTTGTTGTACATATTGGTACCAATGACATAGGTAGGAAAAGTGATGAGGTCCTGAAATATGAATATAGAGAGTTGGGCAGAAAGCTAAAATGCAAGACTTCAAAAGTGGTAATTTCTGGACTACTACCAGTGCCACGTGCTAGAGAGAGTAAGAATAGGAAGATTAGGCAGATGAATGCGCGGTTTGAGAGCTGGTGCAGGAGGCGAGGATTTAGATTTTTGGATCATTGGGATCTCTTCTGAAGAAGGGGTGACCTATTCAAAAGGGTCGGGTTACACCTGAACTGGAGAATATCCAGGTAGTGAGATTTGCAAGAACCACTCAGGAGGATTTAAGCTAGTTTGACACGGGGCTGGGACCCAAAGCAGTTGGGAGATAGAAGAGAAGGTTGAGGCCACACCAGGAGTTAAAAAGAGCACATTAAATAATAAACGCAGCGTCAGTAATTCTAGTATCAGACAGATCAGGCAAAAGCAAGACATGTCCTCAGTTCATATGCCTTGCTCATGCATTGAAATAAATGCAGTTTAATTTGGCCTTCCCTTGCTCTCTATATTGTTTTTGCCTGATCTGTCTGGTACGAGGATTACTGACACTGTCTTTACTATTTAATGTGCTCTCTTTAACTTCTGGGGTATCTTCATTTTTGGGTAGGTGACTGAAGTGTTAGTTAGTTTTCAGATAGCTATGGAGAGTGATAGGTCTGGCCCAAAATTTAAAATTCTAAATGGGGGAAGGCCAATTTTGATGTTATAAAGTAAGGAACTTTCAACAGTTAAGTTGCGGGGGGCCGGGGGGGTGGCGGGTCTGTGGGAAGGCAAAGGGACATCTGGTAAGTGGGAAGCTTTCAAAAGTGTGTTAACCAGGATTCAGGATAAGCACATTCTTCTTAGAGTGAAAGTAAAGACTGATACAAGTAGGGAACCCTGGATGATTCAGGACATTGAGGCCCTAATGAAGAAGAAGAAGGAGGCATATGATATGCATAGATAGCTAGGATCAAGTGGATGCCTTGAAGAGTGTAGAGAATGCAAGAATAGAGTTAAGAGAGAAATCAAGGGAGCAAAAAGGGGAGACGAAATTGTTTTGGCAGGTAAGGCAAAGGAGAATCCAAAGAGCTTCTACAAATAAATAAAGAGCAAAAGAGTAAGTAGGGAGAGAGTAGGATCTCTTAAGGATCAAAAAGGCCATCTATGTGTGGATCCACAAGAGATGGGTGGGATCCTAAATGAATATTTCTGATCAGTATTCACTGTTGAGAAAAGCATGGAATGGGGAAATAAATAGTGATGTCTTGAGCAGTGTACCTAGAACAAAGAAGGAAGTGCTGGCAAGCCAATCAATTCCAGAACTTGTTGTCTGGGTGGCTAGAGATGTAGTCACCAATAATGGAGCAATGAAGATCAAGAAATTAGAGGATTGTAGAGAGGTTGGAGGGTTTCAGGGATTGAAGGGAGTTACAGAGGCAGGTAGAGACGAGACCCGTGAAGGAATTTGCAAATAAGACTATTGGTTCAGGACTGGAGGATACAATGTTGGTAACAAGCGCAGGGGTAATGGATGAATGGGGCTTGCTATAAGTTGAGCTCTGGGGCGCAGAACGAAGACATGTTTTGGACTTCGAGTTTTGGAAGATTGTGAAGGGTTGGGGAAGGCAGAGTCCAATGATTCATACAGATCAGGAAGAACCAAGTTTGGATAATGACCTACATTTAGTCAATCATATTCATCACTGGTTGGAGTGTGGAATTCTGCACTGTTCCTGTGCAAGTTATATTGCAGCTGTGTAAGGTGCTGGTGAGTCCACACCTGGAGTACTGTGTGCAGTTTTGGTTTCCTTACTTGAGAAGGAATATATTGTTACTGGAGGGAGCGCACAGGAGATTTACTAGGTTGATTCCGGAGTTGAGAAGGGATGGCTTATAAGGAGGGACTGAGTAGACTGGGACTATATTCATTGGAATTCAGAAGAGTGAAGGGAGATCTTATAAAAACATATAAGCTAATGAAGGGAATAGAAAAGACAGAAGCAGGGAAGTTGTTTCCATTGGCAGGTGAAAGGAGAACTAGGAGGCATGGTTTCAAAATAAGGGGGAGCAGATTTAGGACTGAGTTGAGGAGGAACTTCTTCACTCAAAGGGTTGTGAATCTGTGGAATTCTCTGCCCAATGAAGCAGCTGAGGCTATCTCATTGAATGTTTTTAAGGCAAAGGTAGATTTTTGAACAGTAAAAGAATTCAGGGTTATGGTGAGTGGGCAGGTAAGTGGAGCTGAGTCCACAAAAAGATCAGCCATGATCTTATTGAATGGTGGAGCAGGCTCGAGGGGCCAGATGGCCTACTCACACTCCTAGTTCTTATGTTCTAATCAGTCGGGATAGGATGGAACTCAGCCATAATGCCTCCTATATATTCGCATGCTTTCTTCCAACTAAGATGACCCTCAGCTACCTTCTAAAAGTACTTCATTAGCTGTAAAATACTTTTGGGCATTCAGAGGATGTGAAGGGTTGTGTTGCTTTGGAACACTCTGCCTCAGAATGCGGTGGAGGCAGGGTCACTGAATATCCTGTCGGCGGTAGATAGATTCTTGTTAGGCAAAGGAATCGAATATTATCGGAGTGGATGGGAATGTGGAATTCTACACCGATTAGCCCTGAACTTCTTGAAAGACAGAGCATGCTTGAGTGGCCAAATGGCCTCCTCCTGCCTGTATTTTGTACGTTCGTATATAAATGCAAGTCTTTCTTTCTCCTCCTGGACCTGTTCAAATTCCCATTGTTGCTTCATTGGTAGCCGTGCCTTCAGCTACCTGGGCCCAAAGCATTCAAATTCCTTCCCTCTCTCCTTAAGACACTTCATAAAACCCATCTGTTTGGCCAAGCTTGTGGTCACCTGTTCCAGTGGTCCACTGTTAAGTTATTGCCATGCCGTGAGGTTCCTTGAGATGTTTAATTATAAAGGCATTACATAAATACAAGTTGTTGTAATATCGCTCAATCTCTGCTGCTGGCTCTTGATTTTGGATTCTCAAATTTGAAAGCAGAGTGAGATCTGTACAGCAGGATTCATCCACAGGGTTTGAGGAGGTTTAGTGAGGGTGTTGTAGAATGTTGGAATAATACTTTCATGTGGGATGTCACACAAGTCAATATCCAACAACATCAAGCACTAGAAGTGAGTATTTGGATCTGTCCTTGGATTGTTTGAAAATCTGTGCTCTTTCCTGGCAAAGAACCAACTGTCAGATGGTGACTTCTCCCCGACTCTATCTTTCAGGCAGTCTTCACAGACCTTGAGGTATTGGCTGCAATTTTTGCCGCGGCAATCCATGATGTTGACCATCCAGGAGTCTCAAACCAGTTCCTCATTAATACCAGTGAGTACTGTTCCTAGATGACTAATAACACAAGGGGTACAATCCTGGGTATAAACTACACCAAACACTTAAATGAAATTCCAGTCTGTAACTCACTCCCGGGTATCTGTTATTCTATATATAAACCATCCCCAAACCCCTCAATTAGATTCCAGTCTGTAACTCACTACCAGATATCTGTTATTCTACATGTAAACTACTCGAACCTTCAATTAGTTTCCAGTTTGTAACAAAATCCCTGGTATCTGTTATTCTATATAAGAGCCACGCTGAACCCCTTAATTTGATTCCAGTCTATAACTCATTCCCAGGCATCTATTATTTTTTATATGAACTATCTCAAATCCCTTGATTAGATTCCAATCTGTAACTCGCTCCCATGTGTCCACGCTATATATAAACCGGGAGAACAAGACTGAGATAGACATTTTTATTCAATAAGGGAATCGAGGGTTATGCGGATAAACCGAGAAAGTGGAGTTGAGGATTATCAGATCCATCCAGTCATGATCTCATTTAAGCAGACTTGATGGGCCGAATGGTCTGCCTCTGCTCCTGTATCCTTTGGTCTTACAGTCAGTCTGTAACTCATTAACTGTTATTCCTTCATTTTTAGAAAATAACTTATTTATCCTCTCTGGAAAAGTAGTATATTTTACACAGTGAAGGGTTCTTTCATACTTATAAAGACCGCACAAGAGTTGCACATCAGAAGCAATGCACGTCCATTGCTCATTCAACATTGCTGACCCATTCACCAATGTCCCTCTTCAGGACGCCATGGATATCACAGTGATTTAAGTCTCATCCTCACTAGGTGAATCAGTATTTATTGAACTTACGAACTCAGTGACTCGTGTAGTTGAGTTCAGTTTTAGCAATGCCATATTTGTCCAAATAGATGGCGTTGTCATGGGAGCTCCTCTGGGCTCAGCTCTCTCAAGCATCTTTGTGAATGACCCCTAACCTCATAACCCCACCATGTGCTTTTGATATGTGGATGATACGTTTGCTATATTTAAATCCACAGCTGCATGTATTAATTTCCTTACATGTCTCGATGGACTCCATCCTGAACTCAAATTCACCTTTGGAATGGAGAAGTTAAACTGCCTTTCCTTGACATGCTAGTTGAGGAATTTGCCAGGGGATTCTCTGATGCTGTCTGCCACAGACCAATCTTCACTGGTCAATATACGTGTTGAGTTGCTTACAGTTTAGCCTTATCAGCAACCTGATGAACAGGGCCTGGGCCATTTCCTCACTATGTAAGTTTGATGCTGTAAGAGGGTTCATCAGAAACACACTGCGGAATAGTGGCTGCTCTGATCAGCTCAATATGTGGCGTGTATCATGGAAACCAATGAACAGGCTCAGGCTGTCACTTTTAGCCTTGACAAATACCCAATGTACTTCTGATTGTCCTGGGAAGGCAAGGTGTTGAAAACAGCGCAGGTGAAGCTAACCGCTTCATGCCACTGCTATGGAGCAGTAACATGATTGGTAATTGCCACTAACAGGATGTTGCTATCCAGCTAAAAAGACATTCTGTTGACCACACAATTGAGTCATGTGGTAGCTGAAGTTCAGTGCACTGTGATGCTGGGTATGTAAGCCTGTAAGGGAATTTTCCGGAGACCTCCTGAAAGCAAGGGGGGCAGTCTTGCAGATGACCTCAGCTAACGTAAAGACTTGCGAAAGACGGTATGCAATTCAAGACGTTCTTTATTTCACCATTGGAAAAGAGAAAGCCAGAAGATTTCAGTTTCTCTCTAACTTCACATCACATGAGCACAATATACATTTTCAAAAATTCATTTCTTCTGCCCAATCTCTCATCCAAGCTCGATAATCCAATTACATTAATACACATTTTCCAACTTGGCCAAGAGCATTCTATCCCCGAATTAGGAACATACTATACCCAAAAGTCTTTCCCCTCCCCATTGCCTGGCAACCTGACCTACGCATACTTGGCAGGTTCAAGGATCAACCTCCCCTTCTTGGAGCTCCACCTTGGAGCTCCACCTTGGAGCTCTACCTTGGAGTTCCAAGATGATGCTGGAGCAAGTTGACTTCTTGCCAGCTGTACACAGCATTCCTCCTAATTCTATATTTTCCTTTCATTCTCTGCTTCAGAAACTTCATTCTAACTCTTTTCACCACATTCCGCAGTCTCTCATTTCCTTCTCTATGAACAGTATATTTTTTCTGTATAGTACACGAGAAGCAATGCTTTTCATTCAATGTTAATATATGTAACAATAATAAATCAAATCAAAAAGAACTGCAAGCAATGGGAATAAGAAGGGAGTCACTCCCGCTATTTGCTAACTTATCAGTGGAAGCTGAATACAGCTATTCATTTCAACTAGAATTGAACCCTTCTATTCAATTATAATCTTGGTAGCCTCCAGCTGCAAGGTTTTTCAGTGATAATATTTCCATATTTTATTATTTCTAGAGTTGTGGTCTGCCTGATTCTGCTTTTTCCCATTATGTTTTAGGGCAGGTTGCTTTTGGCCAAAGTTTGCAAAACATTTAAAACTACAATGTTTGTCCAAACTTCATTACTGTTACATATGTGTCTCCATAGACAATACTTTCGTATGATTGTAAGTGAGGCACATCATGATACCTTTGGTATATATAAGACACACTGATCCCTTTTCTAAACTAATTTACTTATTTTATTAGTTCTCAAATAGCAGGGCTTTTGTATGGAAGCATAGAAGATAGGAGAAGTAGGAGGCCATTTGGTTCTTTGAGTCTGCTCTGCCTTTCATCATGATCATGGCTGATCATCCAACTCAATAACCTAAGCCTACTTTCTCCCCATAACCTTTGATCCCATTCTCTCCTGGTTCCATATCTGGCCGCCTCTTGAATACATTCAATGTTTTGGCATTAACTACTTCATGTGGTAATGAATTCCACAGCTCACCACTCGTTGAAGAAATGTCTCTTCATCTTCATCCTAAATGGTCTACCCCAAATTCTCAGACTCTGACCCCTGACTCTGGACTTCCCCGCTATCGGGAACATCCTCCTTGCAGCTACCCTGCCTAGTTCTGTTAGAATTTTATAAGTCCCTATGAGATCCTCCCTCATTCTTCTGAACTCTAGCGAAAATAATCCTAACCTAGTCAATCTCTCTTCATACATCAGTCCTGCCATTCCCAGAATCAGCTGATAAAGCTTTGCTGCACTCCCTCAAGAGCAAGAACATCCTTCCTCAGAAAAAGAAACCAAAACTGCACATAGTACTCTAGGTATGGTCTCACCAAGACCCTGTATAACTGCAACAACATATCCCTGCTCCTGTACTCAAAACTTCTCGCAATGAACCAGCATACTATTTGTCTTTACTGCCTGCTATACCTACATGCTTACCTTCAGTAATAGATCCGACTGCACACTCTCCTCTCCCAATTTACAGCCATTCAGGTTGTAATCTACCTCTTGTTTTTGCTTCCAAAGTGAATAGCCTCACATTTATCCAAGTTATTCTGCCATTGATTTGCCCACTCCTGTCCAGATCATTCTGAAGGATCTCTGCATCACAGTTCATCCTCCCACCCAACTTGGTATTATCTGCAAATGTTCTTTCATCCAAATCCTCAATATTCCCTGCTACAAGACAGTGCATCCCAAAGACTGGCAAATTGTATCAAACAGCATCTCCCTAATGTTAATCGCTACAGGCAAGATACGGACTATATCCAGGGCAAGGTACAGACTGTATCCAATCAGCTTATGCTTGCAAAACTCAAAACAGTGTCCAACATAAGATATGATTCCATGATTGGACAACATTAGTTAAATATTCCTCAGTATGCTAAGAATTATGCTGACAATCAATTCAAGATTGGTATTCACACTTGCATTGAGGCTTAGTTGCTTGTATTGGCAGTTACATAAGTTACTATTCAGGGCCCTGTTCTTTGCAAACAGAAAGAACATATATACAGACTGCACCTGTTTCAGCTAAACAAAGCCATTCACTGGCTCATTCCTCAGGCCTTGACCAATCAGATACAAGCTGCTTGGTTTAAATTTCAAACAATACTTGACCATCAGTCGTCAGTTCATTGGTGCATTTCCATGGCAACACCTCTGTCAGTCAGAGTCCACCCTCTTCCCACAGTATAAATTTATTGATTTCTCTTGCATCGTATTCCTGCAAATATTCTGATGAGTGCTAGACGAAAATTTTCAACAGAAATGTTTTTTTTTCAGCAACACTGAATAATGCTCTGTTTTCAATACATTGAAGGAATGGACCAGCTGTTATATAAGGAATATTTGTGTTGCTTGTTGCAATTTTTGATGGAATAATTATTCTCAAATTGTTGTTTTCTATTCTCCACCTATGCCTATCAATATCTTTGTTCTCTTCATCTAACTCCCTTTTCAATCCCTCCTTATCCCATCTTGTCTCACGCTGTCCCTTTTACTCTGTCATATCTTTTCTTCCTGACCTTGTTTCTTCTTGCTTTTCCCATTCTCCTCTTTTCTCCCTATCCTTTATTTGTTGCCTGTCTTTTCCCTTATCACCTCGGCCTCTTTGCCTGGTTCCAATATGTCTCTCCATCTATATTGCTACTTCCCTCACTGGCTCTATTCCCCTGAATCCCTCAAACATTCATCTCCTCTTGTCTTTCTCTCTGTCTGCCTGTCTTGCCCTCCCTCTGTCTGCCTGTCTTGCCCCTACCCCTCTGTCTGCCTGTCTTGCCCCTACCCCTCTGTCTGCCTGCCTTGCCCCTATTCCATTTCTTTGTATTGTGTTGTACAGATTCGGAGTTAGCGCTGATGTACAATGACACCTCTGTACTGGAGAACCATCATTTGGCTGTGGGCTTTAAACTGCTGCAGAAGGAGAATTGTAACATATTCCAGAACCTGACCAAGAAACAATTCCAAAACCTTCGCAAAATGACCATTGACATGGTGAGTGCAACCATTTTGTTCAATGACCAAATTCAGACGACAAACTTGTCCCTCGAGGGACCTTGTTCATCCCTGGAATTAACTGACAGACTCGGCCAAAGTGTTCACCTCTTCGATGTCAAAAGACGGGGATGATTCTCCCAAAACAAAATCTAATTGTCGAATTTACATAAACTGGAGTAAATGCCGCTGATTTTTTTTCAGCAGGAATTTGAAGGTGAATCTCCCACGCTTTTTTACACTGCAGAGTGCACTAGCGTGAATCAGTGGCAGGGCCTATCCCAGCTGAAAAGGCCAACAGCACAATGCAGAGTGGGCCACTGCGCATGCAGTGATCTGTCAGCGTCAAGCCCCGCACCTCCTGCCTCCTGAGCACTGGCCAACCCTGCGACCCCCACATTACTTGTTGTGCGATTGACCCCACTCCCGCTTTGCTCCAGTGGGTCGGGCTATCAGCTCCCCACACATGTGGCCCTACTGTAAACCCTACTGGAGTGAACCACTCCTGGTGGGGGGGCAAGAGACACTCTAGCAGCTCTGAAGAATTCAATCCTGGGCCCACTAATGAGATGCAAATAATATTAAAATCAGGATTGCCGATTTCTGGTGCAGCGCTGACAGTGTCAGAGATGAGGGAGCCCGCGAAACGACCTCTGCTTGAGTCTCCCAGCTCACTGCAAGGCAAAAGCAACACGGCAGCTGGAAGAAGTGCTCTGACATTTTTTTCCCTTCTTTCTGTATAAAATAAATTAAATTTAAGGTCTGTTTGAATTAGTTTGATATAATTTTCTGAGTTCACCTTATTTCTTATTTGGAATCTCACCCCCTAACGGGGAGATTCTCTCAATGAAAGGAGAACCTAAAGGGAAGACTCTCTCTATAAAGGGGTTCCCTAATGGGGAGTCTCTATGAAAGAGCTCCCTTATGGGGAGACTCTCTATGAAAGGGAGACTCTCTTTATAAAGAGGCTCTTGATAGGGAGACCCTCTCTATAAAGCGGTCCCGTAATGGGGAGACTGTCTATGAAAGGAATCCCTGATGGGGAGTCTCTCTCTCTATAAGGGTTCCCTTACAGGGAGACTCTCTATGAAGGGGGTCCCTGACGGGAGGCTCTCTTTTTTTTGTGAAATTGTTTTCCTCTATTTCTCTAACACTGCTTTGTTCTGTTCTAGGTCCTGGCAACTGACATGACCAAGCACATGAACTTGTTAGCAGACTTAAAAACAATGGTGGAGACAAAGAAAGTTACAAGTTTAGGTGTCTTGTTGCTGGATAATTACTCTGACCGGATCCAGGTAAAATCACCAGCTTCACCCAACTAATCTGCATCATCCAGCTGTCCAGCTCTGATATGTCTACAATGGAATTCTCAGTCACAAACTGCTTTCTAGTTCCCCATCACTACTGTACCCCAATACTGTACTTTACCATTATAGTGACAGATACATCCCCAATAGTGCTATACCTGTATCAAACAGTGACAGGCCCGTCCCCACCAGTATTGTACCTCAGCATTATACAGTGATGGACCTGTCCCCACCAGTACAGTTGTGGGTCAGAAAAAGAAAACTTCAAGGCTTTTTACTCTTATGTGAGAAATAAAAGAATGACCAGAGTGAGATTAGGGCCAGTCAAGGATGGTAGTGGGAACTTGTGCATGGAGTCAGAAGAGATGGGTGAGGTGTTGAATGATTACTTTTCTTCAGTGTTCACTAAGGAAAGGGGCTTTTTTTTTGAGGATGAGAGTGTGATACAGGCTGATAGGATGGAGGAGGTAGATGTTCGGAGGGAAGATGTATTAGCAATTTTGAAAAACCTGAGAGTCGATAACCCTGGGCCAAATGGGATACATCCTAGGATACTTTGGGAGGCAAGGGATGAGATTGCAAAGCTTTTAGCTTTGATCTTTGGGTCTTCACTGTCCATGGGGATTGTAAGAACTCAGTAAGAATCTAGCAACACCAATTTTAAATCCAGCCGATTTATTTGATAGTAAATTTGCGAGCTTTTGACGCTCTGTCTTCGTCAGGCAAATGCAAATGGGGATTGTGCCAGAGGAAAGTGGTGAATGTTATACCTCTTTTCAAGAAAGGAAATAGGAATGACCTAGGTAATTGTAGGCCAGTTAATCTTACTTTGGTGGTCAGTAAGTTAATGGAAAGGGCCCTGAGGGATAGGATTTATGACCATTTGGAAAGATGCAGCTTAATCCGGAATAGTCAGCATGGTTTCATGAGGGGTAAGTCCTGCCTCTCAAATTTGATTGAATTCTTTGAAGAGGTAATTAAATGTGTAGATGAAGGTAGAACACCTGATGTCATATACAAGGATTTTAGTAAGGGATTTGACAAGGTTCCTCCCATGGCAGGCTCTTGAAGAAAGTAAGGAAGTATGGAATAGAAGGAAATTTAGCTGATTGAATAAGTAACTGGCTGTCTCATAGAAGACAGAGGATGGTGGTGAAGGGAAAATTTTCAAACTGGAGACCAGTTACCAGCAATGGACCACAGGGATCAGTGCCAGGTCCTCTGCTATTTGTGATTTTTATCAATGATTTGGAAGAAGAGGCTGAAGGTGGGTTAGTAAATTTGCTGATGACAGCAAGATTGTTAGATTAGTGGATGAGGTGGAGGGCTCTTGTAGGCTACAAAGAGACATTGATAGGATGAAGAGCTGGGCAGAGAAGTGGCAGATGGAGTTTAACTGTGATAAGTGTGAGGTGATTCATTTTAGTAGGGCAAATTGGAATGCAGATTACAGGGTCAATGGCAGGATTCTTGAGGAATGTAGAGGACAGAGAGATCTTGGGGTTCATATCCACAGATCTCTGAAGGTTGCCACTGAAATGGATAGAGCCATAAAGGCTTATAGTGTGTTAGCATTTATCAAGAGGGGATTTGAGTTTAAGAGCCATGGGGTCATGCTGCAACTATGCCAGACTGTAGTGAGACCACATTTGGAATATTGTGTGCAGTTCTGGTCAATGTGAAAGTATTGCAGAAAGTACAGAGGAGATTTACCAGAATGCTGCCTGCTTTGGAGAGTAGGTCTTATGAGGAAAGGCTGAGGGAGCTGGAGGAGGAGGATGAGAGGTGACTTAATAGAGGTTTATAAGATGACGAGGGGGATAGATAGAGTGGACATGCAGAGACTATTTCCTTGTTGGATATAGCTGTTACTAGGGGGCATAAATATAAGTTTCATGGTGGGATAGTGGAATCAGACACTTTAGGAACTTTCAAGCAGTTATTGAATAGACATATGGAGCACACCAGAATGATAGGGAGTGGGATACCTTGATCTTGGGTTTGGATATAACTCGGCACAACATCAAGGGCCAAAAGACCTGTACTGTTCTGTGTTCTGGTAGTGCTGTATCTGTTATACTGTCATGATGTAGAGATGCCGGCGTTGGACTGGGGTAAACTCAGTAAAGTTTTGCAACACCAATTTAAAATCCAACCAATTTATTTATTTGATAGTAAATCCACGAGCTTTCGACACTATGTTGTGCCTTCGTCAGACAAATGCCACGAGCAATGCTCGTGGATTTACTATCAAATAAATAAATTGGTTGGATTTTAAATTGGTGTTGCAAAACTTTACTCTGTTATACTGTGACAGACCTGTCCACACCAGTACTGTATCTCAGTGTTATACAGTGACAGACTCGTCCCCACCAGTACAGTACCCCAGTGTTTTATAGTGACAGACCCATCCTCAGCAGTACTGTATCCCAGTGTTGAACAGTGACAGACCCATTCCCACCAGTACTGTACTCCGGAGTTACACAGTGACAGACCCATCTCCACCAGTACTGTATCCCAGTGTTACACAGTGACAAACTATGTGAAAATTTTGCAAAGCCACCTTGGCCCTCTCCTGGCATTCTGTCGATATCTCTATCTATCTCTCTCTCTCTCTCTTTCTCTCTCTCTCTCTCTATGCAGTGATTGGGAGCTAGGGAATGTGTTGACTAAGGGCGAGTGAACTTTGCCCTGAGGTTTGTGCTGTTCTTTTCTGCAGGTTCTCCAGAATATGGTGCACTGTGCCGACCTGAGCAACCCTACCAAACCGCTTCACCTTTATCGGGCGTGGGTGGACAAAGTCATGATGGAATTCTTCCAACAGGGAGATCAGGAGAGAGAGCGAGGAATGGAAATCAGCCCCATGTGTGACAAACACACAGCTTCCATCGAAAAATCCCAGGTTTGTCTGCGCAATCTCTGACTACAGAGGGATGGGGATAAATGTTACACACTCCG
Organism: Sphyrna mokarran; assembly: GCA_024679065.1. Taxonomy (NCBI): domain Eukaryota; kingdom Metazoa; phylum Chordata; class Chondrichthyes; order Carcharhiniformes; family Carcharhinidae; genus Sphyrna; species Sphyrna mokarran. The sequence goes on along the minus strand of JAGIQG010000026.1, from coordinate 12,220,834 downwards.
AGCTTCATTTCTGGGGTTTTAGACCCACTTTGTGTCATTTTATTATTTTCTTTGCACATTTTCACTGTTACTTTCTATATAAAATGAGAGCGGGGGATAGAGCACTGTCCAATTCACAATGGAGAATTTCCAATCTGATAACCGTGTCTGCTGGCTTTCTGATTGGCTTTCAGAAGATGGGACACCTGTAAGAAGTTGGGCACCAATAATAGGAAAGTGGCAATGGAGCACAATTCTATACTGATAATCCAGTGGAGCACAATTCTATACTGATAATCCAGTTCCTTCACACTGTCACACGGCACCCTGTGTTACTCATTGTATCTCTACTGATGTTAATCCAGCTCCCTCACACTGTCACTCAGTACCCCCTCTCCCCCAGCACCTTGTATTACTGACTGTATCTCCACTGATGTTAATCTAGCTCCTTCACACTGTCACTCAGTAACCCGTTTCCTCCCAGCACTTTGTGTTACTCATTGTATCTTCACTGATGTTAATCCAGCTCCTTCACATTGTCACTCAGTACCCCCTCTCCCCCTCAGCACCCTGTATTACTGACTGTATTTCTACTGATGTTAATCCAGCTCCCTCGCACTGTTACTCAGCAACACCCCTCCCCCAGCCCCCAGTGTTAAACATGCCTCTACTGATTCTAATCCCACTCCATCACACTGTTGGATTTGTTTGGTTCCACAAAGCAGTTTCCCCAAAAAAAGTATTGAAAATAAATTGACAAAGAAAACAAACAATGGCAATAATCTTCAATTATGATTTAGAGATAAACTGATTCTGAATGATGAATCTTAACCTGTACCTTCATTGCCCTCTGCTGGCCAGTTCCTCCAGTTTGACTGATTAATCACTAAAAGCTTGGGTTGCCAATGATGATGTCATATTATAGAAGCCTTAACTAATGAGATCTGAGTTCAAATCCCACCACAACTCCGACCGTGAAAATTAAACTTAGTTAATTTGAAATAAAATTTGGAATAAAAAGTTGTTATTAATAATCATGACAATTAAACTACTACTTTAGTGAACCAGATGGGTTGTTTTTAAATAATAATGTGCTTTAGGGAAGGAAATTTGCTATCCTTAAGCCGGTCTGGCCTACTTGTGTTTCCAGACCCACAGCAATGTGGTTGACTTTTAATTGACCCCCACTAAAATGGCCATGTTGTTGTTATTTGCAACAAGGTGGCTCACCACCAAATTCTGAAGGGCAAATAGAGATGGGCAATAAACATCAACCTTGGCAGGGATGTCCACATTCTGGGAATGAAAGCAAACAGTGAGTTTCAGGGAGGATTGTTGAATCGATTTTTGGTAGACAAGGTAGTCAAGGGTTATGAGAGGGGCAGATAACAAAATGGAGTTGAAGCTACAACCAGGTCCATCATTGGCTCAAAGAGCCAAATGGCCTAACTCTGCTCTTATGATTAACCATGATGATGGAACAGGGGGGCCAAATGGAGGAGGAGAAGTAATGTAAGATGTATCAATGTTCCTGATTAGATGTTCTTGTTGTTCCTGTTAGGTTGGATTTATCGATTTTATTGTGCACCCTCTCTGGGAGACCTGGGCTGACCTCGTTTACCCTGATGCCAAAGAGATATTGGACAACCTGGAAGACAACCGCGACTGGTTTCACAGCATGATCCCTCGTAGTCCACCTTCCCCATCCTCCCTGGACATGGGGGAAGGCAGCAAAGTTGACAACGATAGCTTCCTGCTCAGCATCGCACGGACCAAGGACAGGTTGAACTACAGGACCACAGATACCAACTCCTTCGAAGAGATGCAAAGCTTCAGCAGCCCGGGGACAGCAGATACTGATTTTTCCGAGTCCCTGGGGACCGTGGAGTCTAGCCAGCTGACCCCATTCGGAATATACGACAGTGAGGTGGGAAACACCTCTGCTGAAGATGAAAGTTCCAGGGATTCGGGCAGCAGTACGCCAGAGGCCAGGTATCAGCCACGATTTCCCTTTGTAGGCTACAGGCCAACATCTAGAGCTGCACAGGGAGAAACCAGTCAAAGTGTAGAGGACACGTTTGGCGAATCAAGGCAAATTGAAGCACAAAGTCTTGCAGAAGATAAAGAGAATGTTTCAAATCGTCTGCTAGGTACCTAACAAAATAGAGACATTGTGTATTATATAATAAATTCATTATTTTTCTGGTATCAAAGCACACAGATCAGCCACTGCTTTAAAGCAAGCGGCTGGAATCTTCATTGTGAGCTGTCTGAGGAGGCAGGAGCAAGAGACAACTTGGCCAATGGCAACCATAACAATAAGCAACCCAAAAGGAAAAAAAAAGCAAAGTGCTGTGATTTTTCCCCTCTCTATCTCTGAGTGAGAGGGGGGAATAATTTTTTTTTAAGTAAAGAAGATCGCTGGGAAGCAGTGGTGCCAAGCTGAAACCTGAGGGATGAACAAAGAGGAGAGGACAGCGTTGGGAAGAAGACCAGCTTGGAGAGCAAGTTTTTGCTTTTTTTTTTCTTTTTAAGTTTGAAAACCTTTTAGCAACAATTAACACTGAGAAGGAAATTAAAAACATGGTTGAAGATATCGCCAGGGAAGAGAGTGCATGGGGCAATGGAAGAGCGCAGTAGTCACTGGTCTGCTGACAACTGTTGCTCAAACTGGAAAGGGTTACAAAGTTGGATCGTGGCACTGAGTCAAGCACTGCGCTGGACTAGACTTGAGGACACACCAAATCAGATGCCTTTTTAATTGAATTGTGAGCTGTCAGCAGCATGACGGGACTTCTATTTGGGTACAAAAAACATTTAAAAGAAGGGTTCATCGATCCTTTTTTATTTAAAAAGTGATCTGTATTTTTCTTAAATGAATATTTTTAGCATTTTTTTACACAGTTTGACTTGTGATTATGTGAGCCTCGGATTGGACCATGTTGACTGCTGCCCTTGATTTCTGTGTCTTTGTGTGCCTGTGTCTCTGTATATATCTGTGTGGGTGGCGGGGGAGTTGTGTGTTTGTGTGTGTGTGTGTGTCTCTTTTCACCTCTCTGTATCTTTGTGTATGTCTTTCTATATGTGTGTGTTTCTGTATCAAGGTGTTATATCTGTGTGTGTGTGTCTGTGTGTGTGTGTGTCTCTTTTCACCTCTCTGTATCTTTGTGTATGTCTCTCTATATGTGTGTGTTTATCAGGGTGTTATTTGTGTGTGTGTGTGTGTTGTGTGTGTGGTGTGTGTGTGTGTGTGTGTGTGTGTGTGTTGTGTTGTGTGTGTGTGTGTGTGTGTGTGTGGTGTGTCTCTTTTCACCTCTCTGTATCTTTGTGTATGTCTCTCTATATGTGTGTGTTTATCAGGGTGTTATTTGTGTGTGTGTGTGTGTGTGTGTGTGTCTCTTTTCACCTCTCTGTATTTTTGTGTATGTCTCTTTATATGTGTGTGTTTATCAGGGTGTTATTTGTGTTGTGTGTGTGTGTGTGTCTCTTTTCACCTCTCTGTATCTTTGTGTATGTCTCTCTATATGTGTGTGTTTCTGTATCAGGGTGTTATATCTGTGTGTGTGTGTGTGTCCCTCTCTCCTCCCCTTGTGTATCTTTGTGTATGCGTGTCTGTGTTTTGGTATCTGTGTGTCTTGTATCTGTGTCTTGTACTGTGTATCTTTGTCTCGGTGTATAGTTATGTGAATGTGTGTGAGGGTGTGTGGGTGAGAGAGTCTTTGTGGGGTACTTTGTTGGATGATTGGGGTTAAAGAGGGGTGTGCAGTTAAAGGTGAGTGGGTGGGGGTAAGTGGCTGTGAGTAGAGAGTGTGACAAGGGGAACATTTCACACAGGTTAAGATACAATTTCAGTTTCCTCCTATGATCTGCCTCTCTGTCTGCTCCCACAACATCATTCAAAATTACACATCTGTTATTTGCCCAAATGCCAATGTGTGCCAGTGTCTTAGTTAAAAGATATTAGCGAGTTTTGATCAATCGACTTGGGGTGGGGATGTTTACCATACAGCAAACAAAACCTCATTATTGTAGACTCATAGAGTGAAATTTGATGCCCTCTCCAGTAGTGAGTTTAGAGAGTTTAGTCAGGTGTGAGGGTGGCAGTAACGTCCACACCACTTTCCTTGTGTATCACCATCATTAAATCCAAAGCAGGAAAGCCTGTGATCGGCCTTCCAGCCCACTAAGGAGCTCACCTTATCATGCCCAGGGGTTATTTACCAGGCCTAGTGGTGGTGGGTAGGGGTGTGTGAAGCCCCTTTTGTACCTGACCAATGGACCATACATCAGCAATGTGAATCCCTGTGGTAGCATCCCTCAACCAATTTTCCTCCAACCCTAACCCAGGATTTCTCCTCTCCCCCCGCACATTCTCCCTCCTCCATGCTCAACCATCACTTGTCTGTGGTCCGTTTCCCTCCTCTATCGTAGACCTGGGGTGGGTGTCATACTTGCAGCAGCTGATGCTATTGGCGGCACTGCCATTTGGTAGAATTGGCTCTTTCTGATCTCTAACAGGTAGGTATTCCGCCCCCTGGGTTCTTGATCAGAGTGGCACTTCAGGTGGATCTTCCCCAAAGTGGAGTAAAGCAGGATTTTCATGGTTCTCCAGCCAGTGGGCGGGACTCTTGCTGCCGCCATTAATTATTACCCCATGTGCAGATGGCAGACATTCATACGGGGGATGGGGAGGGGTAACAGGGACCTCATCATAATTTCTCTTGCCAACGCATGATAGAAAGGTGACCTGTGTTGAGGTTGGAGACAATCACTCATCCTTGAGCCAACTATATGAAATAAGAGATTTTTTCACACCATCCTTGCAAAGAAAGCCTTGGTATATTTTGGTAGTGAAGGTAAAGGCCCAGATATATATAGGCTGCGCTTCCCTTTGAGGCAGAGAACTGACTGGTGATGATTTAACCTGAGGATCTCCACACCTCAGGCAAAGGGAAAGGTTGAAAATAACCTCAGCCATTGTGGGAATTAAACCAACGCTATTGCTGTTTTATATCAATCCTTTAGGATTATTGGTCAATGATTGAGGTGAAGATGAGGGAACTTCAGAGGCAACGTTTACACATTCTAAAAGTGAGATATTGCAACACCAGATCACAAACTAACGCTGCTAATGGGGTGAATTGAGGTGAGAATGAGATCTGTGGTTGTGTCTGCACTGGTTTGCATGGCTATCTTACAAAGAATTTTCAAGTATTTACAACATAGAAACAGGCCATTCAGCCCAACAGGTCTATACTAGTCTTTTTGTTTTCTTTGTGAATGATAGAACTGGAGTCTAATCATTGCACACTTTGAGAGCTTTAATTACAAAGAAACGCACGACACACAAGTATCTCTTGACCTGGCAAGTATGGTTTCAATCTGTAATCTATGGAAGCAGAAGTGAATCTCCAAGTTATACCTACTACAAATACTCAATTAAAATACAATTAGCACTCATTGCCCATTATCAACATATCTCCTTTTTTTCTCCCTTGATGTTTATCTAACATTATTCATCCCATCCACTCCCTGTGCTTGCAAACTCCACATTCTCACCACTCTCGGGGGGCAGGGAGAAAAGTTCCTCCTAAAATCCCAATTTGACTTTTAATCTCTATTTTATGTTTATGGCCTTGAGTTCTGATCATCCCACATGTGAAAAAATCTCACTATTTATACCAGTCAAACCCTCGCATAACTTCCATGATCTCTATCGGGTTTGCATCTGAAAGCTTTTCTCTGAAAAAATGAACCTCAGCTTGTTCAAACTTTCCCATAACTTTTCCAATCTGGTAGCAGCATCTTTGGTGTCTCAGTATCCTCTTTATAACGTAGAGACAGGAGCTCTGGGTGTCGTCTACGCAAAGTATTTTAGAGACCGGAACTGTGCACAACAGTGACAGGGATGAAGGTTCTTTTCTGTCTAGAACCTCCTTCCGACTCTTGAGAAAGCAATCTCTTGCACTGACCAAAGTTGTCCTGTGAACTCAGGGGTAATTACAGCAACTGAATGCTGATACACATTGCCAGAAACAAAGACTGGAAAAAGTTTGGCAGGGTTTGTAAGTAATTATCTTCCACTGGGATCCTGAAGCAAGTCATGCATTCGCATTATGTTCATGCTCCATCTCCCTATTCACTCCTACAACAGGATTAAGTCAGGCCCTAAGTTTATCTTTAATACTCAAAATGGCTTCTCTTTAAAATGCTTCCAATTTGTTGAGAGTAAAGGTCAGTTTTTGTGTTGTACCAGTCAACATGACCCGGCTCCACAACAACGCTACATCCTCACCTAACATTCGCACTTCATCTAAACATCATTCCATTTGCTCTTCTGCTTCCGTTCTTATCCAATGTACCCCGTTTAATGCTCATCCAGCAAGTCTTTAGCAAGATTGTGGAAATTAGCCCACGTTCCATGATACTATGCCATCAACCTGTTTGGACCAAGTCTGTACGGTAAGGGGATCACACACAAACTGCACTCAGCGACGGTCAGAGAGCTGGGTGAAAACAAGCGCAAAAAATAGATTTTTTTAGTAGGCTTCTGAAGCTGGAGAGAGAAAAAGGGAGGTGGGATGGGGAAGGAGGGGCTCACAGTATCAGTTTAGGGGAAGAGATCTCCAATGGGTAGGAAGTAGAGATTTGAGGACAGAGGAGAGATCAGTGATGACTGGCATTCCCTCCGTACTGAGGAGTTAATCCTCCTGTTAACATTCATTCCCATGTTTTCAGTCATCCCTGTGTAGGACCGTTCTCCATTGTCTTTCCAACTGGATAATATTCTGCACAAGTATCCCCTTCCCCTCCTGATTTGTCATGATATGGAGTTGCTGGCATTGGACTGAGGTAGGCACAGTAAGTAGCCTCACAACACCAGGTTAAAGTCCAACAGGTTTAATCTGGTAGCACAAGCTTTTGGAGCATGGCTCCTTCATCAGGCACTCACCTGATGAAGGAGTAGCATATTGAAAGTTTGTGCTATCAAATAATTCTGTTGGACTTTAACCTGGTGTTGTGAGATTTCTAACGGCTCCTGATTTGTGTTTCTGGTTTTTGAAAATTGGGACTGGTCTAGCCTAAGCTTACCATTAAAGCACTGACTATGTCTGGGTGTTCAAAGAGCAAGTATGAGCTGACGGGGAGGGTTTGTGCTAGAGGAACCATCATGTGGGATAATGAAGGCAGCATCACTTCTTGGCCTTTTGACTAAGAAGTGTAGTATCAACATGCTATGCTTGGATGAAATCATTAGGTTATATTTTAGCTTCATTTGAAGCAATTTTTAAAAGCGGCATCTCGGCTTTTCTGCAAAAATGCAAATGAGATCAAGCCTTCGAGAAGGAGCTATGCCTACTCCAATCAGCTTGGATCATGTAGATCAAGCCCAAGTCAGGAGGTGAGTGCCCTGTCTTGTCAGCTTGGGTCGGAAATGTCTCAACTTGTTGAGACTCTGAATTGGAATTGATTGATTGAATTGGAATAAAAACGAAAAATGAGGGCGGCATTGAAATGCCAGGTGGCATACTTTAAGGCAAGAAAATTATTTCTAATTTTAAAAAGGAGGTATCACGCACAGTTTAGAAGGCTCACACAGGGACAGAAAGCCTGCAACACAATCCCTTTAAGGTTTTTCTACGGTATGTGACACTGAAGTTGATTGTGACAATACTTTAGAATAGAATGAGGTCTTTGTGTTAGGCAAGTAAAAAGTCATTTGAGGGACTGGTTTAGGAACATGGTAGCATTATAGGGTTACACATTAACGTCTTGTTTCTTTCTAACTCGTACTGGCCTCAGGGCCTTTAGCAGGCAGGCAGGTCGAGGTCAAGGATATCAACTAGATTGGGGGGGAAAAAAATGATTCATCTTGGGGATGTGGGCACTGATGGTGAGGTTGGCATTTATTGCCCCAACCTCCATTGCCACTTGTGATGGTATTAAACAGTCCATGCAGCGGCAGTGCCCCCTGGTGCCGATAAGTCAGAAGTGCCAGGATTTTCCAGCTTGCCAACTGGGATGAGTGAGCCTTTGCTGGGACCTGATTCAATGCCAAGGTCACAGTTTGGGGTATGTGCATCTGCTGCTATTCTTTGTTAGGAATCATCAGGCTATTTCAGAGGACAATTGAGCACCAAGCATATTTTGACACGTACGTGAACATAACATTTATCTATCACTCCAACCCCCCACTGGCCTTCTAATCATCCTGTCGGCAGCAGCTGTTTTGCTGTGAGATTAGAATCACTTGGAAGGGGGAAATAATTTGGGCCTGTATCAAACTGTTTGTGTGTAATTCAGCAGCTCAAGGATCTGGGCATCTTTCCTGAGTTCAGCAATCTTAAGTTTGGATCCAGCTTGGACCCCAGCATCCAGTGTTATGAAGTATGTGAACTGAGGAAAGTCTGAAATCTTTCATTGAATGTCTCTCTAGCTGTCTGTGGCAGAGTGAATGTGTCATGAGAGCAGAATCGCAGTACTTGATGGACTGAATGGCCTCCTTCTGCACTATAGGATTATATGATGATTGTCTGCAGAGGTCAGCGTTAACTCCTATCCTGGCTGCTTTCCTGTTTGATAAAAGCAGAGGTCAGTCCAGCAGCTGAATATGGAATAACTTGCTGTTCCAAGCTTGTGTCTAGGTGCCTTTAATTGCAGATTCCCCTCATCGGCAGGGAATCTCTGGGGTAAATTTCCTCCTCGGCACCGGCATGGAATTAACCTCTCTGCCGTGGGAGTAAGATGAGCCTCAATATTCACTGCACTTGGAGACAATTTTTTTCAAATGTTGTCCTTTAATTTGGATCCTACATCTAAAATATCCCAACTCTCACTGAAGCCACACGCTGACAGCAGACTCTCGCATTCAATAATCACCGTTGGTTATCATCATCTGTTAATTCTCAATGTTATGGCAAAATCAGGGTGACAACTTCCCCACTTATCAATTATAATAGCTTGCATCTCCTGCAAGGGTGACACTGTCACATCTTCCCAGACACGCTTAGTTAACAGAAGAGGATTTCATTTATCCAGTAAGTCAGTGCCTCTGGGCATTCTTCAGTACAACATTCCACTCTTAAAGACACGTGAATCATCCATCTCAGCATGAGAAACTCGAGGAGAATTCCGGTTGTAAGATGTGCAGTGGTCGCAAGTTATTTCATCTTGCGTTAACCCTCCCTCCCTTTCCCCCAGCTCATTATTCTTGCCTCAAGTTCTAATCTCTGTGCCATCAGGTGAAGCCTACAACTTCTTTTAGGCATTGGGCAAAGACATGAGTGCTGCCATGTGCCAACCAAGGCCAGGATCCAAAAAGAAGCCCCGATGCCAAATAAAACAGGGCAAAGGGGACAGCAGTGAGGCACTTGGCCACACCACAATTGCCTGTGCCATCAGACTGCCCCCTATCCATTACCACATGCCATTCTGTCTTCAACCAACCATTCGATGACCTTGCAGCATGAGCCCAGTGCACACATATGTGTGCAAAGCAATGAAATTTGTTTTCCCATTCAGTAAAGAGTGTGAGCAGAGCAGATCTTATCAGTGAAAGAAATATATTTTCATGCAAAGCTTCTCAACAAGAGGATGTATTTAAGGCAGCGTGGAAGAGGTGTCGGCATGCAGTCAATGGTTCTCAATCACTCTGTTACGTATAAATATTAATGACCAAGAAACAGTGATTTTTTTTTCACCGCTTTCAATTTGAACTATTTCTTTTTGTGTGCCTGTTTTCAATGTGTATATTGTAATTATGTTCACTATTTATTCCAGTCTGTATAACAGCATCTTTCCAAAGGAAGAGGTGCGGTCTCCCTGTTAAGCTCTGATTTAGAGTATGACTAGTACCTATTCCTGTAAGTTGTTGTAGATGTAATATATGCACAAACTGCTTAATATAAAATTTTCAATAATATTTTGATTGTTTGTGTTTTATATGTTGTGAGAATTTCTTGGATTCAGCAATGATCCCACTTGTTTGGAAGTTGGCCATTGTTCCACCACTTTTCCAGAATGGAGGGAGAGGGAAAACAATGATCTACAGGCCAGTTAGCTGAACATCAGTTATTGGGGAAAGGCTGGAATCTATTAATAAGGAAGTCTTGACAATGCACTAAGAGAAGCATAGCATGATTAGAACAAGTCAAATAGTTTTACAAAAGGAAATCCTATTTGACAAATTTATTAGAGTTTTTTGAGGATCTAGTACATCTGGATTTCTAAAAGGCATTCAATAAGGTGCAGTTCAAAAGGTTAGTAGATAAAATGTTCAAGGAGTTGGAGGATAACATATTGCTGTTACTAAGAGGGAGTTTTAAACAGCCCTGATTTCTCCTCTCATCACATTTAAAGTGTTTCGCTTTTAATTTCCCCTTTATAAGCAGTGCCATATTTCACAACCCGTTGATTTTAGTGTGATGTGATTTCTATTAATAAACAAACTCCACATTGAATAAACCCAGAGGGTTAGCTTATTTCCATTCACTCAAATACAAGAGAGTCATGACGTCATCACCTTGCCACTTATACAATAAAGAGGGAGATAGAGAAAGAAAGATTTACAGGGCAAAGACCACATAGTAGACAATTATTATTTTATGTGAGTTCAGAATCTAGAACCAATATCCAGTGACGTATTCCTTCACAGAGGCTGACAAGCTAAAAACTGATGCTGGATAATTCACTTTTCCAGCAGAGATGATTTCCATGCTGAGACTTTGATTTGATTTATTACTGTCACATGTATAAGTATATAGTGAAAAATACTGTTTCTTGCATGTTAGATGGGAGAGGGTGCAGAATGTAGTGTTACAGTCACAGCTAGGGTATAGAGAAAGATTGATTTAGTGTAAGTCCGTTCAAAAGTGCAATGGCAGCAGGGAAGAAGCTGTTTTTGAGTTGGTTGGTACATGGCCTCAGACTTTTGCATCTTTTTCCCAACAGAAGAAGATGGACGATATGTCGGGGGTGTGGGATCCTCAACTATACTCGTTACTTTTTCAAGGCAGTGGGAAGTATAGACAGAGTTAATGGATGGGAGGCTGGTTTGTGTGATAGACTGGGTTTCATTCATGACCCTTTGTAGTTTCTTGTGGTCTTGGGCAGAGCAGGAGCCGCACCAAGCTGTGATACAACCAGAAAGAATGCCTTGTATGGTGCATCTGTAAAAGTTGGTGAGAGTTGTAATGGACGTGCTAAAATAGACACAGAGAGATGAATTCGCCATGTAGGTAATGGTGTAAAAGTTTAGACATTCTGTAGCAACAATGCAGATTGGGCAAAGCATTCAAACCTGGAGAGAAGCCCATTTTCTGAGCTGCTATTCAATGAATGGAAGATGGACAGATTTGCAGTGCAGCAAGACAGTGTAACTGATTCTCCCAGCCAGGGGGCCATGTTACATGACACCTACCACTCCACCTTGGCTTGACAAAAGGGATCTATTCCTTTGTCTGAGTTTCTGAGGCTGTTAATTTTCCAACATTATGAACGTGAAAGGATATTGCCTGTGCTCTAGGCAATAACTCAACTCTGGTGACTGGGTGAGATTATGTAATATAAGTAGATAGTCTTTGTATAATTTGCCTTGAATTTAGTTTCTGCAGCCCACAAGGTCATTAGTGTCTCTCCAGAGATAACAAGGTGTCTACTTCTCTGACACTGCCAGAAAGATCTTTTTGTTTGACTGTCATAGCCAGACAGGGGTTTGGACAGTTTGTATATTCTTAGATGATAGCCGTGAGGATATCTACATATTATAAAAATATAATGTGTGAGCTATTAGCCCCATTACAATTACCAGGGTTATAGGATTGGTTAATGGATAGAAAATGCAGAGTGGGCAGGCAGTGACTAATAGAGTGTCACAACGATATGTGCTAGGGCTTCAGCTAGTTACTATCTATATTAATGTCTGAGATGGAGAGACCAAGATTAATGTATCAATCTTGCTGACGAGCCAAACTGGATGAAGAGAAAATCTGTGGGAAGGAGATGAGGATCTGGAAGGTGATATAGACAGATTAAGTGGTCAATAAAATGGCAGATAGGGAATAATCATAGAATCCCTACAGTCAGAAGGAGGGCATTTGGTCCATTGAATCTGCACCAACCACAATTCGACCCTATCCCTGTCACCCCATGTATTTACTTTGCTAATCCCCCAACATTAAGGGCAACTAAATGGCCAATTAAACTAACCCGCACATCTTTGGACTATGGGAGGAAACCTACGCAGACATGAGGAAAAAGTGCAAACTTCAACAGACAGTCACCTGGAATTGAACCTGCATCCCTGACACTGTGAGGCATTTTGCGAACCACTGTGCTGCCAGGCCGGGAAGTATGAAGTTATTCATTTTGGTCAGACAAAAAGCAAAACCGAATTTATTATGAAAGATGAGAAATCTTTCTCATCACTATCTGACTCAGGTGAAAGTGTTACCCACTCAGCCACAGCTGACAACTCAAAAGAGAACTACCAACTGAGATGTGAAATGAAAGATACAGCTGAAAAATAGATGTAGTTGCATTACAAGCAGTTCAAAGGAGGTAATGTTGAAAGAGATTTGACTGCGCCGGTACAAGAAATACACAGTTAGCACGCGGGTTTGGTGAACAATTAGAAAGACAAATGGCATTTTGGTCTTCATAGCAGAGGGACTGGAGCACAAATAAATAAGCCTTGCTACAACTGCACAGGGTTTTGATGAGAGCACATCTGGAGCATTGTGTGCAGTTTTGGTCTCCATATTTAAGGACTTTGTATTGGAAGTAGTACAGCAAATGTTCATTTGATTGGTCTCTGGGATGAGAGGCTGTCCTATGATGAGTAAACAGGGCTGGTATTCTGTGAAGAATGAGACGGCAATCTCATTCAAACCTCTGAAGGGGTTTGATAGGGTGGATTCTGAGAAGTTGTTTCGGCTGGTTCTGGAATCTAAAATATGAGGGCACGGTCTCGTGATAAAGGGTCGATCATTTAGGACTGAGAAGAGGATAAATGTTTTCACTCAAAGGGTTGAGAATCTATGGAATTCTCTATCCCAGTGGGTTGTGGATGCTTTGCTACAGAATATATTTAGGGTTAGGATAGACAGATTTTTGGTTTCTGGGGAATTAATTGATATGAAGTTTGGGCATGAAAGTGGAGTTGAAACGCAAGGTCAGCCATGATCGTCTTGAATAGCAAAGTAGGCTCGATGGGCTGAATGGTCTATTCCTGCTCCTAACTCTTGTATTCTTATGGTATACTCACACAGTATTGCATGGAACCATCACCCTGGGTTGTCAAATGGGGTTTGAATCTGCAACTGTCTGACTCAGGTGAGAATGTTACCTACTCAGTCAAAGCTGACAACTCAAAAGAGACCTACCAACCGAAATGTGAAATGAAAGATATAGTTGAAAAATAGATGTAGTTGCATTAGAAGCAGTTTGGAGGAGGTTTATCAACTCATTCATGGGATGACGGACTTATTTTATGAAGAAAGTTTGCACAGGTTGGGATGATATACCCACTGGAGTTTAAAAGAATGGGAGATCAGACCTTATTGAAACATATACGATACTGACAGAAACATATAGGTGAGATTCTGGGAGAATGTTTCCACTTGTGGGGGATTGGAACACAGGTTAAAAGGCCTTTCTTTAACGTGGGAACTAGGAATCTTTATTTTTAATCTTAGATAGTCAATCTGTGAAATTCTTCCCCAGAAAGCAGTGAAGATAGTGTCACTGAATCTATTCAAAACAGGGTTAGATTTTTGATAAATGAGGGCTATGGAGGCAGGATGTTGGCAGACAGGAGTTGAGACACAACCAAATCAGCCATGATCTTATAGAATGGCAGAGCAAGTTTAAAGGGCCAATTGGTCAAGGTCGTGGGTTCAATTCCTGTGTTGGTCAATGATACGACATTGATGTCACCGGCCGTTTTGGGGTAGCAAAGTGGTGTTGTGGTTATCACTGCTATCTCACAGTTCCAAGGACTCGGTTTGATTCCAGCCCTGGGAAACTATACACAATTTACACATCATCGAGCCTACACTGACCACAATCCTACCCAGGCCCTATCCTCATTTCCCACATATCTACTCTGCCAATGCCCCGACACAAAGGGATAATTTAGCATGCCCATTCAATCTAAACTGCACATTTTTGGAGTGCAGGAGGAAACCGGAACACCCAGAGGAAACCCATACAGGCAGAACATGCAAGTAGACACAGTTATCCTAGGCCAAAATTGAACTCAGGTTCCTGGTGGTGAGGCAGCAGTGCCAACACTGTGCCACCCTCTCACGTCTACATGGGTTTCCTCCAGGTACTCTATTTTCCTCTCACAGTCCAAAAATATATGGGTTAGATGGTTGTGTGATGGTAAATGCATGAGGATATAGGGATAGGTGGAAGGCAGGGTTGGCTCACAAGAGTTGGTGCAGACTCAATGACGGTTTTCTGCACTGTAGGGATTGTATGGTTCTCTGGCCTTACCCCCTATTCCTAAGTTCTATGTTCCCAAGTCCTGAGCAACTGAACACCTCAATTGTCTAAGGGTCTGAGCCTCCCTGGCTGGGACTGCTTTGAGCCTGAGCTCCCACAGCCCAGTCTGTGATGTTGGAGCTCACTACATCCACAGTGAGCAGGCAATGAGAAAGAGCTGGAAACCCCATAATAGCAACGACTCTTCACACTGCCAGGCGGCGCTCTGCCTGGAGGACTCACCCATTGGCCAGCAGCGCCCTGGCGTCACCACTAATTAAGTATTCATGAGTATGCATGCGTCATAAATTATGCAAAACAGTGCAGAAAGTGCTATGTTGCTGATTCTCTTTGCTTTTTGCACCTCACTAACTTCCTACTTTAACTCAATTTGCAGACAAAATTAGGGTGAAAATGGGATAAATTTTCGCCTGGGAATGTTAAAGAGAGACAACCTAATAAATTATTAAAATGTACATAATATATTATTCATGAGAGCAGATTTGTTCCCAATAAATTTCACGTTTAGCCATTTATTTGGCCTCATTGCTTTTGCATTAAAGATGTACTGGTTCTACCATGTTAAGACTATTATTAGTTTGCAAAAAAAAAACCTTTAATGTTGTTCAGACCAAATTAGCAGGCCTTCTGGGGTGATAGTGAATAATTGATCAGCTTTTGAATAAATGAAGAATTGTGCAGAGTTTCACAATTAATCTGAATTCACTCAGGCTTCAATTGTCATCTTGCTGCTGGCTGCAAATTGCAAAAAGAGGAAATAAACTGTATCTGCATTGAGAGGCTGGAGATGCTCTGACCTACCATTGGCTGTCTGAGCTGTCAATCAGTGCCCTCCCCGGCCGGTCCCCGCCCTCTCCCCCTGACAGGGCCCGGGAGTGACGTCAGGCGGAGCTGTCAATCAGCCGCTGCCGCTGCTGCTGCAGTCTTTGCAAAAGGAGCGGTACTGAGGCAAACGCTTGAAAGGTAAGGGTTAAGGGAGGGCGCTGGGGTCGCATGGACAGCGCGGGGCATCGGATGATTGCAACCGTTGCCCCTTGTTGCATCCCATCCCATGGTTTAATTGCAGCCGTTTTCCTTAATATTTGTCATTTTTCCCCCCATAACCTTCATTTGACATAGAATGTCAGAGAGTTGTTGTTGTGGTGGAGTGGGGAGGGTGATGGAAGGAAGAAGAAGGAGTGGGGAGGAATTGGGCAAAATTGAATATTGCTTTCCCCAAAAATGAAAGGTGGCAGGTCTTTTTCCATCTGGTGAGCAATGGGCGACTGGGGATGATGTTGATCCCTCTGGTCCATTCATTCTGTAGCTTGAGCTGTCAGTGTTCAGGAGCAGGCAGCATCCGCTTGATTGCGTCCGAGAGGAGAACACTCCTGGGCGGATGAGCCTGTGCTGGACCAGTCGCTGCTGCCTCCTCCGGCATCAGTGACAGTGGGATCGCCCTGTGCCTCTCCACTGCAGAGCTGTAGAGACATTGACATATTTCCTATTGACACACTGGCTGTTCCCGCACAAGACAAATTGTGTCAGAAATTAGCTATAAATAATTTACAATGTGAACTGTGAGGTGCATGTATAATGTATTCATTGCCACATCTTGACTGGCAGGAAATACAACGTATCCTAAACGTGAATAACATCAGCAGCGTAGCCAGAAAATGGTTACCAGCTTGCAGTTCCTCTCCGGCAGAGGACAAGCGACCCCCAGCAGGAGTGCAGCGTTTCAGTTTTTAGAGGAACCCGGCCCACAGTTTATTTATAATCTGCCCAATAGAGGGCACAAGGCTGGCAGAGGGAGTGGATAGATGTGCATTGCTTCCACAAGGATAAGTCCCTTTCCTGTTTGAGAATTTCTGGCCAACAGTCCGTATTGTCACTGGGCTTAAGTTACAACTCAACGAAACAAAAATCAATGTCATTCGAAACACTTAACTGTCGTGTATTAATTTCCTGACTGCTACTTTTAATTTGTCCTCTACAACTGCTGAAATGACCAGGGTTCTATCCCAATGTTATACAGTGACAGTCCCCATCAGTATTGTACCACAGTGTTATACGGTGACAGAACCGTCGCCACCAGTACTGTACCCCAGTGTTATACAGTGACAAACCCATCTCCACCAGTACTGTACCCCAGTGTTATACAGTGACAAACCCATCTCCACCAGTACTGTACCCCAATGTTATACAGTGACAGAACTGTCCCCACCAGCTGTACCCCAGTGTTATACAGTGACAGTACCCCAATGTTATACAGTGACAGAACCATCCCCACCAGTACTGTAGCCCAGTATCATACAGTGGCAGACCCATCCCCACCAGTACTGTACCCAGTGTTGTACAGCGACAGACCCGTCCCCACCAGTACTGCAACCCAGTGTTATACAGTGATAGACTCATCCCACCAGTACTGTCCCCAGCATAACCTGTCCTCACCAATATTGTACCCCAGTGTTATACAGTGACTGACCAGTCCCCAACAGTATGTATCCCAGAGTTATACAGTGACAGACCCAACTCCACTGGTACTGTACCCCAGTGTTATACAGTGACTGACCTGTCCCCACCAGTACTGTACCCCAGTGTAATACAGTGACAAACCCATCTCCACCAGTACTGTACTCCAGTGTTATAGTGACAGATCCATTCCTACCAATATTGTACCCCAGTATTATACCACATCAAAAGTCTTCAGTAAGACCTTTCTTCAAAAGACTTCAGCAAGGTCCCTCATGGCAGATGGTGAAGTCATATAGGATCAGAGGTGAGCTGACAAGGTGCATACAAAATTAGCTTGGTCCAAGAAGACAGAGGGTAGCAGTGGAAAGGTATGTTTCTGAATGGAAGGCTGTGACAAGTGTTGTTCCTCAAGAATCAATGCTGGGACCTTTGCTGTTAACAACATACATAAATGATTTGGAGGAAAATGCGACTGGATTGATTAGTAAGTTTGCGGATGAAACAAAGGTAGGTGGATTTGCAAATAGAAATGAGGACCATCAGAGGATAAAGCAGGATATAGATCAGTTGAAGACTTGGGCGGAGAGATGGAGATGGAGTTTAATGGAGTTGACCAACAAGGTGCATGCATTCGGCAGGTCGTGCGAGGGCTGCTCTTGGATGTTACTTCAGGAGTGGCCTAGTGCTTCATGTCGTTAGTGTATGCTTAAACTGGACCATCAGATGGGCAACATGACAGCTCAGAGACTATCGCTGTTGCTGTGGAGACACATGGATTTGGGCTTGTGTCTGCGGGAGTTTGCGCGTTCTCCCCGTGGTTGCGTGTGTTTTCTCCGGGTGCTCCGGTTTCCTCCCACATCCTAAAAATGTGCTCTTAGGCTGATTGGGTAACAAATTGTCCCTATATTGGTCTCTATATGTCATTAAGACGTTAGGATGGTGGCGCAGGCTCGTTGGGCCGAAGGGCCTGTTTCCCGTGCTGTGTTGTTCTTTGTTCTTTGTAATCCGGACAAATGTGAGGTAGTGCATTTTGGAAGGTCAATTACTGAATAGCAAATATACAGTAAATGGCAGAACCTTAGGAGTATTGATAAGCAAAGGGATCTGGGTGTTCAGGTACACAGGTCACTGAAAGTGGCAATGCAGGTGGAGAAGGTAGTCAAGAAGGCATACGACATGTGTACCTTCATCGGCCATGGCTTTGAGTTTAAAAATTATCAAGTCATGTTGATGCTTTATAGAACCTTAGTGAGGCCGCACTTGGAATATAGTGTTCAATTCTGGTTGCCATACTACCAGAAAGATGCGGAGACTTTGGAGAGGGTACAGAAAAGATTTACAAGGATGTTGCCTGATGTGGAGGGCATTAGCTATGAGGAGAGTTTGGAGAAACTTGGTTTGTTCTCACTGGAGTGATGGAGGTTGAGGGGAGACCTGGTAAAAGTCTACAAGATTATGAGAGGCATCAACAGAGTGGACAGTCAGAAGCTTTTTTCCCAGGGGGCACAGGTTTAAGGTGTGAGGGGCAAGTTTTAAAAGAGATGTACGAGGCAGATTTTTACACAGAGAGGGATGGGTGCTTGGAATTCACTGATGGGAGAGGTAGCGAAGGTGGATATGGTAGTGACTTTTAAGAGGTGTCTTGACAAGTATATGAATGAGATAAGAATAGAGGGATATAATCCCCGGAAATATAGTGTTTTAGTTAAGTCAGGCAGCATGGTCACTGCAGGCTTGGAAAGCCAAAGGACTGTTCCTGTGCTATAATTTTCTTTGTTCTTTGTTTGTCGTAACAGATCTGTCCCCATTAGTACTGTACCCCAGTGTTATACAGTGACTGACCCGCCCCCACAGTACCATATCCCAGTGTTATACACTGACAAACCTGTCCCCACTAGTACTGTACCCCAGTGTTATACAATGACAGACCGATTCCCACTGTACTGTATCCTCATAATATACAGTGACCCATTCCCACCAGTACTGTACTTCAGTGTTATACAGTGACTGACCCGCCCCTCTCAGTGCTGTACCACAGTGTTATACAATGACAGACCCATTCCCATCAGTGATGTACCCCACTGTTATACAGTGACAGACCTGTCCCCACTAATACTGTACTCCAATGTTATACAGTGACCCATCCCCATCAGTACTGTACCTCAGTGTTATACAGTTACAGGCCTGTCCCCATCAGTATTGTACCCCAGTGTTATACAGTGACAGACCTGCCTCCATCAGTATTGTACTCCAATGTTATACAGTGACAGACCAGTCCCCACCAGTAATGTACCTCAGTGTTGTACAGTTACAGACCTGTCCCCATCAGTACTGTACCACAGTGTTATACACTGACAGACCCATCCCCATCAGCGCTGTACCCCAGTGTTATACAGTGACAGACCCCTGCCCACCAGTACTGTACCCCAGTGTTATACAGTGACAGACCTGTCCCTACCAGCATAGTACCAGTTGGCCAGCTTCAGTTGGTTTTTGAATTTTTTAGATAACAGATATCCTTTGCCTGGGGATATCCTAACTATAATTGTGCAAAGTTCTCTATCTCAGGAAATATTCCTTTGAATTGAAAAATTGTGCATTTTACTCTGTCATTCAAGAACGTGATTCAAGAAGAGAATGGGGTACCAGAGAATTATAGGCCAGTAGGTCAACATCTGCTATTGGGAACAATAGAACCTAGAGTTAAAGATTAGAGTCTAACATATTGAAAAATTTCAGCTAATCGGGGTCAGAGGTATGGTTTTGTATCAAGTAGATTATCTGATTAATCTAATGAATTGTTTTGGGGTGACAAATGGTGGATAGATTTCCAGGAGGCATTTGAGTTCCTGATTAGAGACTGTTTGCTAAGATTGAAGCTGGTGGAATAGAAGGCAAATTATTCACCTTGTTGGGAAATTGTCTGAGGGTCAGGAGGCAAAGGTTGGGTAAATGGGCAGATATTCTTGTCGGCAGAATGTGACCAGTGACGTTCCGCAAGCATCCTTGTTAGTGCCTCAACTGTTCATTATTCTGAAGAAGGAGAGAAAGAACAAAGCCTTGGCCTGAGAACTCCCTCTCCAGCAACCCATTCGCTCCCACCCATGTCCAAATTCATCAGGACCATTTTTACCCTCTCTGCCCAGAAGTCTGTAGCCCCATGTTTGGTTTGCGGAGTTACTGAAGACAATACAAAGTGTGAAGCTGATGTCCTCCATGTGTTAAGAGGCTGACAATAGCATTGACTCTTTGCTGTGTTTATCCCGGAATGGGACAGAAAACCATCTCCAAATTTGCTGCTGGCACAAAGGTAGACAGCGTTTTAAACAGTTTAGGGAGAAGTGGAACATTACAAAGAGATATTTATAGATTAAGTGAATGAGTAAAACTAAGGCCCAACACATTTCAAAGTGGCAAATGTGAGATTATCCACTTTGGACATCAAAAGGATAAATCAGGAATTTGTAAATGGTAAAAAAACTAGAGACAGGGAGGTCCAAATAAACTTAGTGGTTCATATATGAAGATCATTAAGATGTTTTGAAGAAGAGAGCGAGGGATGCAGTGGTAATATCACCAGACTAGTAATCCAGAAACCGATGGTCTGCGGTCACGGGTTCAAATTCCACCATGGCAGCTATTGGGATTTAAATTCAAGTCATAAAAGCTAGCCTCAGTAATGGTGACCGTGTAACTGTTATTGATTTCTGTAAAAACCCATCTGGTTCACAAATATCCTTCAGGGAAGGGAATCTGCTGTCCTTATCCGGTCTGGCCTACATGTGATTCCAGAACTACTGCAATGTGGTTGATTTTGCTAAATGGCTGAGTGAGACACTTGGTTGTATGAAATCGCTACAAAACATACCAAAGGAATGAAACTGGATAGACCACTTGACAGTGACCGAGGCACCAGAAGTCAGAACTGCAAACCTAACTCTGTTAACCCTACAAAGTTCTCCTTATTAACATCTGCCAAAATTGGAAGAGCTGTCTCACAGACTAGTTCAGCAGCAGCCTGACATTGTCATTCCCACAGAATCATAGCTTGCAGACAACACCCCAGACACCAGCATTACCATCCCTGGATATGTCCTTTCCCACCGACAGGATAGACCCAGTAGAGGTGATGGCACAGTGTGTAGAGACAGGAGGGAGTTGCCCTGAGAGCTCTCAATATCGAATCTGCTCCCCATGAAGCCTGATAGCACTGGGTCAAACGCGGACAAGGAAACCTCCTGCTGATTACCACACACTGTCCTTTCAACTGGTGAATCAGCTCCTCCATGTTGACACCATTTTGGAGGAAGCACTGAAGATGATGGGTGAAGAATGGACTCTGCAGGGAGACTTCAATATCCATCACCAAGAGTGGCTCAGTAGTTCCACCACAGACCGAGCTGGCTGGGTCCTCAAGGACATCACTGCTAGACTGAGACTGCGGCAGGTGGTGATGGAACCAACAAGAAGGAAAGTGTACTTAACTGCGTCCTCATTAACCTGCCTGTCTCAGATACATCTATCCATGACAGTAACGATAGGAGTTACCACTGCACAGTCCCTGCGGAGACAAAGTCCTGTCTTCACATTGAGGATAGCCTCCATCGTGTGATGTGACACTGTCACCATGATAAATGGGATAGATTTTGAACAGATCTAGCAACACAAGGCAGAACATCCGTGAGATGCTGTGGACCATCAGCAGCAGAATTGCATCCAACCACAATCTGTAACCTCACAGCCCAGTATATCCTCCACTTTACCATTACCACCAAACCAGGATCAGCTCTAGTTCAATGAAGAGTGCTGGAGGGTATGCCAGGAGCAACATCAGGCATACATAAAAATGAAGTGTCAACCTGCTGAAGCTATAATACAGGGCTGCTTGTGTGCTAAACAGCATAAGCATCAAGTAATAAACAGAGCTAAGAGATTCCACAACCAATGGATCAGGTCTCAGCTCTGCAATGCCATGTCCAGCCCTGAAATGGTGGTGGACAATTAAACAACTCACTGGAGGAGGAGGCCCCATAAATATCCCCGTCCTCAATGACAGAGGAGCCCAGCATATCAGTGCAAAAGATAAGATTGAAGCATTCACAACAATCTTTAGCGTGAAGTGCCGAGTGGATAATCCATCTCCTCCAGAGATTCCCGGCATCATAAATGTCACTTTCAGCCAATTGGAATCATTCCTTGTGATATCAGGAAAGTGCAGAAGGCACTGGATTCTACAAAGGCAATGGGCCCTGATAATATTCCAGCAATAATACTGAAGACCTGTGTTCCAGAACTTGCTGTTTCCCCCAGCCAAGCTGTCCCAGCTACAACACTGGCATCTACCCGGCAATGTGGAAAATTGCCCAGATATGTCCTGTCACAAAAAGCAGGACAAATCCAATCTGGTCAATTACTACCCCATCAGTCTACTCTCGATCAACAATAAAATGATGGAAGGGGTTGTTAACAGTGATATCAAATGGGACTTACTCAGAAATAACCTGCTCAATGATGTTCTGATGCTAGGGCATATAGCCACCTGGAAATTCTCCTGCAAGTCACTCGCCATCCTGACTTGGAAATATATCATTGATCCTTCACTGTCGCTGCATGAAAATGTTAGATCTCCCTTCCTAACAGCATTGCGGGTCTACCTACATCATATGGACTGCAGGGGTTCAAGAAGGCAGCTCATCACCACCTTCTCAAAAGCTGTTAGTGATGGGTAATAAATACTGGCCTAGTCAGCAATGCCCACATCCCATAAAAGAATAAATTACCAAAAGTACATAAAAGCTGATGGTGTGTTGGCCTTTCTATTGAGAGGACTGGAATACAGGGCGAGGGAGTTATGCTTCTGTTAAACAAAGCCCTGGTTCGACCACACCTGGAGTCACTGTGAGTAGTTCTAGGCTCCATGAAGCATATTGGCCTTGAAGGGAGCATAGCATTGCACTTAAAGGATTCAATTTCAAGGAGAGATCACAAAATAAGGTTGGTGTTCCTTGGAATTTAGAAGATTGAGGGATAATTTGATCCAAGACACCAAGATAGCCAGACAGGCTAGATTGGAGAAACCATTTCCATCAGTTGGGAATTCTGAGATTAAGGCTCAGAGTTTAAAAATTAGACACAGACCTTCAGGAATGCAGTTTGGAAACACTTCTACACTTGAAGGGTCACAGAAAGTTGGAGTTCTGTTCTAAATATGGCTGTTAATGTCAATGGTTAATTTTCAATCTGAGTTTCATAGATATAGCCAAAGATATTAAGGGTTATGGGTAACATTTTGATACAGCAGTAAGGGGCAGCATGGTGGCATAATGGTTAGCACTGCTGTCTCACAGCCTCAGGGGCCAGGGTTCAATTCCCAGCTTAGATCACTGTGTGGAGTTTTCACAGTCTTCTCAGGTTTGCATAGGTTTCGCCCGGGTACTCTGATTCCCTCCCACGATCTGAAAGATGTGCTGGTTAGATGCATTGGCTGTGCTAACTTCTCCCTCAGTGTACCCAAACAGGTGCTGGAGTGTAGCGACTCTGGGAGTTTCACAGTATTTCATTGCAGTGTAAATGTAAGTCTACATGTGACTAATAACTAACTTTAACTTTAAGATCATAGATCAGCAGTGACCTCAATGAATGATGCTCCAGGCTCAAGGGAATCCAATGGGCACCATTTGTTAGCTAAGGTTCAGATGCTGGTATTTCTGAACTGGCTCAGAAGGTTGTTGATTTTCTGGAGATTACTGAGTGAGTGCTACATTGTCAGAGGTACTTTCTTCCAATGAAACATAAAACTGAGGCTCCGATTGCCCTCCCCTGTGAAGCAATGGATCCATTAGAAGTTTCTATTTCTATATGTAGACAATATATAGTCTATATTGTTGACTATATCCCTCAGTCAACATTGCAGAAACAGAAATACAAAAGCAAAATACTGCTGGAAATCTGAGACTAGAATTAAAAAAATCTGGAAAAGGTCAGCTGGCCAAACAACATCTGTGAAGAGAAAGCGTACAACTTAAGAGCAATGACCTTTCTTCAAAACTCCATGATGTTGTCTGATCTGCTGAGTTCATACAGCTTTTTTATTGTTATTTATTGTAACTAAAATAGATCTGGTTGTTATCACATTGCTGTTTGCGGGAGCTTGCTGTGCACAAAATGGCTGCCGCGTTACCTACATTACAACCGCAAACATACCTGAACTGTATTTCATTGGCTGCAAAGTGCTTTGTAGTAGTCGGTGGCTGTGGAAGGCGCTAGATCAATGCAAGACTTTCTTGCTACCTGTGACTTTCAATGTACAAGATTGCTTGAAGTGCTTGCAAAGGTTGTCGATGCTGAATCAAGTTAGTGACGTGGATAGCAGTCAACTTTGAAGTTTTCGGAACCAACCCTCTTGTATCTTTCCCACCCCCTCTGAGAAATGGATACCAGCACCACTGTCTCTGTTCTCTTAACAAACGTGCCCTCCCACAGTCCTGTACCTCTTCCCCCTGCCCCCCCAACACTGCCCTGTGTTCTTTCTTGTGCAAGTGTAGTTCATGAATGGGAAGACATGAACAGAAGTAGGTCATTCAGCCCCTTGAGCCTGTTCCATCATTCAATGAGATGGCTGATCTGTGGCCTAATACTATAAATCTGCCTTTGGCCTATATCCCTCAATACCTTTGCTTAACAAAAATTTATTTACCTCACGTTTAAAATTAGCAACTGATCTCGCATCAACTGCCAATTATAGAAGAGTGTTCCAGACCTCTCCCTGTGTGTGTAGAGCGGTACTTCTTTTCTTTCCTGAAAGATTTGACCCTCATTTTTAGACAAGGCCCCCTTGTTTTAGAATCTCCAATCATGGAAATAGTTTATCTTTATCTATCCTGTTTTTTCCTGTAAATATCTTGAAGGATTCATTCATATCACCCCTTAACCTTCTAAATTCCAAAGAAAACAAGTGTGCTTTATGTAATCTCTCCCCAGAACTAAACCTCTGAATCGAAGTATCATTCTTGTAAACCTACACTGCACTCTCTCCAAGGCCAATATATCCTTCATAAGATGCAGTGCCCAGATCAAATCACAGTGCTCCAGTGACATCTAACCAGGGTTTTGGAGAGCTGCCATGATGTGGAGATGCCGAGGCTGGGCAGGGTTGGGCACAGTAAGAAGTCTCACAACACTAGGTTAAAGTCCAACAAGTTTATTTGGACTCACGAGCTTTCAGAATGCTGCTCTGTCATCAGGTGAGGGATGAAGCTCTGAAAGCTAGTGATTCCAAATAAACTTGTTGGACTTTAACCTGGTGTTGTGAAACTTCTTACAGTGGCTACCCCAGTCCAATGCCACCATCTCCATATCATTTAAGTAGAGGGACATGGAAATTCTCCAAAAGCAGATGACAGAGTTCTTCTCACTGTGCTGCCTCCCAACCATGGTGTCCACGGTGATAGCATATGATGCATATCAGCCACTGGTATCCATGGTGATAAGATATGAACCGCTGGTATCCATTGTAATCATAGAATCCCTATAGTGCAGAAAGAGGCTATTCAGCCCATCGAGCCTGTGCAATCCCATCCACACCCTATCTCCGCTATTCCACATATTTACTCACTAATCCTCTGATACAAAGGGTCAATTTAGCATGGCCAATCCACCTAACCTACACATCCTTTGGGCCGTGGGGAAAACTGGAGCATCCGGAGGAAACCCACACAGACATGAGGAGAATGTGCAAACTCCAGGCATAGTGACCTGAGGCTGGAATTGAACCCTGGTCCCAGGCACTGTGAAGCAGCAATGCTAACCATGATTCCTCCCAGTGACACATGCTGCCTCCTAACATTGTGTATCCGGGGTGGCAGTGTGTAGTGTTTTGGTAATCCTTTTTATCTGTGGTGACACTCTATGTTGCCCTGGCGACCTGTGGTATCCATGGCAAAGTTAAATTTTCACACCGAGTGTGTGGAGGGCTGAACTGTAGGGAGTCTGCTGTCACAGCTCACTATCTGCTGATGTTAATTCAGTGTCGAATTGACTCATGGTTTGTTTCCATTTTCTAA
This sequence comes from Sphyrna mokarran, assembly GCA_024679065.1. Classification (NCBI taxonomy): domain Eukaryota; kingdom Metazoa; phylum Chordata; class Chondrichthyes; order Carcharhiniformes; family Carcharhinidae; genus Sphyrna; species Sphyrna mokarran. Next base: position 12,194,828 of record JAGIQG010000026.1, on the reverse strand, counting down.
CAGAACAGAATCACAGCCTCAAAGTGAAGCTTGTCGGAGGAGGCAAGAGAAAGAGAGAGGGCACAGAGAGTGCAGAGAGCTTTTTTGGGGTGTAAGAGCAGCTCTGTACTTCCTTTGATTTGCAGGAAAGAAAGAACCTTCATTCAATCAGCACCTTCTGTAAACTCGGTTAATATTGAGGAGAATTATAAAACAGGAGGTCTAGCCGTACAGGTTCATAGCTCTTTGGAAATGGAGTCACAGGTGGACAGAGTGATGAAGAAGGCATTTGGCATGCTTGGTTTCATTGATCAGAACATCGAATACAGGAGTTGGAATGTCTTGTTGATGTTGATAAGGCCAATACTGTCTACAGTTCTGGTCACCCTATTATACAAAGGATATTATTAAACTAGAAAGAGTGCAGAAAAGGTTTACTGGGATGCTACCGCGACTTGCTGGTTTGAGTTATAAGGAGAGGCTGGGGAGATTGGAACATTTTTCTCTGGAATCCCATACAGACTTAGAGTTGATCTGACAGAGGTCTATAAAATAATGAGGGGCAAAGATCAGCTCAATAGTCAACATCTTTTCCCAAAGGGCAAAATAAGAGGACATAGATTTAAGATGATAGAGAGAAATACAAAAGCGTCTAGAGGGGCAATTTTTTCACTCAGAAGGTGGTGAATGTCTGGAACAAGAGCTAGTAATGAAGGTGGGTACAATTTTTTCTTTTAAAAAGCATTTAGGTAGTTATATGAGTAAGATGGATATGGAGGGATATGAGCCAAATGCAGGCAATTGGGACAATCTTAGTGATAAAAACTGAGCAGCACAGACAAGTTGGGCTGAAGGACCTGTTTACACGTTGTAAACCACTATATAAACAGCTAAATTCTTTATGGTCATTGGAATACTTTTCAAATGTAGTCATGTGGAATTACATAAAATTTTACACCACTGAATCAGGCCTCAGTCCAAGGTTAATATGGTCCACACTTTACTCCATGTCATCCCATCAGCATATCCTTCCCTTCGAGCAGACAGACATTAATGAACAAGCAGGATAGCAAATCTGGATGTGGTCATTCACTGTCACTTTGTTGGTGAGGAGCCCCAGTGAAGTTCTACAGCCCCCACAGTGCAGGGAATGAGGACAAGATAAATAAGCAGAAAGGTTTGAAAAATTGGGACTATCTGGGAGGGTATCATGGTCAGCATAGACCAGTTGGGCCGAAGGGCCTGTTTCCCGGCTGTATTGCCCTATGACTCTATCGCTGGAATACCTGCCGGCCATGGGAATCAGAACCAGCAAAGAACGGACAATGGGAAGGTCCGTTTGCTTCAGACAGGTTTTTCCGGTCTCGGGTCGAGCAAGGCAGTAAAATCCCGCTCCATGACTCTATAACTCTAAACAACGCTTGGTTTTGAAAAACACGAGATTCCAGAAAGCAGGGAAGTTTGAGGAAGAGGAGGGATCTGCAGTCGATGTATTGGAAAACAATGAGATACGGAATCTTGATTTCAGCTGAATTAAGAAAGGGGATATCCTGTGATACAGTCAGATGTAGCATCAAACCTGCATGGCAAGTTTTGTTTCTATCTTTTTTTTCAGGTTGTGAGGGAAGGAGGAATGAGAGAGATGTGAGGAGATTTCATGGAATGTTGCTTGGGACTTGAGCATCAGAATTTGATTCATCAGAGTCCTTTTGACAGATCTCAAACGTGCCTACTCATCTTGTCACCAAATTGTTAACTCTCTCTTCAGAAATCCATCTAATTGCCTCTTGTCCCATTGATGCAACTGCTTTTTGGTCATTAATTGATTACCCCTTGTGCCCAAATACTTCATCACATTTCTCCTAATCTTGTCACTTTGACTTGCAACTCTCAGCCATCCCTCTGTTATCTCTAGACTCAGCCATTCCAATAGACAATGACTGGCATCCATTTTGTACCCCTGGAAACTTCTGTACATCCAAAACCCTTTTGCGCCTATCTTAACTCATCAAGTCCCATTTATCTATGTTTTTTTTTATTCATTCATGGGACATGGGAATTGCTGGCTAGCCAGTATTTATTACGATCTCTAGTTGCCCTTGGAGGACAGTTGAGAGTCAACCACATTGCTGTGGCTCTGAAGTCACATGTAGGCCAGACAGATAAGGATGGCAAATTTCCTTCCCTAAAGGACACTAGTGAACCAAGTGGGTTTTTCCGACAACCGATAATGGGTTCATGGTCATCAATAGATTTTTAATTCTAAATTTTTTTTTATTGAATTCAAATTCCACCATCTGTCGTGGCAGGATTTGGACCCAGGTCCCCAGAACATTAGCAGAGTTTCTGGATTAATAGTCTAGCGCTGGGTCATCACTTTCCCCGTTACGTCCTAACTCAGTAACCTACCTTGACTAACAATCTGGCAATACCTCAGTTTTAAAATTCTCAACCTTGAGTTCAAATCCCTCTATGGGAAGCTGAAGTTCATGGAACTGAAGACAGATTCCTGCTCTGGATGGGAAATTAGCTGCACAGCAGGAGACAGAGAGTTGAGATCAATAGGCAGTTGCACTAATTGACAGAATAAATGTGTCTCCCCAGGATCTGTGAAATTTTAGCTATTGTTGTATTTCTTAGACTTCAGGATAAAAAGCTACAAGTCCACATTTATCAATGTCACAGAGATGAGGATGCTTTGTGTGCACTGTGGATGGAAGTATAAAATAGCAAGGAGAGACTGATAGATTAAATGAATGTGTGAAACTAGCAAATGTAGTCAAATCTGACATCCTCCACCTTACTTGGAAAAAAAACAGGGTCATTTCTAATAGAGGAAAATTAGAAAATAGTGAAAACTTAAAGAGACTCATGATCCAGGTACATCAAGTATTACGATGTCATGAAAGTTATTTCAAATAATCACAAAGTCTGCTGAAATAATCACAGTCTGCTATATCTAGAGAACGACAATACTGGAGGATGGGGAGGAGAGAAGACATACTCCAGTTTAACCAAGCTCTGTGTAAACCAAACCTTAAGAAGTCTCACAATACCAGGTTAATGATGTGCTGTGAGGTTTCTTACTGTGCTTAACCAGAGTCCAGTGCCAGGATCTCCACATCATAGACCAGACCTGGCAGTGAGCAGTTGTGGGCAGCATGCCTTAGGGAGGATATTTCTCTTGGAGAGGGTCGGGTAAAATTATGAGAAATAAACCATTAGGAAACAAACTAGAGTTTGTTTCCCTGGAATTTACCAGGGAAATTCAGGGGTGATTTGATTAAAGATTTCAAAATATTGAGAGGAAGAGAGAAAATGTTCGAAGAGAAATGTTTTGTAGAGCCAATGGTTAGAGAGGTCAAGTCTAACAATTGGAGCTAGACCTATCAGGAGTGAAATTAGAAAATAATTCAACACAGAGAGGATACTCAAGATTCGGAACTCTCTTCCACAAAAAATGCAAGATCAATGGTTAAATTTGAATCTGAGATTGATAAATATATTTTTGTGTACCAGCAACGACTACTTGGGTCAAATGGTTAGTTCTGTGTTATGTATAAAATGTGATACTGTCTGTAGGATCTTGCAGTCTCTACTGTCTGTCACTTCAATTCACTGTATGCGAGATGTTTCACAATGATTCGGAAAGGTATCGCAGGATAAATTGAAATTGTTTTGTCAGCTTTACCCTGTGATTAAGGAGAATAATTTTACTTTGGGTAGATGGCTTCAGCTACAGATCCCCGCTTTGGACAGAAAGAATCATCAGATCAGAACTTTGATTACATGTTCAAGATCCTGATTATTGGGAACAGTAGCGTTGGCAAAACCTCTTTCCTGTTTCGATACGCCGATGATTCCTTCACCCCAGCGTTTGTCAGTACTGTTGGAATTGACTTCAAAGTGAAGACTATTTACCGGAATGAAAAAAGGATCAAACTGCAGATCTGGGTAAGAGATGTTACCGTTTTTACATTTCCTTTGTTAACATATTCACATAGCTCCCAGCAACATGATGGCTGATTTAGCTGCCTTAGGTGAAATTAATTCAAGAAGATCCCATTTCAGTATATGCTGTCATTAAGTTGTTGACCCCCCTCAGACAATCCATAGAGTAACATGAGATGAAATTGAGACGTGTTCATCGAATCTTACAGTGCAGAAGAAGGCCGTTCAGCCCATCAAGTCTGCCCACTCTCCAGCTCATTTTAAAGTGTTTTTATTAGTGTCACAAGTAGGCTTATATTAATAGTGCAATGAAGTTACTGTGAAAACTTCTCCCTCAGTGTACCGAACAGGTGCCAGAGTTGGCGACTAGGGGATTTTCATAGAGTTGTAGGATTCTACAATGCAGAAAGAAGCCATTTGGCCCATCGATTCTGCACCGACCACAATCCCACCCAGGCCTTATCCCCATAACCCCATGCATTTATCCTAGCTAGGCCCCCTCACACTAAGGGACAATTTAGCATGGCTAATCCACCTAATCTGCACATCTTTGGACTGTGGGAGGAAACTGGAGTACCCGGAGGAAACCCAAGCAGACACAGGGAGAACGTGCAAATTCCATATAGACAATGACCCAAGCCGGGAATCGAACCTGGATCCCTGGAGTTATGAAGCAACTACTGTGCCACCGTGCCATGTTGTTGGGGCAATAGCTGTGTCAGATCAAGCCGTGCCCTGCCTTTCTTAGACATGGAGAATACTGATGCTGCATCACCAAACGTTGGCAAAATATTTTATCCCCAAGTTCTGGCTGATAATTTCTGGATGAGAAGGCTGTTAGGAACCAGTTCCCTGGCTGATATGTACATCTTACAGTTAGAAGATCTTTAAATTGTTTGGCAAGATGAGCTTTGTCCATAAGGGGCAGGCAGATGGAAGAGGGGAGAGGAGGCAAAGGAGAGGAATAGTTCAGGTGTGTCTGAGAAATGTACAAAATCATCAAATCTCGCCACAGACCCCAAGCTCCATAACATCTCCAGCCCTTCTCAATCCACTGACAACTCTGCAGTCATCCAATTCTGGAATCAGACATCCCTTTAACTCTTCACTCCACTGTTTGTTACTGCGCATTCAGCCATCAAACATTCCCACCTCTCTGCCCCTTTAAGGCATTCCTCAAAATGAATTATTTTGGCCCAGTTTTGGGTACCAATATCTCGAACTGTGAGTCGGTGTGATTTGTTTTGCTTGATAACAGTCCCCTGGAGTGCAGTGGGATGTTTAACCCCTTAATAAAGATGTCACAGAAGCACTGTTGCTCAGTGAACGAATTAAATTTGGAGATTTAACTCGGGGTTTAATGATTGTTCTTCCTATGTACTTATTGCAGGACACAGCTGGTCAGGAGCGATATCGAACCATCACCACAGCTTACTACCGAGGTGCGATGGGCTTTATCCTGATGTATGACATTACCAATGAAGAATCCTTCAACGCTGTCCAGGATTGGTAAATAACTTGCAGATTCTTGTTTGCGAGAAGTTGTAAATCATAGCTTCTTAAAGCAAAGATTGAGACCCTTCAGCCCATTGTTTCTGTGCCAATGCTTTGCTAATAAATCCCTTGTTTAATAATAAATACGTTCCTTATCGTTCTCCATAGCTCTGTCATTTTCTTCCCTTCAAGTATTTATCCAAACACCTTTTGAGAGATTTTTCAAATTATTTCATAGGATCTGGGTCTTGCTGGTAAGGAGTCTCACATCACCAGGTTAAAGTCCAAGGGTTTATTTGGTAGTAAACGCCACTAGCTTTCGGAGTATTGCTGCTTCATCAGGCGTGTGGCAACCAGGTGCTGTGAGACTTCTTACTGTGTTTACTCCAGTCCAACGCTGGCATCTTCACATTTTGCTGGCAAGGCCATCATTTGTTGCCCACCCCTAATTGCCCCTTGAACTGAGTATCTCGCTCCACCATTTCGGAAGGCAGTTAAGAGTCAACCACATTGTGGTTGGTCTGGAGTCACATGTAGACCAGACTGGGTACGGATGGCAGGCTTCCTTACTGAAGGAATTTCCCTTCATGAGTGAACAGATGGGCTTTTACAACAATTGATGCAGCGTTACTGAGGCTAGCTTTCAATCCCAGATTGCTTTTAATTGATTAATTGAATTTATTAATTAATTGAGTTGAAAATCTGTAGTGAAAATTGAACCCTTGACCCTGGGGCATTAGCCTGGGCCTCTGGATTACTAGTCCAAAGACATTATCACTATACCACCAAGTCCCCACTATTAAGATGAGTGGCAGAGCAAAATGTGCGGAGGACACTGAAAATGGGCAAATCAATGGCAGATGCAGTATAATTTGAATAAGTGTGAGGTTATTCACTTTGGAAGCAAAGACAAGGGGCAGATTACTACCTGAATGGCTGTAAATTGGGAGAGGGGAGTGTGCAGCAGGACCTGGGTGTTCTTGTGCCCCAGTCACTGAAGGTAAGCATTCAGGTACAGCAGGCAGTAAAGAAGGCAAATGGTATCTTGGCCTTCGTTGCGAGAGGTTTTGAGCAAGGATGTGTTGTTGCAATTATACAGGGCCTTGGTGAGGCCACACCGGGAGTATTATGTGCAGTTTTGATCTCCTTTTCTGAGGAAGGATGTTTTTGCTCTCGACGGAGTGCAGCGAAGGTTTACCGGGCTGATTCTGGGGATGGTGAGACTGATTTTTGAGGAGAGATTGACTACATAAAAATTGTTTGCGCAAGAGTTCAGATGAATGAGGGGAATTTCATAGAGACTTATAAAATTCTAACAGAACTAGACAGGCTAGATACAGGACAGATGTTCCTGATGGTGGGGGAGTCCAGAACCAGGGGTCACAATGTGAGGATTCGGGGTAAACCGTTTAGGACAGAGGTGAGACATTTCTTCACCCAAAGAGTTTTACCACAGCAAGTATTTGATGAATGAATTCAAGAGGCGGCTGGATATAACACTTGGGATAAATAGGATCAAAGGTGGCAGGGAGAAAGTAGAGTTAGGTCATTGAGTTGGATGATCAGCCATGATAGTAATGAATGGCAGAGCAGGCTCAAAGGGCCAAATAGCCTCTATGTTTCTATGAAACAACAGTGGGATTTGAGAGAATCAGACTGAACTATTTCAAGCTGATCAAAGGGAGATTTCAGTGATCCCAATGGGTTATAACAAAGATTCAAATCCTGTGAGATGGAATTTTAAGAATGAAGAGGGTAGCAGTATGAAAGGGAACCTCCAGGATGGATTTCCTCATAATGCATGGCAGAGCCATAAAGCTCTGGTGTGGATAGGGAGAGTGAGAGAGTTTTACCCAGAGTTTTACTCAATATTTATCCCTCAATCAACAGCACTGAAACAATTGCATTTGTGTATGGGATCTTGCTATGCATACATTGATTGCCCCCTTTACCACATTACAACAATGCCAATGAAGTATTTCATTGCCTGTAAACACTTTAGCGTGTCTTGAGGTTGTGAATTGTGCGATAGAAATGTTCTTTTTAAATGGAAAATTTCTAAGCAATCACTCGGTAACATTCTCAATCCCCTTCCCACAGAAGATGGTGAGGTTGTTAAACCCTTTCTGTTCAGTCTGTTTGTGTAATGAAGGGACCATTCCTGAGAACCTGTTTGCTCTTTTTACTCCTCACCGATGTTAATCACATTGATCTCTGTCCCCCACAGGTCAACCCAAATAAAAACCTACTCGTGGGACAATGCCCAGGTCTTACTGGTTGGAAACAAGTGCGACATGGAAGATGAGCGTGTGGTGTTAGCAGAGGGAGGGAAGCAGTTGGCTGATCATCTAGGTAAGATAAGCTATGCTCTTACTGTGTGAGGCTCCAGTCAGATCCCAACAATAACAACAACCTCTATTTATAAAGAAACCTTAAATGGCAACATGCCCCAAAGTGCTTCGTAGAAGCGATTCTCAAATAAAGATCAAAGAAAAGTACAGCACAGGAACAGGCTCTTCAGCCCTCCAAGCCTGCGCTAATCATGATGCTTACCTAAGCTAAAACCCATCCTATTTATGTATTAGTCTAGATGCTCCTTACATACTGCCATCGTACCTGCTCCCACCACCTCCCCTGGCAGCGTGCTCCAGACATTCACCACCCTCTGTGCAAAAAACTTGCCTTGCACATCTCCTCCAAGCTATGTCCCAGAGTACTTGACTTTTCTAAAATCAAACACAAAACCGTGTAAGATGTTACGACAGCTAAAAGTTTGGCCAAAGAAGTTGGTTTTAAGAAGCATCATTAAAAAGAGAGATTCAAAAGTTTAGGGAGACAACTCCAGAACTTGGGGCCATCGGGAGTGGAGCAAATTGTTGATGTTTGAGAACTTAAGTTGGAGAAATGCAGAAATCTTGGAGGTTTGCAAAAGGTTTGTAGGGCTGGAGGAGATTACAGAGGCACGTAGAGGTTGAGATTATGGGAGGGATTTGAAAATGAAGATGAGAACTAGAGACATTGTGATATCTTCACAGGATAGTAATCGTGAGATAAGAACTGGATGTGCTGCATAATCTCAGCAGGTTTAGCAGCATCTGTGCAGAGAAACAGAGAGAGAGACAGTTAGTGTTTCAAGTCCAACCTGAGTTCTCCAAAACTGATCGATTCTGTCACAGGGACTCAAAACATTAACTGTGTTCCTCTCTGCACAGAGGCTGCCAGATCTGCTGAGTATTTCCAGCATTTTCTGTTCAGATTTCCAACATTCACAGGATTTTGCTTTTGTTAGTAGCTAGGTATTGTTCTAGGCACCTGGGTCCAAAATCTGTAATAATTCTTCAACAAATCCCAACACGGCACATGGTGATATTTGAATTCAGTAAAAATCTGGAATTAAAAGTCTCTAATGGTGACCATGAAAATATTGTCAATTGTCAGAAAAACCCATCTGGTTCACCAATGTCCTTTAGGGAAGGAAATATGCCATCCTTACTTGGCCTGGCCAAATGTGACTCCAGAGACACAACATTGTGGTTGATTTTTAAATGCCCTCTGAAATGGCTGAGAGCCACGCAACTGTATCAAACAGCTCAGCACAGCTCAACATTGGCACCTCCATATCAAGGAGTACCTACACTACACAGACAACAGCAGCTGAAGAAGGCAGCGCACTACCACCTTCTCAATGGCAATTGGGAATGGACACTAAATGCTGGTCTAATCAGTGAAACCCAACTCCCAGAAATAAAAGAAACTAAATTGTGGTTAGCCCAGGAGTTAGTGTAGATCAGTGTAAACATGGGCTGGCTAAACAGGATTTGGGAAATAATTGCTGGCCTGACCCCCACATTCCATAAAAATGAACTTTAGAAAAGTCTGGAGATGAACATTAGTGGGATGCAGAGAAACAAAAGTTTTGGATGAGCTTAAAGTTTCCAGACAGTTAAAACACCAAAGAATTGAAGAGTTTCCATTGCCTTTGGAGGGAAGACAGAGCAGGCAAGTGTTGGGAGCAGCAGAAGTTCTTGTAGATTTCAGTGGTCATGAAATGGAGCTTTTAAATTATCGGAACTGCCAACGTTTCTTCAAGTAAATTACTCCTGGGTTAAAGGTTTCAAATTCCTTGGGAAAAATGTTCAGCGTAAGAAAGGAATTTGGGAAAGGAATGGTTTCAAAGTTGGTCCATCCACAAAGAAAGCACAGATGGGATTAAGAGTGTTTTCTGAATGTGTTTCTACTAGATAGAGTGGCAATCCTGAATGCTCCCTCTGTAACGAGATACAATCATAGAAACATAGAAGATAGGAGCAGGAGGAGGCCATTTGGCCCTTTGAGCCTGCTCTGACATTCATTACATTCATAGCTAATGGTCCAACTCAATAGCCTAATCCTGCTTTCTCCCCATAGCCTTTAATCCTGTTCACCCCAATGCTATATCTAGTCACCTCTTGAATGCATTCAATATTTTGGCATCAACTACTTCCTGTGGTAATGAATTCTACTCTTTGGGTGAAGAAATGTCTCATCTCCATCCTAAATATTCTACCCTGTATCCTCACTCTGTGACCCCTGGTTCTGGACTCTGTCACTGTCAGGAACGTCCTCCCTGTATCTACCCTGTACTGTTTTCCTTAGAAAGACGTAGACTTAGAGGAGATCTGATAGAGGTGTACAAGATTTTGAAGGGGATAGATAGAATAAACAGGGCTAAGCTTTTTCCTAGGATGGACTCAAATAGCACGAGGGGTCACGGGCTTAGGGTGAGGGGGGTAAGGTATAATTTGGATGCTAGAAGGAGTTTTTTCACACAGAGGGTGGTGGGGGTATGGAATGCGCTGCCAAGTAAAGTGGTGGAGGCAGGTACTCTGGAGTTATTTAAGAAATACTTAGATGGGCACATGAACAGAATGGGAATGGAGGGGTATAGAAAACTGATTTAAAATAGGGATCATGAGCCTTGGAAGTCCCTGGGAAGTGTGTAAATAGATGATGATATTGATGTACTTGTTTTTATCCTACAGGTGCTTTGGTCCACCTTGTTGTCTAACAAGGGGCATACACGCGATGGGTCGTGAGAGGACTGCTCTTGGACCTTTTTCGAGAGTATCCTACTGTTTCACATCGTTAGTGTATGCTTGACCTGGACCATCTGATGGGCAACACGACAGCGCAGTGACTATCGCTGTGCTGTGCAGATACATGGATTTGGGCCTGTGTCTGTGGGAGTTTGCGCATTCTCCCCGTGCTTGCGTGGGTTTTCTCCGGGTGCTCCGGTTTCCTCCCACATCCCAAAGATGTGCTCTTAAGCTAATTGGCAAAACAAATTCTTCCTAAATTGTCTCAAATTTGGTTTTTAATCCATAGATCTATAAACATGGACAGGGATCGCGTGTAGAAGTGGGAACATCGAGGTGGCGGCGCGGGCTCATTGGGCAGAAGGGCCTGTTTCCCATGCTGTTTTGTTCTTTGTTCTTTGTTCTTTGTCTAGTCCTGTTAGAATTTTATAAGTCTCTATGAGATCCCCATCATTTGTCTGAACTCTAGTGAAAACAATCCTAACCTAGTCAATCTCTCCTCATGCCATTCCTGGAATCAGGCTGGTAAACCTTCACTCCACTCCCTTGAGAGCAGGAACATAGGATAGCTTCTGGTGGGCAACTGGAGCTTTCACGATTGAAATTAATTTAGAGTTAAAATGTGCTGACAGATTGCAAGAACTTTGTCTGTGTTCCTCCAAAAATACAAGGCCGAGGGACATTGGCAAGGTGAGTGTAGAGAGGACAGTTCCTCTTGCAAAAGAATCCCAAACTAGTGATCACTGTTTAAAAAATAAGGGGTAGAACCTTCCCAAACTTTGTCAAAGAATCAGTTTGTTGGGTTGAAAATGGGTATGTAGCTCGCCAGTTGCATCGTATTTTCTCTCGAGATTCTCCAGCATTCAGTGCGTAGAGAATCTAGTGCCATGGCTTGCGCCAGTACTCGGGGTGGGAGAGGCCTGATGGAGTGGGCAAGGCCAATTCCACAGAGCCACCATCTACATAAAGCTCTCCCTCCCTCCCTTTCCTCCCTACATGCACACACACAAATGTCAGAGCACCTCCTACCACCACCTCAAAGGCATTCCCTTCCCCCCCATATTGCAGGGCATGTATTCATCTCCTGCCCCTACTACACAAGCATTAGCAGCATTCCTGCTCCAAATTTGTATGCTTGTACAGTCTAACTGGCATATTTAAAATAGAATAACAAAATCCCAACAGAGCAGAAGTAGGCCATTCAGCCAACCGAGCTGACACTGACACTAATCTCACCCGAGCCCTATCCTGGAACCGCAAGTACTTACCCTGCTAATCTCCCTGACACCAAAGGGATTTGATGAGACAGATGGAGCGAAACCAGTGGCACAGTGGTTAGCATTGCTGCCTCACCACACCAGGGACCTGGGTTCAATTCCAGTCTGTGTGGAGTCTGCACATTCTCCCTGTGTCTGTGTGGGTTTCCTCCCACAGTCCAAAGATCTGCAGGTTAAGTGGATTAGCGGGTAAATACACGGGGCTTCAGCGATAAAGTACTGGGCCAGAAGCTCTGTTGGAGAGTTGGTACACATTCAATGGATCAGATGGCCCCATTCTGCCGTACGGGTTTGATGATTCTGTGAAAGTATGACCTCTAGTGGGTGAGCCCAGAACCGGAAGATAGAGCAGTAAAATTCCAGGAGTTAAAATCAGAACATATTTTTTTCTACACAGACGGTAAGAGAAAACTGGAATTTAAATCTGTAGATGCAGGGAGTTCAACATTGAGGACAATAGCTGTTTATAGCATTGGGGAACTGAACGAGAGCAGCAGGTTAATTGAGTTAAGGAGTAGATCAAACATGAACAAACTGAATGCCAAGGGACTGAATGGAGAATGTTCTTGAGGAGAAGGTATCTGAAGGAGCTGGGGTTTACCTCAAGAACTGGAGATTGGGGGCTGCATGGTAGCACAGTGGTTAGAACTGCTGCTTCACAGCTTCAGGGCCCTGGGTTCAATTCCCAGCTCGGGTCACTGAATGTGTGGAGTTTGCACATTCTCCTTGTGTCTGCGTGGGTTTCCTCTGAGTACTCCATTTCCTCCCACAGTCCAAAGTTGTGCAGGTTAGGTTGACTGGCCATTCTAAGAAATTGCTCCTTAGTGTCCTGGGATGCATAGGTAGATGGTATTGGGTTAGTGACTATAATATATAGGGATATGGGGGATGGGTCTGGGTGGGATTGTGCTTGGTGCAGACTTAATGGGTCAAAGGGCCCCTTTCTGCACTGTAGGATTCTATGATTAATTGGCTTATTGAAAATCCGACCATTGCTCTGGGGATGGGAGATGGGAGAAGAGTTACCCGAATGCAGCTGCTATTTATCCCAGCTGTCTATTCCAAGTTGATTGACTAAGTGTTGATACGACATGCCCATGGAAGGTCCGGAATGTTCTGTGGACACTCATAGTCCTCCTACAGCTCACTCAAGCGTACATTCTCCAAACATTAGGCTGTCTGACTGTCATTACTCGACATTCTAATTGTCAGTATCCACTGGAAGGTCAACAGCGACAAGCACACACACTGCATCCTCCGCTCGTCAGCTTTCTCTAGAGTGGGAAGGACTTGGATTCAAGGCTCAGTCGAAAGACCAAATCTAAATTAATGCAGTATTAAGAGAATGCTGTGCTGGTAGAGGTGCCAACATGAGGATGAAATTTTGAACCAAACATTTAACGACGTTAACAGATTATCTAGTCATTGCCAACATGGCTGATTGTGGGATCTTGCTGTGTTCCAATTGGCTGAGACCTGTCCTACATTGCAACTGTATCGTCGGCATTTAGTCAACTTTAAAGCTGTTTGGGACATTCCAAGGTTATGAAATTCTCATCTCTCCATCTGCCTTTCCTCTTTGCAACTCCTTTATTCAATAAAGGAGAGAGAGAAAGCAGTTGGCCCAACATCTGGCACAGGGAAAATGCTGGAGTCAATGTTCTTTTATGAGATGCGGCCATCGCCAGCCAACGTTGATTGCCCACCCCCCTGCTGTCCTCGAGGAGGCAGTAGTGAGCCGTTTTCTTGAATTGCTCCAGTCTATGTGTGGCATAGATACACCCAATGTGCTGTTAGGGAGGGAACTCCACGATTTTGATCCAGTCATAGTAGGTGATATATTTGGATGGTGATCTCCATCCAGGATTCCTTTATCAGGCAATGCGGTCTTCTCATGCCATCAGGGTGTTGCGCCTGACACTGACCTCCTGCACCAATGATGTAGAGATGCCGGCGTTGGACTGGGGTAAACTCAGTAAAGTTTTGCAACACCAATTTATCAAACACTATCAAATAAATTGGTTGGATTTTAAATTGGTGTTGCAAAACACTCCTGCACCAACGCAGACAGGCACTCATCTGTGAAACAGGCAGGATCTTAACTCACCTTGCATGACCTAAGCTATTGCTGGACAACAGGGAAGTCACTCGCCATAAACCACACAGAGCCCTCATTCCCTCGCCACAGCTTCCGGAGTCTTCAGGGAGCTGCCTCCTCAGGATTTAAACCCCCTGCCTGGATTTCCAGGTCTCCATTTGACCCCATGCCCTATGCGTTGCCACTCAGTGCGATCTCTGCCAGCGACGCATTACACAGGATGGGCCTTAATTGGATACCCAACGTAAGATTGTGTTAACAGCGCGATCTCGGGTGCTGTGGCTTTCACATCCACTTTCGTCCATGCTGACTTTGAGATGATTCATCTCCAACCACCACAACTATCTTTCTTTATGCCATGTATGAGTCCAGCCAGCGGAAAGTTTTCTTCCCGATTCCCATTGACTCCAGTTTTGCTCGGGTCCGGTTCAATGTAGCCTTGATGTCAAGGGCTGTCACTCTCACCTCACCTCTGGAATTCAGCTCTTTTGATCAGGTTTGGAACAAGGCTGTAATGAGCTCAGGAGCTGAGTGACCCTGGCCAAACTCAGCTTGAGCAACAATGAGCTGGTAACTGCTGAATATTGTTAAGGTTCAGGTGGATATAGTGCTGAACAACAAGCGTCAAACCGTTTGTGGAGCAGGCAGGAAAGTGGGTGGCACGGTGGGTAGAATGGCTGCCTCACAGCTCCAAAGACCCAGGTTTGATTCCCGGCTTGGGTCACTGTCTGTGTACAGTTGGCACATTCTCCCCGTTTCATAGAACATAGAACACTACAGCACAGAACAGGCCCTTCGGCCTTCGATGTTGCGCCGACCAATATAAAAAGCAATGCCCCTCCAAACTAAACCATTCCCTTCTCTTCCATATACTTATCAACTAAAAGAGTTTTAGTTCAGAGTTTCCTCTGGGTGCTCCGGTTTTCTCACATACTGCAAAGACGGTTAGGCTAAATAGACCCCCAGGATGTGCAGGTTAGAGGGATTAGTGGGATAAATGTGTGGAGTTATGGGGATAGGGCCTGGATGGGATTGTTGTTAATGCAGGCTCTATGGCTTCCTTCTGCACTATAGAGATTCTAGCGTCTGTGATCTGTTTCTTGAGTTGAGGCCACAAGCAGATTCTTATCGAACGACGGAGCAAGCTAGAAGGGCCAAATGGCCTACTCCTGCTCTTGTACATTTGTGTATTTCCATTGGATCTCTTGTTCTCCTGACATTGTCCACAGAATGGAAATTACAGCTGCTTTTGGTTTTTCTGGTTGCAGGGTTTGAGTTTTTTGAAGCCAGCGCCAAGGATAACATCAACGTCAAACAAACGTTTGAGCGGCTCGTGGACATCATCTGTGAAAAGATGTCCGAGAGCTTAGACGCAGCAGACCCTGCAGTGACTGGCGCCAAGCAAGGTACACAGCTGAACGAGCAACCCACCCCTCCTCCACAGGACTGCGGCTGCTAAACACCCTCCCTGGAAGCAAACCCCCAACACCTCTTTCCTTTTATTTTGTCCTCCTTATCTCTTGTCTCTATCTCCAACCAGTCCTTTCCTCCTCTCTCTCTCTCTCTCTCTCCCCCTTTAAAACGCAAGAAGGCGCATGCAGGACACAAACATACAGAACCAGAAGTTACCTTACAGCAAAATCTCAAACCAGAAGCAACGCACAGAGAAAAGCCCTGTGTGGTTGGTGTGCAGAGTTATACAAAGTTATATAATAACTAGTCATAGTCTATTGTCCTGTCGCTCACTAACCCCTAACGTTGGTTATAGCAGCGGTGAATTCTGGCATCTGTGACAATCATGATTTTAATTACAAAGAGTTGGTCAGAAAGCCATCTGCTTATCTACCGCTCCCTGAGCCTAAGCTCCTTGACCGTCTACCTGAGGAGGGAGGTTAAGCATTTTGCAACGTATATTTATTTATTCCTAAGTTTTTTTTCCTCTGTGGATTATTCTCACGTGTGAAAATTAATCTTGTGCCATCTCTGATACATCCAGTTGTGGCTGCACATTTCTTTGTGTCTGAGTGTGCGTGTGTGTCTCTCTCGCACGTTCTTATGCTGTTTCTCTTTTTATATCGTTCTCTTTGTCTCTCTCTCTCTCTGTCAAATGTTTCCCTCCCACTGAAGTGTGAGCACATGTACATACACTACACACCACAAAAGGATGAAGCCTGTTAGATCTAGCTGCAGGTGTTTGGAGAGACGGTGAGAAACCTATGTAGTCAAAGTGATGAAGTGAATGCGCAATCATTTTCTAACTGTGACTAAGAGAATTGCTCTGACTGCCCCTTCAACTCACATAAACATTAGCCAGCCTGAAGGCAACTGGCAGTCCACTTGTACCAGCCAATGCTACACAGCAGTTCCCTTTAATCTGCATGGGCATTCCTGTACACAGCCTAATAAGATCAGTAAAAAGCAAACAAAAATTGGCTTAATTTCTAGAAAAATAGAACTGAATATCAGAGTTGTTACAGTAAACCTGTAACAACCTTAGGGTAAATGATACTTGGAGCACTAATCTCCCTTACAAAAAGGACCCAGAGACACTGGTGAAGGTGCAAAAGGATTCACGTGAGGATCCTCAAACTGAGAGAGAGGTTTTAACTGTCAGGAAGGGTTGAAGATGTAATCTAATGGAGATCTTTAAAATGATGAAGGGACTTGTTAGGGCAAATGTAGAGAAAAATGTTGTCATTCGGAGAGTGATGAGAATGTGGATTTGTGTGCGGAGAATGGTTGGTGGAAATTGTATATTTAAGGGGAAATGGAAGAGTCTAAAACTGAAGGATTTGACGATTGGGTGGGATAGGGAGAAGGGGGGGGAAGGTGAGAAGAGGCTCAGGTAAAGGATAAGCACCAACATAGACTAGTGGGCCAAGTGGCCTGTTTCTGTACTGTACATTCTGTATAACTGTCCAGCACTCTGCAGGGTAGAAATCACTTCCTGAAGAAACCACACACTTGAAGACAATCTCCGATCCTGCTGCCTTTGTGACATCTTGAAAATCCATTCCTGGGATGTGACCATGTCTGCCAAGACATGCATTCTCTGCCCACCTCTTGACTGCTGCGAATACAACAAAGTAGCTGTACCCTGTCCGATTCATGCCAGGATTATTTGAGAATTTGAGTCCATTTTGGAAATAAATGGAGCTATGGGTAGAAGTGGGAACATAGAGGTGGCAGCGCAGGCTCGTTGGGCTGAATGGCCTGTTTCCCATGCTGTTTTGTTCTCTGTTCTTTGTTCTTCAGAAATAAACTGAGCCCAGTTTCTATAGAAGTGACATCAGATTGTCATTAAGAACCCAAACAGCTTTCAATGTTCTATCAGGAAAGGAAATTTGCTGCCTTCACCCAGCCTGGGGTGTCTCTGTGACTCCAGTCTCCACCTCAACCTAATAGACGAGCAGAAACAGTCTCAGCAATCAAACATTGCCCCATCAGCGAGGCAACAAGAAGACCTTTCGTAGACTTTTTAAAATATACATTGTGGCAAATCCCCATAAACACTCCCCCTCCCCAGAAATGCTCCCCTTTCCCAGAAACTCTCCCAATGAAAAGTCCCCATAAACCTGTCCCGTCCCTGTAAACTGTCCCATCCCCATAAACTGTCCAGTCCCCATAAACTGCTCTGCTATTTGATAAGATCATGGATGATCTGATTGTGGCCTCAATTCTACTTTCCTGTCTTGTCCTCCCCCCGCCGCACCCCCTCCCCAGTAATCTCTGACTCCCTCATTAATCAATAATTTTTATTTAGTCATTACTAATAAGCTAATGTTTATATGACTGACCATAATTACAGTCGTATTGTGGTTGTACTATCGGAGTAACAATCCAATCCATCCTCCCTGTCTATCAGTGCAGCTCTGCTCTGTGATACTGGCCAGTGGTATATGGCCCTCACTCCACGCTGACCCAGCTCACAAACTCAAGATCTGGTTACACTGATGATAATGGAAACCGTGTTGGATACTATGCACATATGATACTTGCTGTGTTGTGTGCAAAGCTTTTGTTATTGAACAGTTGACTCTCACTGGTGGTCATCTTTGATCTCTAACCCTTGAGCTCCCCACCCTCATTTCCTCCCCACCCCACCCCCACCCCCAACTCTCTCTTTTCACATTATTTATTTCTGTTATCCAGTGGGATACTGGAGTACATCTCCCTAGTGCCCAGTCTTCATGTCCAGAGAATGAGTGCTGGGAAGATAGATACCCCAAACAGCCTCATAACTGGACTTACCCGCACTCTTCATCCAACTCCGCCCCATCTCCAACTCAACCCCATTCAGTTTATCATTAAAAAAACCCAGTGGGTTCCCTCTCATTCTTCCAGGGAGAAAAACCTGCTGTCCTTATCTGCTCCGGGCCTATGTGTGACTCCAGGCCCACCCATATCAACCTGGCTAACTCCACAGCACACTCTTGTCATATCAGTTCAAGAAAGCGGCTCACCACCACCTTCTTGGGGCAATTGGGGAATGGGCAATAGGTGCCAGCCTTGCCAGAGAGAATGGACTTTTAAAAAAATGGGGCAATAAAACTCTCATCCTCTTTATCTGGGTGAAATGAAATCAAGTCTTCATTGTGAGGCTGAAACTTTATAAATCCTGAGGCAGTGATCCACGTTTTGTTTTATATTCTTTGACCCAGAGCCCGATTTTTATTTTTACTGGGGGAGGGGTGGGGGATAATAGGACACAAGAGAACGTCACATAAAATGTCACATCTTGCAAATAAAAATTGAGAAGAATAAGGAAAAAAAACAGGTCTCCAGATAAGGTCTTCCTTATTGTAAATAAGTGTAAATAGCCAGAGTACCAGTCAATGTGTGCCTGTAACGTGTAGTTAGCGTCTTTATGTCCTCAGCACAACTTCGCACCATTTAATCAGCTTGTGACAGCTTTCTCTTTTAAAGCACTCAGTGTACCTCTGTATAATTCTTTTTCTTAAAAAATATCTTTATTGAAAAGCAATATAGAAGTTTTGAATTATGGGCTTTATGTGAAGTGTGCGGGTGTGTATGTGTGTGGGTGTGCGTGTGTATGTATGTATGTGCGTGTATGTGTGCGTGTGTGTAAAAATAAATCCCATCAAATCCCAACGTTCACTTTTTATTTCCTGCTGGATATGGATAAAATTTATGTTGTTGCTTCTGCATCTGGCACTTTCTCACCTGTAGGAGACTTCCACAGTTTTGTCTTCATTTCAAACTTTATCTTATTCACAAAAAACTTTCCCAAGACCAATTCATACTTGATGATTGTGCAAGCAAAGGGTATATGACAATCCAGCCTGGCTCCTACAGCACAGCAAATGGAGGTTTGATCACTATATTTCAGCGTAATGGGAACTTGGTTGCTATGGGCAGTGACATGGTTACTTTGCACTGGGATATGGAGAGCACCGTGAATGTTGTTTGGCCTCTGCATGTTAAAGTGTCCTTTTGCCTTCACATTTGAGCTTCTGTTCACTGCAAGAAATTGGAATAGAGATTGCTCTCTCTGATCATTCTGGGGTGGGATTTTCCTGTCTCGTCTGCTCATAGACTGGGAATTTCTTCCCGAAGTCAAATTTTCCATCCCACCAGTTCACACAGTGGGCAAATCTGGAGAATTTACCCACAGAAAATGTTTGTTTACTCATGAAATTTGACTTGGGTTTGATCAGGTATTTTAAAAGAATCTTTCCTGTGTATCTAATCCTGTGTTATACCTGTCCTGGGAGTGTTTGATGAGGACAGTGTAAAGGGAGATTTACTCTACATCTAGCACCGTGCTGTATCTGACTAGGGAGTGTTTGATGAGGGCAGTGTAGTGAGAGCTTTACTCTCTATCTAACCCCGTGCTGTACCTGTCCTGTGAATGTTTGATGGGTACATTGTACAGGGAGATTTACGCTCTATCTGACCCCATGATGTACTGCCCTGGGAGTGTTCGATGGGGACAGTGTCCTGAGAGCTTTACTCCATATCTAACTGCATGTACGTGTCCGAGGAGTATTTGATGGGGAGAGTGTAGAGGGAGCTTTACTCCACGTCTAACTCCATGCTGTACCTGTCCTGAGAGCGTTTGATGGAGACAGTGGAGAGGGAGCTTTACTCTGTGTCTAACCCCGTACTGTATCTGTTCTGAGAGTATTTGATGGAGACAGTGGAGAGGGAGCTTTACTCTGTGTCTAATCTCATATTGTATCTGTTCTGGGAGTGTTTGATGGGAACAGTGTAGAGGGAGGTTTACTCTGTATCTAACCCCGTACCATGCCTGTCCTGGGAGCATTTGATGGGAAGAGTGTAGAGGGAGCTTTACTCTGTATCTAACCTCTATGCTGTCACTGACGTGCACAGTCTGACCAGTTGTGTGTTTGGATCTCCATTTCCATTACTGCAATCTGGATCAGGAACCCCTGAGTTTTGCTGTGGATTCAGAGTGAGTCTGATCCTCATTCTTCGGTACTTCTGCATCTCAGAATGGGATCCTAAAACCTCGCTTGGACACAAGAAAGCTTCCAGCAGTTTCTAGCTGGCTTGCTGTGGGTGCAGAGACTTAGTCACTGCTCCTATAAATTCAATTCCAGTTCATCATCAATGGAGTTGAGGCCAGTGACCCCCATTATGAGGGAGCTCAAGGAATGAGTATTTGGTGTAAGAAGTAAAATTGGAGCAGGCGGTGACGGTGCAGAATATTATAACATTTCCCTTTCATTGTCAGCATCTAATCCCTTCCCACATTTGGAATCTTTGCTTTATTGGGAAGTATGAGGAAGAGAAAAGATCAAATGGACAAAAATGTCACATTGTACACAGGATGTGGCAGTTCAGGTGCCACTGGGAGACTGAGCTAATCCGGGTAGAGTCGCAGAGCTGAGAGGAAGAATTAATGTTCTAGAGTTTTCTTTAACTCCTTTTGGACCTGGGCCATGGTTATCTAGAATGTTCCCTCGGTGTGTAAGGGATGGGTGGAGTCTGTGAGAGGGAAGGGTGTACATGTGGGAGATACAGAGCTGGATGTGCTACTGTCATTCTGCACTTTATACTCTCACAGTGGAGTGAATACAATCTATCTGGATTTCCCCAACATAAAAGTCACAAAATTATCTGTAATAATTTGATTTGATTTATTATTGTCAAATATATTAGTGAAGAGTGAAAAATATTGTTTTTTACACAGTGCTACACAGACAAAGCATACTGTTCATAGAGAAGGAAAGGAGACAACGCAGAAAGTAGTGTTACAGTCATAGCTAGGGCGTAGAGAAAGGTCAACTTAATGCGAGATAACTCCATTCAAAAGTTAGCAGGGAAGAAGCTGTTCTTGACTCAGCTGGCATGTGATCTCAGGCTTTTCCAGCTTCTCCCAAATGGAATGAGGTGGAAGAGAGAATGTTCGGGCTGCGTGGGGTCCTTGATTATGCTGGCTATTTCTTCAAGGCAGCGGGAAGGATAGACAGGGGAGCAGTTGCTCATTTTATGATACATTTATGATGTATTTAAACAAGAGAACAAAAGAACAACTGAGATTGATAGATGTATGGACGGCATTTTACAATGATCAGGACTATGTGACCTTTCTAGAAGTTTGGGTGGAAAGGGCAGGGATATTGCAGTTTGGGCCTTGGTAATATCGCAGGAGTTCATCCTGTCTTTCCTGGGAGCGCTCAGGATCCTTATCCTAGAAAATTCCTCCTTTCTGTCGGTCAGACCCCAAAACTCACACTGACGGACAAGTGCGTTTCTGATCAGGAAAGCGATACAATGCAGAGCTTTGAGCCAGGTTGTCGCTGTCCCTCCCTTCCCCCTCTCAATAACTAGGCAGTTGTTTGAGTCCATTTCTCTTCTGCTTGTCTGAGCACAAAGCTGTCGGAGTCTGTAGATAACCTCTCTGCTTGTTCATGTTTTGTGCAATGTGCTAGTTCTCAACAGTAGGGAATTTCTGTGGTGTTGGTTGATCGCAAAAGATTTCTTTCAACAAAACAAAACACTTCAAAAAAAATTATATTTAAAAAGAAAAGTGTCAAAAAACTAGGCTGTGAATGAATCTCAGTTTGTGTATTAAGGAATTCTGTTGTGTAAAATATTAAAATCCACCAAAATTACCATAAACTGAAGTATCTGTCTTATATTCCAAAAGGATGGTGGTCGTTTATAATATCATGTTTTTGTCAAACTCTTTCTGTTTCGGTGGCCAATTATCAGCCACAAACGTTTCCTTTATTCAGGCTAAGAATGAAACTCAGTGCTTCAATCGGACATCATTCGGAACAGCAAGATGCACGGTGTTAATGCTGGGCCTGTGATAACAGGTTTTAGCGAGGGAGGGGGTCACAGTGCTGCCGGGTCAAGGCTATGATGAGAAAGTCAGCCGTGATGTGGAGATGCCGGCATTGGACTGGGCCAAACACAGTAAGAAGTCTCACAACATTAGATTAAAGTCTAACAGGTTTATTGGGTAGCACAAGTTTTTGGAGTGTCGCTCCTTCTTCAGATGAGTGAAGAGTTGTGTTCACAAACAGGGCATAAATAGACACAAACTCAATTTACAAGACAATGGTTGGAATGCGAGCCTTTACAGTAATTAAGTGTTAAAGATACAGCCAACGTGAGTGGAGAGAGGGTTAAGCACAGGTTAAAGAGATGTGTATTGACTCCAGCCAGGATAGTTAGTGAGATTTTGCAAACCCAGACAATGGTGGGTTTTACGGATAGTGTGACGTGAACCCAAGATCCCGGTTGAAAGCTTGTGCTACCAAATGAACCTGTTGACCCTTAACTTGGTGTTGTGGGACTCCTTGCTAAGAAAGTCAGCCCCAGGTTCCTGATTTGATCTCAAACATCGGGGCCAGGATTCATAGAATTATAGAATCATAGAATCCGTATAATGCAGAAGGAGGCCATTTGGCCCATCGAGTGTATACCAACCACAATCCCACTGGCCCTATTCCTGTAACCCTGTTAATCCCCTGACATGAATGAGCAATTTAGCATGGCCAATCAACCTAACATGCTCACCTTTGGACTGTGGGAGGAAACCCAGACAGACATGGGGAGAACATGCAGACTCCACACAGACAGACACACAAGGCCAGGTCCCTGGTGCTGTGAGGCAGCAGTGCTAACCACTGTGCCATTTCCAAAATTATTTGAATTTGAATTCCACCATTTGCCATGCTGGGATTGGAACCTGTGTCCCCAGCCTGTCTCTCTGGATTACTAGTACCGTGACATTACACTCCGCCATCATCTCCCCCATTCACACTGGTAAGTGGGTGCCAGGGCTTCATCCCTCCCTAGAGGCCAGAATCAGTGTGCTGAACGGGCCACAGTGAGGAGATTGGCACCTATGCTCTGTGCATCGCATCCACCCCCCCCCCCCCCCCCCCACCGTAGGAGTCTATATCTTTCTCCAAACCATCATCAAATTCTATAATAAACATCAATGATGGAAAATGTCATCATTACCTGCCTTTATTTTTAATCCATTTACCTTTTTTAAAAATGTAAATCTTTCCAACACCCTCCCCCACCTCAATTGCTGGCCAATCCCATCGACGACCGCCCGCCGTACATGAGTCCCGCTAAAGGACTCCCCCCCCCACTGATTCTCCCAGCTTACTGCAGTTACTCAAACAGCACCATGGACTTGGAGAATCCCGATTTAGATATCGTCCATGGACAGGTCTGGCAGTGCAGTTGGAGGCAGCACTGTGGGGTCTAGTGAGGGAGCGATGGAACACTGAACACAGAAGCAACAAAAACATAAGGTAAGGAATGGGGGTGAAGAATACCCAAGGCTTCTTTAAGACCTGGAGGAACAGTCCTATCTCTCCTCCCGCCTCACAAGAACACTTCAAACACACAGTATAGATTTCTAAAACAACTGTATGGAATCAGGGAAGATATTTGTGCTCAAACCATGAACTGAATCTTGGATTCCCACTTGTTGATTTAAAGAAAGAAAAGCAGAAAGTGCTGGAAATACTCAGCAGGTCTGACAGTATCAGTGCAGAGAAAAACATCACGTTGAGTTTGACTGCTTCACAAGATGCTACCAGACCTGCTGAGTATTTCCAGAATTTTCTCCTTTTATTTCAGATCTCCTCCATCCATGATATTCTATTTTTACCTTTGCTCATAAAAATATGAGCTCACCGAGAGCAGGTTTACCCTGGGAGTATATCAAGAGGCACTGGGATTGGTGGCTGGCGGGGGGAATTATAATTGCCAATGTTTCAGCTGTTTTGCCCACCCAGCCCTCCCGACCCACCTTCATCTGGCATGGGGAACTAAAATTGAAGAGCTGCAGAGTCTAAACAAGGACCTGGGTAAGTGACTAGACACTTTGGAATATCACTCCACAGTTAATACATTCTTAAACCTTTGTCTGCAAGATGAATCACTTTCCTAATCCACCCCCCTCCCACTGTGGGAGATGAGGTGAGGATTGGTACGATATTATATTTCTCTGTCGTTCCCCTTTCCATCTTCACAAAAGTGTGTTCCTGTACAATGCACAATTGACCCAAGGATCACTCTTCCCAGCTCTTTGCTAACTCTGCTCTCTGCTGGTGGAGTGCGTCTATAAGCTGTTACTTGCTTAGCTCAGGGATAGTACCAGTGAAAACACAGCTCTGACCTTAAATCTGATTTCCTGTTCATAAACTGGGGAGGAGATCAACGTAAGAAATGGGGATGGAGTTGGGGTCAGGACTGGAGATAGGATCTGAGAGTTTTGTTGAACGTGACAGAGTGAGGACTGGAGTTACGGGTTTGGTCTATGTGATGGGTGTGAAGACTGGGACCATGACTCCAGTGGGATGGGAATGAGGTGAGCCAGCGCTGGTGGGATGTGGGAATGGACTTAAGCTTTCTTTTTCATTAATTTGTGGGGCATGGGCATCGCTGGCTGGGCAGCCTTTATTGCCCATCTCTAGTTGCCCTTGGAGGGCAGTTGAGAGTCAACCACATTGCCAAGGCTCTGGAGTCACATGTAGGCCAGACCAAGTAAGGATGGCAGATTTCCTTCCCTAAAGAACATTAGTGGGTTTTTCCGACAATGGTTTCATAGTCATCAGTAAGTTCTTAATTCCAGATAACTGTTATTGGATTCAAGTTCCACCAGCTGCCGGTGGGATTCGAATACGGGTTCCTGGAGCAATAGCTGAGTTTCTGGATTAATCATCCAACGATAATACCACTAGGCCATCACCTCCCTTGAATAGGGTTGGGATGGGTTGGAATGAGCTGGATGTGGGTATCAGATGTTGGAGGAGGAGCTGCCTGCTGCCCCAGTTTCTGTCTTCCAGCTGAGTCACTAACATGGAGGGACACGAGAGAAAGCAGCAAAGGTATAATGCAGAGTTTGGATATTGTGCTTACACAGACACTTCCAAACAGCTGACAACACTTGGCATGTGTAAAATTAGAATCAAAGGTAACAGCAAACAGATTCTCTCCCTTTCCCCGAATAATCAGCTCTCACTGAAGTGAAGACAATGTTTATTGATAAATGGCAGATTTACAAATGGAATTGAGCAAGTTCTCCCATGGCAAAGAAAAATAAAGTTTTCTTCATAACACGATTAAATATTACAATGTCCAAATATTCAGTATTACAATGTTCGAATATTCAGGTAATTACTGTATCACCAGTGTCTTACTAAACTCAAGCGCTCTTTCCAATTATAGTTGTCAGTGTCTGTTCGGCCTTGCACAGGCTCTGAGGCCTGTTTCTAGTACATTTCTGTCTGCCTGATCCACCAATGCAACCTCCTGTTTCTATAGAACCTTTTATAAACTCAGGGTGATCCAAAAGTGCTTTCAAGCCAAGCCTTCACATCACGTATGATAAATTCACCTCAAGGAGCAACAAGTGCAAGGCCCCCTGGATGTGAGGGAAGACACAGTTGGGTCTAACATGTCCTGACGTGAATACAGTGTGCTTATTGCTCAAGATTACCAAAATAAAGGTTATTAAAGGGTTGGGTCTAGATGATGACTACAGATGTTGAAGGAGATCTGGGGGGATTTAATTGGAGATTAGGAGGGGGGGGTTTCCTATCCCGCCTGCCGTGGAAATCATAGTAGATGCAGGGACGGACCATGCAGAAGTCCATTGACCTCGGGCAGGATTTTCCGCTTTTGAGGTAAACACAGTTGGAAAATCCTGCCCCACGAATGATTTAAACCAAAACAAAAGATCGGCAAAGAACACAACATCTTAAACCAGAATAATAGACAACAAGTTTTGCAATAGATTTCACACTTGTGTAGGATTTGCAATTTGTGAAGCCTGCAGCTTCTGTTTCCCATGGGAGAATCTGGGCACCGTTTCAGAAAAAGGGGCTGCTCATTGAAGATGGACGTGAGGAGGAATCTTTTCTTTGAGGGTCCTTGATGTTTGGAATTCCCTCCCCTCATTAGAGGCTGCATCATTGAATATATTCAGGACTGAGTTCGGTCAGTCTGAGTTTGGTGTTAAGGGTTATGGGGAAATAGGCAGGAAAGTGGAATTAAGGCCAAAATCAAATCAGCCATGACTCCATTGACTGGTGGAGCAGATTGAGGGGCCGAATGGCCTACTCCGATTCCTATTTCCAATATTCTAAGGGCAGGGGTGAGTTAGAAAATGGCTTTCCATTTGGTTGAGAGTCAGGCACATCATCACCATGGAAACAACAGCAAGGAAGCACAGATATGTGACCCATTCACTAACCCCCCCCTACCCCCGCACCCCCATGACAGTGTCCATGAGTGTATAGAGGGGGATTATAGCGCCTGTTACCTCCACGGGAAAATGATCATTGGCTGCTCTCTGATCATCCTCAAACTTGGGAGTACTGATGGGAAGTAACTGAAAATTTCAAAACCAAGTTTGATAGATTTTTGTTGGATAAGTGGATCAGGCAGCAGGATAGCACAGTGATTAGCTCTGCTGCTCCATAGCACCAGGGAACCAGGTTCAATTCAGGCTTCGGGTAACAGCCTGTTTGGAGTTTGCAGGTGTCTATGTGAGTTTCCTCCGAATGCTCCGGTTTCCTCCCACACTCCAAAGACGTGCTGAACTAAAGCAGTCCACTCCCAGCCAGCCTTCCGCCTTGCCCTGAACCCTTCCTAAACTTGACAGCACATATGTACACAAGCAATCCAACCAACAAGGGGCTAGCTACTTTGGAGTTTCCACAAAGTTGCAGAGGGAAGGAGGGACAGAAGGAAGGAGGGACAAAAGCTGAGGGAAAGAGGGAAGGAAGGCGTGCCAAAACTTTCAATTTCTTTGGAGAGATACCTTGGCTTAGAAGCCTAAGCTCTGCCTCTCTAGCTGGCAGTTCCCAGCCCCTCGTACCAACAAGATCTTCCAGTCCTGCTGATGTGAATGGCTCACCAGACCACCCACAGGTTCAAATTCCAGCTCAGTTTCAACTCAGTGAGGTTGTAGCGAAGACACAAGTGGGGCATTTGGGGAGAATCAGGAGAACAGTTCAGTAGGTCAGGATTCGGAATCAGAGGTGGGAGGATTGCTATCAGATAATAAGCACACTCTTGTAGCCAAGAAGCATGTGGGAAGATCCAAAACACACCAAGTACCATTCATCTATTGCCGCTGTGCTGTCTGAATGACATTGACTCCTGGTCTTGATAAACCTCCTCCAATCCTAAAACCTTATACATTTCTTTGCTCCTCCAATCCTGACCTCCATTGCATTCCTGGGTTGCTCCAACATTGGTAGTTGTAGTTTCAGCTACTTGAATGCTAAGCTCTGGAACTGGACCTCTCTACCTCTGACTCCACCCTACCAATGCACCCATTGCTTTGCGCAGATTTTGGCCACACATTCTAATACATTTTTACACAGTTGCATGTGCATTCCTTTGGTTTTGGCACCTGTGAAACACCTTTGGATATTTTATTACAATGAAGGTTCTATATAAATGCAAGTTGTTGCTGGGTCGGGTGCAGGAGGCTGTAGGAAAGTGGCCAGGAATTGTCCTTCCTGATACATTGCCCCCTGTCGCTGTCGAGCAGGTAAGATACCAGCACTAAATCACAAAGCAAATAACTAGGGATCTCGTCATCATTCATGATCTCATTCTTTGTGGGATTTTACTCTGCATAGGTTGGCATCTGCGTTCACCTACTTTACAACGATCACTGCCTTCTGAAGATAGTGCTCCTGGGGCACTTGGCCATGTCCTGAGGGGTATTGGAGGTCAGGTTAAAAATGGGGGTTTTACTGGGGATGCTCAACTTAAACTCAAGTCTGAATCATTGCCATTTGATGAGCGAGATCGCTGGAACAGACAGCCTTAAAGATAGAAACTGCATTAAAAAAAATAATAAATCCACTTTGTTTAACAAGAAAACAATTTGCCTCAAACTTTAACCCCTATTAAAGTTCAAGAACCAGCAACACCAAAAATTGGAAAAAAATGGACAGTCACAAGCAGTCAATACCCAAAACAATTACAGGGCCTTCATGCGCAGAATTAGAAGCTTTTGGTTAGCAAATCCGATATAAAGTCCACATTCTAAGACTAGCCAGCAGGCTTATCTACAGCAGCAAGGTTACAGCTCCTTTCGTCTCCGTGATGAAAGTGTTAATCGTACAATTACGGGCATAGAAGTAAGAAAATGAGATGAGATAAACTGGTGAGTAAGTTTGCCAACAGCCAATCGAGCACCACATCACTTTCCAGAACATTCTCATGTGGTCAAGCCGGTCAAGTCTGGGTTACTTGGGCGGGTATTGAGCAAACGGAGCTTCTTCATTTAAACTGTTCTGAAAGAACAAAATGGAAATGGGCGTAAGTATTTCATTCAGCAGTAAGGCACACAAAACTGTCCTGGCACCCCCCATCCCTGTCCAGAGAGGAGTCAGACACAGGCTCTTTACTTCCTGTTTCTCCAGAGCAGTCTAAGTGTCCCAGGACACCACACATGTAGACAAGCAATCCAACCAACAAGGGGCTAGCTACTTTGGAGTTTCCACAAAGTTGCAGAGGGAAGGAAGGACAGAAGCTCAGTGACTATCGCTGTAGCTGTGCAGACACTTGGAATTGGGCCGGTGTCTGCGGGAGTTTGCGCGTACTCCCCGTGGTTGCGTGGGTTTTCTCCGGGCGCTCCGGTTTCCTCCCACATCCCAAAAAATTTGCTCTTAGGCTGATTGGGAAACAAATTGTCCCTAAATTGAGACTCTTCCATATTAGGAATAATCTAAAATTAGAATAGGATAATGGAATTGTTACTATATAGTTGTGACGGCGGCGCGGGCTCGTTGGGCCGAAGGGCCTGTTTCCCATGCTGTGTTGCTCTAAAAAAAAAGGAAGGAGGGACAAAAGCTGAGGGAAAGAGAGAAGAAAGGCGTGCCAAAACTTTCAATTTCTTTGGAGAAATACCGTGGCTTAGAAGCCTAGGCTCCACCTCTCTAGCTGGCAGTTCCCAGCCCCTCGTACCAACAAGATCTTCCAGTCCTGCTGATGTGAATGGCTCACCAGACCACCCACAGGTTCAAATTCCAGCTCAGTTTCACCTCAGTGAGGTTGTAGCGAAGACACGAGTGGGGCATTTGGGGGCAATCAGGAGAATGATTCAGTAGGTCAGGATTCGGAATCAGAGGTGGGAGGATTGCTATCAGATAATAAGCACACTCTTGTAGCCAAGAAGCATGTGGGAAGATCCAAAACTAGACAGTCATTAGTAAATCCAATAGGAATTCAGGAGAAACTTTATCATGCAAAGAGTGGGGGGAAAGTGGAACCCACTAACAGAGAGAGCGATTGGAATCAATCCATGTAGAGAGCAGCTCATTGAGTACTCTCTAAAAGTTCTAGAGAGGTAGAGGAAAGGATTGCAAAGTCGATCCTGGACAGGAGTGAAAGTAATAGGGTAATTGTTATGGGGGTCTTTAACTTTACTAATATTGATTGGAATAGCTATAGCTCTAGCTCGTTAGAGGGGTCAGTTTTCGTACAAAGTGTGCAGGAAGGTTTTTTGACTCAGTATGTAGATAGGCCAACTAGAGGTGAGGCTGCATTGGATTTGGTGCTGGGCAATGAGCCAGACCAGGTGTTAGGCTTGGAAGTTGGTGAACATTTTGGTGATAGTGACCACAATTCGGTTACGTTCACCTTAGTGATGGATAGGGATAGGCATGAAGCTGGGGGCAGTAGTTATAGCTGGGGGAAGGGTAATTATGAGGCCATCAGGAGAGAATTAGGGTGCATAGATTGGACTAGGAAACTACAGGGACTGGGAACATCTGGAATGTGGAGCTTATTCAAGGAGCAGCTGCTGCGAGTCCTTGATAAGTATGTCCCTGTCAGGCAAGGAGGAAATGGTCGAGTAAGGGAACCTTGGTGTACTAAAAAAGTTAATTCGCTGGTTAAAAGGAAAAAGGAGGCTTATGTCAGGATGAGGCTTGAAGGCTCGGTTAGTGCAATGGATAGCTATAGATTAGCTAGGAGGGAGCTAAAGAGTGAGTTGAGGAGAGCTAAGAGGGGACATGAGAAGACTTTGGCTGATAGGATTAAGGAGAATCCTAAAGCTTTCTTTAGATATGTTAAGAATAGAAGATTGGTTAGGGCAAGATTAGGGCCAGTCATAGACAGCAGTGGGAAGTTGTGCGTGGAGCCTGAAGAGATTGGAGAGGCACTGAATAAATATTTCTCTTCGGTATTCACGCAGGGAGATGTAAATGTAGTTGTGGAGAACACTGAGGTACAGGGTTGCAAACTGGAAAGTATTGAAGTAGATAGGGAGGATGTGCTAGATATTCTTGAGGGTTTGAAGTTAGATAAGTCCCCTGGGCCGGACGGGATTTACCCTAGGATTCTCTGGGAGGCAAGAGAGGCGATTGCAGAGCCTCTGGCTCTGATCTTCAGGTCGTCGTTGGTTACGGGTATAGTTCCGGAAGACTGGAGGATAGCGAATGTGGTCCCATTGTTCAAGAAGGGGAAGAGAGACTTTCCAGGGAAGTATAGGCCAGTGAGTCTTACTTCTGTTGTGGGCAAAGTATTGGAGAGAATTATTAGGAATAGGATTTATAGTTATTTAGAGAGAAATGAATTGATTGGGGATAGTCAGCATGGTTTTGTGAAGGGTAGGTCGTGCCTTACTAACCTCATTGAGTTTTTTGAAAAAGTGACTAAAGAGGTGGATGGGGGTAAGGCGGTTGATGTGGTATATATGGACTTTAGTAAGGCGTTTGATAAGGTGGCCCATGGAAGACTTCTGCAGAAAATGCAGATGTATGGGATAGAGGGTGATTTAGCTAATTGGATTAGGAATTGGCTAGCAGATAGAAGACAGAGGGTGGTGGTTGATGGGAGATATTCATCGTGGAGTTCGGTTACAAGTGGTGTACCTCAGGGGTCTGTTTTGGGGCCCCTGCTGTTTGTAATTTTTATAAATGATCTGGATGAGGGTATTGAAGGATGGATTAGTAAGTTTGCGGATGACATTAAAGTCAGTGGAGTGGTAGATAGTGAAGAGAGGCGTTATAGTTTGCAGAGAGACTTGGACAAGTTGCAGAGCTGGGCAAATGGAGTTTAATGTGGAAAAGTGTGAGGTAATGCACTTTGGCAGGAATAATAAATGTGTAGAGTATAGGACTAATGGTAGGATTCTTAATAGTGTTGATGAACAGAGGGATCTTGGTGTGTATGTGCATAGATCCCTGAAAGTAGGCAGTCAAGTCGAGAAGGTTGTTAAGAAGGCATATGGAGTCTTAGCTTTTATTGGTAGGGGGATTGAATTTCGGAGCCGCAACGTCATGTTGCAACTGTACAAAACTCTAGTGCGGCCGCACTTGGAGTATTGTGTGCAGTTCTGGTCCCCACATTATAAGAAAGATGTGGAGGCATTGGAGAGGGTACAGAGGAGGTTTACCAGGATGTTGCCTGGTATGGAGGGCAGGTCTTATGAAGAGAGGCTGAGGGATTTGAGGTTGTTTTCGTTAGAAAGGAGGCGGCTAAGAGGGGACCTTATTGAAACATATAAGATGATTAGAGGTTTAGATAGGGTGGACAGTGATAGCCTTTTTCCTAGGATGGAGAAAGCTAGCACGAGGGGACACAGCTTTAAATTAAGGGGTGATAGTTATAGGACGGATATCAGAGGTAGGTTCTTTACCCAGAGGGTGGTTAGGGAGTGGAATGCCCTGCCTGCGGCAGTTGTAGATGCGCCAAGTTTGGTGGCGTTTAAGAGGTTAGTTGATAAGTTTATGGAAGAGAAGGGAATGGTTTAGTTTGGAGGGTCATTGCTTTTTTCTTAATTGGTCGGCGCAACATCGAAGGCCGAAGGGCCTGTTCTGCACTGTAGTGTTCTATGTTCTATGTTTTACATGAGGGAGAAAGAGATTTATGCTGATAGAGTGAGATAACATAGATTGGGGGGAGGCTTGTAAATAAACACCAGCATGGGCCTGCTGGGCCGAATGGCCTTTTCTGTGCTGTACGTTCTGTGTGAATATAGGAAATGTACAACAGGAGCTTGCCTGGATACAAGGGGAGGTGATAGCCTAGGAGTATTATTATTATAGTTTTAATCCAGAAACTCAGCTAATGTTCTGGGGACCGGGTTCGAATCCTGCCACAGCAGATGGTGGAATGTGAATTCAATAAAAAGTATTTGGAATTAAGAATCTACTGATGACCATGAAAGCATTGTAGATTGTCAGAAAAATCCTTTAGGGAAGGAAATCTGCTGTCCTTACCTGGTCTGGTTTACGTGTGACTCCAGACTCATAGCAATATAGTTGACTCTCAACTGCCCTCAGACAACTAGGGATGGGCAATAAATGCTGGCCAGCCAGTGATACCCAGGTGCCATGAATGAATAAAAAAGAATTCAAATCTTGGCACCACTATTACTAGAGTAAAATGGACATTTCCAATAATATAATAACCGGGCAATGCTTGTGTTCACATTCAAGATAATTAGATATTCTTTTGAACGTGGGACGAACAAAAAGGAAGGTGTGCAAATATCAGCCGTGCATCTGCCAGGATTGGAACAGAGTGTGGAAATGTATATTTTTTAAAAGACCATACTTTAGATTGAATCGACCCACCATTGACCTGTTTTCCACTGGATGCAGTATTAACTGAGACTGATAGGGGGCACTATTGTACCAATGGATGATGGTGATATTCCAATGCAGTGACAGTGTGACCAGTCTACAACTGGAGACTGTGAAGATCGATTGACAAGAGTGAAGGTCGACTGGTGCCTCAGATCCACCCTATAATCAGAAAGACAAGGGCACCACAGCCAGTTGCTTCCTCCCCCTCCCTCTTTCCAGCAGCTTCAGGAAAGGATAGAAAAAACGCAGCAAAATAATCTCAAAAAATTCCTCACAAGCTGTTGAAACCAGTTCAGCGGATCTTAAAGGTTCCATGGGCTGGGATTCGTTTCTCTAGAAATGGATGCGAATTGAGGGAGGAACTGATAGCGAGTTTTAAATAACCAGGGAGTTTGACTGGGTAGATGTAGAGAGGTTTCCATTTGCAGGGCGTTAGACCAGGACAAGGGACCGTAAATCCGATCGGGAATTGAGGAGAAACTTTATCATCTAGGATTGGTAAGAATGTGGGACTCATTCCCTTGATGAGTGGTTGAGGTGAATTGTATTAGTACATTGAATGATAAACTGGTTAAACACGTGTGAGCTGCTGAGAGGGTGAAATGGAGAGGGAGTAGGAGGAAGATCATGCAGAAGATAAATACCAGCATAGGGCAGTTGGGCCAAATGGCCTGTTTCTGTGCTGTAAAAACTTGATAATATGACAAGGTCAAAGGACATCTTAAAGTGGAAATAAGGATCACTTCAAAACCTGGTGAGTAGATATCTTGAGTTTGAGTGGTAATATAAACCAACTGAGAATGGGATAGCAACCCAGAATCAAGATCAACCTCTGGGCTTTAATTCCAACAGAACTGTTTACTGGAGTTTAGAATAACACACACACATTCTTTTGCACACTTCTCACCCATACACACTCACTTATGCACATGCATTCTATCAGACACATGTATTCTCTCTCTCTCACACACACACACAGTTTCTCATGCACACATTCACTCAAACCCACTCTCGCACACACATTTTGGTTATATAATCCCTTAGATTTTATTTTACAAGCCTGTAAACTGTGATTATCATAGAATCCTGACAGTGCAGGAGACCATTCAGCCCATCGAGTCTGCACTGACAACAATCCCACCCAGAGCCTATCCCCGTTATCCCACACGTTTATCCCACTAATCTCTCTAACCCACTCATCTCAGGATACTAAGGGGAAATTTAGCATGGCCAACACATCTAACCCGCGCATCTTTGGAGTGTGGGAGGAAACCCGCACAGAAACAGGGAGAATTGCAATCTCAGACAGTGAGCCAAACCAGTAATCGAACTTGGGTCGCTGGTACTGTGAGACAGCAGTGCTAACCACTGTGCCACCGTACTGCCTTTAGAAAATGATTAGAAAGGGGAAGGTGGAGTTGAGCAGCTTCCAGCTGGATGGGAAGAAAGAACAAACCAAGAATTGTGATGTGAAATGGGTGAGGAGGAGAAGAGAGGAAATATGTTAAAGCACTAGGAATCTTCAACAACTCAAAAGATAGAGGAAAGAGTTAGAAAAAGAGGGTGGTAGACTACTGGAACAACAGGTTCACAATGAATATACAGCACAAAAACACATGTATTCATTGTTCCATTAATAAATCATGGATTTTGGAGAAACCTCTCAGAGAGCAGGGAGAATATGGAATTCGCTCCCATACCTTAAATGGACAAGCATGCAGTAGAGAGAGGAATAGAAGGATATGCAGATGAGGTGAGATGAAGAGGAGCTGGAGGAGACAAGTGTGGAGCATAAACACCAGCACAAGACAGTTGGGTGAAATAGCCTGTTTCTGGTATTACAGAAGAGTGGTTAGCACTGTTACCTCATAGTGCCAGATACAATTCTGGCCTTGGATGACTGTCTGTGTGGAGTTTGCACATTCTCCTCACGCCTGGGTAAGTTTCCTCTAGCCACTCCAAAGATGTATGGGTCAGGTTCATTGGTCATTAGTAAATACTTGAAGTTACGAGGATAGGGCCTGGGTGGGATTGTTGTCAGTGTAGTCTCGATGG
Organism: Sphyrna mokarran; assembly: GCA_024679065.1. NCBI lineage: Eukaryota > Metazoa > Chordata > Chondrichthyes > Carcharhiniformes > Carcharhinidae > Sphyrna > Sphyrna mokarran. Next base: position 12,159,817 of record JAGIQG010000026.1, on the reverse strand, counting down.
GCCGAATGACCTCCTTCTACACTGTAGGGATTCTATGAATCTTGGCTCCTAATTTTGGACTTACCCACAAGTGGAAACATCTTCTCTACATTAACCCTTTTAGAGTATTAAAAACCTCAATCTGGTCACTCTCCACTTTCTCTATTCCATAGGAAAGAACCCCAATATTTTCTGATAAGTAGGAGGGAAATCTGCCTTGAGTGATGGACCTGCTTTCACAACCAGGCTCAATTTCCTTTGAGATAAGCCAAACAAGCTGAGTTTCGTTCCTGTAGCGCAAGGGGAGGAGACTGCTCATGACAAGAACACAATGTAGATCTCGTTATTGACACTGCTGGATCTTTACAGCTATCCACAGAAATATTGAAAGAAAATATGTGGAAGCTATTGAAAGGGTGCAGGGGAGATTTACAAGGATGCTGCCTGGATTGGGAGGCAGGCCTTATGAAGATAGGTTGAGGGAGCTGGGACTCTTCTCCCTGGAGAGACGAAGGTTGAAAGGCGGCCTGATAGAGGTTTCTAAAATGTTGAGAGGAATACATAGGGTGGATTCTCTGAGGCTGTTTCCCCGGGCTGAAATGGTCGCTGAGAGGACACAGATTTAAGGTGCAGGGAAGCAAGTACAGAGGAGATGTTAGAGGTAAGTTTTTCACTCAGAGGGTGGGGAGAGAATGGAATCGGCTGCCTTCGGTGGTGGTAGAGGCGAACTCGCTGGGGTCTTTTAAAAGACTTCTGGATGAGTATATGGGAACTAATAGGATTGGGGGTTACAGATAGGTCTATGGCTTGGTAGGTATGGATGTGATCAGCGCAACTTGTGGGCCGAAGGGCCTGTTTGTGCTGCAGTGATCTACGTTCTATGTTCTAAAATCTGAGATCCCTTCACCCCATGCTGTGCCCTATACAGGGAAATAGGGGGAGGAGTCGTGTGGGGTCAGTTGAGATCCATGGTCATTATTTGTTACTGCTCCAATCACTTCAGACAATGGATGTAAATTTATTCCCATCATCCTCTCGAAAGATACAACGTGAAGGAAGGTCAAACCATTGACCATTCAAATGATAAGAGTTCCATCTTGTAAACAGCTCACTGTGAGAAAGGAAACACTCTGCCAACTCCAAATGAAATGCGGATTGAGCTGATTGGCTCTAGTCAGGTGATGTTGCTGCTAAAAATAAATATTCTTAAAGTGGATATGTTTAGCATCAGAGCCAGCCACGGGGAACTGGAGCAGACAAAAGGTCCATTAACCTCGGACAGGATTTCAGGACAAGTGAGGCGGTAAAATCCTGCCCCCTGGTCTCAGCCAATGATTTGGCCACAGCTGCAGCATTATGTGCAGTTCTGGTCACCACATTATAGGAAAGATGTGATTACATTGGAGAGAGTACAGAGGAGATTCACCAGGGACGCTGCCTGGGATGGAGGGTCTGAGCTATCTGGAGAGATTGGGGCTGCTTTCCTTGGAGCAGCAAAGGTTGAGAGCAGGCCTCTTAGAGGGGCATAAGATTGTGAGGGGCAGAGATAGAGTGGATAGGAAGGCAGTTTTTTTCATTAGGGTGGAGGGAGTTGGGACTCACTACTTCAAAGGGTGGTGGAGACAGAAACTCTTGTAACTTTGCACTGCTGGACCAAGCACTGAAATCCCTACAGTACAGAAGGAGGCCATTTGGCCCATCGAGTCTGTACCGACCACAATCCCACAAAGGCTTTATTCCCATAACTCTCATTTACCTTGCTAATCCCTCTGACGCTAAGAGGCAATTTAACATGGCCAATCCACGTAATCCACACCTATTCACACTGTGGAAGGAAACCAGAGCACCCAAATGAAACCCACGCAGACACAGGGAGAATGTGCAGACTCCACACAAACAATGACTCAAGCTGGGAATTGAACCTGGGTCCCTGGCAGTGCTAACCAATGGGATTAGTGTGACCAGGTCTTTATTGACCAACATGGATATGATGGGCCATGGATCCATAGAACTCCTGTGTGCAGAAAGAGGCCATTTAGCCCATCGAGTCTGCAGTGACTTCCTGAATGAGCACAGTATCCAGTCCTTCCATTCCACCCTGTTCCAGTAATTCCTCACATTTCCTATGGCCAATTCACCTAACCTGCACATCTTGGGACATTTAGGGGCAATTTCGCCTGACCAATCCACCTAACCTGCATGCCTTTTGGACTGTGGGAGAAAACCGGAGCACCCAGAGGAAAGCCTCGCAGACCTAGGGGAGTATGCGCAAACTCCACACATTCACCCAAGGCCAGAATTGAAGCTGGGTCCCTGGCGGTGTGAGGCAGCAGTGCTAACCACTGTGCCACTGTGCAGAATGGCCTCCTTCTGTGCTGTAAGCATCCTTGAATCTATGCGTCATTTTTTAATGATATTTGGACAGGAGGAATAGGAGAAGGTGACCATTTGGCCCATCAGGTCTACTAGGCCAATCATTGGCTGATCTTTCACCTCATCCCTACCTTCCTGCCCACTCCCTTATTGCCCAAAGGTAATTGGCTCAGTCCTGAACGTTCTCAATGAATAAGGATCCATTGCCCTCTGAGGACAAGAATCACAAAGATTCCCAATTCCTTCGATAAAGAAATTTCTCCTGCGTAAAATTCTTCTATCTGTGTTCCGCACTCTGCACAACTAGAATAGGGGATTTTCACAGTAACTTCACTGCAGTGTTAATGTAAGCCTACTTGAGACACTTATAAATAAACTTTACTGCACACAGTTCTGGCTGTCAAACCCTCTCAGCACTTCTCCCATTTCAATGAGATCACCTCTCATTTCTCTAACTGCCAGAGAACATAGGTCCATTCTTCTCAATCTCAGGGTAAGAAAGTTACCCACCCTAGCCCGGGGAGAATTGAGAATTACAGTTAACAATAACGCAGATCTGGATGCACAGGGCATAATTTCAAAATTTGCAGATGACGCAAAACCTTGAAGCATCACAAACGGTAATGAGGATTTATTTTTATTTTTTTCACAAGTTGTGAGCATCGCTGGCTGGGTCAACATTTATTGCCCATTCCTAGTTGCCCTTGAGGAGGTGATGGTAAGCTGCCTTCTTGAATCACTGCAGCCTATATGTAGGGAGGGAGTTAGTTGCAGAATTTTAACTCAGTGACTGCGAAGGAATTGTGAGGTATTTCCAAGTCAAGACAGTGAATGATTTGGTGGGGATTCTTCAGGTGGTGGTATTTCCAATATCCACTGCCCTTGTCCTTCTAGGTGGCAAACTTCAAAAGAACTTAGATAGACTGGTGGAACGGACAGCAAGTAGGAAATTTAATTGAGAAAAGTGGGCAGTAGGGTGGCATAGCAGTTGGCACTGCTGCCTCACAGTGCCAGGGACCTAGGTTTGAATCCCGGCTTGAGGTACGGTCTGTATGGAGTTTGCATGTTCTCCCCATGGGTTTCCTGCGAGCCCTCCAGTTTTTTCCTACACACCAAAGATTTGCAGGTTACATGGATTAGCTGTGCTAAATTGTCCCTTATTGTCAGGGGGATTAGCAGGGTAAATATGTGGGGTTTTAGGGATAGGGCATGAGTGGGACCGTGCTCGGTGCAGGCACGATGGGCTGAATGGCCTCTTTCTGCACTGTAGGGATTCTGTGAGAAGTGTGAAGTTATTTACTCTGGTTGGAAGAATGAAGAGAGGCAAACAAATTAAAGGCTTTGAGTCTAAAAGGAATGCAGGAGCAAAGAGACCCCGGGGGTATATGTGCACTATACAAATGTTGAGGGTGGCAGGGCAGGTTCGGAAAGCAGAGAAAAGCAAAGGGGATCCTTAACTCCACACATAGAGACAAGTCTAAAGCAAGGAAGTTCTGAGAAACTTGTACTGAATCCTGTTCAGTCACAACTCTTGTCAAATTCGGAGCACCATCCTTTAAGAAGAATGTGGAAGTATTGGAGAGAACACATCAAGGAATGAGGAACTTCAGCAACATGGGTATGTTGTCAAACCTGCATCTGTTTCTCTTGAAAAAGCAAAGGTCAAGAGGAGATCATGAGGGGGGTCTGGACAGAGCTAGACAGAGGGGGCAATTTTCCCATCCTGTCCACCACAGAAGGAGGGTTGCAGGGGGGGAGGGGTGTTGGTTGTTGCCGGGGACACAACCATGCAAAGGTTCATTGACCTTGGGTGCAATTATCTGGTTTTGGGGTGAGCATGGTCAGAAAATCCCTTCCCAAGGTCTAGAAAGAGAGAAACCGTTCTCATTGGCAGGCAAGTCGAGAGGCAGAGGACGCTGATTGATGAAAGAGAAAGCAGCAACGTAGGAAAACCCCTTTTTCATTTTGACGCAGCGAGTGGTTCAGGATCTGGAACACACTACCTGCTGGAGGCAGATCTAATCAGCACTTTTCTAAACTCTATCGGACGACTATGTGAAGTGAAAGAATTTGCGGGTCTAAGGGTGGGTGGGAGAATGAGCTGCTCTTACAGAAAGTTAGTGTGGCCAGAAGACACCGAATTGCCTCCTCCTGTGTAGCTACCATTCTGTAATTCCAAAGGGTTTTCTGTCCTCCAGGATGACCTGGAATGTTGAGGACTGACACTTTGAACATCACCGGGAGGAGACTAAGCGGGCGTCAAGTTGTTTTAATTCTCAATATCTTTGCACACTTTCATTTCTGCAACGGGAAAAGGCATTTGGACATGGGGGAAGGAAAAGACAGTTAGGAATCATCCAATTAGATAACAACTCTCTTTCTGATTGGTCGTAGTAAACATAGACGCTCTAATGACGGACATAACGGTTGGATAATGGTGAGCTGGGTGGTTGGCAGTCTGTGCTGAATGCGCCATGAACACCAATTAAAGTTCAATATAGTCTCAGTTTCGAGTTGCCACACTACCAGAAAGATGTAGAGGCTTTGAAAACAGTATAGAAAAAATTTACCAGAATGTTGCCTGGTATGGAGGGCACTAGCTATGAGGAGAGGTTAGAGAAACTTGGCTTGTTCTCACTGGAATGACAGAGGTTGACATAGAAGCGTACACATTTATGAGAGGCATAAACAGAGTAGATAGTCAGAAGCTTCTTCCCAGGGTCGAAGAGTCAATTACTAGAGGGCACAGGTTTAAGATGCGAGGGGCAAGATTTGAAGGAGATGACGAGGCAAGTTTTTGCAGAGAGTGGTGGGTGCCTAGAGCTCGCCGCCGGAGGAGGTAATGGAAGCAGATACAAAAGTGAGTTTTAAGGGGCATCTTGATAAGTACTTGAGTGTGATGGGAACAGAGGGATATGATCCCTGGAAGGGTAGGGGGTTTTAGTTCAGTCAGGCAGCATGGTCAGTGCAGGCTTGGAGGGCTGAAGGGCCTGTTCCTATCCTGTAATTTTCTTTGTTCTTTTTTCAGAAATGGTAAATTCCAATAGTTTCCCCAGCTGAAATAACCTATCAGAGCAGAAACTGAGAGTCCAATTTGGAACTGTCTTTGATTTAGGATCCCCTTGTACTCATTGAGTCTATGTAGAGCCAGCAGTTGGCCCTTTCTGGCATCGTAACATGTCCATGGCAGGTCGCGTCCCTACAGATAGCTGAGGCATTCACTGAATTCCTTCAATGCTTCGAGATGATAGGTGAGAAAGGCAGTCGGTTGGATCAGGTGAACTGCTGAGTCAGTTGCCTGAATAAAAACAATCCGGGAAAGCGAGTTTAACAAATATAAGCTTTGGCCGAGCACATTTTGAGGATTGGAATCAACAGCTCCCAGGCACGGATCCAACATCAACAAGGGTGTGCGTGAGTCAGGGAAAAGCAGGACTCCACTATTTCAATGTGCATTTTCTCAGGCATGTCAAATCACTCATCCTGGTCTCAAAATCTGACCTGTTTTGATGTTTCACTGAAAGAGGTACAAAGTGATCCATGGATAAAAACACAGTGGGGTGGTGAGTGAAATGATCCCTCATTTGTACTTAGTGCAATTTGTGACATTTACTGCACACAAACAGATTAGGACACAGGAAATAAGAACTATATTATTTTGTATAAAGGAGGCCATTCAGCCCCTCAATCCTGCTCTATCATTTAATGAGATCTTGGCTGGTCATAGAATAATAGAATTCCCAAAGAGCAAAAGGATGCAAATGGGCCCCTCAAGCTTGCATTGACAATAATTCCACTCAGACCCTATCCCCACAATCCCCATATATTTCTCATGCCAATCTCGCTGACACTAAGGCGCAATTTAGCATTGCCAATCAACCTAACCTGCACATCTTTGGTGTACCCAGAGGAAACCCATACAGACATGAGGAGAACACACAGACTCTGCACAGACATGACCTGAGGCTGGAATTGAACCTGGGTCCCTGACACGTGAGGCAGCAGCACTAACCACTGTTTTAGCTACATCTTCCTGCATTATTCTCAAATCCCTCGTTTCCCTTCTAACCAAAAGTCTGTCTACCACTGACTTAAATTTAGTCAATAACTGAACATCCACAACCCTCTGCAATAGTGATTCTAAAGTCTCACAGCACTTAGAGGTAAGAAATTTCTCCTTATTTCTCAGTCATATATGACCACTCCCTTATCATGAGACAACGGACCCATTGATTCTAGCCTCTTCACCAGGGATACATTGCCTCTCAATGTTTACTCTATCAAACCACTGAAAAATTTCCTTAATTTCAATCAGAGCCCCTTGTTCTGCTTCTAAACTCCAGGTAATGTCAGTCTAGATTACTCTAACATCCAGCCTAGTGAACCATCATTGCACTCTCACTGGGGCAAGTATATTCTTCCTTAGAGAAAGGCCTAATTCTGTACACAATGTTCCAGGATTGAGTGACCTCCCCAAAATTAATTAGCAGCATTCACGCATAATTTTATATCCCCAATCTCATTTGCTTTCCTGATTATTTGCTGTTCTTGCAAGTTAACTTAGCGTGACACATGTACAGAAACACCCGACTCCCTGCAAATGCAAATATGACTCTTAATGGGAGTCTGAAGAAAAGTCATATTCAATTCAAAATATTGACCCGATTTCTCTCACCAGAGATGTATATTCTTGTCCAGTTCTCTGCCCTAAGGCAGGTCTGACCCACTGATCTATGGCTCCAAAATCTTCTCCAGCCAGAACGAAGATTTGAACTCTGTGCCACCAATCTGATCCATCCCAACCTTCCAATCAACTGGAACCCCAAACATCCTCCCCACTCACCCATAAGGTAGCTGACTAGGAATCCCTGCCACTCTTAGCACCTGCCATTGGTACTTGTTAGAAGGGTTTACCAGTTAATACCTGTTTGATTTACCAGTTCATACCAGTTGTTTGACTTTGTCATGAAGGCACTTTCCTTGGCCAATAGGTCCTGGGCAGAGACTTGAAGGCATTGTTTCTGGCTCAGAGGCAGGGACACTGCACACTGCACCACAAGACCTCCTCACACAGATACAAATACATAAATAATCACAAAGTTTTTGCACATGCACATCAATTTGACATACATACCATTGGCAATTCTTGAAGCCGTTTAAACTCAGGTTTCCCTTGGTTTGAATATTTCACTGCGGTGATTAGCACACCAATAATTAAAATCAGCACCAGGACCACAATGAGAGTAATTAGTCCAGCATCTAGAGTTTGGTGTTTGGGAACAACAGCTAGAATAAAGGCAGAATAATGTTAAACAGGCAAAATAGTGACATGCAGACACACGCATACAGACACACGCGGTCCATGTGAAGGGGAATTGGGACTGTCGATGTCAAATTAAAAGTGTATTTATTGGTCACAAGTTGGCTTACATTAATATCATAATGAAGTTATTGTGAAAATCCCTGAGTCGCCACACTCTGGCAGCTGTACTGGTACATGGAGGGAGAATTTAGCACTTAGAATTTAAAATTTAGAATTTAGCATTTATCAACGCATCTAATGTCTTTTGGACTGTGGGAAGAAATCAGAGCGTCCAGGGGAAACCCATGCAGGTACGGGGAGAATGTCCATACAGACTCCACACTCCACACAGACAAGTGACCCAAGCTGGGAATCGAGCTCGGGTCCCTGGTGCTGTGAGGCAGCAGTGCTAACAATTGTACCACTGTGCCGCCCTCATTATGTTTAATTTGGAAAAATGCAATGTTGTAGTAATATAGCAAGACCTTTCAGGGAAAAGCAGTAAAGCATGTAGAGGACGAGAGAAATCAGGACAAAAATTTGTGAGCAATTTCATAATAGTGAGAGTAAGGTTTGGGGTTACATTTACAGGATGATTGGTCACAAGGTTTATTACAAGGATGTTGCCTGAATTGGTGGGCATGCCTTATGAAGATAGGTTGAGAGAGCTAGGTCTCTTCTCCCTGGAGAGACGAAGGTTGAGAGGTGACTTGATAGAGGTTTATAAGATGTTGAGAGGAATAGATAGAGTGGATTCTCGGAGGCTATTTCCCAGGGCTGAAATGGTCGCTACGAGAGGACACAGGTTTAAGGTGCTGGGGGGCAAGTACAGAGGAGATGTTAGAGGTAAGCTTTTCACTCAGAGGATGGTGAGTGAATGGAATCGGCTGCCGTCAGTGGTGGTAGAGGCTAACTCGCTGGGGTCTTTTGGATGAGTACACGGGATTTAATGGGATTGGGAGTTACAGATAATTCTATGGCCTGGTAGGTATAGATATGATCGGCACAACTTGTGCTGTAGTGTTCTATGTTCTATGTAAGGTTGGACACAATATCTTGTCCTGTATATTGTTCAGAATATTGCGTATGGAGTTGGTGTCTTCATAGACTGAGGCTTTGTAAAGGGTGCGGAAGAATGCCATGAGACCGATCCACAATGTAAAACATCTCAGCGACTGAGAACAACAGAATGAGTTGGGACTTTATACTCCAGAGAAGACTAGGTCTGGTTGAGGTGGATGAGGGGAATAGATCGTGTTCCAGCTGACAATCTCTCCCAATGAAGTTGGCTAAAGAGGACCCTGGTCACATTCTAAAGGTGTCAGTTGGTGGTTCAGTTTCCAGAGATGATGGAGTTGTGGGACTGATTGCAATGGACACTGATTCCCCAAGTCCTTCCTGGGGCTCCGTCTGGGGAGGTGTCCCAGATCCAAGACTAAGTATGTGTGTGTTGGGCAGACGGTGAGAGTGTGACAAAGTAAATAAATGAGTGCTTTTAAATAAGGAAAGGGATTGTGATATCTTGACATACCGACTGGCGTTAATTGTGTTATCGTTCCATTGGTGACCAATGCAGGAACTGAAAGGAAGAACAGTGTACAGGTCAGTGAAATCCAGAGATTGCAATCCTGCATTCTGACTAACAATAACCTAATTCGACAGGTTGGTAAATTAAGTATTCCCTCATTATAGAACATAGAACAATACAGCACAGAACAGGCCCTTCGGCCTTCGATGTTGTGCCGACCAAAATAAAAAGCAATGCCCCTCCTAACTAAACCATTCCCTTCTCATCCATATACTTATCCCCTAACCTCTTAAACGCCACCAAACTTGGCGCATCTACAACAGCTGCAGGCAGGGCATTCCACTCCCTAATCACTCTTTGAGTAAAGAACCTACCTCTGATATCCGTCCTATAACTCATACAACATTATATACATTATATTTACAACATTATATACATTATATTTACAACATTATATACATTATATTTACAACATTTTGCACAGACTTGAAAAAACAACTACCTTGATTTTGATAGTACCTTCATCATTGTAAAATGTTCCATAGGAATGATTATTTGATACTGAACCAAAGCGATATTAGGACATATGACCAAAAAAAATCAAATAGGTAGGTTCAAAGGAGTGCTAAAGGGCAGCATAGTGGCACAGTGGTTAGCGCTGCTGCATCACAGTATCAGGAAACCAGGTTCAATTCCAGCTTCAGCTGACTGTCTGTGTGGAGTTTGCCCTCCCCTTATCTGTGTGGGTTTCCTCCAGGTGGTCCGGTTTCCTCCCACAGTTGAAGGATGTGTGGGTTAGGAGGATTGGCCATGCTAAATTTCCCCTTAGTGTCAGAGGGATTAGTAGGGCAAATATGTAAGGTTACTGTGATAGAACCTGGGGCGGGGGTGGATTTTTATTGGTGCAGGCTCGATGGGCCAAATGGCCTCCTTCTGCAGTGTAGGAATTCTATGAGAGTATGAAAAAACAGATAGACAAGTAGAGAGGTTTAGGGAAAGGCTTCAGAGTTTAGAGCCCAGGTGACCAGCTAAAGGGTTAGCACCACTGGTGGGGCAATTAAAATTGGTGATGATGGAGACTCGAGGCCTGAATCAGGGGAGCTCAGAGATTCTGCAGGGTTATCCGGGATGAAGGGGGTTACAGGGATCGGGAGGGGCGAAGCCACCAAGGGGTTAGAAAACAAAGAGAATGTTAAAGTTGGGCTGTTGCCAGGCCAGGGATTGACATAAATCAGCAAACACAGTGGGTAAGGAGTGAAACAGAACTTCCAAGAAAGTCAAAGGCATCAATGGATGGCATGTGGTCATTGGGAGACCAAGTGACCTGTACCCCCAGCACTCCTCACCATCTTCACAGCTGACATTCTTTATTGATGGCAGTGAAGTAAGCTGAGAACACGTTGTACTCTTGGGAACCTGGCCTATGAGCAGGATCTGATTAAAATTCACACACCCTTCATTTTCTCAAAGGAGCAATGCCTATATCTGAGATGGGGGATGACTCATGCCATTTGACTTGGTGTTAATACTTGCCCGGACAGGCACTGCGTTTCCCTAAGGGAGGAAGTCTGATGAACAGTCTTAAAATGCAGAACACATTACCATGAGGATGTGGTCAAGGAGAAGAGTATATCAAACACTCGAGGGAGACAGGAACACAAGAGCCTGCTGATAGGATGAGATGAATGAGGGCAGGAAGAGGCTCAGCTGGAGCATAAACCCTAGCATGGGGAGGTGATGGGTCTTATCATTAGATTATTAATGCGGAAATTCAGCATTACGAGATTCCGAGGTCCTGGGTTCGAATCCTGCCAAGGTGGATGGTGGAATTTGAATTCAATAAAAAATATCTGGAATTAAGAATCTACTGATGACCATGAAACCACTGCCGATTGTCGGAAAAACCCATTTGGTTCACTAATGTCCTTTAGGTAAGGAAATATAGTATATATAGTATAATGTATATATAGTAAATATGTATATATAGTAAATATAGTATAATGTAGTATATATGGACTAAAGTCCATATATACTACATCAAGGCGGTTGATGTAGTATATATGGACTTTAGTAAGGCTTTTGATAAGGTGGCCCATGGAAGACTTCTACAGAAAATGCAGATGTGTGGAATAGAGGGTGATTTAGCTAATTGGATTAGAAATTGGCTGGCAGATAGAAGACAGAGGGTGGTGGTTGATGGGAGATATTCATCGTGGAGTTCGGTGACGAGTGGTGTGCCTCAGGGGTCTGTTTTGGGGCCCCTGCTGTTTGTAATTTTTATAAATGATCTGGATGAGGGTATTGAGGGATGGATCAGTAAATTTGCAGATGATACTAAAGTTGGTGGTGTGGTAGATAGTGAAGAGGGGTGTTTTAGTTTACAGAGTGACTTGGACAAGTTGCAGAGCTGGGCCGAGAGGTGGCAAATGGAGTTTAATGTGGAAAAGTGTGAGGTAATGCACTTTGGCAGGAACAATAAATGTGTAGAGTATAGGGCTAATGGTAGGGCTCTTAATAGTGTTGAGGAACAGAAGGATCTTGGTGTATGTGTCAATAGATCCCTGAAAGTAGGCAGTCAAGTGGATAAAGTTGTTAAGAAGGCTTATGGAGTCTTAGCTTTTATTGGTAGGGGGATTGAATTTAGGAGCCGCAGCATCATGTTGCAGCTGTACAAAACTCTAGTGCGGCCGCACTTGGAGTATTGTGTGCAGTTCTGGTCGCCACATTATAAGAAAGATGTGGAGGCATTGGAGAGGGTACAGAGGAGGTTTACTAGGATGTTGCCTGGTATGGAGTGCAGGTCCTATGAAGAGAGGTTGAAGGATTTGAGGTTGTTTTCGTTAGAAAGGAGGCGGCTAAGGGGGGATCTTATTGAAGCATATAAGATAATTAGAGGTTTGGATAGGGTGGACAGTGATAGCCTTTTTCCTAGGATGGAGAAAGCTAGCACGAGGGGACACAACTTTAAATTAAGGGGTATGAGTTATAGGACGGATATCAGAGGTAGGTTCTTTACTCAAAGAGTGATTAGGGAGTGGAATGCCCTGCCTGCAGCTGTTGTAGATGCGCCAAGTTTGGTGGCGTTTAAGAGGTTAGTTGATAAGTATATGGATGAGAAGGGAATGGTTTAGTTAGGAGGGGCATTGCTTTTTATTTTGGTCGGCACAACATCGAAGGCCGAAGGGCCTGTTCTGTGCTGTATTGTTCTATGTTCTATGTTCTAAATCCTCTGTCCTTATCTGGTCTGCCCACATGTGGCTCCAGAGCCACAGCAAAGTGGTTGATTGCAATTGCCTTGGGCAGCTAGGGATGGGCAATAAATGCTGGCCAGCCAGCGATACCCATGTCTCATGAATGAATTTAAAAAAAAGTTAGGCCAAATAGTCTATTTCGATAAATTTATATTCATCCATTTCTTCACTTTCAGAAATGTTTCCAATATTGCTGTTCTACCGATATATTCAAAGGTGAACAGGTGAGCTCCCTCTGGGGTGTAAGTCAATATTTATCCCTGCACTAACGTCAATTATCAGACAAATATCTGGCCATTATCACTTTGCAGCCTGTGGGATCTTGCTATGCTGCAATTGGCTGTCACATTTCTACGTTACAAAGATGATTGCAATTCAAAACACATAACTCCTTTCTTCTGAGATTTAAAAATCAGGTTAAACCTTCAGCAAGAAATGTTTTAGTTTGTAAGTAACCTTCACGATGGCTTTAGTCATCTGGATAATCATTCTGTTGCTGGTCATCTCAGTATAAATACTAGAAACCACCCACTTATACATTTGGGATGCCATTGTTTCCCACTCTTGCAGGGTTGGAACTCTGGCAGGCTGGAAAAGCGTGACACATGTCCACACGAGTGTGTATGACATTGAGACAATAAGGGGCAGAGCACTTTGTATCACTTGTACAACAAAGAGTGACAGGCAATACTCCAAAACCTTTGAGAGGAAAATGTCTGCACAGGAGGTCACTCAAGGTATGGAAAGATGATCAGGATTCTGGTTACTAAAAACAGAAAATTTGGAAATAAACTCTCGCAGCAACCATGGAGGAAAAACAAAGTTAAATTTTTCAGTCCGTTATGACTCTTCAAAAGTTATGGAAAAATGAATTTTCATCAAGTTCCCCCAAGCACCCGGAGTACATTCTCTGTCCTTATCACTTAGGGTGTGATCTTCCTGCCGTAGTCACCTCAACACCAGAAAATCCCGGCCAAGGGCAACAGACCTTTCCATGGTCTCAAGATGTGCAGGTTAGGTTAATTGCCATGTTAAATTGATTCTTAGTATCAGGGGGACTAGCAGGGTAAATACATGGGATTGCAAGAATAGGACCTGGTTGGGATTGTGGTCGTTACAGACCTGAGAGGCTGAATGGTCTCTCTCTCTCTCTGCACTGTAGGGATTCTATGATTCTTTGTTCCGTCTTTTGCCTGCTCCAATTCTCGTGGCGGGATTGGGAAAAATCCCCTCTTACTTTTTCCTCCAAGTGTCCTTCAATGTGAAAAAGCACTGATTCATCAGCTGAGGGTGTGGGGGGAAGTGGGGGAGGGGGCGAGTAGGGAGTGGTGAACATGGGTGATAACCAGCAAGAGATTGGTTTCCTTGCCCATGTTTGACCTGATGCTTTGAAACTTCATGGGGTCCAGAGTCGGTTTTGAGGGCTCCAAGGGGAAATCCCTCTAGACCGTGTACCACAGCGCCACCACCACTGGTGGGTCTATTCTGTCAGTGGGACAGGACTTATCCAGGGCTGGTGGGGGTGGCTGGAAGGTGAATATGATTTTGTCAGGCTATTGTTTCATTAGTCTGTGAGACAGCTCTCCCCAACGTTGGCACCAGCCCCCAGTCAGCAGGACTTTGCAGAGTCAACAGAACTAGTTGAGCCAATGATGCCTAGGTTGATGCCAGGTTGTCTGGCCATTTGATTCAGTTTTGCCTTAGAACAGTTTGCTGAGTGTTATACATAGTCCAGTTACGAAACCATGTAATGATACAGATTAACAGAATTCATTCAGTTATCCTCAGGACGTGGGTGGTAACATTTATTTGCCCACCTCTAGTTGCTCTTAGAGAAAGTGGCGATAGGTCCTGATGCCAAGTTTTACTACATTACAACAGTGACTACACCTCAAAAGTAGAAGGGGGCTATGTAAATACTTTCTATCTTACTCCCCGCAAACTGAGATGAGAACCCCCTTTCTCGAGTCAATGGTTGCAAAGTTTAGTGTTGAGAAAGTCCAATTGAGGGTGATTTAGCTAATTGGATTAGGAATTGGCTAGCAGATAGAAGACAGAGGTTGTAGTTGATGGACGATATTCATCGTGGAGTTCGGTTACTAGTGGAGTACCTCAGGGATCTGTTTTGGGGCCCCTGCTGTTTGTAATTTTTATAAATGATCTGGATGAGGGTATTGAGGGATGGATTAGTAAATTTGCGGATGACACCAAAGTCGGAGGAGTGGTAGATAGTGAAGAGGGGTGTTATAGTTTGCAGAGAGACTTGGACAAGTTGCAGAGCTGGGCCGAGAGGTGGCAAATGGAGTTTAATGGGGAAAAGTGTGAGGTAATTCACTTTGGCAGGAATAACAAATGTGTAGAGTATAGGGCTAATGGTAGGACTCTTAATAGTGTTGATGAACAGAGGGATCTTGGTGTATATGTGCATAGATCCCTGAAAGTTGGCAATCAAGTCGATAAGGTTGTTAAGAAGGCATATGGAGTCTTAGCTTTTATTGGTAGGGGGATTGAATTTCGGAGCCGCAACGTCATGTTGCAACTGTACAAAACTCTAGTGCGGCCGCACTTGGAGTATTGTGTGCAGTTCTGGTCCCCACATTATAAGAAAGATGTGGAGGCATTGGAGAGGGTACAGAGGAGGTTTACCAGGATGTTGCCTGGTATGGAGGGCAGGTCTTATGAAGAGAGGCTGAGGGATTTGAGGTTGTTTTCGTTAGAAAGAAGGCGGCTAAGAGGAGACCTTATTGAAACATATAAGATGATTAGAGGTTTAGATAGGGTGGACAGTGATAGCCTTTTTCCTAGGATGGAGAAAGCTAGCACGAGGGGACATAGCTTTAAATTAAGGGGTGGTGGTTTTAGGACAGATGTCAGAGGTAGGTTCTTTACCCAGAGGGTGGTAAGGGTATGGAATGCCTTGCCTGCGTCAGTTGTAGATGCGCCAAGTTTGGTGGCGTTTAAGAGGTTAGTAGATAAGTTTATGGACGAAAAGGGAATGGTTTAGGTTAGAGGGTCATTGCTTTTTCCTAATTGGTCGGCGTAACATCGAAGGCCGAAGGGCCTGTTCTGCGCTGTAATGTTCTATGTTCTAATTGCTGACCTGTGGCATTCAATGTTGGCGTGACGGTGGACTTTTCCGTGGTCGGGACTTGGGTCGACTGTGTGGCAGTAGGACTGGAGGTAGACGCGGCGATGCTGGTCTGGTTGGCAGTGGTTGCCTGGGTGCCATTGGCACCCGAGGAGGCAGCGGTGGTGTTTTCTGATTCACTGGGAGGCACAGTTGACATTACATTGGACGTTACTGGTGCGATGGCAGTTGTTACATTGAGCACATCTGTTGTGCTGGAATTTGTTAAGTTGGCTGCTCCTGTCCCGTTACTTGTTGGTATTACGTTGGGTGTTTGTGTCATGCTATTAGTCGTGGGGCCAGTAGTCAGGCTGTTGTTTTCCGCAGCGGTTGAAGGAGATGGATTGCTTGTAGAGCCTGAGGAAATAAAACCAAATTAATAACTAACAAATGCCTAATCCATCAAAGAAGTTGTTTTTGGCAAGGCAACACATTCTCCTTATCATGGGTAACACAAGTGGAGCAACAATTATTTGCATTTATATAGTGCCTTTATCATTGCAGAAGATCCCATGGAGCTTCGCAAGAGTGTTTTCAAACAAAACACCAAATCACTGGCAATATTAGCACAGCTTGGTCAAAGATGTTACCCAAGATTCTACGGTCTTCCAGCCGTGTGTTTCCCGCTGGCAGGAGGGGGCATATTGTTTGCTTGCTAATTCCCATGGATGTCACCCCATGCCAATGGGAAACCCACGTATGGGTGTGCACAGCCGACGGGAATGGATAATCCCACTGCCGTGAGTGGTGGCAGGACAATTCTGGGAGCTTCTTAAAAGACAGTCACAGGTGGGGAGGCTTGGGAAATATACCAGCCGCCATGTACACAGCAAGATCCCATCAACAAAATTTGGTAATGATTGTTTTAAGCTGCTGTTTTCCTCCCGCAGTCCAAAGATGTGCTGGTTAGGTTGATTAGACATGCTAAATTGATACTAACATCAGAGGGATTAGCAGGGTAAATAAGTGGGATTACGGGAATAGGGCTTGGGTGGGATTGTGGTCAGTGCAGACTCAATGGGACAAATGCCTCCTTCTATCCTGCAGGGATTCTATAAAGTAGACACTGGGGAGTGGAGAGAACTCCCCTATTCTTTGTCGAGTTTTCTGCGATCGTTTCACATTTACCGGAGAGGGCAGATGTGACTGGGTGTAACACCTCATCTTGAAAGTTAACGGTCAACATTTCATTATTGCTATTCTGACAGGAGTTTGCACATTCTCCCTGTGTCTGCGTGGGTTTCCTCAGATTTCCTCCCACAGTCTAAGGATGTACAGGGTTAGGTGAATTGGCCATGCTAAATTGACGCTAGCGTCAGGAGAATCAGCAAAAGTAAAAAATGGAGTTACGGCAATAAGGCCTGGATGGGATTATGGTCGGTGCAGATGGGTCGAATAACCTCCTTCTGCGCTATAAGAGTCTATAAGGTCATCAACCTGAAGCATTAACACTGTGTTCCCTCTCTGCCAGGCTAGCTGAGAGTTTCCAAAACCCTCTGTCTTTTATTCCATCAATGTTTGCATAGTGATTAAAATTCAGGACAAGTACTTTGGATAATCTGTTATCTTGTTGTTTATGAGATGTGCTCATAAACAAAATTGGTTACCGTATTTCCCATTGCAAGCAACCCCCTTCAAAAAGAATCTTCACTCGCTGTAAAGCATTTTGGGGAATCGTGCAGCCATGAAAGGTGCTATTTAAATGCAAATTTTTTTGTTTAGTAGCATGGCTTCTGGACTATTGCTAAATTGCAGCAAGATCATACAAACTGGAAAAACATGATTGTGATTTAGTCTGGATTTGGGGTTTCTTTTGCCTTATCAACCTGCAATTTCTTTAACAATTATGGAACTGTGTTTCTAAGCTGCCCTTTACATCACTAGAAGCACAACCTAGGGAAGGATGCAATGTAGATTTATTAAATTGGTTCCTGCACTAATGGGAATTGGGATTGAGATAAACCAGCCTATATTATTGAAGGGGTTTGACAGGTGTGATGTTGAAAAACTGTTTTCCCTTGGCTGGAGAATCTGGCATGAGGGGATCTCGTCTCAGGATAAGGGTTCAGCGATGTGAGAGTGAGATGAGGAGAATTCTTCTGTCAAAGCATTGTGAATTTTTGGAATTCTCTACTCAAAGACCAAAGAACAAGGAACAAAGAACAACACAGCATGGCAAATAAGCTGTTTGGCCCAATGAGCCTGCATTGCCATTCTAACATTGTGAGTGTCCTCTTCTACCTATGACCTTTGTCTATATCTATTGGACTCCACAATAACGGAACCATAACCAGATTGAAGGACAACTAATTTAGGGGCAATTTTTTTTTAGCACCAATTAGCCTCAGAGCATGTTTTTGGGCCGTGGGAGGAAACCGGAGCACCCGGAGAAAACCCACGCAAGCATGGGGAGAATGTGCAAACTCCCACAGACGCCGGCCCAAATCCACGTATCTGCACAGCACAGCGATAGTCACTGAGCTGCCATGTTGCCTGTCAGCTGGTCCAGTTTAAGCATACACTAACGGCGTGAAGCGATAGGCAACTCTCGAAGCAACATCCAAGAGCAGCCCTCGCATGACTCACCACATGTGCAGATACATGGATTTGGACCAGCATCTGTGGGAGTTTGCACACTCTCCCTGTGCTTGCATGGGTTTTCTCCAGATGCTCTGGCATATGAAATGGACCAGCATCTGTGGGAGTTTGCACACTCTCCCTGTGCTTGCATGGGTTTTCTCCAGATGCTCTGGCCCAAATCCATGTATCTGCACAGCAAACAGTGATAGTCATGGAGCTGTCATGTTGCCCGTCATCTGGTCCAGTTTAAGCATACACTAACGGCGTGAAGCACTAGGCAACTCTCGAAGCAATGTCCAAGAGCAGCCCTCGCATGACCCACTGTGTATATGCCCCTTGTTGGACACAAGGCAGACTGAATCACCTGTGGATCAAAAGAAAAGATATCTTTGTCATGATGTCAGAGGACTGTCAGTGCTCCATCACAATTGACAGATTTCTGGGCAATCAAGAAATAACGTGGAAAAGTTGAGTTAATGGTGATCTCTAATCGAATAGCAGTGCAGGCTTGAAGGCCGAATGGCCAATCCTTGCTTTTTTTTTTAATCACTCGTAGGACATGAGTATCACTGGCAGATTTCCTTCCCTAAAGAACATTAGTGATCCAGAAGGGTTTGTAAAACAATTGACAATGGTTTCATGGTCATCAGTAGATTCTTAATTCCAGATTTTTTTTATTGAATTCAAATTCCACCATCTGCTGTGGCAGGATTTGAACCTGGGTCACCAGAACATGAACTAAGTTTCTGGATGAATAGTCTAACGATAATACCACTAGGCTATTGCACCCCCTCCCCCCCACTCCCCCCAACATATCTCTTATATATCTTGATGACGGCTCCTATAAAGAGACTGGGAAGTTTCCCTATGTTAAAAGGTACTATTTTAATAGAATGTTGTGTGGGCCTACATCTGTGACTTGTGTTATATGTAATGTATTAAAATTAATTATTAATTCCTGAAAATGCCAGGAAAATCCAGAAAATGTTAACCCCAGCACCAGATATTTAGATCTATGATTACGTTTACTTTTAAACACACGCCTCAAATACAAACACACCTTGATGATGTAAGATTGCGCAACAATGCTAAAAATGATATCCCTTTTCAAATATCCAGTTCCAATTTTTATAAAGAAAATAAGAGCTGCCTAGCTATGGAACAATAAAAATAATCTTATCTGGTAGCATTGGCTAAGGAATAAATATTGTCTTGGAAACTGGGGAGAATCAGCCTGGCTCTAACTTTGGAATATTAGTGGTGAAATGTACATGTCCTCCTGGGAGACATGATGTAGAGATGCCGGCCTTGGACTGGGGTAAACTCAGTAAGAATCTGGCAACACCAATTTTAAATCCAACCGATTTATTTGATAGTAAACTGACAGGCCCTTGGTTCATAAGACAACTCATTCAGTTCAGCACCCTTCGGTGCAGGCCAGCCTCAGTTTTGTGTTTGAAATGGGGACTTAAACTTGGAAATGACTGAGTCAGAGGCAGGATGACTACCCACTGAGTTATACAATTAGATTCACAAGTTCTTTTTTCCGAGATGGCACCAGGGCAATTTGACTTCTTGCAAGCTGTGCCCAGCATACTTCTATCTTGTACTCTTGTCCTGCGCTTCTAAAACTTCATTCTAACTCTTTCATTAAGTTGATCTTTCTCTATACCCTAGCTATGACTGTAACAGCACATTCTGCATTCTCTCCTTTCTTTCTCTATGAATGGCATGCTTTGTCCATAAAGTGCGCAAGAAACAATACTTTTCACTGTATATTAATACAAGTGACAGTAATAAATCAGATCAAAATCAAATAACCTTCCTAACGTGGTCTTGGGATCCAGAGAATACCATCCAACCGGATTAGATTTCAGTTTATAACTTGTTCCCAGGAATGTTATTCTATATATAAACCACCCCGAAACCCTCGATTAGATTCCAGTCTGTAACTCACTCCTGGGTATCTATTATACTATATATAAACCGCACCAAACCTCTCCATTAGGTTCCAGTCTGTAACTCCCTCCCAGGTATTTGCTATTCCATACATAAACCACCCTGAACCCCTCAATTAGATTCCAGTCTGTAACTCACTCCTGGGTATCTATTATACTATATATAAACCACCCTGAACCCCTCGATTAGATTCCAACCTGTAACTCACTCCCGGTTATCTGCTTTTCTGTACATAAACCCTTGAACCTCCCAATTAGATTCCAGTTGTAACTCATATCTGGGTCTCTGTTATTCTATATATAAACCCCTGAACCCCTCAATTAGATTCCAGTCTGTAACTCACTCCCGGGTATCTGCTATTCTATATATGAGCCCCTGAACCCCCAATTAGATTCCAGTCAGTCACTCACATCTGAGTGTCTGTTATTCTACATGTAAACCCTGAACCCCAATTAGATACTGGCCTGTAACTCACTCCAGGGTACCTTTTATTCTGTATATAAACCACCTTGAACCCCTCGGTTAGATTACAGTCTGTAACTCACATCTGAGTCTCTGTTATTCTATACGTAAATCCCTGAAACTTCCCCCCTCCCCAATTAGATTCCAGTCTGTAACTCACATCTGGGTCTCTGTTATTCTACATATAAACCCTGAATCCCTCAATTAGATTCCAGTTTGTAAATCACTCCCGGGTATCTGCTATTTTATATATAAACCCTTGAACCCTTCGATTAGATTCCAGTCTGTAACTCACATCTGGGTCTCTGTTACTCTATATATAAACCCCTGAACCCCTCGATTAGATTCCAATCTGTAACTCACTTCCAACTATCTGCTGTTCTACATACAAACCACCCTGAAGGTCCCAATTAGATTCCGGTCTGTAACTCACTGCCGGGATTTCCTGTACCCTGTTTCAGTGCAATTTGAATCTGATTCAGTTGAAGTTACAGTATTACTACAAGCCCAGAATTAAAAGCTGAACTACGATTTCTGCACTAATGTTAGGGTTCAGGATGAATTTAAATCCAACCACTTCACTAAAATCATTGCTTCCTGTCCGGGAAAAGTTCCAAAGACAGTGTGAAATTGAAGGAAAACATTTGTAAAGAATGATATAACTCATCATTGGGAAATTTTCACAGTGAGAAAGAATCTGGACAGCTTTCTTCCTGATGCTGTTCACAGTTTTAAGTTGTAAAAGTGTTGGCTAAAAAAAATCTCTTCCTCATCTTTTGGACACGTCAACATTCAGAACTCCTTAAAACTTTCTTTAAAGTTTTATTGGAGTGTTCACAACACAAATAAAACACATTAACAACACGGATTGACTCACTCTGGGAATAGGCGATGCCCACGCAGAGACAAAAGATCCCCACTATCTTCCGTGCCATCATCTTGCTGCCAGCTCTTACTGCCAGATATTTACAGGTGTTCAACTAATATTCTCAGAAGCACCTGCGCTGCCCACCCTTAAAGCGAGGATGTTCCTCTGCTCCAGGTGTCCTCTGGAACTGCCACAGCGCGCTCCCTGCTGTTTAGAATCTGCCATTGCTCTACAGGTGGAATTCAGCAAAAAAAATCCGCAAACAATCCATATTTCTAGGAAATCTCACAGCCAGTACCTCACCCACCATCTCTGTTCCCCAAACCTTGCCTTCAGTGTTTACCCCCCTCAGTCTCTCTCTCTCCCCTAGCCCCAGTCCCTCACCCTCAGTTCCAGTCTTTCAATCCTTTTCCTAGTCCCCATCAACTCAGTACCTCCCTTTCTGTCTCTCCCCTCAATCTCTCCCTCAGTCTCTCTCCTGTCATTCTCTCTCACCTCTGTCTCTTCCCCTCATTCTCTTTCCCCGTCAGTCTCTCTTCCCGTCAGTCTCTCTCTCCTCAATCATATCCCCTCAGTCCCTCCCCTCACTCAGTATCCCCTCAGTCTCTCTCCCCTCAGTCTCTCTCCCTCAGTCTCTCTCCCCTCGGTCTCTGTCCTCAGTCTCTCTCCTCCCAGCCCCCTTCCCCTCAGTCACTTCCCTCAGTCTCTCTCCCTCTCAGTCCCTCCCTCAGTCTGTCTCCCTTCAGTCTTTCGCCTCAGTCTCTCCCCCTCAGTCTCCGTCCTTCAGCCTCTCTCCCCCTATCCTCTCACCCTCAGTCTCTCCCCTCAGTTTCTCTCCCCTCAGTCTCTCTCCTCAGTTACTTTCCTCTTCATTCCCTCTCCCCCTCAGTCCCTCTCCCCCTCAATCCCTCTCCTTGCGTACTTCCCCCTCAATCCCTCTCCCCCTCAGTCTTTCCTCCTCAGTCGCCTCCCCAGTCCCTCAGCCCTTAGACTCTGGTCAGTTGGGGATGATTTGCTCCACCAGACTGGATCACAAGCAGATTTCTGACTCCAAACACTGAAAGATCTGATTCTGATTTTCAACATCTTTCTCCTCTGACTGTGTAGATTCGATCTGGGGAGGAGGGGGGGTGGGTAGCTTGAGATCTTTTGCCTCAGACACCAACAGGGTTAGCCATTTACACCACTTGGATTCTTTATGGACCAGTGGATGAAAAATACGCTATTTCCAAACCCCCATTCCCCTGTTAGACCCTCTCCCCTCAACCTGATCTCCAGTCACATCCCCCCACTCTGACATCTACTCCCCACCCCAGCAATCTCCTTCCCTCAGTTCGAGTGACCCTCCCTATCCCAATCCCCTGATACCAGCAGCATTGTCAATCTTCATCCACCTCCTCCTCCCTCAACACATCCTCCTCTTTCCTCTTTTCCTGCTCCAGCAACTTCTCCCTTGTCAATCCTTCCCCCTCCCAATCTTTAATCCCTCCCTGCATCGGTCGCCCCTCCACAACACACCTTCAGCCCTTCCCCAGTAACCCCCCTCAACTCACAGGGAAATCCCCTCGCACAACACCTTCCCTCACACCTTCACCTGGAGGTTTTACTCCAGGACACACTCTCCCCTCCATCAGCCATAACAGTGCCCTCTCCCCTAACACCTCCCCCACCCTCTCCTCCTTTCCCACTCCCACTCCAGTCACATATCTACTGGAGTCACCTGTTCCATGCCCACCCAACTCCCCACCCTATGGGACTGAACTGTGCCAAACTACATAACCTTCCTTCATAGGATTTTTGACCTTAGTAAGAAGTCTCACAACACTAGGTAAAGTCCAACAGGTTTATTTGGTAGCACAAGCCACAAGGGGCTCTGCCCCTTCGTCAGATAGGTGGGAAGTTCTGATCGCAAATAAAGCATATGAAGTCACACACTCGGTTTACAGAATACTGATTAGAATGCAAGTCTTCACAGCTAATCAAGTCTTATAGGTGCAGACAATGTGAGTGGAGATAGCAGTAAGCACAGAACATAGAACAATACAGCACAAACAGGCCCTTCGGCCCACGAGTTGCGCCGATCACATCTACCAATCCACAGACTTATCTATAACCTCCTATCCTATTCGTTTCCATATACTCATCCAGAAGTCTCTTAAAAGACCCCAGTGAGTTTGCCTCAACACCTCCGACGGCAGTCGGTTCCATTCACTCACCACCCTCTGAGTGAAAAACCTGCCCCTGACATCTCCTTTGTATTTGCTTCCCTGTACCTTAAATCTGTGGCCTCTCGTAGTGACCATTCAGCTCGGGGAAATAGTCTCTGAGAGTCCACCCTATCTATCCCTCTCAACATTTTATAAACCTCTATCAGGTCGCCTCTCAACCTACATCTCTCCAGTGAGAAGAGTCCCAGCTCCCTCAACCTATCTTCATAAGGCCTGCCTCCCAATCCAGGCAGCATCCTTGTAAATCTCCTCTGAACTCTCTCAATAGCCTCTACATCCTTCCTATAATGAGGCGACCAGAACTGCGCACAATACTCCAAATGGGGTCTGACAAGAGTCTTATAGAGCTGCATCATTACCTCCTGACTCCTAAACTCTATTCCTCGATTAATGAAGGCCAGTACACCGTACACCTTCTTGACCACTTCCTCCACCTGCGAGGCCGATTTAAGAGTCCTATGGACCCGGACCCTGAGATCCTTCTGCTCTACAACACAGCTAAGACTCCTACCCCTTATATTGTACTCCTTCATCCCATTATTCCTGCCAAAATGGACCACTACACATTTATCTGCGTTGAAGTCCATCTGCCACTTCTCCGCCCAGTCTTGCATCCTGTCTATGTCCCGCTGCAACTTTTGGCATCCCTCCAGACCATCCACAACACCACCAATCTTTGTATCGTCGGCGAACTTGCTAACCCATCCCTCCACTTCCTCATCCAGGTCATTTATGAAAATGACAAACAGCAGGGGTCCCAGAACAGATCCCTGGGGCACTCCACTGGTTACGGACCTCCATGCAGAACAAGACCCATCCACAACCACTCTTTGCCTTCTGCA
The DNA here is from genome assembly GCA_024679065.1 of Sphyrna mokarran. Lineage (NCBI taxonomy): Eukaryota > Metazoa > Chordata > Chondrichthyes > Carcharhiniformes > Carcharhinidae > Sphyrna > Sphyrna mokarran. The sequence goes on along the minus strand of JAGIQG010000026.1, from coordinate 12,135,318 downwards.
GGCAAGCCAGTTCTGGATCCACGAGGCCAAAGCCCCTTGGATCCCATGCCCTCTCACCTTCTCCAGAAGCCTTGCATGTGGGACCTTATCCACACACTTTATACTCCTCTAGATCCCTAACATTGCCTAGCTCTCTGAACCTTTTATATACCATTTTTTTCTTCCTAACTAGGTTCACCAATACCTTCGTGCACCACGATTCCCGTGTCCTACCAGAACCTCCTTGACTCCTTGGAACATTGTCTTGCAGTGCCCTAGACAAACATTCTTTGAAAAACCGCCACTTTCCTTCTGTACTCTTCCCCAAGAACACCTCCTTCCAGTTTATGCGTCCAATTACCTGCCTAATGTTTTCATATTTCCCCTTACTCCAGACATACACCTTCCTAGCCTGCCTGATCCTATCTCTTTCCATCGCTATCGTGAAAGAGATAGAATTATGATCTCCATTCCCAAGATGCTCACCTACCGTGAGATCCGACACCTGCCCTGGCTCATTAGCAAGCACCAGGTCAAGTACAGCCTCTCCTCTCATAGGCTTTTTCACGTACTGTGTCAGGAAACCTTCCTGAACATACCTAACAAACTCCACACCATCCAAACCCCTTACCCTTGGGATATTCCAGTCGATGTTTGGGAAATTGAAATCTCCCATCACGACAACCCTGTTATTTCTACATCTGTCTAGGATCTGTTTCCCTATCTGCACCTCAAGTTCCCTGCCACTGTTGGGCGGCCTATAGAATACTCCCAGCAAAGTTATCGAGCCTTTGCTGTTTCTAACTTCCACCCACAGAGACTCCGTAGACAATCCCTCCTCGTCTTCCACCTTCTCTACAGCCATGACACTGTCCCTGATCAACAGTGCCACACCACCTCCTCTTTAGACTAAAGAGATGTGTACTGTCTCAGACAGGACAGTAATTGAGATTTTGCAAGACCAAGCAAGTCATGGGGATTACAGATAGTGTGACATGAACCCAAGGTCCCGGTTGAGGCTGTCCTGATGTGTGTGAAACTTGGCTATCAGTTTCTGCTCAGCGACTCTGCGCTGTCGTATGTCGTGAAGGCCGCCTTGGAGAACGCTTACCTGCAGATGAGAGACCTGCGAATGCTGAAGTGTTCGTCAACAGTAAGAGAATAGTCTTGCCTGGTGATTGTTGAGCGGTGTTCATTCATTTGTTGTCACAGAGTCTCCCCAATGTACCATGCCTCGGGATATCCTTTCCTGAAGCGTATCAGGTAAACAATGTTGGCGGAGTTGCAAGAGAATGTACCGTATTCCTGGTGGATGGTGCTCTCACATGAGATGATGCCATCCATGTTAACGATCCGGCATGTCTTGCAGAGGTTGCTGTAGCAGGGTTGTGTAGTGTTGTGGTCACTGTTCTCCTGAAGGCGGGTGGTTTGCTGCGGACAATGATCTGTTTGAGGTTGTGCAGTTGTTTAAAGGCAAGGAGTGGAGGTGTGAGCAGAACTCCCCACTCACCTGACAAAGGGGTACAGCCCCAAAAGCTAGTGGAGTTTACTACCAAATGAATCTATTGGATTTTAACCTGGTGTTGTGAGACTTCTTACTGTGTCCAACGCCAGCATCTCCACATCATGCTTGATCGTACCCAGAGACTTTGAAAAAAAAGCATTACCCCCCACCTCCCTTCTCCCCCCAGAGTTTCCCCTGTTCCGTATAGGCAATAGTCCTTGGACGGAGATTCTTCCAGTTTGGAAATAAGGTCTGATCTCTGAATCTGAGTTAGAGAGCAGGGGTTGATTATATTCATGTGAGACATTGAAAGCAACACAACCAGCACTCTCATATCACTTCTAATGTAATCAAGCACCCCAGGTGCTACACAGGAGCACAATCAAGCAAAATGTGACACCCACAGTGCTTCTCAAGCAGATGTCCAAAGGTCTGATCAAAAGGAATAGGATTTAAAGATTGTCTTAAAGAAAATCAGAGAGGTTGAGATGATTGTCAGGGGAATTCCAAAGTTAGAGTCGGCTACTGAAGGCACAAATACCCCGGTGTAATGATTAAAACTGGAGGGACTCAGAGGAGATTACAGAGAGATGAAGGGTAAAATCATGGCGGGGATTTCTAAACAAGGATGAGAATTTTAAAATTGAGCCGTTGATTTTTATCAAAATTTGATTTATTATCGTCACATATATTGGTATATAGTGAAGAGTATCATTTCTTATGAGCTATAAGGATGAAGCATGCCATTCATAGAGTACATAGGGAAGAAGGAAAGCAAAGGGTGCAGAATATAGTGTTACAGTCATAGCTAGACTGTAGAGAAAAATCTGCTTAATTTAAGTACATTCAAAAATCTGATGGCAGCAGGGACGAAGCTGTTCTTGAGTCAGTTGATACGTGATCTTAAACTTTTGTATCTTTTTCCCAATGGAAGAAAGTGGATAGGAGTATGTCCGGAGTGTGTGAGTCCTTAATTATGCAAAACCACTTCCATCTAGAAGGATACAGGCAGCAGGTACTACCACCTGGAAGTTCCCCCTCAAAGCATTTGTGAAGCCACTCACTGCCCTGGCTATCAGTGTCTATTCAGCGACTCTGCGCTGTCGTGTGTCATGAAGGCCACCTTGGAGAACGCTTATCTGAAGATCAGAGGCCGAATGCCCGTTACCGCAACAGGAAATGTTCCTCAACACTCTTGCCTGGTGATTGTCGAGCGGTGTTCATTCATCCATTGTTGTAGCGTCTGCATGGTCTCCCCTTCCTTTCCATCCTTTCCTACAGCATATCAGGTAGACAATGTTGGCCGAGTTGCAATTCAAGAAGGCAGCTCACCACCACCCTCTCAAGGGATGGACAATAAATACTGGCCAGCCAGCAATGCCCATGTCCCACGAATGAAAAAAAATACTGGCTGCTTTTCCAAGGCAGTGAGAAGTGTAGCCGGAGTCAGTGGATGGGAGGCTGGTTTGCGTGATGGATTGCATTTCATGCACAACTCTTTGTAGTTTCAGGCACTAACTTCCTATAAATAAAAACAAACTAGTTTAAATTCAAGGTTATTTATCTGTGTCACAAGTAGGCTTACATTAACACTGCAATGAAGTTACTGTGAAAATCCCCTGTTTAAAAACTGTTTAAGCCAAGAACTATTCTGATCAGTGGATCATTTCTCAGAGGCCAGGAGTTCAGCTCTTGGTTCCCTGGGTTGTGTTGTGTTTTTTTGTGTAAGTTTGAACAAGGATCTGCTGATCTTTAAAATATTAATGGCTGTAATTTAGCATAAAACCAGGTTACCATTGGGTGCATTACTTTAATTATAGATAGGTGTAACATAACCATGTCAATACCCATCAGAGACCAATGCAGCAGAGCCAATCATTTATTTAGGAGCTTGCTGAGTAATACAAAATCAAATCAGTTCAAGTCTGTACATTTCAGAAACATTAAACTCCGTATTAATAAATGGTGCAGCTTCTAGAGATTTACAGCTCCTGCAATTGGTAAGAATCCCAATAAATCAAACTCCTTCCCTTATATAGAATCTCAATGAACAAACCTCTTTCTGCTCATGCTGAAAATACAGGATCCCAAAGATCTTAAATCTGTTGCCATTCACTCCCACTGAACTGATCTGAATGGACCCAAGTCCCTGTGGTCTTGCACCCATTGTGTAGAATTGCAACGGACCCAAGCCCTTCCCATTCACTGTTACTGTACAGAATTCCCAAACCCTTTATCAGTCACTGCAACGTTCATAATGTTAAAAGGCCAACACTTCATAATTCTGCAGAGTATAAATAGAGAGGGTCAATTTAGCTCAGTTGGTTAGACAGCTGGTTAGTGATGCAAAGCTAATGCTAACAGTGCAGTTCCAATTCCCATAGCAGCTAAGGTCATTCATCACTGTAATTTACTAATACATAATAATAATACTGCACACTAATACATGTGACAGTAATAAATCAAAAATCACAAAGGCTTGCCTTCTCAACCTTGCCTGATGTGTAGTGATCCTCAAGTTAAGAACAAAGAATAAAGAAAATTACAACACAGGAACAGGCTGTTCAAACCTGCACCAACCATGCTGCCCAACTTAACTAAAACCCCTTACCCTTCTGGGGACCATATCCTTCCATTCCGATCCTATTCGTGTACTTGTCCAGACACCCCTTAAAACTCATTATCGTATTTGCTTCCACTATCTCCCACAGCAGCGAGTTCCAGGCACCACTATCCTCTGTGCAAAAAATTTGCTTTGAATATCTCCTTTAAACCTTGCCCCTCGCTTCTTAAACCTATGCCCCCTAGTAATTGACCTTGGAAAAAGCTTCTGACTATCTATTTTTTAAACAAGTAGGCTTACATTCACAATGCATGAAGTTACTGTGAAAATTCCCCGGTCACCACACTCCAGCGCCTGTTCGGGTACTCTGAGGGGAAATTTAGCATGAGCCAATTCACCTAACGTGCACATCTTTGGAGGGCAGGGGGAAACCAGAGACCCAGAGGAAGCCCATGCAGACACGGGGAGAGCATGCAGATTCCGCACACACAAGCCAAGAATTGAACTCGGGCCCCTGGCGCTGTAAGGCAGCAGTGCTAACCACTGTGCTACTATGCCACCCCAATTGCCTATGGTCATCTGAGACTATGGTGGCCACTTTACTTTTATTATAAATAGGCTAAATCCCCTCCCATTCACTGGGAGATTGAAGGTTTTATTCTGGCACAAATTGGAAGGATTTGCACGTTGATAATCAACCAGTTTGGTCCAATTCTGGATGTCACCACAGACATCAAATCCTGGAGTGGGATTTGAACTCACAGCTTCTGGCACAGATGTTACTCTCTGCATCACAAGACCTCCTCCAATTCCACCATGACAACTGGGAATTAAAATTCACTTAAATTTAATCCAGAATAAAAAAGCAGCCTCAGTAATGGCAGCTGTTAAACTACCTGATGGTTGAAAAAACCCACCTGGTTCACTAATGTCTTGACAGAAGGAAATCTGCGATTCTTCCCTGGTCTGGCCTACATGTGACTCCAGATCCACAGCAATGTGGTTGATTTTTATCTACCCTCTGAAATGGATGAACAAGTCACATTCAAAAAGGCAGCACCATCTTCTCAGGGGTAATTTAATAAAATGCCAGTGACACCCAGATCTGATGAATGAATTAAAAAAACTCCCATTGTAAGTCTAAAACAATTCCAGAAAACTGTCAGGGGATAGAATGATGTGTTCAACAGTTCAGTTGAACTCTGAGACAACAGATGAGTTCATACTAAGAGCTTTGGATGTTTTTCTCACATGAGCGCTTCCAGTTACTGAGTAGAGCCAAACAGGAACACGTTTTCAAGGATAAATGATTGGAGATGTTTATGAAGCAGAAAAGCACAAAGCATATACCAGCAAAGGAGGACAGGCCTTCTCTTGCAACATCTCCTTGTTATTAATTAACATTCGAAAGAACAAAACCAAGTCGGTTCCATTCAGTAATTAAAATTTGAACATTTTATCTTTCTGACTTGTCTGCCAAAGATGGTTAAAATTAAAGTTTATTTATTAATCACAAGTAGGCTTATATTCACAATGCAATGAAGGCACTGTAAAGATCCTCTGTCGCCAAACTCAGGCGCTTGTTTGGCTACACTGAGGGGCAATTTAGCATGGCCATTAACATCAAAACCAGCACATCTTTGGACCGTGGGAGGAAACCAAAGCACCCAGAGGAAATGCACACACAGACACAGGGAGTACATGTAAACTCCACACAGACAGTTACCCACACCGGGAATTGAATCCAGGTCCCTTGCACTGTAAGGTGACAGTGCTAACCATTGTCCACCGTGCCACCCTTATCTTTGGGAATCCCCAAAATTTAACCTTAGGAATAAAATGACATCAGACAATTCAACCTTCTCCAGGGCAATTAGGGATGGACAACAAATGATGGCCTAGCCAGTGACATTCTGTAAAAAGATGTTTAAAAAGTTCAGGAAGGACAATTTACTTTGTTAAATGAATGAAGAAGTGACTGTGCTTTGGACATCAAACACAGGTTGTGTTGAAGATTAGAAGCAGAGGCTGAAAGTAATCTGGAGCAAGATTCTGAAGATTAATGAAAGGATGGTTTAGATGAAGGATCCCTTCCAGGCACCAAGCCGACACAAAGGGAAAGGTTTGAGGCAGAAGTAGATTTGATGCAAGTGTTTTAAGGTGCATTGCCTGAAACATAACAGCTGATTCATCTCATGAGCTGAAATCCAATTAGACTTTGTTATTCAGTCATACAGAACGTGAGTTTCACCAAGGAAGAGAAACCGGTTGAATATTTTGATTTTACACTCATCAGGAATATGTTTTTCCCCTGACATTGGTATTGCAAAATGTCCTGATAGGTGCAAGACAAAAAGCTTTGCTAATTTGATAGAGAGTCACATGTGGAGACAACCATGTGCTTAGTCAAAGGCATTGGCCAGAATGTATTGGCCATCTGGACTCTCGTCCCGCTGCAGTGAACAAAGAACAAAAAACAAAACAGCACGGGAAACAGGCCCTTCGGCCCAACGAGCAAGTGCCGCCACCCCGATGTTCCCACCTCTACCCGTGATCCCTGTCTATGTTTATAGATGTATGGATTAAAAACCAAATTTGAGACAATTTAAGGAGAATTTGTTTTGCCAATTAGCCTAAGAGCGCATCTTTGGGATGTGGGAGGAAACCGGAGCACCTGGAGAAAACCCACACAAGCACGGGGAGAATGTGCAAACTCCCACAGACATAGGCCCAAATCCATGTATCTGCACAGCGATAGTCACTGAGCTGTTGTGTTGCCCATCAAATGGTCCAGGTCAAGCGTACACTAACGACATGAAGCACTAGGATACTCTTGAAATAAATCCAGGAGCAGCCCTCTCACGACCCATCACGTGTATGCCCCTCGTTAGACAACAAGGTGGATCAAAGCACCTGTAGGTTGAAAACAAGTACATCAATATCATAATCTATTTACACACTTCCCAGGGACTCCAAAGGCTCATGATCCCTATTTTAAATCAGTTTTCTATACCCCTCCATTCCCATTCTGTTCATGTGCCCATCTAAGTATTTCTTAAATAACTCCAGAGTACCTGCCTCCATCCCAGTGAACGGAGATTTGGCTGAGCGTGAAATTCTTCATCCTCAGTTGCGGTGACAATAGGTGTGAATGGCAGGACAATTCCAGCCATTGGTTTTAAGGAGCAACTTAAAGGAAGAGGAAGGACAGGAATGTTTAGGGAAGGAATTCCAGAGATTTGGGTCAAGGCAGCTGAAGGCATGGCTGCCAATGGTGGCGTGATTAAAATCAGGGTTATAGGAGAGGCTAGTATGAAAGAGTGCAAGTTTCTCCATTGCAGAGCTGGTGGTGGTTATGGGGATAAGGAGGGCATAGAATAACAAGAATGAGAATTGTGGTGAGAGCATGCTCCAACTTGTAACGTTTATTGATAATGTTATGTTCTGATAAATTGAATTGTGGCTATAGGAAACAAGTATTTTTATAATTCTATTACATTAATTAAACTTGAAATTGGAATTTCTACAAAATTGAGGCTCCCAATATAGAAAATTAAGGGCAAATCAAGCAGGCGAGATGGTGGTACTATTGATAGATTACTAATCCAGAAACTCAGCTAATGTTCTGGAGACACGGTTTCGAATCCTGCCACAGCAGTAGGAAGAATTTGAAATCAGTGAAAAATATCTGGAATTAAGAATCTACTGAAACCATTGTCGTAAAAACCGATCTGTCCCTTTAAGGAAAGAAATCTGCCATCTTTACTCGGTCTGGCCGATGTGTGACTCCAGAGCCACAGTAATTGATTGCCCTCTGGCAACTAAGGGTGGGCAATAAATGCTGAAATTCTGCTGGGATGAGGAGGATCGTAAAAGACACCTCCAGACAAAAAAAGATGCCCTCATAAAAACAGGATATGGCGCTCAACTCATTGATCGACAGTTCCAATGTGCCGCAGCAAAAAACTGCACCAACCTCCACAGAAAGCAAACACAGGACATAGTTTCATGAGTACCCTTTGTCGAACAGTACTTTCCCAGAGCAGAGAAGCTCCAGAGACTTCAACATGTCATTGATGAAGATGAACATCTCGCCAAGGCCAAACACCACACCCCACTTCTTGCCTCCAAAGAACTGCACAACCTCAAACAGACCATTGTCCGCAGCAAGGTACCTAGGCTTCAGGAGAGCAGTGATTACGACACCACACAATCCTGCCACAGCAACCTCTGCAAGACATGCTGGGTCATTGACATAGATGCCATCATCTCATTTGAGAATACCATCCACCAGGTACTTGCAACTCAGTCAATGTTGTCTACTTGATGCACTGCAGGAAAGGATGTCCCGAGGCATGGTACATTGGGGAGACCATGCAGATGCTATGACAATGGATGAATGATCACTTGTTAATTACCAGGCAAGAGTGTTCTCTTCTTGTTGGCGAACACTTCAGTGATCAAAGGCATTCAGCCTTTGATCTTCAGGTAAGCATCCTCCAAGGCGGTCTTCATGACTCATGACAACACTGAATCGCTGAGCAGAGACTGATAGCCAAATTCTGCACGCATGAGGATGCCTCAATTGGGATCTTGGGTTCATGTCACACTATTTGTAACCCCCATGACTTGCCTGGGCTTGCAAAATCTCACTAACTGTCCTGACTGGAGACAATACACATCTCTTTAATCTGTGCTTAACCCTCTCTCCACTCACATTATCTGTACCTTTAAGACTTGATTACCTGTAAAGACTCGCATTCCAACCATTATTTTGTAAATTGAGTTTGTGCCTTTATATGTCCTGTTTGTGAACAGCTGTCCATTCACCTGATGAAGGAGCAGTGCTCCAAAAGCCTGTGTAGCTTGTGCTACCAAATAAACCTATTAGACTTTAACCTGGTGTTGTGAGACTTCTTTCTGTGCCCACCCTAGTCCAACGCTGGCATCTCCACGTCATAATAAATGCTGGCCAGACATTGATATCTATATTCCACAAATGAATAAGAAAAAAGCATAGTTTTAGGAGGTTATTCAATGAAAGATTATCCTCACTGGCTGGTGAACCTGTAACCAAGGGGAACCGGCAGAGAATTCTCAGTGGTAGAAAGAAAAGGTTTTCACGCAGAGTTATTAGGAAGTTTAGCAAAAATGTGTTATTGACGCAGGGACTGGAAGATTATTTTAAAGGTAATTGGCTCAGTATTGGAAGAGAAAAACGTAAAATAATAAGAGGAAAAAGCAGGGGTTGGGATTAGACTTGACAACTGCCTGTGAGGAATTATCATTCGCAAATGCAAAATAAAGCAACTGGTCTTTGTGCTAGAGGTAATTCTGAGATTCCAACTCACTGAGAACTTTATGTTATGAAAGCGCAGATCCATGGAGTCAAAGGTGTGTCCTGTTAACTGTGTATTTACTCACATTAATATTCTTTATTTAGTAATTGTTTTTTTTAATGTTCATTTGGGGGACATGGGCATCATTGGCTGGCCAGCATTTATTGTCCATCCCTAGTTGCCTGAGGGCAGTTGAGAGTCAACCACATTGCTGTAGCTCTGGAGCCACATGTAGGCCAGACAGGGTAAGGCTGGCAGATTTCCTTCCCTAAAGGACATTAGTGACGCAAATGGGTTTTTCCCAATAATCGATAATGGTTTTGTGATCATCTCTAGATTCGTAATTCCAGATATTTTTTATTGAATTCTAATTGCACTATATGCATGACAGGATTTAAAGCCAGGTATCCAGAACATTAGCCAAATTTCTGGATTATTAGTCTAGTAAAAATACTGCCTGGTTTTCTTATTTAATTGAGCTCCTACCTCTGTGTTAGAATGTTGTAGGCTTCATTCCAGTCACAGGAGCACGGACATGAAGGTTTCAAGAGCAGAACCGAGGGAGCACTGCATTGGAAGAGGAGCCTATTTTCTGTTGATTCAGATCCTGGAGCTGGGCTTCAAGAGAGCTGTACGCCTCACGAAAGACTGAGCAGTTCACAGTGGAATGCAGAACAGTACAGTAAAGAGCAGCAGGTGTAGTGACTGCATTACTGGGCTAGTAATCTCAGGATTTTGATTTCCTAATCCCACCAAGAGGATGGCACGGTGGCACAGTGGTGCCTCACAGTGCCAGGGACCTACATTCGATTCCCAGCTTGGCTCACTATCTGTGCGGAGTCTCCCCGTGCCTACATGAGTTTCCTCTGGGTGCTCCAGTTTCCTCTCACAGTCCGAAAGATGTACTGGTTATTTGCCATGCTAAATTCTCCCTCAGTGTACCCAAATAGGCTAGAGTGTGATGACTAGGAGAACTTCACAGTGATTTCATTGCAGTGTTAATGCAAGCCTACTTGGACACTAACAAATAAACTTTTTACTTTTAAAAATTCAACTATTGAGAATTTAAATTCAGTTAAAAAAATCTAGTTATAATAAAAAGTGCTAAAAATGTTATTGTTAAAAACCCCAACCGGCTCATTAAAACCCTATTATTGTTAAAAACCCCAACTGGCTCATTAAAGCCCTTTAGGGAAGGAAATCTGTCATCCTTACCCTATCTGATGACGTCCACTGGCTTTCCAAGTCACTCAGTTGTGTAAAGTGAAGAACAGTGGTTTTATAAAGGGATGAAGCTCACACTGATAAAGAATTGAAGGAAGGTGGATTCCAATCCATTACTGCAGGAGGAACCACCAGGTGGCAGCAAGGTATCACAAAGAATAGGAGGAGGCCATTCGGCCCCTCAGTCCCATTGTACCATTCAATGAACAAAGAACAAAAACAGCACGGGAAACAGGCCCTTCGGCCCAACGGGCCCTCGCTGCCACCCCGATATCCCCACCTCTACCCGTGATCCCTGTCTATGTTTATAGATCTATGGATTAAAAACCAAATTTGAGACAATTTAGGGAGAATTTATTTTGCCAATTAGCCTAAGAGCACATCTTTGGGATGTGGGAGGAAACCGGAGCACCCAGAGAAAACCCACGCAAGCACAGGGAGAATATGCAAACTCCCACAGACACAGGCCCAGATCCATGTATCTGCACAGCACAGCGATAGTCACTGAGTGTCGTGTTGCCCATCAAATGGTCCAGGTCAAGCGTACACTAACGATATGAAGCACTAGGATACTCTCGAAAAAAAATCCAAGAGCAGCCCTCTCACGACCCATCGCATGTATGCCCCTTGTGAGACAACAAGGTGGAACAAAGCACCTGTAGGATAAAAACAAGTACATCAATATCATCTATTTACACACTTCCCTGGGACTCCCAAGGCTCATGATCCCTATTTTCAATGAGATCAGAATTGATCTGTGACTAACTCCATAGAACAGCTTCTGCCCCATATCTTGTGATAACTTTGCTTGATTAAAATCTAATAATCTGTCCAAGGGTGTCCAAAGATGTGCGGGTTGGGTGCGTTGACCAGGTGAACGTGGATGGTTATGGTGGTAGGGTCTGGGTCAGATGCTCCATCGAACAGAGAATAAGGTCAATGTTTCAAGTCCGGACGACTCTTCATCAGAGCTGCTGCTTTTAGTATTTTGCCTTAGCAGTTGGTTCTCCAACGTTTCCAGAATTTTGCCATTCACCACTTTAGATATTAAATGGGTGCTCTCAATCTGCACGCACTGAAATCTATTTGTCTCTGTGTTGACTGGGGCCTTAAATCCCCAACTGTTTACACAGCACACAGGCTGAGACCAATGCTGGATTCATTATTGTTCAGTCCCCACACTTCACATGGCCAGGAACCTCCAGGATGGGAGTGGGGGTCCACAACAACAACTGCAATTTTATATAGCACCTTTATAACAGAATGCAATGTCCCAAGCTGCTTCACAGAACATTACAGAATGAAGTCTGGGTTCCCACGTCCACCACCACCCCCCCCTCATCCCCACTCCACCTCATTCACCTCCTCGCTCACCCATCCCCCCATCCAGCCCAACCCCAGGCCCACCCCCACACCCCCACTCTCACCCACACCCTCATCCCAGTCTCCCCCCACATCCCATCCCATCCCTGCTCCACCGCCCGCCCCCCCCATCTCAACCCCTACCCCACCTCGTTCCCATTCCCACCCCCACCATGTATTTGTGGAAGCAGACTTGGTCAGATCTTCCAGTCCCGCTGCTGCCAACAGGATCCTACCAGGGGTGCTGTCGCCTTCAGAACTGAAAGATCACTCTGGCAGTAACACCCAGAACATCTTGGACAAAGTGTCACACATGATTCACGTCAGGATTACAGAAATCAAAGGGGGTCACGGGGCTGGTGGGGGATGGGTGACGGGGATTGGGGTGGAGTGTGGGGCTGGAGAGGGTTACAGAGATTGAGGTGAATGGGGGAGGGCTGGAGAAGGGTTACAGAGATTGAGATGGGCTATGAGGCTGGAAGAAGTTATAGAGATTGTGTGGGTTGCGTGGCTGGAGGAGTTACAGAGATTGGGGTGATTTGCGGGGGGCTGGAGGGGGTTACAGAGATTGTGAGGGGCTGTAGGGCAGGAGGGGTTTACAGAGATCACAATGGACTGTGCGGCTGGAAGGGGTTACAGAGATTGGGGTGGTGGGGAGGCTGAAGCAAATTACAGAGATTGGGTTCGGTGGGGTCTGGAGAGGGTTACAGAGATTGTGTGGGTTATGAGGCTGGAGGTTTACAGAGATTGGGGCGAGTTGTCGGGCTGGAGGCGGTTACAGAGATTGCGGGGTCTGTGGGGCTGACAGGGATTACAGAAATCATGGAGAGGGCTATGGGGTAGAGGAGGTTACAGAGATTGCAGGGGGCTGTGGGGCTGTTAGGGATGAGATCATGGGGTAGGCTTTGGGGTAGAGGGGGTTACAGAGATAGTTGTTGGGCTATGGGACTGGAGGGGGTTACAGAGATTGTGGAGGATTGTGGAGCAGGAGGGGGGTTACAGAGATTGCAGGGGGCTGTGGGGCTGGATGAGTTACAGAGATTGTGGGCAGTTGTGGAGCAGGAGGAGGGTTACAAAGATTGAGGGGGCTGTGTGCCGGAAGGGGGTTACAGAGATGATAGTTGGGCTATGGGGCTGGAAGGGGTTACAGAGATTGCGAGGGGCTGTGGGGCTTGGAGGGGTTACAGAATTTGCAGGGAGCTGGAGAGGGTTGGGATGAGTGGGGATTGTATTAATGAGGCCATTGGGAGAGAAAAATAATTAAAGTTGAGTGTTTTTCCCCACTTTAACCACTTTAATTTTTCAAAAATAGTTGGAAAAGAGGAGGTAGTTTAACTCAGCTGGGAAGGCGTGGGGGAGGCTGTGAAAAGGGGGTGGGAAGGGCGTGGGGAAGGTGTGAGGGAGGCTGTGAAGAGGATGAATTGAGGGCAAGGGTTGACATGTGTAATTATGATATAAAAGCCATTGGTGGAGTGAGGGGCAGGTTTGGGAGCTCAATGTCCCGGGATATAAAATCTTCAGGTGAAACAGAGAAGCAGGTGTTGCATTATTAGTTAAGGAGGTAGTTACCGCAGTAAAGAGAGACGCTATCTTGGACAGAGCATCAAATGAAGCTTTGTGGGTAGAGCTTAGGAATAAAAAAAAGGACAGCTATGTTGCTAGGTGTTTATTACAGACCCCAGATAGTCAGCAGGAAATTGAAGAGTAAATCACAGAGGGGTGTAATTTTATTAGGTGATTTCAACTTTCCCGACATTAATTGGGATAGCCAACATACTAAGGGTTTACATAGAGTTCTTAAAATGCTTACAGGAAAACTTCTGAGGTCAATATGTAGAGGAACCAACAAGGGAAGGAGCTGTGCTGGACCCGGTTCTGGGGAATAGAGCCAGACAGGTGGTTGATGTGTTAGTGGGGGAGCATTTTGGTGACAGCAACCACAACATGGTTCAATTCAAATTTGTCATGGAGAAAGAAATTGACAAGTTTCAGAAAAAGGTTTTGGATTGGGGGAGAGTAGATTTTAACAAAATTAGGCAGGATCTGGCCAAGATAGACTGGAGCGAGTTACTTGTGGGGAAATCTACAGAACAGCAGTGGGGCATGTTCGAAGATGAAATGGGGAGGGTGCAGTCCCAGCATGTTCCCTCCAGAGTAATAAAAAGGTATAACACACCATGGTTGACCAAAGACATTCAGGATACAATGAGAAGAAGAACAGAGGCTTTTAACAAGTATAAGATAGGCGTTAGTGAAGTACAAAAAGTATTGGATGGAACTTGCAAAATCAATTAGGAGAGCAAAGAGAAGATATGAGAAAACTCTGGCTGGTAAAAGTAGGGAAAATCCTAAGATATTCTATAAGTATATCATTGGAAAGAGGATAACCAAGGAAAGGATAGAGCCCATTAGGGGGAAATGTGTGGCTGGAGGGAGAGGACACTGGTAGGGTGTTAAATGAATATATCACATCTATCTTCACCCATGAGAGTGATTAGAGAGTTATGGAACTCGGGGAGACAGACTGTGAGGCTCTAGAGAAAATTATCATAGGGAGTGACAAGGTATTAGATAGTGGGATTGGTCAAAGATCATTTTAATCCCTGGCCTTCAGTCATCACATTGAGGTATAAGTTTCATTCTGCTGGGAGGAAACCAGAGGAGACAGTGTCCGGATTCATAATCCTACTGAGAGGGTTAGCAGAGCATTGCTAATTCGGCCAAGCTTTGGAAAGATGTTCAGAGACCATTTGGTCTGCGGGATTGACAACCTCACAATACAAAGAAGCTGTTGTCTGGGACTAAAATCTCTCTGGAGAGATACATAAGATAAAGATGCATGGCGTTACAGGTAATGTAATGGTTAAAGGATTGGGGCTGGTTAACTAACAGAAAGTAAAGAGTAGGATGACAAGGGTATTTTTCTGGTTGGCGATCAGTGACTAGTGGTGTGCCTCAGGGATCAGTGTCGGGACCACAATTGTTTATGATTTACATAAATGATTTGGAGTTGGGGACACATGTAGTGAGTCAAAATTCACAGATGACACTAAGATGAGTGGCACAGCAAAGTGCGCAGAGAAAAGTCTGCAAAGGGATATAGATAATCAAGGTGAGTGGGCAAGGGTCTGGTAAATGGAGTGCAATGTTGGTAAATATGAGGTCATCCATTTTGATAGGAACAACTGCAAAATGGGCTATGACTTAAATGATAAAAAAATTGCAGCATGCTGCTGTGCAGAGGGACCTGCGTGTCCTTGTGCAGGAAGCACATGCGGTTGATTTGCAGATGCAACAGGTAATTAAGGTGGCAAATGGAAGTTTATCTTTCATTGCTAGAGGGATGGAGTTTAAAAACAGCAAGGTTATGTTGCAGCTGTATAAGCTGAGGCCACACCTGGAGCACTGTGTACAGTTTTGGTCTCCTTACTTGAGAAAAGATATACTGGCACTGGAGGGGGTGCAGAGGAGATTCACTAGATTGATTCTGAAGTTCAGAGGGTTGGTTTAAGAGGACAGACTGAGTAGATTGGGACTATACTCATCAGAATTCAGAAGAATGAGGGGAGATCTTAGTGAAACATATCAGATTATGAAGGGAATAGATAAGATAGAAGCAGGGAAGTTGTTTCCACTGGTGGGTGAAACTAGAACTAGGGGGCATAGCCTCAAAATTAGGGAAGCAGATTTAGAACTGAGTTGAAGAGGAACTTCTTCACACAAAGGGTTGTGAATCTGTGAATTCCCTGCCCGGTGAAGCAGTTAAGGCTATGTCATTGAATGTTTTTAGGGCAGAGATAGATAGATTTTTGAATAGTAAAGGAATTAAGGGTTATGGTGAGCTGGGTGGGTAAGTGGAGCTGAGTCCACAAAAGGATTAGCCATGATCTTAATGAATGGCGGAACAGGCTCAAGGGGCCAGATGGCCGACTCCTGCTCCTAGTTCTTATAGTTATAGCCTCCTTATGACCCAGGCAACTGAATGTGCTGAGCAGGGGATGAGCGATTCCAAAGCACGCTCGACGAGGTGAACTGTCGGTGGTGGGAACCGACTGCTGTGAGGAGCAGCCCAAGAGAGGGTGTAGCAGGGCCCAGGGGGGTAGTACAGCACTGGGATGGAAGCATGTTTTCCGTGTGAGGCGGAGACTCTCAGGAAACTTACCGGTGCAGAAATCATGTATGTTTCTGCTGCAAGAGGAAGGGTTATTTACAGACTTGGTGTAGAGTGGAGCAAGCAGGATAGAATGCTAAAAAAAAACCTGTTAGTTTAATATCGTTAAAGATCCAACAAGGGATCAGAAACTTATACTTTAAATCAGGTCCAACTCGATAAAGTGCCAACCACAGAAACAGCCTTGATGGTCAATGGCAGATCTCTTAAGATGGAGGTCGCCGTGCCGTAGCCATGGTAGGAGGATTGAAAACTTCCAGAAAGCTCTACAACCCCTGAGGTGGAGTAATTCAGAAGCCATTTTGTCTCTGTATACAAGAGAGACACCAAAGACAGCAGGGTCAGTTACAGTAACTGTATCTGACAGAAATCAAACAGCACAGTTACCTGTTCCAGTGAGCGAGGGTCACAGATCTTGTCTAATGGGTCAAGCCTGCTTGAAACAGATAAAATTAAAATGGCTGGAGATATTGAATAGTCAGGATGGAAGTTTTTAAGAGCTCGTGTGCTGATATTCTGAGGTTTTTCAGAAGGAACTGGGTGCATAAAAGGGAATCCCAAATCTATGCCCAAATATTTTCATGCCTGCCCAGTGCCTTATGCCCTTCCTCATGTAGTGCAGTGTGGGTATGAATACAGTACAGTGTGAGGTACAATATAGTGTGAGTACAGTACAGTGTGGGTACAGTGCAGTATGGATACAGTGCAGTTTGGGTACAGTACAGTGTGCAGTACAGTATTGTGTAGGTACAGTACAGTGTGGGTACGGTGCAGTGTGAGCACAGCACAGTGTACAGTACAGTGTGGGATACACTACAGTGTGGGGTACAGTACAGTGTGGGTACAGTGCAGTTTGAGTACAGTATAGTGTGGGGTATGGTTCAGTGTAGGTACAGTACAATGTGTGGTGTGGGAACAGTGTGGGGTACAGTGTGAGGCACAGTGTAATGTGGGATAGTGTGGGGTCCAGTGCAATGTAGCTAAAGAACAGTGTGGAGTGCAGAACTGTGTGGGTACAATACGATGTGGGTACAGTACAGTGTGGGTATAGTGCAGTGTGGGTACGGTGCAGTGTGGGTACAGTGCAGTGTAAGATACAGTGCAGTGTAGGGTACAGTACTGTGTGGGTACAGTACAGAGTGGGTACAGTGCAGTGCGAGCACAGTACAGTGTAGAATACAGTGTGGTATGGGTACAGTAATGTCGGTACAGCACAGTGTGCATATGATACAGTGTGGGATACAGTGCAGTGTGAGTACAGTACTATGTGGGTACAGTACAGAGTGGGTACAGTGCAGTGTGGGTACAGTACCATGTGGGTACAGTACAGAGTGGGTACAGTGCAGTATGAGCACAGTACAGTGTAGGGTACAGTGTGGTATGAGTACAGTAGTGTCAGTACAGCATAGTGTGCATATGATACAGTGTGGGATACGGTGCAGTGTGGGTACAGTACCGTGTGGGTACAGTCCAGTTTGTGGTATAGGAACAGTGTTGGATACAGTACAATGTGGGGTACAATGCAGTGTGGAGTACAGTGTAGTGTGGGTACAGTGCAGTGTGGGGTACAATGCAATGTGGGTACAGTGTTGTGTGGGTATAATACAGTGTAGATACAGTACAGTGTGGGTACAATGCAATATGCATACATTACAGTGTGGGCACAGTGCAATGTGGGTATAGTACAGTGTGAGTAGTGTGAGTACAGTGCAATGTGGGTATAGTACAGTGTAGGTACAGTACAGTATGAACACATTACAGTGTGGGTACAGTACAGTGTAGGGTACAGTGCAGTATGGGTACAGTCCAATGTGAGTCTGGTGCAGTGTGGGTACAGTGTAGTTTGGGGACAATACAGTGTGGGTATGATTCCATGTAGGTACAGTACAATGTGTGGTACAGGAACAATGTGGGCTACAGTGTGAGGTACAGTGTAGTGTGGGATAGTGTGGGGTCCAGTGCAATGTAGCTGCACTATCATGTGGAGTACAGTATTGTGTGGGTATAATACGGTGTGGGTACAGTACAGCGTGAGCACAATACAGGGTAGGATACAGTACAGTGTGGGTATGATACAGTGTGGGATAAAGTGCAGTGTGGGTATAGTACCATGTGGGTACAGTGCAGTGTGGGGTACAGTGCAGTGTGGGGTACCATACAGTGTGAAGTACAATACCGTGTGGTACAGTACCATGTGGGTACAGTGCAGTGTGGGGTACAGTACAATATGGGGTACAGTACAGAGTGGGGTACAGTACAGAGTGGGGTACAGTGCAGCATGGGTACAGTGTAGTTTGGGTACAGTGCAGTGTAGGGTACAGTACTGTGTGGGTACAGTACAATGTGGGTAAGTGCAGTGTGAGCACAGTATAGTGTAGGGTACAGTACAGTGTGAGGTACAGTACAATGTGGGTACAATGCAGTTTGGGTACAGTGTGGGGGATGGTTCAGTGTAGGTGCAGTACAACGTGTGATACAGGAACAGTGTGGGGTACAGTGTGAGGTACAGTGTAATGTGGGATGGTGTGCGGTCTAGTGCAATGTGGCTACAGTACAGTGTGCAGTGCAGTGCTGTGTAGGTACAATACGATGTAGGTATAGTGCAATATGAGCACAGTACAGGGTAGGGTACAGTACGGTGTGAGTACAGCACAGTGTCGGTACAGCACACAGTAGGTATGATTCAGCGTAGGATAAAGTGCAGTGTGGGTACAGTACCATGTGGGTACAGTCCGATGTGTGGGACAGTGTAGTGTGGGGTACCGTACAGTGTGGAGTACAATACAGTGTGAGTACAGTACAATATGGGGTACAGTACAGTGTGCGTATAGTACAGGTGGTATACAGTACAGTGTGGGTACAGTGCAGTGTGGGTACAATGGAGTGTGGGTTACAATACAGAGCGGGGTACAGTAGTATAGATACAATACAGCGTGGAGTACAGTGCAGTGTGGGGTATAATGCAGTGTGGGTACAGTACAATGTGTGGTACCATGCAGTGTGGGGTACAATACAATGTAGGTAAAGTGTAGTGTGGGTACAGTACAGTGTAGGTACAGTGCAGTGTGAGGTACAATATAGTGTAGGTACAGTGCAGTGTGAGGTACAGCACAGTGTGGGTTCCAGTACAGAGCGGGGTACAGTAGTATGGGTACAGTACAGTGTGGGGTACAGTGCAGTGTGAGGTATAATGCAGTGTGATATAGTACAGTGTGGGGTACAGTACAGCATGGTACAGTACAGTGTGGGTACAGTGTAGTGTGGGTAAAATACAGTGTAGGTACAGTACAGTGTGGGTACAGTGCAATGTGCGTACATTACAGTGTGGGTATAGTGCAATGTGAGTACAGTACAGTGTGGGATACAGTGCAGTGTGGGTATCGTACAGTGTGGGTTACAATACAGAGTGGGGTACAATGCAGTGTGGGGAATGATGCAGTGTGGGTACAGTACAGTGTGGGTACAGTACAGTGTAGGTTACAGTACAGTGTAGGTACAGTAGCGTGGGCTACAGTACGTGTGAGTACAGTGCAGTGGTACAATGCAGTGTGGGGTACAGTACAATGTAGAAACCATGCATTGTGGGTACACTGCAGTATGAGGTACAGTACAGTGTGGGGTACAGTACAGTGAGGGTACAGTGCATGTAGTGTATAGTGCAGTGTGGTACAGTATAGTGTGAATACAGTGCAGTGTGGCTACAGTGTAGTGTGGGTACAATACAGTGTAGGTACAGTACACTGTGGGTACAGTACAATGTGCATACATTACAGTGTGGGTACCGTGCAATGTGGGTATAGTACAGTGTGAGTACAATGCAATGTGAGTACAGTAAGTGGGAGTACAGTGCAGTGTGAGTATAGTGCAGTGTGGGTTCAGTACAGTGTAGGTACAGTATAGTGAGTACAGTGCAGTGTGTGTAGAGTACAGTGTGGGTATAGTGCAGTGAGGGTAGAGTACAGCGTGGGTATAGTGCAGTGTGGGTACAGTAGTGTGGGTACAGTGCAGTGTGGGTACAGTACAGTGTGGGGTACAGTGCAATGGGCGTACCGTGAAGAGTGCGTACAGCTCAGTGTGGGGTAAAATACAGCATAGGTACAGTGTACTGTAGGGTACAGTACAGTGTGGGGTAGAGTGCAGTGTGGTACAGTGCAGTATGGGTAATATACAGTGTGGGGTACAGTAGTGTGGGTATAGTGCAATGTAGGTACCGTACAGTGTGCCATACAATAGTGTGGGTAAGTGTAATGTGGGGCGCAGCGTTGTAGCTACAGTGCAATGTGGGTACAGTACATTGTGTACACAATACAGTGTGGGTGCAGTAGTGTTGGGTGTGGTATGATGTGGGCGCAGTGCAGTGTGGAGTACAGTAGTGTGGGGTACAGCGCAGTGTAGTACAGTGCAGTGTGGGCTACAGGACTATGTGGGTGCAATGCTCTGTGGGTATAGCAGTGTGGATGCAGCAGTGTTGGATGTAGTACCGTGTGGGTACAGTATGTTGTGTGTACAGTACAGTGTGGATTACAGTACACTATGGATACAGTACAGTGTGGATATAGTATACTGTGGATACAGTTCAGTTCGTGCAGTAGTGTTGGGTGGGACACCGTGGGAATACAGTATATCGTGGGTAAGCAATATAAGGTAAACAAGGGAGACCCTTGTGTCTCTGGTGATTCTCTAATCCTGGTTTAATCTGCTGCAGTCAATTAGCGAACTCGTGTCACACATTTCCCTGTTTCCTTATCAATTGCGTACAGCCACCATTAGCACTGAGAAGATGCACGGCCGCTGCCCAATGCATCAACATCATGTATCCTCTCTCGCACGTACACATCTCTCCACACTCCACACTGCACGTACAGCTACAACAACAACCACTTGCATTTAGATAGCAGCTTTACTATGGTTTACCAGGAATAATTATCAAACGAAGTTTGACATTGAACTGCTAAAGGAGGTATTCGCACAGATGACACAAGCTTGGTCAAAGGAAGAGGCTTTGAATAGTGTCTCAAAATAGGAATGTGAGGTAGAGAGATATTTAGGGAGGAAATTCCATTGTTTAGGATCTAGATAGCACAATTGATAACATTGTAGCTATTAAAATCCAGATTGAGCAGAAGGTCAGGGATAAAAGAGAGATCTGAGAGGGTTATGGAACTGGAGACAATTATGGAGATGGGGGATGGAAGAATTTAGAAAATAAGATGTGAATTTTAAACTTATTTTCGTATTTTAACATTAAGGCACTGCTTACCTGGGTACCAGTTTATGTCAGTAAGTACAGGGGGTGATGGGTGAGTGGGATGTGGTGCAAGTTAGATAGGTTGGGCAGATGAGGTGAACTTTCTGGGAACTAAAACAAAGAGATCATCAAGGGATATCTTATAATGAGAGAACCCCTACAGTGCAGAAACAGGCCATTCAGCCCAATAGGTCCGCACCAAAGCCTATCTTACATGAACTCTATCCCCGGAACTCCATGTATTTACCCTGCCAATTCCCCTAACCTACACATCTTTGGGGCAATTTAGCATGGCCAATCGACCTAACATGCACATCTTTGGACTGTGGGAGGAAACCTGAGCACCTGGGGGGACACCCGCGCAAACATGGGGAGAACATGCAAACTCCACACAGTCACCCAAGCCAGGAATTGAACCTGGGTCTCTGGCGCTGTGAGGCAGCAGTGCTAACCACTGTGCCATTGTGCCGCCTGGTCCACTTACAGTACAATGTGTAACTACAGCTCAAAAAAAACCCCATTGGCTGAAAGGTTCTTGGGGACGTCTTGACTTCTGATAGAATCATGGAGTGCACAAGAGGCCCTACGGCCCACGGGGCAATGTGGTGGCACAGTGTTTAACACTGCCGCCTCACAACGCCAGGGACCCAGGTTCAATTCTGACCTTGGGTGACTGTCTGTGTGGAGTTTGCACCTTTTCCCTGTGCCTGTGTGGGTTTCCTCTGGGTGCTCCAGTTTCTTCCCACATTCCAAAGATATGCAGATTAGGTAAATTGGCCATAGTAAATTGCCTTTTGGTGTTGGGGGGATTAATAGAGTAAATAAGGGTTGTTATAGGTGAAGGCTCGATGGACTGAATGGCCTCCTCCTGCACTATAGCGATTCAATGATTTCTTTGTGTCACTCAGGCGGGATCGAACCCGGGTCCTTGGCGCTGTGAGGCAGCAGTGCTAAACTCTGTGCTACTGTAGTTTGGAATAGTCAAGGTGTGATAGAGACAGGGATGAGGTTTCAGCACCAGATGAACCGGGGTGGAACTGGAAGAGGTTAAAGAATCACAAATAAGCGGGCTTCATAATTCATGGATGCATGATCACATGACTCAGGTAAACTCACACCACACGTAACACACACTCACCTCACTGGAAATGAATCTCTGTGCTTGGCTTTTTTAAAAAATTAACTTATTAATCCATTTCGCTAATTTTAATACTGATTTTCTTAATTCTACCATGGGGATATGGGTGTTGCTGGCTGGACCTTACTGCCCTTGAACTGAGTGACTTGGTCGGTCATTTCAGAGGGTAGATAAGAAATAGCCACGTTGCTGTGGGTTTGGCATCACCCAGATCGGGTGAGGATGGTAGATTTCCTTCCCTAATGGACATTAGTGAACCAGGTGGGTTTTTCCAACAATTGACAATGGTTTCATGGTCATCATTACTGAGACTAGCTTTCTACTCCAGATTTCTTATCTGTCACAGTCACGAGGGGTCAGAAAATTAATGCATATCTCTGTCAACCTGACTGTAATTTTATTTTACTGTTTTTCAAAATGGCTGACTGCTGGGCTTGAGAAAATGGCTCCTGCTGGTCACGTTTCTGGAAGTTTCTGTGTGATCACATCACATCTCCTGGAATGTATCAGCCCTTGCGTTGCATAAATATTCCAGAACATGCAGAGGAGTCCGTCTGCCCTAGGCGGCTATGACCAATGGCGGTCATATCTCACAGCCGCCAATCTGGTGCTAAAGGCCTCAAAGCTGCCCAGTGTCTGGGAAAAGTGGTGCAAGGTGTGTCACATGACTTCTCCAAACAGCTAGAACTTGTCATATTGACCTACAGCAGTTACTCTTTGACTTCTAAAGAGAGGATATTGCAACTTCCTCGCATCCCCCCTCACCCCAGAGGAAAATGGGAAGCAAGAGAAGTGTGGGCGGAGGGCAGGCAGTGAGGGGGAGTTGGGGAGAGTAATGGGATCAAAGGGAGGGGAGGGGTGGTGAGAGATAACAGACAAGGAGAGATCTGAAGGTGAGAGCACCTATTTGAGGCCACAAATGCTGTGTCTAATTTAATCTAAATTTAATGTCTCCACTCTTTGAAGATCATAACAATGCAAGGTGTAAAAACATCATCTTCCCCACGTCCCCTCTCACATTTTAGGCCAATTATCTGAAATTGGTGTCCCATGGATTACTGACCCTCTTCCCAATGGAATCAGTTTCTTCCTTTCTGACAAGATCCTTCCATCAATTCCCAGATATTCCCCTTCCCATCTCCTCATCCATCTCTGTCCTAAGCGTCCACCTAAAAGAGCAACTTACTGCTACTGAAACATCCTGAGGCATTTCACTGCATCATAATTCAACTGAAAAGTGACACATAATGACATACTGACAGGAGAGAGACCATCACTATCCTCTGAGTAAAAAAGATTTTCCTCAAATTCTCCCTAAACATCCCACCCCTCACTTTTAACTTGTGTCCCTCGTAACTGCCTCTTCGACTAAGGGAAAGAACTGCTCCTTGTCCATGTCCCTCATAATCTTGAACACCGCGATCAGGTTGCCCTTCTTCCCTGCTCCAACAAAAACTATCCAACCTGTCTTCATAACTTAAATGCTCCATCCCAGGAAAGAGAGTGGAAGATGTTTTGAGAGGGAATTGGCCAAGGTAGCTGAAGGAATGTCCACCAATTGAAATGATTCAAATCAGAGGGTGGACAGGAATTGGAGCAGCACAGGAATCCTGGACCTTTAAACATATCCATTGCAGCTTTGGTCATTTGATTCTTGTTCTGTGTTTGAGTGACTGATTTCAGCCTGGGAGTGGATATCTTAGAGCTCGGCTGGGAACAGATCATTCCTGATCATTATCAAGTCACCCTGTGCTGGAAGTTATTTTATTCAAAAGTGGGACGTGGGCGTCACTGGCTGGCCAGCATTTATTGCTCATTCCTCATTGCCCTTGAGAAGGTGGTGGTGAACTGCCTTCGTGAATCACTGCAATCCATGTGCTGTGGCTCATCCCACAATGCCATTAGGGAGGGAATTCCAGGATTTTGACCCAGTGACAGTGAAGGAATGCCGATATACTTCCAAGTCAGGATGGTAAGTGGTTTGGAGGGCAACTTGCAGGTGGCGGTGTTCCCATATATCTGCTACCCTTGTCCTTCTAAATGGAAGTGGTCGTGGGTTTAGAAGGTGTTGTCTAAGGATCTTTGGTGAATTGCTGCAGTGCATCTTGTAGATAGTACACACTGCTGCTACTGAGCATCAATGGTGGAGGGAGTGGATGTTTGGGATGTGGTGCCAATCAAGCGGGTTGCTTCAGCTTGGATGCTGTCAAGCTTCTTGAGTGTTGTTGGAGTTGCACTCATCCAGGCAAGTGGGGAGTATTCCATCACATTCCTGACTTAATGGGCAGGTTTCTATGTCCATCAATGGGGATCAGACTTGGCAGTGGTTCAGCACTTCATGGTCGAATATCTCACTTAGCTGTGGATTGGAGAACTGTGAAGCAGCCAAAACCACAGCAAGAGTTAGCAGAGGAGGGAAGCAAGCTGGAGGCAAGAGCAGAAAAAATAAATACACTTAGGTTCCATTCTTTATCATTTTCATTGCAGCTATGTTTAAAAATTGGATTTGCCTTTCAGTTGAGTTCACAGATGTTTAGATAGTTGATCAGATGGGTCAATGTAGTCAGCAGTGCTGCAGTGGTGAGAGCCTTTACCTCTGGCTCAGGAAGTTCTAGATTTGAAACCCACTTCAGCCATGTAATTCTGGCTGACATTCCTGGAGCAGCACCGGGGGAGTGCTATGCTGCCAGAGGTGCTGTCATTTGGGTATAATGTCAAGCCAACAGCTCTTCTGCCCTCTCGGGTGAATGTTAGAAGCTTTAATCACTCCTTCAAAGAGAAGTAGGGGAATTCTCCCTATGTTCTGGGACCAATACTTATCCTTAACTAATATCATGTTGCCATTTTGGGATCCTGCTGTGCGCAAATTAGTATCTGAATCTTTGTATGTCACATTCTTATCCCTTTGCAGTGGCGCAGTGGTTAGCGCCACTGCCTCACAGCACCAGGGACCCAGGTTCGATTTCAGCTTTGGGTGACTGCGTGGAAATTGCACATTCTCTCTGTGTCTGCATGGGTTTCCTCCATGTGCTCCGGTTTCCTCCCCTCCTCCAAAGGTGTGCAGGTTAGGTGTCTGGCCACGCTAAATTGTCCTTTATGATAGTGGAATAAGTCTGGGAATCGTCGGTGCAGACTTGATGGGCCGAATGGCCTCTTCTGGATTGTAGGGATAGTCTGATTCTATGAAATGCACTCACAAGAGCAATGCATTTGTTGCGAGACACTTTGAGATGTCCTTATGTTGCAAAAGGTTCTTATTTCCAATGTCAGACAGGATTTGATCTCCCTACACTGAAATAGAGAGAGAGAGAGACTGCAGTTTCAGCTGATGCTCAGCAAGGTCATCGTTCTCCAAGGTTACAAACCCAGCCCACATCTCTTGATATCTGTTTGCACACACGGGCTGCCCAGCCTGTTACACCTTGTGTTATTATGTGTCCATGCAGCCTGTGCTGCAGCTGTCAGCAGCTGAGGCAGGAGATGCAAAACACATTATGGAGCCTGCTGTCTTGCTGGTTGGTACTCAATGTCCAATCAGGCTCTGACATCAAATCTCTGAACACTGACCCCTGAGTTCTCCACCAGTCGGAGTTCCATTCTTTGTCCATTACCCGACTAGAAAGGGGCAATGCTGCTTCCATTCTCTGGAACTTACCCTCCCTCAGCATCCTTTCCTCCCCCGCCCCCTCCCCTCCCCTTCTTGCAACTCATAAAGAGCAGACGGCTCTTTCGGAGAGCACAGATACGATGGGCCGAACTACCTCCTTCTTTGCTGTAAGATTTTGTGAAAATCCGCCTCAAAACCACCCTTCTTCACCATCTTGTCTCTCGATGTGGTTAGCACTGCTGCCTCACAGTGCCAGGAACCCAGGTTCAATTCCCTGCTTGGTTCACTGTCTACATTGGAGTTTGCATGTTCTCTCCGTGTCTGCGTGGGTTTCCTCCAGGAGCTCCGGTTTCCTCCCACAGTCCAAAGATGTGCATTGGCCGTGCTAAATGTGTGAGTTATGGGGATAGGACAGGAGAAAGGGTCAGAGAGTCAGTGCAGACTCAATGGGCCAAATGGCCTCCTTCTACACTGTCAGGAATTCTATGATTAGAAATATTTTAGGAGTGTGAGCGTTTCACAGACAAGAGCCCCAGTTTCTTCGGCCACCCTTAATCTTCTAATGGCGACCATCTTATGTTCACTAATAGTTCCCAACAATGTCAGCCCAACCCTCCCCACTCCCGTCCATTGTCAGCTTCTGCTACTACATTGTGAACCCAGAAAGTGCACGTCAGCTTGCAGATATTCGACTATCAGGGGCATTGCAAGCTGAGCCAGAAACTGAAATAAAAACAGTAAATGTCCAATAAACCTAGCAGGTCTGGAGAGAGCAAGTGCAGAGAGAGAAGCAGAGTGGAAATTTGGCATCAAAATGATCCTTCTACAGAATACAAGCCCCATTTTATCCTCTGACAGTATAAATCTCATCCTATTTTCTTTGTCATCAATCCTGATGAGGGGGTCATCTAGACTGAAAACGTTGGCTCTATTCTCTCTCCACAGATGCTGTCAGACCTGCTGAGATTTTCCAGCATTTTCCAGTTTTTGTCCCTGTTTTGATGTCTTCCTGATTTGACATCACCTGGGGAGGTGGGGAGAGGTGCGTGGGGTGGTGGGGGGGTGTTGACATTCGTGGCAAGAGGGAGCAAGAGGGGAATCTTTGTTTTATTCACGGGATGTCAGCATTTATTGCCCATCACTGAGTGCACTTGAGAGTCAACCACATTGTTGTAACTCTGGAGTCACATGTAGGCCAGACCAGGTAAGGACAGCAGATTTCCTTCCCCAAAGAACAGTTGAGGACCAGATGGATTTTTACAACTATTGACAATGGTTTCATGGTCAACAGTGGAGTTTTAATTCTGAAAGATATAGGAGAAAAATTAGGCCATTTGCCCCATCAAGTCTGCTCCATCATCATGGATGATAAGTTTCTCAGTTCCATTCTCCGGCCTTCTCCCTGTAATCCTTAATCCTCTGACCAATGAAGAGCCTATCTATTTGTATAAAAGCAAATTAGTGTGGATGCTGGAATCCAAAACAAAGCTTTGTCAAATGGTCGTCTGGACTCGAAGCGTCAGCACTTTTCCCTCCTTACAGATGCTGCCAGACCTGCGGAGATTTTCCAGCATTTCCTCTTTTGGTGGTCTGTCTTAAATTCGCTCAATGACCCCGCCTCCACAACCTTCTGTGGCAATGAATTCCACCCTCTGGCTGAAGAAATTCCTTCTCAGCTCTGTTCGAAAGAGCCGTTCCTTTACTCCGAGGCCGTGCCCTTGGATCCTAGTCTAAAATTAATTTATTTGTGTCGCAAATAGACTTGCATTAAGTAGTAAATCTCTCCCACCAATGGGAATATTTCCCCCATGTCCACTCTATTCAGGCCTTTCAGTATTCTGTAAGTTTCAATGAGATACCACCCCCCCACCTTAAACCTCTAATTCCACATCATTGTTGAATTCAAATTTCACCTTCTGCCACGATGGGATTCGAACCCAGGTTCACCAGGGCATTGCCTTGGCTCTCTGGATTACCCTGGATTACTAATCCACTGAGCCACCCTGCCTCTCCCTGACCTGGTAAGAGGTCTGACAACATCAGTTTTAAATTCAATTTGATGATCAAATAAATCGGTTGGATTTAAAACTAGTATTGTCAGACCTCTTACTGTGTTTACCCCAGTCCAACGCCGGCATCTCCACATCATGTCTCCCTGACCTGCCAATCATTTAGCGGAGGCTCCCGGGCAGCCCGGGAGGGTTGGTGACCTCCTTGGACAGGGACTGTCACTTTAAGAGGAAGAGAGTTTGTTTTTGATTTTGGCCAAGTCGGTTGGCCATTGGTGGAGGCAGAGGCTCCGCCCCTGCCGCCCTGCTATTGGCTGCCGTTGGGGGATGTCAGCAGCAGCTGGAGCTGGCACTTCCCATTTGGCCAAGTTGCTGCGGAGACAGAAAGTTTCAAACTTTTCCCCAGTGCCCAAAGAAATTTTCCGGAGGCTGTAAGGGGGGTGGGGGAGACAGAGGAGGAGCAAGAGCCAGGGCAAGGGCAGCAGCCAGAGCAAGAGCCAGGGTGGCAGCCAGAGCAAGAGCCAGAGGAGGCAAGGCAAGAGCCAGGATAGCAGCCAGAGTCAGGGAAACAGCCAGAGGAGCCAGAATCAGGGCAGCAGCCAGAGGAAAATCCAGGGAGCAGTCAGAGGAGCAAGAGCCAGGGCAGGAGCCAGAGGAACCAACTGCAAGAGAAAGAAAAAAAAGATTTCCAAACTTTTCCCCAATTCCCAAGAAAACTTCCCGGAGACTTTGGTGGGGGGAGCCAGTGCACTTAGGGCAGCAGCCAAAGGAACCAGGGCAGGAGGCAGTGGGGCAGCGCACAGCAAGATCGCACAGGTGGCTCCAGGATCGCCCAGCCGGGCTGTTTTGGGGGAAGAGGGAGGATGAAGGTGGGCAGGATCCGCGGCTTCCTACTGCTGCCGGAGCGGCAGGAGGGCTCGGTGTACACCCGGGGCCAGTCGGTGTCGGGCCGGGTGGTTCTGGAGCTGCGGGCGGCGGTGCGGGTCCGCTCGCTGCTGATCAGTGCCCAGGGCATGGCCGCGGTGCACTGGCTGGAGAGCAGGAGCATTGGCATGAACACCGTGTACTCCGATTACACCTCCTATCAAAGCTACTTCAAACAGCGGCAGCAGCCCATCCCAGGTCAGTGCGGTGCGGGGCGAGGGGGGCGTGTACATTGAGTGGGCTGGGTTAGTGTACACTGGGAGAAGGGTTAATGTACGCTGAGGGGGGGGGGGCAGGGTTAATGTACGCTGACGGGGGGGGGCAGGGTTAATGTACGCTGAGTGGGGGCAGGGTTAGTGTACGCTGAGGGGGGGGCAGGGTTAATGTACACTGAGGGGGCAGGGTTAATGTACACTGAGGGGGGCAGGGTTAATGTACACTGAGGGGGGGCAGGTTAATGTACGCTGAGGGGGGGCAGGGTTAATGTACGCTGAGGGGGGCAGGGTTAATGTACGCTGAGGGGGGGCAGGGTTAATGTACGCTGAGGGGGGGCAGGGTTATGTACGCTGAGGGGGGGCAGGGTTAATGTACGCTGAGGGGGGGGCAGGGTTAATGTACACTGAGGGGGGGGCAGAGTTAATGTACGCTGAGGGGGGAGGGTTAGTGTACGCTGAGGGGGGAGGGTTAGTGTACGCTGAAGGGGGGAGGAGTGTACGCTGAAGGGGGGGGAGGTTAGTGTACGCTGAAGGGGGGGGAGGGTTAGTGTACGCTGAAGGGGGGGGAGTGTACGCTGAAGGGGGGGGAGGGTTTGTACGCTGAGGGGGGGGGACGCTGAAGGGGGGGAGGGTTAGTGTACGCTGAAGGGGGGGGAGGGTTAGTGTACGCTGAGGGGGGGGCAGGGTTAATGTACGCTGAGGGGGGAGGGTTAGTGTACGCTGAGGGGGGAGGGTTAGTGTACGCTGAAGGGGGGAGGGTTAGTGTACGCTGAAGGGTTAGTGTACGCTGAGGGGGGGGAGGGTTAGTGTACGCTGAAGGGGGGGAGGGTTAGTGTACGCTGAGGGGGGGGAGGGTTAGTGTACGCTGAGGGGGGGGAAGTGTACGCTGAAGGGGGGGAGGGTTAGTGTACGCTGAAGGGGGGGGGAGGGTTAGTGTACGCTGAGGGGGGGGGGTTGTGTACGCTGAGGGGGGGGCAGGCGCTGAGGGGGGGGGGCAGGGTTAATGTACGCTGAGGGGGGGGGCGCTGGGGGGGGGGGCAGGGTTAGTGTATATTGGGGTGTGTGTGTGTGTGTGCAAGGGAGCGGATAAATGTTACTGTACACTGGAGTTGAGAGGGATTTCTGAGTGTGTGTCCATATGTGAGAGAGAGATGGGGGTAAATACTGTGTGTTTGTGTGAGAGGGGTAAATATTATTGCCCACAGTGGGGGGTGGTAAATATTACTATCTACTAGGGGAGTGAGGAGTATGTATGTGTGGAGAGGGGTGGTAAATATTCTTGTCGGACTGTGTGTAGGAATGTCAATTCAAGATTACACAGTGCGATCCCACAGTCAATGTGTTGAATTTAATGCAATGCAGAACAACAATTGCAAATCTCATGACTGTCTCTGCTGTTAGTAAATAAATCCAAAAAATTGTGAAATTTACAACTCAAACAGAACGTACTGTGATGTGATGCTACATTCAGATTAATTGCAGGAAGTTGTGTTAAACGGTCTGGGATTTCTAATTTTGTTCGTAAACCTTAGTCCTGGCACTTGCTGTACAGGCAGCCCAAATATCGTTGGAGTATATACACCCACTAACGAACTCAACCAGACACATAGCACAAGCCCACACTTAGACACACATATATTCAGTACATTTTCCACTCTGGGTACAGGGTTCCCTGACATTGCCTGTGACATCCATATTTTGTTTTATTATCTTCTGCTTCTTGTAGCAGCGTAGATCGTAACTTCTAAAAATTAAACACTTTCGCCCTAACCTGAAGCCCCTGGACTTCAAACTGAGTTCCTGTTCAGAGGACTGCAGTTTCACTCGTCCCGTTTCGCTGCACACTTAAGATTTTTCTTTGCAAAAAAAATATACTTTGTTCATAAAATATCTGAAAGAACATCACAAACATTTCAGAATGAGCAATCAGAGCGAAATAACATTCAAGTTTTCTACATCGATCGTGTCTGAGGTGTTTCAATTCACCGCCTTCGCTGAACGACAAAAATGCTCATTAAGAGTGTACAATGATATTCCAGTTTTGAGATGATTCCGCTCTCTCAGTCGGAATGAGATCCCAGATCACTAAACGTTCTGGGAGCAGCTGATTTGATTTGATTTATTATTGTCACGTACAGTGAAAAGTATTGTTTCTTGCGCGCTCTACAGATGAAGCATACAGTTCATAGAGAAGGAAACAAGAGAGTGCAGAATGTAGTGTTACAATCATAGCCAGGGTGTAAAGAAAGATTAATTTAGTGCAAAGTAAGTCCATTCAAAAGTCTAATGGCAGCAAGGAAGAGGCTGTTCTTGAATTGATTAGTACGTGACCTCAGACTTTTGTATCTTTCTCCTGATGGAAGAAAGTGAGAGAGTATGTATAGCGCCCTTAATTATGCTGGCTGCTTTGTCAAGGGAGCAGGAAGTGTAGACAGAGTCAGTGAATGGTAGACTGGTTTGAGTGATGGATTGGGCTTTGTTCACAATTCTTTGTAGTTTCTTGCGATCTTGGAACAGAGCAGGAGCCATACCAAGTTGTGATACAACTAGAAAGAATGCTTTCTATGGTGCATCTGTAAAAGTTGGTGAGAGTCATAGTGGACATACCAAATTTCCTTAGTCTTCTGAGAAAGTAGAAGTGTTGGTGACAGTGTCGACATGGGAGGACCAGCACAACTTGTTACTGATCTGGATACTTAAAAACTTGAAGCTCTCGACCATTTCTATTTCGTCCCTGTTGACGTAGAGAGGGACGTGTTCTCCCTTACGTTTCCTGAAGTTGATGACTATTTCCTTCGTTTAGTTGACATTGAGGAAGAGATTATTGTTTTGCACCAGCTCACCAGATTCACGATCTCTTTCCTGTACGTTTTGTTGCTGGTTTTACAGCACAACTCTGTCCAGTTTGTAGATGCACTGGCTCATTCTGGGTCCCTCCTGTCGAAAAAGAGGGGCGATGCGCAAATCCAACTGTGATTTTAGTGGCACAGTGGTTAGCACTGCTGTCTCATAGCGCCAAAGATCTGGGTTCGATTCCTGGCTTGGGTCACCATGGAGTCAGTACGTTCTCCCTGTGATTGCATAGGTTTCCTCCGAGTGCTCCGGTTTCCTCCCACAGTCCGAAAGGCGTGCTGGTTAGGTGCATTGGCCGTGCTAAATTCTCCCTCAGTGTACCCAAACAGGCATCGAAGTGTGGTAACTAGGGGAATTTCACAGTAACTTGATTGTGACTAATGAGTAAACTTTTACTGTACTACTTGGCCTTTTAGGGAATGAAATCTGCCAGCCTATCCCTGTTGGGGCTTATAAGTGACTTCAATCCCACAACAAAGTGGTTGATTCTTGACAGCCCACCTCAAATGGCCCAGAAAGACACTGGGTGGGATTTTACAGCCTCGCTCATCCGTAAAATCCGCCTGAAGTCAACGGATTTTCCCATTGTCCGCCCCTCGCCTGCTGCAGTTGTAGATGCGCCAAGTTTGGTGGCGTTTAAGAGGTTAGTAGATAAGTTTATGGATGAAAAGGGAATGGTTTAGGTTAGAGGGTCATTGCTTTTTCCTAATTGGTCAGCGCAACATCCAAGGCCGAAGGGCCTGTTCTGCGCTGTAATGTTCTATGTTCTATGTTCTAATTCCCAGAGCGGTGAGGCCAGTAGAATTCCGGCAACTGTGTTTTATCAAACCCACTGCTAAATGATTCTAGAAGACTTGTCACCACCTTCTCAAGGCAATGAGACGATGGCATCAAATGGTTGCCATGTCAACACATGAAAAATCCAATTTAAATTAAATTCCCTCTCTAGAGTGTCTTTACTTCCACTTCCTGTGTTAAGGCTGCTCACAAAACAGTAGCCGTGGTCAAGTTTTCAGTCACTCCTACAATAAAAACAATACTGCGGCTGCTGGAATCTGAAACAAAAACAGAAAATGCTGGAAAATCTCTGCAGGTCTGACGGCATCTCTACTGAGAGAGAATAGAACCAACATTTCAAATCTAGGTGACTCTTTGAGCCCCGACTCAAAATATTTTCTCTCCGCAGGCATTGTCAGATCCACTGGGAAATTCCAGCATTTTCTGTTTCAGTCACCCCTCCTGGTTTCGCCTGCTGTTGGCTGGTGGTCCAGTGATATTCCTGGTGTCTCTGTGAAATTATGATGGCTTCACCTCTACAAGCTATTGTTGAGGACATTCTTTTAAACAAATACTTAGCCAAACCTCTTAAAGGTGGATTTTGGAGCGAAGGGGAGAATGTTGAGCAAGTGAAGATGTGGAATATTTTCTGGTCTTGTCTCTGGAATGGAGACCCAGGGCACAATTCTCCCCGCTGGCAGCAGTGGCACGTCTGGTTGCTCTGAATTGTCACGGGCATTGCCAGCTTCAATTGGATGTTACTCTTGGAGGTGTCAACACATGACTTCCCACACTCTTGTCATTGGTCATCTGGGAAAGTGGTTCTCAAGCAGTGGGCTACGGCACACAGAACTCGCCCCCACCCCCCACCCCCTCCACCAAAGTGTGCCATGAAAACAGATTCACAATTCACCTAATTAAACTGAAACTATACCTTATCTTCAGCCCTGTGGTTGGCTGGCCAAGATTTAACAAACCTTGGGGTTTTCGGTGTATGTGGAAAGGGACACACATGTGCGGTTTTGATTTAGTTTGTTTTTATGTTGGTCAGACCCACACCCGTGACCAAGGGGACTTGGAGCTGAAGACACAGATTCTGTGCACCCACACAAAAAGCAGAAACTCAAAAAGGGACGCAAAAATCCCTGGGGCTGAGTGAGAGAGACGGAGAGGTTAAAAAAGAACAGGCAAGGGGATAGGGAGCAGTTTAAAAGACAAAAGTTCCTAGTAAGAGAAGAATACAGAGAATAGGAGGTGTGTCTCAGAATTCTTTTAATAGTAGAGTTCTCCAGTGACCTATATTGAAGTATGATGTGACATAAAAGTTAGAAACCACTTCTCTAGAATGTTAAGTTTATTTATTAGTCACAAGTAGACTTACATTAACACTGCAATGAAGTTGCTGTGAAAATTCCCTAGTTGCCACACTCCAAAGTCTGTTCAGGTACAAATTTAGCATGGCGGAAGCCCCTAACCAGCATGTCTTTCAGACTGTGGGAGGAACCCGGAGCACCTGGAGGAAACCCACGCAGGTACAGGGAGAACATGCAAACTCCGCATAGAAAGTGACCCAAGCTGGGAATCGAACCCGGATCCCTGGCACTGTGAGGCAACAGTGTTAACCACTGTGCCACCCGTTGGTAGGCAATCTTCCTCACAACTAATTGGGAAGTAAACTAGTTAGATTTTTTTGGACAGTCAGTGAAACAGGATTTTGTCCAGCACTGAGATTTCACAGTAATTGATAAATGAAAATGTTAGTGTCCCTTGGAATCACCCACATCCTAGGGATTAACATTTAGATCCTAATGGGGCAGCACAGTAGCGCAGCGGTTAGCACTGCTACTTCACAGCTCCAGGGACCTGGGTTCAATTCCCGGCTCAGGTCACTGTCCGTATGGAGTTTGCACATTCTCCTCGTGTCTGCATGGGTTTCCTCCGGGTGCTCCAGTTTCCTCTCACAATCAGGTTAGGTTGATTGGCCGTGCTAAAATTGCCCTTTAGTGTCCTGAGATGCGTAGGTTAGAGGGATTAGTGGGTAAATATGTCGGGACGTGGGGCTGGTGCCTGGGTGGGATTGTGATTGGTGCAGACTCGATGGGCCGAATGGCCTCTTCCTGCACTGTAGGATTTCTATGATTCTATGTGTGCTCGATTCTAGAGGATTGGCAGTCCTTAGCCCTGTCGCAGTTCTCACATAATATCAGACTGTTTAAGGAGTGCGTCAGCTTCATTGTAATCATCACTGCTCTTCCTGAACTGGACTGGCTGCATTCTGTGCCTGTGTTTATCTGTCTCAGGCTGCCTGGGGCAAGGGTGGGGAGTGAGCTGAAGCTGCTCACGTGTTCCCTCTGCTGGGTAACACTTGATACTGGATGACAATGTCCGCACAGAAAGAGCCCCATTGACAGGGGCCGATCATAAGGCCAGCTTGTGAGAACACACCAGTGTTGCCTTGTGCAGCGATTTCTGTGGGAAATAGACAAACACAACGGTGAAATTTCTGGCAGAGATACAGATGAGTCGCACCAATCTCTCCCCAAGCATCAAGGTTGGTTACCTTTTGGCATTACATTAAAGAAAGATCATGTATTTATATAGCACCTTTCATGACCACAGATTTTCCCAATGCACTTTACAGCCAATGAAGATTTTTTTTTCTGACGTGTGGTCTCCTTTGAAATGGAGCAAAATGCAATACAAAAAGTGTGCACGGTACGCTTTAGAGTGGCACGGTAGTTGGCACTGCTGCCTCACAGCGCCAGGGTTCAATTTCAGCCTTGGGTCACTGTCTGTGTGGAATTTCTGGCACACATTCTCCCTGTGTCTGTGTAAGTTTCCTCCCACACACCAAAGATGTGCAAATTAGGTTGATTAGCCATGCTAAATTAGTGTCGGGGAATTAGCAGGGTAAATACATGGAATTACAGGGATAGAGTTAAAGGGATAGAATCTGGATAAGAGTCAGTGGGCTAAATGGCCTCCCCCTGAACTGTAGAGATTCTGTATTGTAAGGTCTCACAATAACAATGGGTTAAAAAGACCAAATGATTTGTTATTCTTAATGCTGTCGATTGTGGGAGAAAGATCGGCCAGGGCACAGGAGAGAACTCCCCACTGTTCTACTTTGTGGCCATAGGATCTCTTACATTCCACAGGGAGTGCAAATGGGGTCTTAAACATCTCATCTGAAATGTAACCCCTCTGACAATGCAGCACTCCCCTGGTACCACCAACATGTCAAAAGTGGATGTGATTGTGGTATCATCTCATCTCATCTGAATAGTGGGGTAAAAGCTGTGATAGGGTCATCTGGTGAAGGAAGTTACGTTAATGTTGTTTGATTGACTGCTCTTGCTCAATGTCATAACCAACACGCTGATATAACGTGATGTATTCAAGAGGTGGCTGGATATAGCACTTGGGGTGAATGGGATCAAAGGTTATGGGGAGAAAGCAGGATTAGGCTGTTGAGTTGGATGATCGTGATGAATGGCGGAGCAGGCTCAAGGGGCCAAATGGCCTCCTCCTGCACCTACTTTCTACATTTCTATGATGTTTTGTGAATGCGAGTCTATTTTCATTTTGATAAAACAGGTTGATTTGAGAACAGGGTCCAGAGGTCAGGAGCGGAATCATGGAGTTTGTTGTTAGCGTGAAGGTCATTCACTTGCCCTTTCTCTTTAGTGTGTTGCAACGGAGTCAGATAGAATGTGGCAAGGCCAGGGAGTAGACCCTGTTACGATGCGTAGGCAAAGCCCCTCCAGTTTGTACATAATGGGGACAGCAAGGCAGACAGAATATGGGTACACTATTCTACTGCTGCCACCTGGCTGCTCCTTCCCTCCCCCAGTGGAGGGGAAGGGTCCTAATTACCCCCACATGCAGGTGGTTAGAGATCTTAGTCTGTGCATGGCTGCATAGCATCCTTTGAGGGAACTTGTTAATGTCTCCCTCAGGGCTCCCTCTGAGGCAGAGGTTTGTGGTTTCAAGTCACACTTTTGAGCACAAAATCTAGTGCGGTGCTGAGGGAGTGATGCATTGTCAGAGGTGGGCTGTCTTTTGGGTGAGGTATTTAAAGATCGGGGCGACTTCACTAAGAGCAGGAGGCTTCTCCCCAGCAGCCAGGCTGAAATTTATCCCTCACCCAACGTCACTGAAACAGATTGTCTGGTTACTATTACTGTGCTGCTCGTGGCATCTTGCTGTGTACAAAATTAGCTGCCTCATTACACACCAAAACTACTCTATCGGCTGCAGAGCACTTTGAGATCTGGAAGCTGGTTGAAAAATTCAATTCATCCTCCCTATCGCAGATATCAGTCTCTGAGACACTGACTCACATTAACCACAATTGCGACAATATGTCTTCATCACCCTCGTCAGCCTTGGTCATTGAAAGAAGGAACTTGCATTTCTGGAATGCCTTTCTGAAGTATCCACAACAAGATCCCACAGCCAGCAGCGACACCAGTTCATCTGGTTAATATTTGGCTTCGAATCCAAGTAATCCAGAGACCCATTGTAATTCTCTGAGGGCCCAGGTTCAAATCCCAGCATAGCAGACTATGAAATTTGAATTCAATAAAAGGTCTGGAATTAAAAGTTTTAAAAAATTTAAAGGGAGGCCATTTGGCCCAACATGTCCATGCTGCCCCTTTTTTTTAAACCACTATGCTAGTCCCAATTGCCTGAGTTTGGCCTGTATCCCTCTATACCTGTTTTACCCATGTAACTGTCTAAATACTTTTAAAAAGGCAGCATTATAGCAGCCTCTATTACTACCTTTGGCAGCTCATTCCAGACACTCACCATCCTCTGAGTGAAAAAATTACACTCAACTTTTTGTATCTCTCACCTTAAACCTTATGCCCTCTAGCTTTAGACTCCTCTACCTTTGGCAAAAGATGTTGTATGTCTACTTTATCTATGCTCCTCATTAGTTTATAGACCTCTATAAGGTCCTCTGTCAGCCTTCTACACTCAGAGAAAAAGTCCCAGCCTATCCAACCTCTCCTTATAACTCAAAGTATCAAATCCCAATAGCATCCTAGTAAATCTTTTCTGCACTCTTTCCAGTTTAATAATCTTTCTATAATAAAGTGATCAGAGCTGCACATGATGACCAGGAAACCATTGTCAGTTATTGGAAAAACCCATCTGGTTCACTAATGTCCTTTAGGGAAGGAAATCTGCTGCCCTTACTCAGTCTGGCCTACATGTGACTGCAGTGTCACAACGGTATGGTTGACTCTTAAATGTGATAAACGCTGGCAGAACCAGTGAAGCTCACATCCTGTAACCAAACATAAAAATGACCTCACCCATGAGGGTGTGCAGGTTTTGCTGGAAGGAGCTTTCTACCGGGGCAGTGTCTTAAACAATATGAAAGGGTGTTACTGAGGGGAATGGGAACCATTCAGAGTATGGTTCTACTCTGAACTATAGTAAGCCACTCCAAACAGCTTCCTTACAATGTTCTGCTTTCCAATGTTACATTTTTGGAACAAAGCCACTAATAGTTGTTCAGCGACTGAAATCATCCCTTGGGGGGGGGATGGTGGAATAGCCATTTGTAGGTCTTATTGAAGAAGTGATAATCTATCCACACGAGATTTTCTTGTAGCATTTCTGCCTCTTCCTGTAAATCAACCTGAAAAAAGATCAAACACAAAAATAAAGTTTTATTTTAACTTACATTAACACTACAGTGAAGTTACCGTGTCACCATACTTTGGCCCTTGACTAGGTATACTGAGGGAGAATTTTAACATGGTCAATTCATCTAACCTGCACGTTTTTTTCAAGAGTGTAGGAGGAAACCCATGCAGACATGGGGAGAATGTGCGGAATCTGCACAGTCAGTGACCCAAGCCGGGAATCGAACCGGGTTCCTGGTGCTGTGATGCACCAGGGCTAACCACCGTACTCTCCAAACTGGTAAAATGGATAAATGTAATGTCGTGTCCAACACACAAAATGTTCATTTTTTTTATTTAAGGGGTTTCTCACAATAGCATCACTTCAGAGTTGACGTAAGCCTATTTTTGACATTGATAAAACATACTATTGTATTAGAATGGCATGGTGGGGGGGGGAAATATTTGGAAATGTAGGTTTAGTTTCATTTATTTCCAGTTTTGCTGATTAAGAGCAGTTATTATTAAACATTGCGATATAGTGATAAAAGAAGCCGGTAATATGTGCACACATCTCATTGGCTTCGACACTGTTCAGGAAGAGGAAAGAACCAATAGCAAAGCTCAAAAAAGCCTTTTAAACCAATGCAACCTGGGTTGCCATGGTGACGCTCAATGATTGACAGCTGAGTCACGCCTGGGGATTTCGCCACCCAGTTTAAGATGGAGCAACATCCTTTAAAGTGGCGTGACCAACTCAGTCGGAAATGCGACTCTTGGGGGATTTTTGTTTGGAGGTTTTCTTTTCCAGAGCAAGATGCTGCAATGCTTTCCCAGTTTCTTCACTTCCCTTTTCTCATGAAATCAGCAATCGATTTTTTACACTGATGTTTGACTGAAAGACGTTATATTTTTATATACATGCCAAACTTCTCAGCCAGTCGAAGACTTTTTAATCCCTGTACATCTCCTCATGATGTAAAGATGCCGGCGTTGGATTGGGGTGGTAAGAACTCAGTAAGAATTTAGCAACACCAATTTTTAATCCAACCGATTTATTTGATAGTAAAATTGCGAGCTTTCAACACTCTTGTGTCCAGAGCGGAGAAGCTACGACACCTTCTCCGGAGTCTTCAACATATCGTTGACGACGATGAACATCTCGCTAGGGCCATCCCCACCCCCCCACTTCTTGCTTTCAGACAACCGCACAACCTCAAACAGATCATTGTTCGCAGCAAACTACCCAACCTACAGGAGAACAGTGACCACAATACTACACAACCCTGCCACAGCAACCTCTGCAAGACATGCCGGATCATAGACATGGACGACATCATCAAACGTGAGGATACCATTCACCAGATGCACGGTACATACTCTGGCAACTCGGCCAACGTTGTCTACCTAATACGTTGCAAGAAAGGATGTCCCGAAGCATGGTACATTGGGGAGACCATGCAGATACTACGACAGTGGATGAATGAGCATCGCTCAACGATCACCAGGCAAAACAGTTCCCTTCCTGTGGGCGAACACTTCAGCAGTCATGGGCATTCGGCCTCCGACCTGCGGGTAAATGTTCTTCAAGGGGGCTTTCGTGACACACGACAGCGCAGAGTTGCTGAGCAGAGACTGATAGCCAAGCTCTGCACACATGAGGACAGTCTTAACAGGGATCTTGGCTTCATGACACACTATCTGTAACCCCCCTAAATTGCCTGGGTTAGCAAAAAACCTCACTTACTGTGCTGTCTGGAGGAAATACACAATTCTCTAACCAATGCTCAGGGTTCCCTTCACACACATTGTTAGCCACTTTAACACTTGAATAGCAGGTTAGATGTAAGGATTCACATTCTAATCAGCAATCTCTGACTGTCTGTGCTGATGTGTGCAGACCAGAACACTGCATTTACCTGAGGAAGACACAAGAGTGTTGAAGGTTCGCAATTTTACTATCAAATAAATCGGTTGGATTAAAAATTGGTGTTGCTAAATTCTTACTGAGTTCTTACCATCTCCTCATGTACAGCCACTAATGTAAAACAAAGTAGCAATCAATTCATGCACAGCAAGATCCCACAGCCTGAAATGCAATAAGCGTCAGATGATCTGTTTTTTTTCCCTGACATTAATTGGGGGATAGGTAAATGGTTGGGACACCAGGGAAAACTGTGGAGCTGAGAAATTGACTAGGTTAGGATTCTTTTTGCCAGCGTTCAGACGAATGAGGCGGGGGGGGGGGATCTCCATAGAGACTTATAAAATTCTAACAGGACTAGACAGGTAGATGCAGGGAGGATATTCCTGCTGGTGGGGGGGGGGTTAGTAGTCCAGAATCAGGGGTCACATTCTGAGGATCAGGGATAGACCATTAAGGATGGAGATGAGTAGGCAATTATTCACCCAAAGAGTGGTGAGCTTGTGGAATTCATTATACTGAATGTATTTAAGAGGTGGCTGATATAGCACTTGGGGCAAATGGGATCAAAGGTTATGGGGAGAAAGCAGGATTAGTAGGATCCTTTGACAAAGGGTCATCTGGACTCAGTGTCAGCTCTGTTCTCTCCTTATAATGCTGCCAGAGCTGCTGAGATTTTTCAGTGTTTTCTCTTGTGTTTTCTGATTCCAGCATCCACAGTAATTTACTTTTATTTTTAAGCAGGATTGGGCCAATGAGTTAGTCAATCAGCCACGATTGTGATGAATGGTGGAGCAGTCTCAAAGGCCAATTGGCCTCCTCCTGTCTTCTATGTTTCTGTGCTGCTCTTCAGAATAGTGTGGTGTGATCTTTCTGTAACCACCTCGAGAGGGCAGACACAGCTTCATTTTAACATTTCTGCCCAAAGATGGCACTTGTATGGGTCTGGCACTCCCTCAGTATGGCACTGAACAGGAACAAAGAGAAGCCCACTGATCCCAACTACCATGAATATCAAAACATTTAAACTTTCTGAACAAATTTGCATTAATGTGGGGAACACAGTTTTTGGCTGTGAGGCACAAATTATTGTATCAATCGGTGGCAGGGTGGTTAGCACTGCTGCCTCACAGCACCAAGGACCCGGGTTTGATTCCGACCTCGGGTCACTGTCTGTGTGTGGAGTTTGCACATTCTCCCCAAGTCTGCATATGTTTTCTCCCATAGTCCAAAGACATGTATGTTATGTAGATTGGCTGTGTTAAATTGCCCCTTAGTGTTCTAAGATGTGTAGGCTAGGAGGTTGAGTGAAATAGGTGCTGGCTAAGATGCTCTGTTGGAGAGCCAGTCCAGCTTTATTGGGCCAAATGGCCTCCTTCTGCACTGTAGGGATTCAATGATTTATGAAATACTCCCAGGACAGGTGTAGACACAAAGTAAATCTCCCTCTAGACTGTTCCCATCAAACACACACTGGACAGGTACAGCATGGGGTTCTATACAGAGAAAAGCTTCCTTTACTCTGTCCCATCAAACATTCCCAGGACAGGTACAGCATGGGGTTAGATACAGAGTAAAGCTCCTTTTATACCGTCCCCATCAGATACCCCCAGGACAAGTACAGCTCGGGGTTAGATACAGAGTAAAGATCCCTCTACACTGTCCCCCCATCAAACACAGGACAGATACAACATGGGGTTAAATCTTGAGTAAAATTCATACTAACATTACACCAATGTCATTGTTAAAACCTTTGTTGTTGTCAGATCCCACTGAATGGCATGTGGGTAATTAATTACAAATGTTAAACCAGATAAGGAGATATTGGGACAGGTGAAACAGAAAAGCTTTGTCACGTAGTTGGCAGGAGAAAAGGGTTGTAGAGAGATTTGGGGAGGAAATGTGAGAGCCAAGGCTGCATTGTCACCAATTGTGGGCAAAGATAATTTTATCCAAAAGAGAGTACCCCTGACAGTGCTGCAGTGCCTCAGTACTGCATCAGAGTGTGATTGGAATGTAGGATTGGAGTCATAGTCATCTGGCCCAAAGGCCAAAAGTTGTTAGTTAAAGCTGGTTGATCCATGTTGAGTTTGCAAAAGAACATCAGAGACTACTGTGATGCCCTCAGTGCTGAATAGCTGCCTGACGGTTAATATTTACACTGTGTCACCGAAAGCTCTGGGTTGCAGTAACAGGGTGATTACAACATGTCTCTGGAACACTCTCCCAGGAACAGTGGCACAGTGGTTAGCACCACTGCCTCACAGCGCCAGGGACCTGCGTTTGATTCCCGGCTTGGGTCGCTGTCTGTGTGGAGTTTACACGTTCTCCCCATGTTTGCGTGGGTTTCTCCGGGTGCTCTGGTTTCCTCCCACAATTCAAAAATATGCTGGTTAGGTGGATTGGCCATGGTAAATTGTCCCTTAGTGTCAGGGGAACTAGTTAGGGTAAATGCATGGGGTTATGGGGATATGGCCTGGATGGGATTGATGGGCTGAATGGCCTCCTTCGGCACTGTAGGGATGCTACAGAGGGAAGGGTGAAAAAATTGTGAAGGTGAAATGAAACAGAGTCTATAGTGTGGGTCAAAGTTTAATCTCCCTCTGCCCCCTCTCTCATTATTGACATGGAGTTCTCACAGATACAGGGATAGCCTGTTGGGTCTTGCACGGAATCTTGTTTACCAGATTCTAGGGTGCGGTTGTATAGAGTGTAGAATGAACAGGTGTTAGAGCAGCAATCTGTGATCAAAAACATGCTCTAGACCCAAGAGTGCCTGTCCCAATCACGGGCAAAGAAAGTGGTCAGTCTCTCAGCACATTCTGTTTTTCTTTCTCTCTCTCCCTCAGACAATAAAAACCCTACCATGTTCTCTGGTCTCGGTCTCACTCACTCGCTCCCGCGCTTTGTCTCTGTCTCGCTCCATGCTGCTTCATATCCTCTCTCCCTGACTATCTCTGTCTTATAGGTGGCACAATGATTACCATTACGGACCTGAGTTCAGCTCCGAGCCTGGGTCACTGTGCGGAGTCTGCACGTTCTCCCTGTGTTTGTGATTTGCTCCCACAATCTGGTTAGGTGCATTGGCCACGTTAAATTCTCTCTGTGTGCCCAAACAGGCGTCTGAGTACGGCGACTTGGCGTTTTTCACAGTAATTTCATTGCAGCATTGACGTCAGCCTACTTGAGACTAATAAATAAACTAACTAAGACTGTGTCTCCCTCGTGTTCTCTTTTCCTTGGGCTCTTTCTCACTCGCTGTCTCTCTCTTTCGTTCTCTGCCTCTTTCTGTCCTCGGCTATTTCTCTCCTGCTCTCTGATTCACTGTTTCCTTATTTCAGAATCGGGTGTTGACTTGAGGGGGAGGGGGTTGCACACCTCTGCCTTCTTGCCTGAGGGGTTGTGTCTCTCTGGAGAATCAAAGAGAGAATCTTATCCATGGTAATTTCAGAAAACAAGGACTGGAACTCAGTTTGACTGTAGGGTCATGTGGCTTGAGACATGTTTCACTCACCTGCACATCAGGAGTGGTCCTTCAGTCCCAATACAGCGACCCTTGTCGTCATGATTCCCCTGCCCCTGACTGTAACTCACTCGCCTGCTGGTTTTAGATGAGATTTAATGGAGAGTTCAAAATTGTGAGAGAGGTGACTGAGTAAATAGCGAGCAAATGTTTACACTGGTGAGAGAATCAGTAACCAGTAGACAGACGGATTAGGGGTAACTGATAAAGAGAAGGTAAATAAGGAGAATCTTGTTTACCCAGCGAGGAATTGTGTTTTGGAAGGCCCTGCCTGAAAGGGCGGTGGAAGCAGATTT
Source organism: Sphyrna mokarran (assembly GCA_024679065.1). NCBI lineage: Eukaryota > Metazoa > Chordata > Chondrichthyes > Carcharhiniformes > Carcharhinidae > Sphyrna > Sphyrna mokarran. Next base: position 12,091,023 of record JAGIQG010000026.1, on the reverse strand, counting down.
AACAGGGACTTTCCCAAAGAGAACTTGATAAATGGTTGAATAGAAGGAGTGCTCGAGCCTATGGGCGTAGGGGCAGCGAGAATGGGTCTAATTGGATGGCTGTTCCAAAGCTACGATGTGGAGATGCCAGCGTTAGACTGGGATAAGCACAGTCTGACATGGTGATCTCGCACCACCAGGTTAAAGTCCAACAGGTTTATTTGGTAGCACGAGCCACAAATTTGTGCTACCAAATAAACCTATTGGACTTTAACCTGGTGTTGTGAGGCTTCTTACTGTCCAAAGAGCTAGCACAGGCACAATGGGCCAAATGGCCATCGTCTGGCTAGTAAGATCCTACTCTCAGTGAATGATCTGTTACATTATACATAATATCACAACGTCAAACATGATGTGGAGTTGCCAGCGTTGGTCTGGGGTGGGCACAATAAGAAGCTCACAACACCAGGTTAAAGTCCAACAGGTTTATATACAATTGTGAGCTTTTGTAGTGCTGCTGTTTCATCGGGTGAGACTTCTTACACACCAGAGAAAGTCAACAGATTTGATTCAAAGAAAATTACAGCACAGGAACAGGGCTTCCGGCCCTCCAAGTCTGCATCGACCATGTTGCCCAACTGAACTAAAACCCCCTACCCTTCTGGGGACTACATCCCTCTGTTCCCATCCTATTCATGCATTTGCCCAGAAGCCCCTTAAAACTACTTGCTTCCACTATCGCCCCCAGCAGTGAGTTCCAGGTACCCACTACCTTCTGTGTAAAAAAAAAACATCTCCTTTAAATCTTGCACCTTAAACCTGCGCCCCTAGTAATTGACTCTTCCACCCTAGCTATCCACTCTGTCCATGTCCTGCAACATGCTGAGCTCACCAATCAAAAATCAGGCTGTTAACAGGAATATTCCATTGAACTAAAGAGAAACTTCAACCTGGGATCCAATCACTGCTGTGTGACTCAGTTGTGAGGTTTCCATGTCTGTAAAGCAAACAAGGGGATGAATAAAAACAAAGGTGTGATGCTCCTGTAGCCAAATAACTTGCCCAAGTTCACACAGGCTCAAAGGACAAGCACTCCACCTGCTTTCAGAACACTCTCCTTTGTCAGGTGAGTGGGAGTTTTGAACTCAGAACTCTCGCTCACCTGACAAAGGAGCAGCACTCTGAAAGCTAGTGGCATTTACTACCAAATAAACCTGTTGGACTTTTAACCTGGTGTTGTGAGACTTTTTACTGTGTTTTACCCCAGTCCAACGCCTGCATCTCTACATCATGGCACCCCACCCAATCAGAGTTAGCGTCCTCAGGAAGAGAGGGGGTGGAAAGGAAAAGCCAAGGGATTTGATTTATTATTGTCACATGTATTAACATAGTGAAAAGTATTGTTTCTTGCGCACTATACAGACAAAGTATACTGTACATAGGGAAGGAAACAGGAGAGTGCAGAATGTAGTGTTACAGTCATAGGTGGAGAAAGATAAATTTAATATGAGATTTGTCCATTCAAAAGTCTGACAGCAGGAAAGAAGCTGTTTTTGAGTTGGTTGGTACCAACAATGAACCCAGGTGATAGAGAGGATGTCCAGGGTGCATGGGGTCTTTGATTATGCTGGCTGCTTTGTCGAGGCAGTAGGAAATGCAGACAGTGTCGTTTCTGGGAGGCTGGTTTCGTTCACAACATTTTTGTAGTTTCTTGTGGTTTTGGACAGAGCAGGAGCTGTACCAAACTGTGATACATCTAGAAAGCATGCTTTCTATGGTGCATGCCCGTGACACCTTTGTGACTTCTTCACACAGCTCACTTATCAATCAACAGTAGAGGGGCCAGCCTCCCCTCCTACTAGTCGCCAAAATCTAGTTGAATGTTAGAGGAATAGAGTTGCAAAGCAGAAAGGTTATGTTATTCTTGTAGCGAAACTTGGCTTGTCCACATGTGAAATACTGTGAACAGTTCTGATCACTATTTCAGACGTTTGCCCTTTCAGATGGGTGGAAAGATTCCATAACAGCTATTTGGTATCCTGGCTAAAATTTACCCTTCAATCAACATAAAAGCATAATCATCTGGCCATTGGCATGTTGTTCCTCGTAGGATCTTTCTGTGCACAAATCTGCAAGTGCTTCCTACGGAGGCTGCACTTCCAAAAATCCATTGGTTGTAAAGTGCTTTGAGACACTGAGGATGTGAAAGATGTTACATTAATGCAAAGTCTGTCCTTTTTATACCTGACGTTAATTGAGAGGGCCTTTGTTTCAGGATATCCCGGATTCCCCCTCTTCCCCCCTTCCTTGGATTAAAAGGTCAACATTGTTACTGAGCAGTGAGATTTATGCTCCCACAAAGTGAGTGCAGCTCCCCCAAATTTCTGTCCCTCCAGTCCACCGTGCCCCTTACTGCATTGAAATAGCATCCTAATCTATTCCAAAGGAAGATTTCCAAAATGTATAAGTCCTTCCCTTCCTCTGTCACCTCCCACCCTTTCTCGGGAGGATAGGAACAGAAAGAGGCCATTCAGCCCCTCAAGTGTGTTCCGCCATTCAGTTAGACCTTAACCGATTTGTACGTTACTGGCTTTGGTTCTGTGCTCCTTTTAATACCCTCAGATACCCTGTTTCGCGTGAGGGGAGGGGATGGCGCAGGGAAGAGTTCCAGGTTTCCATGTGGGGAGTAGGGGGTGGGGAGGTGGAGGTGCTGGATGGCTTCCTGATTTCATTGCTAAGTAGACGAGCCCTAACTTTTCAACGGTCTCCTTGTTCTGAGCACACAGAATCCAAGCTCGATGCTGCACGATCTTATCCTCTGTTGTTCATCTATCTCTGGCTCTTTTGATTTAATATCTAATAGTGTCCCCAAACTGTTAACGCTTCCCCCCCAGGAGACTGGCACAGACCGAGCTTTGTCATTAACAGGATGTCAACAATGAGACTGTACCCAGAATGACTTGCAGGCAGTACAATGTGCAGACATTTATTGGACGCTTGTGTATGGAGCCTCACAATAATTATATTTCTGGAAAGTCAGTATGACTCACAGTTCAAATACTCATTGAATCTGCAGCACAGAATGAAGCCATTCAACCCGATTATTGTTTATGCTCCGTGTGCGCCTTTCTTCCCTCGCCCTATCTTTCATTCCTTTCTCCTTCGTGTGTTTATCCAACTTCCCCTTAAATATATTTACGTTAAATATCTCAACCACTCCTTAAGTAATGAGTTCTACTTTCTGTGTAAACATATTTCTCCAAAATTCCTGAATTTTCTTTACTCAATGATCCCCCCGTTTTGGTTGTCTTCACTTTTCTAACTTGTTTCCTGGTTTTAAAACCCTCTAGAGAACTTGCCATCGAATCATAGAATCCTTATAGTGCATGAAGGAGGATGTTTGGCCTATTGAGAAAGCACTGACCACAATCCCACCCAGGCTCCATCCCCGTAACCCCAGAGCAATAGCACAGTGGTTAGCACTGCTGCCTCACAGCACCAGGGACTCGGGTTCAATTCCCGGCTTGGATCACTGTCTGTGTGGAGTCTGCACATTGTCCCTGTGTGTGCATGGATTTCCTCCTGATGCTCCAGATTACTCCCACAGTCCAAAGATGTGTGGGTTAGGTGGATTGGCCATATTAAATTGCCCCCAGAGATGTTAGGGAGGAATTTGTGGGATAAATATATGGTATTATATGGTAAGTAAGCCTGGGTAACCAAGACAGGATGGACCAAATGGCCTCCTGCACTGCAGAGATTCTATGATCAATTGTTAACTAACTGTGATCAAAAGAGAAAATGCTGGAAAATCTCAGCTGGTCTGGCACAATCTATAAGGAGAAAAAAGAGCTGACATTTCGAGTCTAGATGACCCTTTGTCAAAGCTTAATTAACTGGTTCAGATGCATAAGCCAACTGTAGTAACCTTAAATACACTCACAGGTAAGAACGAGCAAATTCCACACAGTAAAAATGAAGTGTGTGATCTTTCGAGTTGGTATGGATCAAGATTTTTGCACAAATTGGAAGAGCAATTTAATTGAAGCATCTTTGATTTTAACCACTCCACAACCAGTGGCCCTCAGTTGTCCAGACACTGAACTCTGAAATTCCTGCTGGGACAGATTCACCTACAGTGAGATTATATGAATTTGATGGGCTGTGATATTCTATCCCCCAGCCCTCCACTACTACCTTTCCAAACAAGCGATTAGCCACTTGCCCTCAAACCTGTCTCACAAAAGCAAAATACTGCAGATGCTGGAATCTCTGCATGTGCTGGAGTGATATGTTTTATTTGATAATACGTCGGTGCATAGCTCTGAAATGTCAAGAGATGCCATATAATTGCAAGTTGCTGTTAAGGATGTATTTTGAATGCAAATTCTGCCGTTTCAAAACTCCCAATACCTTCCTCCCGCCGCCACCAGATGGCAGCAAGGGCCAGCTCTTGAATAGTTGCAACTTAGAACTTGTTTGGAAAGTTAGAGAGTGTTTCCTTTGATTCAGTATCTCGTAGCAAAGACCCCAAATTAGCTGCAATCGGTTATTTTAAAGTGCAGTTACTTGTTGCTTTGTGCTGTCAGATCCCGTGTAGGCAGGCGTGGGTCATTTTGTGCATAGGAAGATCCCATGAACAACAACCCTGATTTATGATTGTCACATGTTTTGGGACACAGTAAAAAGTATTGTTTCTTGCGCGCTAAACAGATAAAGCATACCACTCATAGAGAAGGAAAGGAGAGAGTTCAGGATGTAGTGTTAGCTAGGGTGTAAAAAAAAATCAACTTAATGCAAGGTAAGTCCTTTGGAAGCAGGGAAGAAGCTGTTCTTGAATCAGTTGGTATGTGAACAATCAATTGTTACTTTTTTGTTTGGTTTGAATTGAGGGAGGGATGTTAGCCTGAATGAAATTCCCCTGTGCTCTTAAATGTCTCCCCAAACCAGTGGCTAAGAAAAACTCAAGCTATTTCTGTTCCCTACAGAGGACAAAATTCTCCTGAATTCGGAAAATAATCAGAACATTCTCTCCCAACTCAAATGGCTCCACATTTCATTGTAACCAGCTATTTAATAAAACTGTCAGTCAAAATAATATTTACAGTAACTTCATTGCAGTGCTAAAGTAAGGCTTACTTGTGACTAATAAATAAACTAACTTTTTTAACTTTAACTTTAAAGTTGCAGCACTTGCTTTAAAAACTCTTTAGTGTAACCTGGCAGACCTTGGTTCCAAACTAATGCTGTTTGGGAAATGCCTTGTTCTGTCGAGGAATCCTTTTTATATTAGTTCTACTTCAGAAACAGGTTTGGTTAGCAAAGAAGTCCTTCAGGGAACAAGAAGAACATATTGGGCTGTGGAAATGCAATGTTTGCAGTTTTTTTTATAAAGTTGCATAACCTGACTTGTTGACAAATGTGTTTTTTCTTAAAATCAAGAATAGAAAGTTCACAAAGCAAAATATTTGTCAGAAACACTTGGAACGAGTACCAGATTATCTGGACTGAACCCACTTTATAAATTGATTCCAGTGGGTTTAAAATTAATATTAAGTTGAGGAGCAAAGAGAACACCCCTTGTGTTTTGAGCTGTGTTGTCCAGTGGGTAAAAAGGAGTTTGCAGTTTCAGGAAGATAAAAGTTGGGGACTTTGGCCAAAGTTTGGGGACTTTGGCCAAAGTTTGGGGACTTTGGCCAAAGTTTGGGGACTTTGGCCAAAGTTTGGGGACTTTGGCCAAAGTTTGGGGACTTTTTGTTAAAACTGTTTATTTGCCTTTAGGCTGGGTTTTTTTTGTTTTCCTGCTGGCTGCAATCTCTCGTGATGTTTTCCTTCCAATAGGCGGGGAGATTTGCCAGTTTGCAGTCGGGCTCCGTTCCCTATTTTTTTCTCTCTCTTGTTGAAAACAAGCGAGGTGGGTCAGCCGGCCGCGGGGGCGCATGCGCATGCCCGCTTGTTTGTCTCTCCCGGGGAGCTGCCAATCAAAGGCCGGCCGAGTCCCGCCTCCAAACCGCGCTGCCATTGGACGGCTGCCAGAATGGCCCGCTACCTGATTGGACAGCTGGCCTGTCAATCAGCGTCTCCCCCCCCCCAGCGCGCGGAGTGTCTATTTAAAGGGACAGTCCCCCCTGCAGCTAGCTTACCGACTGTTTTTCGCAGCGCAAGTCGCAAGATTTCGTCGCCAACTTCAAGTTGCATTTATTTGTTTTTTTAAAAAAACAAAAGAGAAGAGAGATGATTTTCGATAAGTTGAAGAGGTTTTCCATGGTGCTGGACAGCCCAGACCCCAGTTCAGTGCCAGTATACAGCACTGGGGATGAAGTGTCAGGCAAAGTTGTCCTGGAACTCGCTGCTGCAATGAAGATCCAGTCCTTAAAACTGCATGCTGAGGGCTATGCAAAAGTGCACTGGACTGAGTCCAGGAGTGCTGGCTCCAGCACTGCTTATACTCAAAACTACAGCGATGAAGTGGAGTATTATAACAAGAAGACAAATCTACTGCAGCTAGGTCAGTATCCCATCGCCGCATGTATTTCTCACTTAGTGACAGCTTGGTTTGAGAGAGCAATTAGAATGCTCTTTTCCCCTCTTCCAAAGTCGAATGGGCTTCTGCTGTACTGTTTGATTCTATCATGTCAAGTTTCAAGAGAATGCGGGGGTTGGCTGTAATGTCAAGGTGCAAACTATCAGCTGGAAACCAGGGCAGCTATCACAGAGCTCCCCCACTGCCTTGCTTCCACTCTGATCGCTGCTATTTCATGGCCAATGTTGCGTCTGGTGTAAATATCCCCTGATACTGAGGCTTTTGACTCCAGGAGTTGAGCTTGTTACAGCGTGATACTGAGAAAGAATCAGTAACTTTTCTCAAAATGGAAAGTAAGTTTCATTTTCATTTTGACTAGATTGAGAGCCTCTCCGTTTAAAAGCTTTGTGTCTGTGCTTTGTCACGTAATCTTCGAGTTATTAATTGTACAATATGTACCTTCAGTGACTGGGACATTTATTTGCTGATTCGGATTGAAGCAATTTTGAAATCAGATCTTCAATCCTGGGACATTGCAAACTGAAGCCTGTTTCCTCACACTGTTTTTGTCAGAGTGAGCTCATTTTTTTTTGTTTAAAATCTATCCTAACTGGTTTACGAAGGCATTGATTCGCCTTTCATTGCGCTGTTGTCGAACCATTCCTTGTAAACTTTGCCGGCTGCTTTATTTCAGACAATTCTGTTTCTGTCGTCTTTGTTTGAACATTTCATGAAGCAGCTTTGTCCTTTAACTGGCTCAGCACTGTCCCCCTTTTTGGGCAGGAGGGTATACAGTCTAAACATCTAAGGAAGTGTAAAACATATAATCAAAGCCTTTACGTTAAGTGCTTTTAAGAAGAGAAATGTCGTAAAATTATTCTCTGCTTCTGACCCGTAAGCTGCTGTTTTAATGCCAACTCTTGAGTTCTATTGGATATATATAAAAAAAATTAAAGCAAGGCTGACCTTAGGAAAAGGAGCAATGTTATGGGACGGGAGAAAATGTTACAGGAAAATGTAACGGGGACCGTCAAAATCCAACTGCATGCAGGCGTTGTGGCAGTTCATTGTCCAAGTTTCAATTCTGGTTATTTTCTGGTTTAGAGTAATATTTAGAATGTGAGATGCTTGTCAGTGTTTTTGCAGCGGTTCTTAAAACACCCCTGGAAATCCTTTTGCCCACTTCAATTTCTTCAATCCAGAAAATAATCAGCAGTATCTTTGCATTTAGATAGAAACGTGTTGCATCCTCACAGCCCATGCTGATGTTTATAGGTTGCAGGTTATCCTGTAAGTTATTGGAAAAGGTGAACAGTTTATTTCTGTACTTTTTGTTCCAACAAGCATGGACATGTGTCCGACCGCTGAGGTTTTCAAAAAATTTTATTTTGATTTGATGATTAATCATTGCAGAAGCGTTCTTGATAGAGAGGGAGAGAATTTCGTGGCAGCCAAGTTAACAAAGGGGGGTCTCACTGGGGCCAAATATTCAGCTCTGTTGAGACCTGGATTCAAGATTTATAATGGTGATTAGAGACACAGTTAAAAGGCAGCACCAAATATTAAACTCGTAAATCTTCTGATTTAATTTCTCCTTTGGCCCCACCAAATCCCGAGCTGTGATTAACTCTCTCTGTCGCCTGGTTTTGGAAATTGATCATGTAGTGACCCCTCCCCCTCATCAGTATCAGAACTAAGATAAGCCAATCCTGTTGCAGGACTGGGATCTTGCTGATTTCTGGAGCACTTCAGTGTAAGGGTGCTTACAGGTCCACACCACCATCACTGTAGTGGGAGCTTAGGAAATTCTCTCACTAATCCATGCACCCTGGCCTCTGCATTTCTTTTCGGTGGGGATACGCTCCTGCTCTGTCAGAATGATAACCTGAGAATCCGTGCACAATTTCACGTAATTCTTATCCCAGGGGAAGAAAACATAGGTACAAAAACAATGATGTCACCATCCTACTATCCTATAGTCAACCTGTGAATCATTCATACAGCTCTCTCTCTGAGGGAAAGAATGCAAAGCAACAAACAGATGAAACCATTGATGAATGAATTGACCAGTGAAGAATTGGCAATCTTCACTGTCCTTGACTGTCTTTGACATTTCCACCTTTCCAGTGAATGATTGAAGGAACTCAATTTTATGTTGTGAAAGATTCTGATTGACTGAAGATGAAGTTAATAGTGATTGTAGATAAGAGAATAACTCATCCTGCGTGCAACTTGGCAACACGGATAGGCCATTCAGTCCCATCAAGCTTGTTCCGTTAATCAGTTAGATAATGGCTGACCTGTATCTTGACTTGTGTCATAATTCCATAACCTTTAATCCAGTTGCCCAATAAGAATCTGCCAGTCTCAGCTTTGACAGTTTTAATTGGATTTGGGGGGGTACCAGATTGCCATTCTCCACTGTGTAAAGAAATGCTCCCTAACTGTAGTGTTCTATGTTCTATGTTCTAACATCATCTCTGCTCTCGGTTTAAGGTTAATGCCCCCATTGTTCTGAGCTGCCTCAATCCCATTTATCTGCCCTTCCTGCAACATGCTGACCAACGGGTCAGGATCAATGTCATCGCTGTCCTGCTGTGGGCAGGATCAAAATCACATTCCCAGCTTCCCCACACACTCTGGGATTGCAGAATGCTCCTCAAAGCTTCAAGTTCCGTATCCTTGTCCTCAGTGTTGAAGGCAAAACTCATTGCACTTTCTCTTAACCCAGCACCTGTTCAATATTCTTCTCATCCTCAATCTTCCTTCTCCTTCTACCCCAAACTTGGGAGTTCTCTAACCAAAAACCTCTTTACAGCTGTTCTCGTGATAGGAAGGTACAATAATAATATAATGAGTAGCACAGTGGTTAGCACTACGGCCTCACAGCCTATGTTGTGAGACGTCTTATTGTGCCTCACAGTGCCAGGGGCCTGGGTTCGATTGGGTCACTGCTTGTGTGGAGTTTGCACATTCTCCCCATGTCTGCGTGGGTTTCCTCTGGCTGCTCTGGTTTCCTCCCAAAGTCCAAAGATGTGCAGGTTAGGTGGATTGGCCATGTTAAATTGCCCCTTAGTGTTAAGGGGACTAGCTAGGTAAATGCACAGGGATAGGGCCTGAGTGGGATTGTGGTCAGTGTGGACTCAATGAGCCAAATGGCCTCCTTCTGCAGTGTAGGATTCTATGATTCTAATAATAATTGTACTGTTGTTCTTGAGATTTGTGGCTGGTTTGTTGCTGCTTAAGTCGTTACCGCTTGGTGGAATTGGGGAATTATTCTGTCCACTATCTGACACCGTGACCTTCACTCCCTGTGAGAAGTGGGTGACTAACCATCCAGAACATTCTGACAGGGCTAACCTGGCAAGTGTGTCCTAAGGTTCCTCATTCACCTAAAGAAATACAACAAGCAAATGTCCCTTTTGCTGCCAGGGTCCACTTTTTGTTAAGTTGGCCTGTGTGTGGAAATGTATCGATCCAGCTTCATAGCAGAGTGGAAATGTTAAGCAAGGCTTTAGATGGAGTTCATCAATTGCTTCAAATTGCATCAGCCCCATTGTTGTTGAAACCTAATTGGACAGAAACTAGACAAGGATGAGACAAAGCAGCTTTCTCGAGTGTGAACTCCGTGTGTTATTGGGAAAGAGTAAGGCAGGTTGGGGGGGCAGTGGGGGGGGAGGTGCAGTTAGACAGCAGTTTGGTGTGAATTTTTTTCCATTTGATGAGGCCACATCAGATTAAACTTCCTTTTTGATGAAGTTCATTAATTGGAGGTTCTACCTGGTTACAGTGTGCGTGTTCTGTTCCTTCTGCCGCGCACAAAATTTAAACAAAGACAAAATGACACTGTGACATTTCTGGCAGTTTGTAATTCTCTATTCTGTCCCAGTGCAGTGAGGGTTACCAAAGAACTTGCAATTATTTAGGCTAAACTCAGCATTTCATAAAGCCCATTACAACCACTGATGTATTTTTCCAAAAGTAGAAAATATGGCAGCCATCTTTTCACACAGGAAGATCCCACAGTCAGCACTGTGATGATGACCAGACCAGCTGTTTGGGAGGTGCTCGTTGAATGAATATTACAGAATAATGATTGAAATGTGAGTCTTTATAGCTAAGCAGATCTTAAAGGTACAGACAATATGAGTGGAGAGAGCATTAAGCACAAGTTAAAGAGATGTGTATTGTCTCCAGACAGGACAGTTAGTGGGTTTTGCAAATCCAGGCAAGTCATTGGGGGTTACATGTATCTTGTGCTTAATGCTACTTTGTGCTTTTATATGCCCTGCTTATGAAAAGATCTCCCAGTCACTTGACGAAGGAGCAGCACTCTGAAAGTAGCGGCATTTGCTGCCAAATAAACCTGTTGGACTTTAACGTGATATTATGAGACTTCTTACTGTGTTTACCCCAGTCCAACGCCGGCATCTCCGCATCGTGAATGAACATTAGCCAGGACACTGCAGGGAACCCTCTTGTTCTCCAGAGTAGTGCCTCCCGAGAGAGCAGGTGGGACCTCGGTTTAATATTTCTTTAGAAATACACCACCTTTGACAGTGCAGCACTCCCACTGTTCTACACTGGGTTTGTGGGTCTGGATCATGTGTTGCTGGAGTGGGGTTTGAATCCATAACCTTTACAAGGGCAGAATGTCAATGAGAGGATGTTCTTCATGACTGCTAACTCATTGGAGTTGAACTGAGTCTAGTGGTCATAGTACATGAGATGTATTTAATTTGTTCTTTCAGCCTTTCTCCTGACATCACTTAAGAAATAGTCTCATTTCCTGAGTTCTCAATCTAATGTGTCCGTTCAACGTTGCCAAGTGGTACGATCCATTGTTTTCACAGTGTTGTCTCTTTCTTTTCAGATAATGGTGATGTCACTGTTCTCCAGGCTGGTCGGCATGAATTCCCATTCAGCTTCCAGCTTCCTGAAGAGTGAGTATCGGAAATTCTCCTTGTTCTCCGTTTGGGGGCAATTGCTTCTCTGTAGAGCCATCCTTCTCTAGATCTCTGGACAAGACTCCTTATTGTAGATTTAAACCTTCAGCCCGACCCTCTTGGGGCAGTGGGTGTTAGCACTGCTGCCTCACTGTGCCAGGGATGTGGGTTCGATTCCCGGCTTGGGTCACTATTTGTACAGACTCTGCACGTTCTCCCCATCTCTGCATGATTTCCTCCAGGTACTCTGGTTTCCTCCCACAGCCTGAAGGATGTGCTGGTTAGGTGCATTAGCCATGCTAAATTCTCCCTCAGTGTACCGAAGACTCGCCGCAGTGTGGCGGCTAGGGGATTTTAACACTAACTTCATTGCAGTGTTAATGTAAGTCTACTTGTGACACAAACAAATAAACTTTAAAAATTCTATGTACAAAAGGGCCCAAAACATTTGCTTGTCTTGTTCAATCCTTTGTAGCGGATCATATCTCACTATTGGCTTTTGTGTAAACACAATACCTTAAGTGTTGAATTGGTTGTATCAAAAACCTGCAGAACAACCAGACTGAAAAATGTTAATGAACGGCTTGACTTGAGCCTAGAATGAGCTGTTCATTGACATTAATGTGATGGTGGTGAAACAAAAAATGGAGGCAGATGGGCAAGTCTACAGTGACTGGGTCTTCTGGCAGAGCACATTGGTCTCACACAATGAGCGTGAATAGGAAGAGTGTGCAGAACTGTATCAGTAGAATACCTCGGTTGTTTCCCCAGTTAGTCCTTCCAGCATTGGTTAGCTCAGTTGGTTGGACAGCTAGTTAATGATGCAGAACGATGCCAACAGCCAGGGTTCAATTCCTGTGCTGGTTGAGGTTATTCATGAATCTTGTGTCTTGCCTGAGGTGTTAAATCAGGTTAAATCACCACCAGTCAACTCTCCCCCTCAAAGGCTTATGGTTATTTGGGAATATGGTGACTTTACCTCAGAAACAAACACTGAAATTCTATTATAATCCATCAATTTGTGCCAGTGTTTCTTGGTCTGGCTACCATTAGTTAATGCATCGATTTTGTGCCTTCTTCACCCTCTTGTAGAAATCTGGTGACATCCTTTGAGGGGAAGCATGGAAGTGTGCGATACTGGGTCAAAGTCAAACTTCACCGTCCTTGGGCCACAGTTAAGAAAATCAAACGAGAGTTCACAGTCATCGAACCCATTGACATTAACACCCCATTACTGCTGGTAAGAACCTCATCAAACAGTGGCAATCCAGGGATTATCATTAACTCTCTGGATCTTGCCTTTCTTGAGGAACACTAAAAGGGGAAGAAGTCATGGTAGTTACATAAAGCTCTAGGTAGACTCCAGTAATTGTATTCAGGTTATTGACATCCTCCCACCTGTAGAATTGATAAATGCAGTGACAACACGTAAGATTGTCAGGAGGATGAGATTAACATTTCAAAACTGCGATTTTTGCTGGGAAGGACACCAAGATTGACAAGACAAGTTGATGCATCTCAAATCCAATTGAACTGAATGGTGAAACAGCATCAAGAGTTTAAATGGCCTCCTTCTGTTCCAATACCATTCTCACTCACTCCCCAAAGGGCATCTTCCTCTCTCTGAATTGTAAACCTCAATCCACTTTTGTATCTAAATCTCTTAATTTACTTTGAATGGGGGGAATCTTCCAAACAGCCACCTACTCACTGGTAATCCATCAAGATGAGACTTGGAGCTGAAATTTCACTGATAGATGCCATCATTTAAACACACTGGAATACATCCTGCACTGTCAGTGATGGGTGGGGGGTAAGTGTGGGAAGAGATTGATATCCGCAGAGAAAAAAAGAACTTTCAATGTTAGAAATAACAATGTTAACAATGAGTTTGCTGAAATTCTGCTGGATTACCCTTCAGAGTTATAGTGATAGAGGTTTACAGCATGGAAACAGGCCCTTTGGCCCAACTTGTCCAACCCATCCATCTTTTACCACTAATCTAGTCCCAGTTGCTTGCATTTTGTGGCGGAGCCAGCTCAAAGGGCCGTTGTCAGGGTGGGTAGGTCGTACATGGATTGTGGGAGGTGTTTAAATGGACGAGTGTTATCTCCAGGGTCGAGTGTTCTATGGTTTTGTGTCTGCAACCTGATTAATGAACTAAGTGAACTTTTTCCCCCACTAGGCTCCCCAAGCCGGTACAAAAGAGAAGTTAGCTCGTGTCTGGTACTGCAACCTTGGGCATGTCTCACTGACTGCAAAGATTGACCGCAAAGGCTACACACCAGGTAACTCAATCTCCATTAAATCCTGTGTTAGTAAAACATCACATTTCTATAGCGCCCGTCACAACTTCCAACTTCCCAAAAGCACTTTACAGACAAGCTGGCCACTATTACGACGTAGGAAAGGCAACAGCAAAATCCCACACAAAGCAGCGAGTTGATGATCTCTTTTCTAATGATGTTGCTCGAGGGATCAAGTTTGCCAACTTTCCTTCCAAACATTGCCCACATTTGAATGTTTTGCACCCAACTCCAATTTGCCAGAACAACACCAGGGCTTAACGGGTTAACAGCGTGAGGATACATTTCCTAAACTGGTTTTGGGTTCCCTCAAGTTTAGATGGTTGAATGATGTCATCAAGATGTTTAAACATTAATAAAGAGATTCTGTTGAATCAGTGCTGAGATGTTGGGGACGGAGGGGTGCAAAGAGCTCAGGATAAAGAGCAGCACTCTGAAACAGGAGTTCGCTGTTGGAGGGATAGGGAGGAGAGGACCAAGTACCAAGTGGAGTTCTCACTACTGAGATTGGTAGATATTTATTGAGTAATAATATTAAGGGCTGTGGAATAAAGGGAGTGAGGGGATTAATGGGATCTAAGATGAGCCAGAGTCTGAATAGGGAAATAAGCTTGAGGGGCTGAATGGCCTCCTCCTATTTCCCTCACGCTATGATAAAACAAGATTGAAGAGTTTTTTTTAAATTACAAAGTGTGTGGGACAATTTTAGTCAAATCCAGCCCCCTTATTTCTGGGAAACTGCAGGAAATTGGGGGCAATGTTGTCTCCAGACACCACCAATTCAGTTCCCCACTGAAGTTGACGAGAATGGTATTGAGAACTGTATTGGATAAGTGGTACTTTACCCCTCCCCTGGGCTTCCTGTCTGGTGAACGGAGTTATAATTGCCCTTCCCTGTTTCCCTCCCCTCAGTGATTGTGCGTGTTGTTTGTGTTTGGAGCCCTGTGACAGTAACCCTTCTCTTGTTTCCACCAGGTGAAGTGATCCCAATTTTTGCAGAGGTCGATAACTGCTGTTCCCGCATGGTGACCCCCAAAGCCGCCATTGTCCAAATACAGACGTTCATCGCCAGGGGCACAATGAAGCAGAAGAAGTCGGTGGTGGCAACTCTGCAAGGCGAGGGGGTCGCCCCCAGGAAGAGGGGGTCATGGCACGGTCGCCCCTTGAAGATCCCGCCTGTGTCTCCCTCCCTCCTGCAGTGCCGGGTGATCCGGGTGGAGTACGTGCTCCGGGTAAGTATCCCTGGGTAATGATGGCTTGGGCGGGGGAGAGCTGGTGGGGGTTGGGGAGAGTGCTGCAAGGGGTAAAGCTGGAGTGGGATGGGGATTAGAGTTGGGGGGGTGGGGGAGAGCTGGAGAGGTGGGGTTGGGCGAGAGCTAGAGGGAAGTGAGGAATGGGGAGGGAGAGATGGTGGGGTGGGGAGTTGAAAGGGATGGGGGTGTTGGAAGGGATGGGGAAAAGGTGGGGATGGAGGAGAGCTGGAGTGAGTAGGGGGGAAGTGGGGGAGAGCTGGAGGAGACTCCGGGGGTAACGTAATGTGATGAGGAAAAAGAGCAGGCTGTTAGGAAGGGAGATGGTGGTAGGTGTTAGGGAAAGGGATGGAGAGAGAGAGAGAACATGTGAGCGGTTAGCAAGGGAATGTTTTCTTGACCAATTTTTTTTTAAACTGTTGTGTTGGACCATTTCAGGTTTATGTTGAGATCCCAGGAACGTCCAAACTTGCACTGGAGCTGCCCCTGGTGATTGGCACCATCCCTCTCCACCCATTTGGTAGTCGCTCGTCCAGCGTTGGGAGCCAGTACAGTATGAACATTGACTGGCTGCGTCTCAGTCTCCCGGAGAGACCAGAGCGTAAGTACCTTGTGCTGCCGCATGTCTCACATTGAGCTATCAGGCCAGGAACGTAGCAGTGAGAATCTTTTAGTCGTATAACCCTTACCCGCGCTCTCCCACCCACAACCCGTTTTACACAGGTCACCTTTCCCCAAAACCTTCCATACACTGCCCTCTCAATGTCTTCTCCATCTCTCCTCATTGTCCTGGTGTGCAGAGGTTCCAGATGTCTTTGCACAACCGCCCACTTCCCATTCCTGGTTATTCGACCATGAGGTGAGCCAGACTGCTTTACAGCGGGAATGCCCCCAGTAATGACCCAAAATCCTAGCAGCGAGTGTTGTGGGGGTGGCGGGGTGGGGGGTGGTCCCCTGAAGAGGAAACATAATGTGAAGGCAGGGGTGCATTTGAAAATTCACAATTGAGGTTAACAGATTTTAATTGGGTGAGAGCACTGAAGATTGTGGAATTAAGGGACGGATCAGCCATTAAGTGCTGGAACAGGCTAGAGGGGCTGAATGGCCTCTTGTTCCAATGAGAGGTGGCTGGTGACTGCTTTAAAGCAGCAAGAGTCCTTTGTCATCACTAACACGCAGGTTCCTGACTCCTCCACCCCTCTGTCAGATTGAGAGCGAGTTCTGTCTCTTTAAACTTGCCACGTTTTTCTTGGTTATTTTTCCATCCCAGCATTTGACTCATGTCCCTCTCGCTCTATTTCAGCTCCCCCTGATTACTCAGCGGTCGTTTCTGAGGAGGATGCGGAGCGGACTGACCAAGGACTGACCCTCCCAGAGGAGGAGGAGGAGCTTGGCGGCATGTTGGAGAGACCCTTCTTTGCCTACGTACAGGAGTTCCGTTATCGACCTCCACCCATTTACTCAGAGGTAAGATTTGGCAAACCTTGCCTTAAAAGTAATACATCGGCCATTTGGCCCCAAATAGTCCGTGCTAGTATTTCTGCTGTAGATAGATCTCCTCTTGGCTGCCTCCATTTCACTCTCAGTATATTCTTTATTTTTTTCTCTCTCGTGTTCCCCATCAGTGCATCCATACTTTTTCATCACTCCCTGTGGTTACGAGTCCCACATTCTCCCCGCTCTGGGTAGAGATTTCTCCCTGTAGATTTATCAGTGAGTAGCTTATACTGAAAGCTTCTAGTTCTGATCTTGCTCTCAAGTGGAAACATCTTTTCTACGTCTGCCGTATTACTATCTTGAAAGCCTCTATCAGCTCAGCCTTATCTGACCAGTGAAAAGAACTGACTAATCCTTCAGGATGTTAAAAGTTTATTATTGTCACAAATGGGCTTCAAATGAAGTTACTGTGAAAATCCCCTAGTTGTCACACTCCGGCGCATGTTTGGATCCACTGAGGAAGAATTTAGCATGGCCAATGCATCTAACTAGCATGTCTTTTGGACTGTGGGAGAAAACCCACACAAATATGGGGAGATCATGCAGACAGTGACCCAAGCTGGGAATCAAACCCTGGTGCTATGAAGCAGCAGTGATAACCACTGTGCCATCGTGACACCCTTTCAATTTATAACCTTGCAATTCCATTCTCACCTCCAGTAAATCTTAGTTGCACTATTTCCAGTGCCAAATCTGTTCTAGCAAGGTTCTAGACCAATTAAACATGTCTGCTTTTCAGTTCTCTCCATCTAGAGCAGAGTTTTATGTTTTTGTATTTTTATTTCCCATTTACCCGCGATGCTGCTTTGTGGCGGACTCTCTAGCTGCAGATCACAACACTCTCTTGTTTCTAATGACCTCCGACACGCTCCTCACCTACCTTTTCCCATTTGTCTTTTAGATTGATCCCCATCCCCCGAGGTCGGACATGCGTCGCCGCTGTATGACCTGCTGAAACCTTCACTGGGATGTGTAACCCTAAAACAAAAAAAAACCAGGAAAAGCAAGATTTTAAAAGCAGCTTTCAGGGCCTTGGGACACTGCCCGGCAACTTGAAAGCAAACTCGGGATATTGCTGCCTGAAGAGGCACAGGGTCAACCCTCGGAAAAGAAGCAAGAATGACCTCTGCGGAGATGATGCAAGTCGGATTGGGATCCTCGGCCAACCTTGTGCCTCTTGTTGAACTGTCTGCCGTCTCCCTTGGCTGCTCTGTTCTTCTGAACTTAAAACCTCGTCGAATGCTTTGAGCAGAGCCGGTGGGCATCTATGGCAGCAGCGGAAGATATATAGAGGAGTTCTTCAAATATTAAGAACATGTGGTAGTTAAATGGGTCCAAATATCCTTCTCCCACCCTTGATCTTGTCAACTGTTTGGCTGTGCATTCATCTTGCCAAAAACTTGCTGTCCATCTGCTTTGTGCCTCCAACTTGTACAGGAGGAGGACCGTGCGCGCCAATGTTTTGGGTGGTGTGGGATTTGCTTCTGCACATATTCTGGCAGTTAGAGTGCTCCCCCCCTCAGTTTAGTAAGTCGCTGTTTGGGAATTTGATTACGAGGCCATGTAAATCCTGTCAGATTCAATCCCTCGCTGCGTGCACTTAACGCCACGATTCATGAACCTGTATCATGCTTACGACCCACCCTGGGAGGGATGCGGAGAAAGAGTATTACAGAACATTCTGAGCAGGGGAAAATTTCTTGTGTAAAGATGAGTTCTGATCAATAACCATTCCTTACATTGCCCCAATTTACGTTTTTTTAAAAACGGTATATCCTAAAGGTTTTTCTCCAGATGGAGAATTAGGCAGTGAACGAGGACAGGACAGATTAGGAAGAGTTAATTTCTGAGACAGATAGGTTTGAAAAAAGGGGGAAAGGCAGGGGGGAGGGAATTTGTGAAGCGCAACTGGAGAGTAAGAAGGGAGGTTGCATAAATATCACTGCTCAGCAGTGACGCGTGTATGGTCAAACTTATGATTATTTGTGCTTCCTCCATCAGAAAAAAAAACTGTAAATGATATATTTTTTTCTGTATCTTTGATTTTTTTATAAAAAAAGGAGGTAATCTTTGTAAATGTGTAAGGAGAAACTGACATGTGTGTTATTCAACTGGCCGCATTCTGCATTATGGAATTAGGCCAACAACGTGACCAGAAACCTAGGCCTTGCCAAACCGGCTGCTGCCTCTGTGGAGAACCTTCCTCTCCCAGTATTTATCCCACTGATTCCATGAGGAAGAGTAACAGCCAATGGGATTTGTGTAGGACATTTTAAATAGTAAAATCATCCCAAAGCCTTTCACAAGACTGCGATTGAACTAAATTCAATGGGGTCAGGAAGGCAAGTTACAGAGGATAGAGAGATGGAGGTTTGTGGAGGTAATTTTAGAGTTGATGCGATGATTAAATGATTGCTTCAGATATTTCAATCAGAAATGTGGGAGTGCTGAAATCCTGGAATGTTGTTTTGACGTTTACAGGGATAGATGGCAAGGTTGTGTGCGTAAGTTGTGAAGGCGAAGGGTAGTCTCTAGGTGTTGCTTAACCAGGAACCATTAGAGGTCAGTGAGCATAGCAGTGATGAAGCGAACAGAGTTTGGTTAAGTTTAAAGTTTATCTGTTAGTCAGAAGTAAGGCTTGTATTAACACCGCAGTGAAGTGAAATTCCCCTAGTCACCACACTCTGGCACCTGTTCCCAGTACGTCTTTCAGACTATGGGAGGAAACCGGAGCACCCAGAAGAAACCCACGCAGACAATGACCCAAGCTGGGAATTGAACCTGAGTCTTGGTGCTATGAGGCAGCATTGCTAACCACTGTGAGTTAGATACTGGCGGTAAAGTCTTTCAATGACAAGGGCATGCAGGGTGTTAATATTTGACATTGATCTTTGATATCTATTTGGGTTTTACTTGAAAGAAGAAAAGTAAATTCTTTAAGGTCTACAATAACTTGTAATGTTGGATTGGTGCACTTTTGGCTCAGGGGTAGGTATTGTATGACTAACTCTCCAGGATTGCTCCAGAGAGCCCAAGAAATGAGCATTAATCTCCAGGAATCTACTAGAGCAAAACTTCAGGAGTAAATATGATGGATGTATTAAAAGATATCATTTTCAATTTTTTTAAAACCTTACTTATAAAAATATTAGTGACAAGGCTGAAGACCAAATGCCACTCAGCTGGAGGAAGGGTACTGAAGACACTGTTTTACTCTCTCATTGACTGTGGAAATTAAGTTGGAGTGAATGGGCTTGGAAGTCTGGGAATGGTGGGAGATTGCGGTTGGGCTCTCGGAGTTGGGAAGCGATATATTAAAATCTCTAAGAATGCATCCTGTTAGTGTTGGCAATGCCTAGGTTTGAGGGAGAACAGTGGGAAATATTTCTGGTTATCATATGGAAGATTATAATGAAATCCATCTTCCGCATGTGTGTAAAACCTTTACGTTTTTCAACACTTTTTTTTTAAAAGAAAAACTATTTTTGTATTTTTTTCTTTACAATAAAATATCAGATCCTTACTGCTTTGGTCATTTTCTTTCTTAATAATTGAGACTATGGCAATATTTTCCTGTCTTGCCTGCCATGGGAATTATAGTGGGCAGGGGCAGGGGAGGGGGGGTGGTGGCAGGGAACAGACGATGCAACGGTTGGTCTCCAGTGGGATTTTCCAAACTTGGGATGAGCATAACTGGACAATTCCACCCTAATATCTGCTGTAGTTACTGTAATCGTAAGGAATCCTCCTCCTGGCTTTGTTGGTGCATGTGCCATCCAGAATGGCACTGAGTCCAACAAGGTGGCTTTTATCTCTTGACTCCAAAGAGTTGGCTCATCTCTGCAGCAATTGGGGATATGGAAAGAATTATTGGGATTTGCTGTCCTGATTACTGGATTCTCTGGTTTTTTTTCTGCTTAGGTTATGTAGCATTTGGCTGAGAACGGAGCCCACTTTGTTTACAGCGATCGCTGGGGTCAAGCAATTCAGTGATCCTCGCCCAATGAGAGTGGACATTAGGGTGAAATTCCAGCAGTGACCCTTCACCTCGGCAGCGATGAAACAGAGGAATATGACAAGGCCATTTAGCCCCTTGAGCCTTTACACCAATCAGATCATGACTGGTCCCCTCAATTCCATCTCTGATACCTAACAAAAACCTGTCAACCTCAACGAGCCCCCAGTTTTGTTTATTTGTGGGGATGGGTGGGGGAAGAATTTCCACACTCCTACGATGCGGGGTATTACAGAGAGAGGAAAAGAGCGATATCAGTGGCCATATCAGGTGACCTTTTTAAGGTGGAAGCCAACAGGCATTTTGCGTTTCCAGCAGAACCCTGTCCCGTCACATTAGTAAGATGATGTTTATTTCGAACAAAGAAAGATGTGAACTTACATAGCATCTTTCATCACCTCCAAACATCCCAAAGTGCTTTCCGGTGAATTGAGCACTTGCTGAAGTGCAGTCGCTGTAATTTAGAAAATGCAGCAGCTGATGAGTGCACAGGAATCTTCCGCAAGCAACAGCGAAATGAGATGACAAGCTGATAATGCTCATGTGATGATTATTTATGGGAGGAATTCTGGTCTGAGGATAACTCCCCTGCTCATCTTCAGTGGGAAATCTCAACACCAGGTTAAAGTCCAACAGGTTCAGTTCAGCACAGCCAAGAAGGGCCAAAAGACCCGTTTCTGTGCTGTAATGTTCTGTGGTTGGACTTTAAACTGGTGGTGTGAGACTTCTTACTGTATTTACCCCAGTCCAACGTCAGCATCTCCACACCATCTTCAATGACACAGCAGTTCGCACTGTGTGCCAGGGACACAGGTACGAGTCCAGCCTTGGATCACTGCGGAGTCTGCAAGTTCTCCCTGTGTCTGTGTGGGTTTCCTCCCATGGTCCAAAGATGTGTGGGTCAAGTGGATGGGCCATGGTAAATTGCCCCATAGTGTCAGGGGGACTAATTAGTAAATACATGGGGTTATGGGGATAGGGCCTGGGTGGAATTGTGATTGGTACAGACTTGATGGGCTGAATGGCTTCCTCCTGCCCTGTAGGATTCCTTGTGGCGCACTCCTGAAGGCAAACAGAGCCTTGGTTTAGCATTTCACCCAAAGGGTAGCATTCCCTTGATGTGAAGCTGGGTAGCATGCACTTGAGTTTCTCAAGTGAGCCTTGAACCCACAATCTTCTGACTCAAGCGACAGGAGTGTTGCCCAACGAGCCACAGCTGCCACTTGACACGGCACATTGATGCATGTTTTTATGTGCAGTGAATGAATCATTGGTGACTCTCTGGAAATGTAGGCTTTGCAATGTGCAATTTCAACAGTGGGTTTGCTGATCCCAGTGTTTATCCAAATAGAACTGAATTCTATCTGTATTCTCAAACTTTTAAAACGCAGCAATTTGAGGGAAGTACGGAAAGTTCCCCTCGCTATTTGTAATGTCACCGTTCAGTTGGATGCAGTTCCCCCTCAAAAATAACAAACTTTCGGCTTTCGCACATTTCATTGGCCTTTCCCCTCCCTCTATCATCTCGTCCAACCTTCAGAGATCTCTACAATCCTCTAATTCTGGCCTCTTCAATCACTCTTATTGGTGGCCATGCCTTCAGCTGCCAACTCCCTAAGCTCTGGAATTCCCTCCATCTCTACCTCCCTCTGTTTGATGTGGAGTTGCCATTGTTGGACTGGGGTGGGCACAGTAAGAAGTCTCTCAACACCAGGTTATAGTCTAATAACTTTATTTAGAATCACGAGCTTCTGAAGCACAACCTGTTCTTTAGGTGGATGCACTGAGCAGTGCTCCAAACACTTGTGATTCCAAATAAACCTGTTGGACTTTAACTTGGTGTTGTGAGACTTCTTACTGTCCCTTCCTTTGAGATAGTCTTTGACCAAGTTCTGTCACCTGTCCCAGACAATAGGATTGGCGGAGGCATTTAACCTCAAGGTTTCCTCATCATTCAGCGAAATTATGGTTAGTCCATGTCATATTGTTTATATGAACTGTTAAAGATGCTATATTAAAGCAAGCTTTTATTTTAAACCTTGCTTAACTTCACCGCTATTTTGAAAACATTACAAGCTCCAAAAGGCTGTGTAAACTTCCCCATTTCATCCCCAGAAACAGAAGTTGCCCCAAATGCACGGTTTGTAATCCGATTGTACATCAGCAGAGAGGGGAAAGATTACTGTGAAGGGAGCATGAGAGAGGATAGATTACCTGTAGTTCCTTTGTGCAACACTGGCCTGGTATTTCTCACTGTCTAACATTGCAGTGTCAGCAGATTGTAATCTCAGAATAATTACGGCACACAAGGAGGTCACTATCATCACGATTTCCAAATCTTCAGTGAAGCGTTTCTTCGAAGTTACATCTTGATCCTGATGTTTTCTGCAAATTGAATAAGTTTCAATAATGACCGAATGGTCCCCAATTTGGAGGAACTCCTGTCCTGCACTGACTGCTGCGCAACGTGAAATCATGTTAGAAAATAGAAATAGTGAAGGTCACTCGGCCCTTCATGCCTGGTCCACCATAGCTGATCATCCAATTCAAAAACCTCCCTCCCAGCCCCCACCAATATCCTTTGATACCCATTGCCCCAAGCGATCTACCTAACCCTTTGAAAACATACAGGTGTGGCCAAGGGGCCAACAGCCTAAGCAACTAGGCCCAACATAAAACTTGACACTTTAAATTAACCCACAGCTAAACAGCTGCAAGCAAAAAGGCCTGATGGAAGGTGGACAAGGTAACCACAGGTCAAAAGCCAATGCAGACCACCGCAGACCTGTCCTGCACATTTGAGATTCTCGACCTTAACAATGCGAGAGTCATTGTGACCCAAACCCCATCAAGAGGCATTGAACCAGAAGACATTATGATTATGTGTTCTCCAGTTTCAGCCAGACTCCTTGTTGCTGACCATATCTTGAAAGAAGATATGTGCACCTAGGATGACCTGGCCTAACCTCATTAATTGCTGTGACCCCTGCCCTATTAGCTAAAAGCCAGAGAACATTCCAGAAGAGCTCGGAGTGGGGATATAAACAGACAATTTGAGAGAAACGCCAGTGAAGACTCGGCTGGCCTGCTTCCCTTCACCAGAGTGGATAGTATATGTGTTTTTATGTGCATTCAGCCTCTGATCTTTGGGTAAGCATTCTCTAAGGCGACACACGACAGCGCAGAGTTACTGAGCAGAGAATGATAGCCAAGTTCTGCACACATGATGATGGCCTCAACCGGGAACTTGGATTCATGTCACACTATCTGTAATTATTAAGTTTGAACCGCAGTCCATTGTCTGTCCCATAAAGTAAGCACACGTGAGTAATCACGGTCTGAAAAATGTGCTGGTTAGGTGCATTGGCCACGCTAAATTCTCCTTCAGTGTGTCTGAACAGGTACTGGCGTGTGGTGACTAGAAGATTTTCACAGTAACTTTATTGCAGTGTTAATGTAAGCCTAACTGTGACACTAATAAATAAACTTATAAACTTCTATAGGCTGACCACTCTCTGGGTGAAGAAATTTCTCCTCATCTCAATCCTAAAAGGTTTAACCTGTACCCTTGAATAGTAAAATGGGAATTTCATGGTAATTTCATTGCAGCTTTAATGTAATTCAATGGAAGCCTTACATGTGACTAATAAATAAACTTTGAACTTTAAGTGTCTGTATAGAGGATTTCACAGATAACACAATGTTTTGACCTCAACTGCTCTCTGCGGTAGTGAATTTGCTGTGTGGCAGAGTGGCACAGTGGTTAGCACTGCTGTCTCACAGCACCAGGGGCCTAAGTTCAATTCCTGGCTTGGGTCACTTTTTGTGTGGAGTCTGCACATTCTCTCTGTGTCTGCGTGGTTTTCCTCCGGCAACTTCAGTTTCCTCCCACAGTTTGGGAGATGTACTGATGAGGACAGTGTACCCAAACAGCACTGAAGTGTGGTGACTAGGGATTTTCACAGAAACTATTAGAATCATAGAATCCTCACAGTGCAGGAGGAGGCTATTCTGTCCATTGAGTCTGCACTGACCACAATTCCACCCAAGCCCTATTTCCATAACCCCCACTGCCAATCCCCCTGACATAAGGCTTTATTTAACATGGCCAATCGAGCTAACCCACATATCTTGCAAGTGTTGGAGGAAACCAGAGCACCCAGAGGAAACCCACACAGACACAAGAAGAATGTGCAAACTCCACACAGACAGTGACCCAATGCCAGAATTGAACTTAGGTCCCTGGTGCTGTGAGATAACGTGCTAACCACTGTGCCACTGTGCTGTGTTAATGTAAGCCTACTTGTGACACCAATAAGTAAACTTTATAAATTTGACCATTCTCTGGGTGAAGAAATTTCTCCTCATGTCAATCCTAAAAAAACTTTCCCTGTATCCTTAGACTATGACCCCTGGTTCTGGACTCCTCTTAAATCAGGAACTTCTTGTCTTTATCCCGTTTAATCCTGTTGGCAGTATTTCAAATCCAGTTGAATTAATAAGTCAACTCTATATCAGCACAATGTAATATTAAAGAGATTCAGACTGGCCACGGATTCCAGCTGATGTGACTCAATTCAGGTGTCTAATTTTATTGTGTACTCAGGTATGCGTGCGATAGCTGAGCATTATACCTTGTGTCACATCAGTACTTGTCACAACCCCAGTCTCAGTTGATGTCCACCATTTACCTACAGTGTTGATGGGAGAGAGCTTTGAACCCGTTGGTGAGACAGTCTAGATTAGGGTCACAGGCTGAGATCATAGAAACTCTACAGTGCAGAAGGAGACCATTCGGTCCATCAAGCCTGCATTGACAACAATTCCACCCAGACTTATCCCTGTAACACAGGTATCTACGCCACTAATCTGTCTTGACTTGGTGACGGAAGACAGAGGGTGGTTGTAGAGAGTGGTTTATCAAACTGAAGGTCTGTGACTAGCAGTGTGTCCCAGGGATCAGTGCTGGGTCCACTGTTATTTGTCATTTATATTAATGATTTGGATGACGATATAGGAGCATGGTTAGTAAGTTTGCAGATGATACCAAGGTTGATGGCATAATGGACAGTGAAGAAAGTTATTTCAAGTTGCAATGGGATCTTGATCAATTGGGCCAGTGGGCTAATGAATGGCAGATGGAGTTTAATTTAGATAAATGCAAAGTGATGCATTTCCGTAGATCAGAACTTTGGTAGGGTGTTGGGGAAAGTTAAAAAACAAAGAGATTTAGGGGTATTAAAAATGGAGTCACAGGTGGACAGAGTGGTGAAGAAGGCATTCGGCGTGCTTGGTTTCATCGGTCAGAACATTGAATACAGGAGTTGGGTGTCTTGTTTAAGTTGTAGCCCACTAATCTGCCTTGATTTGGTGACGGAAGACAGAGGGTGGCTATAGAGATTGGTAAAGCCACACTTGGAATACTGTGCACAGTTCTGGTCACCCTTTTATAGAAAGGATATTATTAAACTAGAAAGAGTGCAGAAAAGATTTACAAGAATGATCCAGGGCTTGATGATTTGAGTTATAAGGAGAGACTGGATAGAGTGAGACTTTTTCCCGGAGCATAGAAGACTTAAAGATGGTCTTATGGAGATCTATGTAATAATGAGGGGCATAGATTAGCTAGGTAATCAACATCTTTTCCCAAAGGTAGGGGAATCTGAAATTTATTAGATGAGATTTAAGGTGAAGGGGGGAGAGATACAAAAGGGTCCAGAGAGGCATTTTTTCACTCAGAGGGTGGTGAACGTCTGGATCAAACTGCCAAAGGTAGTAATCGAGGTGAGTAAAAAGCACTTAGACAGTTACATGGGTATAGAGGGATATGGACCAAATATGGGCAATTGGAATAGCTTAATAATAAAGACTGGGTGGCATTGACAAGTTGGACCAAAGAGACAGTTTTCATGCTGTTAACTTCTATGATTCAGTGACACTAAGGGACAATTCATCATGGCCAATCTACCTAATCTGCACATCTTTGGATTGTGGGAGGAAACCCATGCAGATACAGGGAGAATATGCAAACTGAACACAGTTACCCAAGGCCAGAATTGAATCCAGCTCCCCAGTGCTGAGAGGCAGCAGGCTAATCTCTGAGCTCAGGAAGACCTGCCTGTCAATATTAATCTTGGCCTGAAATCAGCGATGTGAGTTTAGAGGAGGGCCGGCATAGGAGGGGGCACAAACAGTTAATATTTGTAGATGTGAAAGGCGCTATATAAATGCAAGCTTTTTTTTAACCCAAGATGCAACTGATGCTTGAGAATTGTCAGCAAGGTGTCATTGGGCAGGATTTTCCACCTGTGTGCTCCTCCAGGCCAGAAAATTCTACCTGAGGTCAGAGGATCTTTGCATTGTCCGCCAAATTTGCAGTCCCACCCGGTACAATTCCTGCAGCTAGCCAGATGGGAAAATTCCATCCAGGGCCTTTAGCAGAGAGGAGGAGAGAGCTAGAATCCTACGCTGCAGAAGGAGGCCATTTAGCTCACTGTGTATATGCTGTTTTTTTGAAGTGCTAACCAACTAATCTTGCTCTTCTTCTGTCTCCCCGAAAATCCTTTAGATTGAGTCTTCCTGTAAAACCCATTCCCTTGACAGTTTGGGCTCTCTCCACTTTCAACCCAGTAGGAGATTTGGATGGTTAGCAGTCTGGTGTACCATGGCCTCCTGCTTCCCTAACCCTCTGATTTGGACACCGATCTGTCTGAGCTATCTCAGGAGCCCTCTGTGAACCCTCTGCAGAATGTGTTTACGGAACGCTCAAAGCTTGGCAAGGCCAGGCTGTCCAAGCAGGTGACCACTCAGAGCAACACATGACCTTTGATCCATCACTGTAATGCTGACATCAGGCATTGGATGAAGACCAAGCCCACAAGACATGGACTGGTTTTAGAAACTTGTACTGTATAATGCAATCCACCGGGCTTTGATTTCATCCTGTGATTCCCACAGCTGCAAAAGCCTTGTGCTGGCTTTGCTCCGCTGGTAACTGACCTTCCTCACCCTGTTATTTTAACCTGTATTCTTGGAAGCTACAGGCATACTGAGAATTACAACAACAGAAATGGATAGCCCTTGGTAGGATGTTTTATTGAGGGTGGGTATTGTGATTTAATTACCTTACCCCCCACCACCCCCCCAACCTCACAACCCCCTCATCTTTCAGATCTCAAACTGTTTTGTTGCCGGGGGAGGTATTTATCTGTGGGAAAGGCAATTTTTCCTCCCCCCTCAGTCGCTACTGTTCCCTAACACTACATTGTAGCCAAGTGGAAAGTTGAGAACGGGATACAGCCAAAAGCTAATTCTGTCTCACTCTGTTTATTTTAATCATTTACCATCATTCTGCAATCTGATGTTGACTGGAATTAAATGACTCCCGACATCCCCCCTCCCCCGAGAACATTTTGTTTATCCACCTCCTCTGGTTGTTGTTCCGTGTGGGGTAAGGGGACATCCAGTACAAATATTTTTCTGATTTTTTTTTTGGGTAGGGATGAAGTGTCTTTGGCACCAATCGCAATCTCCACTGCCAAGGAGGCCTGGGACAGCAGGTGCATGGGAACACCACCACCTGGAGGTCCCCTCCAAGCCACTCACCAACCTGGAAATGTATCACCGTTCCTTCACTGTCACTGGGTCAAAACCCTGGAATTCCATCCCTGACAGCACTGTGGGTGTACCTACACCACATGGGACTGACTAATGTCCAACAGCAATCCTGGATCTCTCTCCCTAACAGCACTAGGAGTGTACCTACACCACATAGGGCTGACTGATGTCCAACAGCAATCCTGGATCTCTCTCCCTAACAGCACTAGGAGTGTACCTACACCACATAGGGCTGACTGATGTCCAATGATAATCCTGAAACTCTGTCCCTAACAGCACTGGAGGTATACCCACACTATACGGGACTGACTGATGTCCAATAATAATCCTGTGACTCCATCCTTAACAGCACTGTGGGTATACCTACGCCACACGGGACTGACTGATGTCCAATAACAATCTGGGATCTCTCTCTCTATCAGCATTGTGGGGTTACTTACACACATACATGGTAGCAATTCAAGAAGGCAGCTCATCCACACCTTTCCAAGGGGCAATTATAGATAAGCAATAAATGTGGCACATGCCTACAATGCTCACATCCTACATAAATGCACCTGGATCCATATCTTCTAGATTCCCTATTACAGATTTGCCACTAGCTCTGGGTCTTGTAGCATTTTCCAGATTTGAAACTTGGGCAGTTAGGAATGGATGATAAATGCCAGCTCTGAGTGATGCCTGCACTCTGAGAATAATTATTTTGTGTGTCTAATGCTGGAGAACAATCTAGAAGAGGTAGCACAGTCAAAACCCAAACCCAAGAACTGAAAAGGTAAAATTAAGAGCACAGGTTGTATAAAGCATACTTCCCTCAAGTGTAAGAGATTAATTCCAATTATCTTTCTGCATCAAGTGGCACATTAAGGCCTGATTTTTTTTTAATCATTCATGGGTGTCACTGGCTTGCCAGTATTTATTGCTCATCCCTAACTGCCCTTGAGAAGGTGGTGACGAGCTGCCTTCTTGAATCGCTGCAGTCCATGTACTGTGGGTTGACCCACAATGCCGCTGGGAATTATGGGCAGCATGGTGGCACAGTGGGTAGCTTCACAGCTCCAGGGACCTGGGTTTGATTCCCGGCTTGGGTCACTGTCTGTGTGGAGTTTGCACATTCTCCTCATGTATGCGTGGGTTTCCTCCGGGTGCTCCAGTTTCCTCCCACAGTCCAAAGATGTGCGGGTCAGGTTGGTTGGCCATGCTAAAATTGCCCCTTAGTGTCCTGAGGTGCATAGGTTGGAGGGATTAGCGGGTAAATATGCAGGGATATGGGGTAAGGCCTGGATGAGATTGTGGTTGGTGCAGGCTCGATGGGCCAGATGGCCTCTTTCTGCAGTATAGGGTTTCTATGATTTCTGTAGAAAGAATTCCAAGATTTTGACCCAGCGACTGTAAAGGAACGGCGATATGTTTTCAAGTCAGGATGGTAAGTGGTTTGGAGGAAACTTGCAGGTTTTAGTATTCCCATTTATTTGCTGCCCTTGTCCTTCTAGTTGAGTGCGGTTGGGGGTTTGGAAGGTGCTGTTTAAATATCTTTGGTGAATTGCTATTTGATTTGATTTATTATTGTCACATGTATTTGTACACAGTGAAAAGTATTGTTTCTTGCACTATTTAGACAAAGCATACTGTTCATAGAGAAGGAAAGGAGAGAGTGCAGAATGTATTGTTACAGTCATAATTAAGGTGCAGAGAAAGATCAACTTAATGCAAGGTAGTCCATTCAAAAGTCTAACAGTAACAGGGAAGAAGTTGTTCTTGAGTCGGTTGGTATGTGACCTCAGACTTCTGTATCTTTTTCCTGACAGAAGAAGTGGGAAAGAGAATGTCCGAAGTGCATGGAGTCCTTAAGTATGCTGGCTGCTTTGCCGAGGCAGTGGGAAATGTAGACAGAGTCAATGGATGAGTTGGTTTGCATGATGCATTGGGCTACATTCACAATATTTTGTAGTTCCTTGTGGTCTAGGGCAGAGCAGGAGCCATACCAAGCTTGATACATCTGGAAACCAAGTGTGTACTAAGGCAAACCTGTTTCCATAGCTAGTTATACCAGGAACAGGTATAACTAATCTGTCACCAGGAATTATAGCTTGAGACACATCACTTCAAGTCAAGTGTGGTAGATCTGGAGTCTATCCCAATCTTAATGCCTGCTATTGGCATGTTGCAAAGAATTTACAGGTTAGCACTAAACTGTTTGGCCACATGTTGAATGCATCTTCCTTGGCCATCAAATTCTGGTGGGGAGAGACTCAACCCTGGAGTCTCTGACTCAAGAGACAGGGTTGCTAACTCACTGCACCACAGACCTCCCTGGGATGCGTATACAACCCATTAAAATCCTTGGTCTATTATAGACCTAGTGAATGTGAACAGAAATCAGACAATCAAAAAAATTTCCCCAATGGATTTAATGCAAAAGGCATCAGAGTTTTTCAGTAACACTTTCCTTAATAACATTTTGCATGACAGTTCTGAGCGAAGTGGCCAGAGTGTTTTGTATTAATGATGGGCCTTGCTGACACAAATAAGTTTCTTGCAGGCCACGGGGCCTTCTTCACCAAATCCACCCTGGTGCCTTGATGAAAGCAGTTGCCTTATTAAGTGGAGACAAAATAAGAAGCAGTGGAAATCTGAAATAGAAACACAATCTCCTGAAACCACAACAATTCCTCTTGCCGTGAGATAGAAACACTCAGAAACGTTCATCCCCTCATCAGAACCAAGCAAACAGTTACGAGGACGGTACAGCATAAACCCGGGGAGGGAAGAAGAGAACTGTCTACCCCTCTTTACTACATTAGTCAAAAACACAGGAGGATATTCAATGATTCTCTTGGCCATTTCAACAGGCAGTTCAGAGTCAACCATATTGCTCTGGGGCTGGAGTCACACGTGGGCCAGACTGGGTAAAAACAACAGATTTTTCTCCCTAAAGGGCATTAGTGAACCAGATGACTTTCCTGCAATTTAATTCCATTCTGGGTGATCTGCACATTAAGTTCAATTACCCACCTTGATTTTGTAACCATTGTCTAACCTTTATAGACTCATAGAGTCACAGGAGTATACAGCATGAAAACAGGCCTAACTTGTCCATGCTGCTCTTTTTTTCAAATCCCTAAGCTAGCCCCAACTGCCTGCATTTGGCCCATATCTCTCTATACCCATCATACCCATGTAATTATCTAAATGCTTTTTAAAAGACAAAATCGTACCTGCCTCTACTCCTGCCTTTGGCAGATTGTTCCAGACACTCACAACCCTCTGTGAAAGAAGTGCCCCTCTGGACACTTCTATATCTGTCCTGTCTCACCTAAACCTATGTCCTCTAGTTTTAGACTCCTCTACCTTTGGAAAAGATATTGATTATGTAGCTGATCTATGGCCCTCATTATTTTATAGACCTCTATAAGATCACCCATCAACCTTCTACGCTCCAGCGAAAAAAGTCCCAGTCTTTCCAGCCTCTCCTTATAACTCAATCCATCAAATCCCTAACATAAATCTATTTTTATCTCACATATATCTATCATTGTCATTTCTTGTCCTCAGCCTTGTGTGGGAGAGAATTCCAGGTTCCTGCTTTCCTCTGCATAAATAATTGCTTCCAGATATCACCCTATCACTTCCGCTGCATGTGACTTGCCTTGAATTTGAAAGTTCTAACCCTTGTTCTGGAATCTCCTCATTGGAAGAAGTAATTTTTCTCTGTCAACTTTGTCAACTCCCTTAATAATCCTGAACAACTCAATTAGATTAGTCTTAATTTTCCCCAGGAGGTCTTTTGGCAAAGTGGCCCTGCTCTTGAACTCTGCATTCGAGACTTGATGGCCAAGGAAGGTCGCTTGAAACGCAGTCAAACAGGTTGAGTGTCAATTTGTAAAATCCTTCCAAACACACCAGTGACAGGCAGTAAGAACAGGAGAGACTCATATTTAGTCATGAGATAAAAAGAATGTTGAAGTTCGCTCCCTAAAATTCTCTGCCTCTCTCTCTGCTCCTTCAAGAACTACTTATTTGACCAGGTTTATCTGTCCAAATACCTCCTGATATGTTAAATTTTGTTTGATAATGTCACTCGGGATATTTAACTGAATTTAAAGTGGTAGATAGGTGGGGTAACATCACTGGACTAGAATCCAGAGAGTCAGACTAGTGTCCCAGGAACATGGGTTCAAATCCTACCATGTCAGCTGGTGGAATTTTAATTCAATTAATAAATCTGGAATGTAAAGCTAGACTCAGTTAATGATGAAGCTATCATTAATTATTGTAAAAACCCATCTGGTTCGCTTCCTTTAGGGAAGGAAATCTGCCATTCATACCTGATCTGACCTACATGTGACACCAAACCCACAGCAACGAGGATGACCCTTAACTGCCCTTATAAATAGCTCAGAGGGCCATTGATAAGTAAGGGAGTGAAAGGTTATCGGGAGTAGGTGGAAATGTGGAGTTAAGGTTACAATCAGATTGGCCATGATCTTATTGAAGGTGTAACAGGTTTGAGGAGCCAAGTGGCCTACTTCTGTGCTTAATTTCTTTGTTTGTAAATCATTCCGTTCACAGGCAATTATGGGCAAACTATTTGCCCACATTGCATAAAATATAGAAAAATATATATAAATGGTGTTAGTGGGCAGCATGGTGGCACAGTTGTTAGCACTGCTGCCTCACAGCGCCAGGGATCCAGGTTCGATTCCTGGCTTGGGTCACGATCTGTGTGGAGTTTGCACATTCTCCCCATATCTGCATGGGTTTCCTCCAGATGCTCTGGTTTCCTCCTACAGTCCAAACGACGTGCTGATTAGGTGGATTGGTGATGCTAAATTCTCCCTCGCTGTACCCGAGCAGACATTGGAGTGTGGCGAGTCGGGGATTTTCACAATAACTTCATTGCAGTGTTAATTTAAGCCCACTTGTGACAGTAATAAATAAACTTAAAAAAAACTTTGTGATTTTATGTTGTGCAATCATTTAATGTGTTTGATATTGTGATCAACCTGATTACTGGGAGCAGACAATTCCACAAATATCCCCTCTAGATAGAAACATGATGCCAATGAGGGTGAAAATTACAATTGCAAGACTGCTGAGTCCACTGTTAATGTTTAATATAAATTGCTCGAGTTAGGATAGCGTTGAGTGGAGGTCAGTGTGAATCTGTTCATCATTTCCTGAACTTGGCTGCGTTACAGTTCCACAGGGCAGCAAAATGCTTGCCTCAGCTGAAGCTAAGGGGTGAAAGTCTGTGGAACTCAGCTTCCTGGTTTTGAGGTGGGAGAGAGTGCTTATCATTCAGTTTCTGAAACAAACATTGTGACTGTTGTTATTGAGGCAAATAAATCACCCAGTCT
Source organism: Sphyrna mokarran (assembly GCA_024679065.1). NCBI lineage: Eukaryota > Metazoa > Chordata > Chondrichthyes > Carcharhiniformes > Carcharhinidae > Sphyrna > Sphyrna mokarran. Next base: position 12,057,530 of record JAGIQG010000026.1, on the reverse strand, counting down.
GCAACTTGGCACAAGTGAAAGGGAGGTCCTTTATTCATTTGTGGGACATGGGCGTCGCTGGCTAAGCTAGCATTTATTACCCATCCCTACTTGCCCATGAACTGAGTGGCTTGCTCAACCATTTTAGAAGGCGGTTGAGAGTTATCACATTGCTATGGCTCTGGAGTCACATGTAATTCAGACTGGATAAGGACGGCAGATTTCCTTCCCTAAAGAGCATTAGTGTACCAAATGGGCTTTCCCGACAACCGACAATGGTTTTTAATTTGACTTGATTTGATTTATTATTGGCACATGTATTAACATACAGTGAAAAGTGTTGTTTCTTGCGCACTATACAGGCAAAGAATACTGTGCATTGAGAAGGAAAGAAGAGAGTGCAGAATGTAGTGTTACAGTCAAAGCTAGGATATAAAGAAAGATCAATTTAATGCGAGGTACGTCCAAACAAAAGTCTGACAGCAGCAGGGAAGAAGCATTCTTGAGACGGTTGATGCGTGACCTCAGACTTTTCTATCTTTCCCGAAGGAAGAAGGTGGAAGAGAGAATGTCCAGGGCGCACGAGGTGCTTAATTATGCTGACCACTTTGCCAAGGCAGCGGGAAATGTAGACAGAGTCAAAGGATGCGAGGCTGGTTTGCGTGATGGATTGGGCTACATTCTTGACTTTTTGTGGTTCCTTGCGGTCTTGGGCAGAGCAGGAACCATACCAAGCTGTGATACAACCAGAAAGAATGCTTTCTATGATGTATCTGTAACAGTTGGTGAGAGTCGTAGCTGACATGCCAAACTTCCTTGGTCTTCTGAGAAAGCAGAGGTGTTAATGGGCTTTCTTAACTATAGTGTCAGCACAGAGGGGGGGGGACCAGGACAGGTTGTTGGTGATCTGGACACATAAAAACTTGAAGCTCTCAACCTGGCCTACTTCAACCCCATTGATGTAAACAGGGGCATGTTCTTTAGCTTCGTGAAGTCAATGGCAATCTCTTTCATTTTGTTGACATTGAGGGAGAGGTTATTATTACCGCACCAGTTCACCAGATTCTCTATCTCATTTCTGTACTCTGTCTCGTCATTGTTTGTTTTGTGGTAATCAGTAGATTCTTGATTCCAGATTTTCTTTTATTGAATTAAGATTCCACCATCTGCTGTGGCGGGATTCGAACCCAGGTCCCCAAAACGTTAGCTCAGTTACTGGATTAACAGTCAAGCGATAATCCCACTAGGCCATCACCTCACCGTGAGTGCTCATTCAATGAGGGGCAGTGGTGTTGCTTGAAGAAGGAATGTTGGCCAAGCCATTGGTATAATTCCCCAAATCTCACATTGTCGAACAGAGGCCTATTTTACATTCCTTCTAACATTATTTTCCATTAACAATCCAATTCAGCCCTATCAGCTTATCTGTGGGCAGCACCATTCCAGAAGTCTCGGTCAGGCAAAGGTCTTTGGCCTCTAACTCACTGATGCAACTGGCGCAAAATTGCACTGACCCTGAATCCCATTTATCCTTCATCTACAAACCATACTGGAACAAAAGCTGGGAAAGCTGGAAAAACTCAGCTGGTCTGCCAGCAACCGTAGGGAGAGACCATAAAATGGAGGAGCAGACTGGGAGGCAGTGGGTGGTATTGTGGCCGGGCCAATAATCCAGAGCTCAGGGTAATGCTCTGGGGACTTGGGTTCAAATTCCACCATGGCAGATGAATTTAATAAAAATCTGGAATTGAAAAATTTAATGGTGACCATGAAACCAGTAATATCAGGGAAGGAAATCTGCCATTCTTATCTGGTTTACATGTAACTCCAGATCCACAGCAATGTGGTTGACTCTTAAATGGCCTCTGCAAAGGTTTAGCAAGCATCTAACCAGCCCGTAAAATGAAAATTAAAAAAAGATGCATTGAGTCTGCTCCACCATTCAATAAGGTCATAACTGATCTGATAATCATTCACTCCTTTGCGTTTTGATTCCCTTCCTGATTATCTCAGCCTCTACAGCTCTCTGTGGTAAAGAATTCCAGAGATTCACTGACCTCCTCATCTCAGGGGTGGCACAGTGGTTAGCACTGCTGCCTCACAGTGCCAGGGTCACGGGTTCAATTCCTGGCTTGGGTTACCATCTGTGTGGAGTTTGCATGTTCTCCCCATGTCTGTGTGGGCTTCCTCTGGGTTAAGTTAAGTTTATTGGTACAACTCCCCAAGTTTTACATTGTCGATTATTAACTTAAGTTTATTAACAGTCGAGCGATAATCCCACTAGGCCATTGTCTCAGCATGAATGCTCATTTAATGAGGGGTGGTGGTGTTGCTTGAAGAAAGAATGATGGCCAAGCCAATGGTACAATTCCCCAAGTCTTGCATTGTTTAACACAGAGGCCTGTTTTACATTCCTTCTGACATTATTTTCCATTAATAATCCAATTCAGCCCTGTCAGCTTCTGTGTGGCCAGCACTATCCCAGAAGTTTCCGTCAGGCAAAGGCCTTTGGCATTTACTCACAAGTAAAGCACTGCAATGCTTTGTTACTGTGAAATTCCCCTAGTCGCCACAGTCCACGCCTCTTCAGGTCAATGCATCTAACCAGCATGTCTTTCAGAACGTGGGAAGAAATTGGAGCACTCGGAGGAAACTCACGCAGACAATGGGAGAATGCCCATTGAGGTAGCCCACTGTGAGGCACGCAGTCTAATCACCATGCCGTCCTCTATGCTCTGGTTTCCTCCCACAGTCCAAAAGACATGCTGGATAGGTGCATTGGCCGTGCTAAATTCTCCCTCAGTGTACCCTAACAGGCACCAGAGTGTGGCAACTAGTGGATTTTCACATTAACTTCATTGCAGTGTTAATGCAAGCCTACTTGTAATACTAATAGATAAATTTAAAACAGAGAAAATAGAGATTATAGAGATTGAAACAAAATAGAACAATCGTAGATTCTAATACTGTTGCCATTTGGCCTATCATGTCTGTACTGGCCACAATCCCACCGAGGCCCTATTCCTCTATTCCCATACATTTACCCTAGCTAATCCACCTTACACCAAAGGGCAATTTATCATGGCTAATCCACCTTAACTGCACATCTTTGGACTGTAAGAGGAAACCGGAGCACCTGGAGGAAACCCACACAGACATGGGGAGAATGTGCAAACTCCACACAGACAGTGACCAAAGCTGGGAATTGAATCCAGTTCCCTAGCGCTGTGAGGCACCAGTGCCAACCACTGTGCCACTGTATTGCTCAGAAACATATCAAAAAGTGACAGTCAGGTTGCTGAGAGCAGAGGGGTGAGGGATATTCAACACAGGAACAAAAATATTCTTGGGATGTTAAAAAAGGTAAAAACAGAGGAGAAAGTTCACAGTCTAAAGTTGTTGAATTCGGTGTTGAGTCCTGAGGACTGCAATTTGCCCAATCGGAAGATGAATACTCCTTTTCCAGCTTGCACCGAGTTAGAGCATTGTAGCAGGCCGGTGAAGGATATGTGGGGATGAGAACAGGATAGTGAGTTGAAATGGCAAACAACAGGAAGGTTGGGGTCATGCTTGCAGACCGAATGAAGGAGTTCTGCAAAGCGGTCACCCAGTCTGCGTTTAGTCTCCCCAGTGTAGAGGAGACCACAGTGGGAGCAGCAAGTAGAGTGGACCAAATCGAAGGAGGTACAAGTAAACTGCTGTTTAGCCTGAAGAGAGAGTTTGGGGCCTTAAACAGAGAGGAGGGAGGGGGTACAGGAGCAGCTTTGCATCTTCTGTGATTGTGAGGGTGGTAATTAAATGAAAGGGGGTTATGGGAAATGGCCGGGCATATGACATTAAAATGCTTCTCATGTGGAAGTCTTGTTATCATTGCTGAGAGCCTCAAATTTGCATCTTGGAAGATTAGATCAGATTCAGTTGTCTGGGCTAGAAAGGGACAAGATCAGTTAGTTTCCCATTATTGGACAACCACGAGAGAGAGGCAGAATTAACCTCTGGAATGGCAATCCATGTTTAGTCTGCTCGACACTTGGTACCAGATTCGTACAGGGAATACGGCAAGGTGACCAAAAAAACTTGCCGTTTCATTGTGCCTTTCACAACCACTAAACATTCCCATTTCCAGGCAATCATAGTTGGCCTTCATGATGAGAGGATTTGGGTATAGGGATAGGGATGGATCCTGCAATTGTATAGGCCACTGGGGAGGTTACACCTGGAGTATTGTGTGTAATTTTGGTGTCCTTTTCTGAGAAAGGACGTCCTTGCTATAGAGAGACCACAGAGAAGGTTTACCAAGTTGGTTCCTGGGATGGTGGGTCTGTCATATGGGGAGAGATTTAGGATTGTACTCATTGGAGTTTAGAAGAGTGAGTGGGGATCTCATAGAAGCTTATAAAATTCTAACAGAGTAGATTCAGAAAGAATGTTCCCAATGGTGGGAGGGGTCCAGAACTAGGAGTCATAGTTTGAGGATAAGGGTTAAGAGCTGAGGGGAGGAGAAACTTCTTCAGCCAGAGGGTGGTGAATGTGTGGAATTCACTCCCACTGAAAGTAGTTGAGGCCAAAACGCTGTCTGATTTCAAGAAGAAATTAGATATATCTCTTGGGGCTAAAGAGATGAAGGGATATGAGAGGAAGGAGGGGATCGGGATATTGATGATCAGCTGTGATTGAGATGAATAGTGGAACAGGTTCGAAGGGCTGAATGGCCTCCTCCTGCTTCTGGTTTCTATGTTTCAATGAAGTACTTGAGAAGTGCAGCCACTGTTACAATGCAGGGGAATGCGGTAGACAGTTTATGCACAGCAAGATCCCATGGATAGGAGCAGGATAAAAGGCTAGTTGATACTGCTGGCCTGGACAAGAGCTGTTAAGCAGGAAATCAGGGGAACTGATGGGATCGTTTACATCAGTCTAAGAGAACACAAGAGCTGCAATTTAGCTACAGAGTCCTGGAGAGCTATCGCAAGATAGCAGGAATGAAAGAAATTCTGTTTGGACTCAGAAGAGACATTATTGGCAGGAACGTTCACCGGGCAGAGATCAGGATTTGATGTTGGGGGATTGCGGCGGGGGGGAGGAATGAATGGGCATTGAAACAACACACAAACCAGAGTTTCAACACCATGCAAATGTCAAAAGCATCAAAACAATGAGACCACACTAAAGCTACAAGAATCAATCGGCTCCTCCCAGACTCAGATTTCATTTATTAGAAGCCACTGATCCAGGGAAAATACGGGAAAATGAAATGATTCATACTCCAAGGTCGAGATGCGTGTGAAATTTTCAACTCCTGCAGGAATGACAAAACATCTGAAGTTTTTGAACACAGCAATGTTCTGGGATTCGTTCCAGGCAGCTGCTGAGTGAGAATAAAATTCGTTTTTATATTGTCAAAGAAAAAAATAATGAATTAAGCGTGTCAGTCTGGGTGGCACAACGGCACAGTAGTTAACACTGCTGCCTCACAGTGCCAGGGACCTGGGCTCGATTCCCGGCTTGGGTCGCTGTCTGTGTGGAGTTTGCACCTTCTCCCCATGTCTGCGTGGGTTTCCTCTGGGTGCTCCGGTTTCCTCCCACACTCCGAAGATGTACAGGTTATGTTGATTAGACTTGCTAAATTGCCCCTTAGTGTCCCGGGATGTATAGGTTAGAGGGATGAGCAGGCTAAATGTGTGGTGTTGTGGAGATAGGGCTGGGGTGGGATTGTGGTCAATGGAGACTTGATGGGCTGAATGGCCTCCTTCTATACTGTAGAGTTTCTTAGCATATAGAATATAAAAATAGGGATGCTTTGCTACAGTTGTACAGGGTGCTGCTGGGAGCACATCTAGAGCAATTAGTAAAATTTTGATCCCTTTATTAAAGAATCATAGAATCCCTACAATGCAGAAAGAGGCCATTTGGCCCATCGAGCCTGCACTGACAACAACCCATACAGGCCCTATCCCTGTAACCCCATGTATTTTCCCTGCTAATCCTCTGACACTAAGGGACAAGTTAGCATGGCCAATCCACGTAACCCGCACATCCTTGGACTGTGGGAGGGTCACAGTAAGAAGCATCTCACAGCGCCAAGCTCAACAGATTTATTTGGTAGCAAACATGACTAGCTTTCAGAGCTCTTTATCAGGTGAATGGGGAGTTCTGATCACAAACAGGACATAGAAAGGCAACACTCAGTTTACAGAATACTGATTAGAATGCAAGTCTTTACAGCTAATCAAGTCTTAAAGATGCAGACAATGTGAATGGAGATAGCAATAAGCATAGGTTAAAGAGATGTATATTGTTTCCAGACAGGACAGTAAGTGAGATGTTGTAAGCCCAGGCAAGTCATGGGGTTTACAAATAGTGTGGCATGAACCCAAGATCAGATCAGTGGCGTCTGCTATCAAATAAACCTGTTGGATTTTAACCTGGTGTTGTGAGACTACGTACTATGTTTACCCCAGTCCAACGCTGGCATCTCTACATCATGACTACAGAAAACCAAAGCAGCCAGAGGAAACCCACGTAGACACAGGGAGAAAGTGCAAACTGCACAGATGCAGTCACCCAAGGCCAGAATTGAACCCAGGTCCTTAGCTCTGTGAAGCAGCAATACTAACCACTGTGCCGCCCTGAAGATATAAATTTATGAGAAGCAGTCCAGAGAAGGTTTAATGGTTAAGTTGACTGGCGCTGGAGATGGGAGTTATTTTGCAAGGAAAGATTGGGCAGTTTGTGCCCATTAGGGTTTGGAAGAATGAGAAGGGGATCTGAGTGAAATGTAGAAAATCCTGAGGGGGCTTGATAGGACGGATTTTGAGAGGATGTTTCCCCTGTGGGAGACACAGGGGTGGGGGGAGGGGACTGCTTCACAGATTCCTTATACAGATAGGGTGGGGCATAAAACTGCAGTGACTAGGTGGGCCTAATTCCCCATGAATGCATTGTAAACACTGTGTGATCCTGTGTATTCACACAGGCTGACCATGGAATCTGAAGCACACTCGTCTGAACTTCTTTTGGATCACACTTAATCCCATTTACAAAGAGAACGCAGTAGGAACACAATGCAGAGTGATCAGTCTCACCCCCACAGTAAACTCAGATTAGAATCACAGAATATCATATTGCAGAAGAGGCACTTTGGCCCATCGAATCTGTACCGACCCATGAGGCCCACCTAATCCTACTTGCCAGTACTTGCCTTGAATGTTATGGCGAATGTTAATATTAAACCAGATACTTTTTAAAGGTTGTGAGGCATCCCGTCTCCACCACCCTCCCAGGCAGTGCATTCCAGACCATCACAACTCTCTGGATACAAAAGCTTTTCCTCAAATCCCCCCATAAACTTCACTTTTGTGTCCCCTCATAACTGACCCTTCAACTAAGGTGAACAGCTGCTCCCTTTCCACTCTGTCCATGCCCCTCATAATCTTGTACACCTTGATCAGGTCGCCCCTCAGCCTTCTCTGCTCCAATGAAAACGACCTAAGTCTATCCAACTTTTCTTCATAACTTAAATGGTCCATTCCAGGCAGCATCCTGGTGAATCCCCTCTGCACCCCCTCCGGTGCAATCACACCCTTCCCATAATGTGGCGACCAGAATTGCACACAGTACTCCAGCTGTGGCCTCACCAAAGATCTTTACAACCTCACCATGACTTCTCTGCTTTTGTAATCTGTTCCCTGAAATGTGCCTTTTTCACCATCCTATTGACCTGCCTTTCCACCTTCAGAGATCTATGGACAAACACGTCAAGGTCCCTTTGATCTTTGGAACTTCCCAGTATCAGACCTTTCATTGTATACTTCCTTGTCAAATTACTCCTTCCAAATTGCATTATCTCTCAATTTTCAGGGTTAAATTCCATTTGCCATTCATCTGCCCATTTAACCATCTCATCCACATCTTCCTTAACTCAAGGTACTCAACGTCACTGTTAACTACCCAGCCAATCTTATATCATTGGCAAACTTATTGATCCCAGCCCCCCCATAGTTATCTATGTCATTTATACAAACAATAGGGGGTCCAGCACAGATCCCCGTGGTACGTCACTGGCCACTGGCCTCTAGTCATCAAAGCAGCCATCTGTCACTATCCTCTGTCTCCTATCACTAAGCCAATTATGAATCCATCTTGCCAGATCACTCTATATTCGATGTGCATTAACCTTCTAATAAGTCTCCCGTGTGGAACTCATCAAATGCTTTGCTGAAATCCATGTAAACTACATCAACTGCACATACGTGGTTACACGTTCAAAAGAGGAATTAAAAATTTGGGTCAGAACCCCTGCAATCTTCTCCCTTGCCTCCCACAATAGCCTGGGATACAATTCATTCAGACCTGTAGATTTGTCCACTTTTAAGCCCTCCAATACTTTGTCACTCCCTATAATAATTTTCTCTGGAGCCTCACCGTCTGTCTCCCGGAGTTCCATAACTATCCCCTCATTTTCATGGTTGAAAATAGATGTGAAATATTTGTTTAACCACCCTACCAATATCCACCAACCGATTTCCCCCTTGGTCCTGAAAGGGCCCTACTCTTTCTTTGGTTATTCTCTTTCCAGCGATATACTTATAGAATATCTTAAGATTTTCCCTACTTTTACCAGCCAGAGCTTTCTCATACCCGCTCTTTGCTCTCCTAATTGATTTCTTAAGCTACATCCTGCACTTTCTGTACTCCGCTAATGTCTCCGCAGACTGATTCCCCTTACACTTGTTAAAAGCCTCTCTTTTCCTTCCCATTGTATCCTGAATGTCTTTGGTCATCCATGGTTGGTTACACCTTCCTATTACCTTAGAGGGAACATGTTGGGCCTGTACCCTCCCCATTTCGCCTTTGAACACCTCCCACTGCTTTTCTGTAGATTTCTCTACAAGTGACACATTCCAGACTACTTAGGGTAGATCCTGCCAAATTTTGTTCCATCAAAAGTCACAGTCCATGTGAGACCTGGTCTTACCTAGAACGTACCTGGATCCAGAAACCCTTATGAATGAACTAAGGTTTAATGTTTAAATTTTATTTATTAATGTCACAAGTAGGTTTACATTAACACTACAATGAAGTTACTGTGAAAATCCTCTAGTCACCACACTCTAGCACCCGTTCAGATACAGTAAGGGAGAATTTAGCATGGCCAATGCACATAACCAGCACATCTTTCAGACTGTGGGAAAAAACCCACGCAGACACAGGGAGAATGTGCAAACTCCACACAGTGATCCAAGCCGGGAATCGAATGCAGGGTACCTGGTGCTGTGAGGCACCAGTGCTAACCAGTGTGCAACTCAAGGGTCCCTGAAATGTAAAACTCTGTTTCTTGAAAAGTTTTTGTGTCTGGGAATCTATTTCAAAGCATGCCTGAAGCATGTTTTAGACTCATTCTTGGAAGGTGGCCATTATTGGTTGGGCCTGCATTTATTGCCCATCCCTAATTATCCCTTGTCACTCCTGCAGAGGTAAATATTTGAAGTACCTTAGGACAAGAAACATTTTTTCTTCATCTTTTCAATAATCTAAATTTGAGTCTGGAGGAGCTTCAATGATTTTGATTGGGGAAGAAGATCAAAGGGTTAAGATATGCATCAACTATAATCTGATTGAATGGTGGAATAGGCTATCAAGATTGAATGGCTTTTTTCCTTTCCTATATTCCATATTATTACAAATGTAGGAAATCCCATGACATACATATCCAACGGCTAAGATTCTAAGATGCTGGAATGCTGAAAATGTGAGAGATAAGCACTGAAATCAGTGCTCTTGTACAGAGCAATGTGAATGTTCAGTAATAGCCTGACTCATCAGAGACATGGTGTAACAGTGCTTAGTGTTGAAAAGGAGGTGCAGGATTTAAAGGATATTGGCCCTATAACTTCCCAGAGTGTCTGTCCCAGCAGGTTGCCACTTGGTAGCGACTTATCTGTGTTGTAATTCCAAAGTCCCTATCTCACCCTGACTTTTCTTATTTTGATTGCATTGGCCAGGGTGTACAGGGAGGATAAGCTCCTTAATTCCTGCACTAACTGGAGAAGTGGGTTCTGTGGGGGCAGGAGGGGGAACGGGATGCAGACCTGAACCAAGGGAGGGGGTCAGTCCTGGGCTGGGTATGTGCTTGATTGGGGATAGTTTGAACGGGTCCTTTGGGGGTTAGGGGTGGGGGAAGTGTGGGGGTCCCCTGGGGGGGGGGTGCTGAGGTCAAGTGTTGGGAGGGTCCCCTGGGAGCAGGGGTGCTGGTCGGAGGTGTGGGTGATGTCCTGTGCATTGCTTGGTCTGAGTCTTCAGAAGAGTACCCTGAAGTATTTTTTTCCCTTCTATCTGTTCAGAGTGGCTGAGAGGGTAAAACTGGCTGGGCCATCCGAAACGAGCAATTTAACTCCCTTCGTCAGTGAAATAACTCCTCTGAGGCCAGTGCCCCTTCATCAAACTTAGATTTATTTACATGGTCAACAATACTCAGCAAAGTGCTTCTTTGTACCGAGTATGAACCTGGAATGCCAGTAACTCTGACACTCCACATCACATACACATGCTGGGGTCCCCAATTGGAATTAATATTCTTTGAAGTCCACATCGTAGTGATGTTAAAGTCATTACAGTCAGATGATCCGCAGCCCATCGCAATTGTCCAAGGGAAATTAGCCCACCCTTATGTGAGAACCTTCAAGGAGGATTGCCCAGCGCATCATTGGGGAACCCCGGCAAATCTGACAGTGGACAGCCAGCAAGTTATGGCCCAGTCAGACTACTTGTTACTGGATATTTCCCATGTATCTTTGTGATAATCCGTGTGTTTGGATGAAATCTGAGAATTTTCACTTTCTTTTCACTCTGAATTCTCTCAAATCCCTTAGCTTGTTCGTATTTTCCTCTCTATCCTATTTGTGCCTCTCCTTCTCACTCTCATTACTATCCTGCCATTCATTTCTTTCTCATTGTTCCATTTCCTCCTCTTTCCATTTTCTCTAACTCCCTCTATCTTTTCATATCTTCTTTTCTTCCTCCTCCCTCTATCCTCTAGCTTTCTCTTCTCCCTCCTCTCTTCCTCCCTGATTTCTTCCTCTCCCTTCTTTTCCACCTTTCCCTTGTTCCCCCTCCTCTACTTGTCTGTCTCTGCTCCTTTTCTCTCCCTAATCTTCTATTCTCTCCATCCTCTCTTCTTTTTCCTCTCCTGTCTTCTACCCTTTCCAATTGCTGCCTCTCTCTCTCCATCTCTTCCACTCTCTCTGTTTATTGACACATTTAAAACTTGTGAAACATTTAAGATTCTCAGAGTGTTCGACAGAGTAGAAGGCGGGATGTTGATTTCCCTGGCTGGACAGTCCAGAACAAGGAGTCACAGACACTTGAGATTGAACATGAGGAGAAATATCTTCATTTAGAGGGTTGTGATTCTTTGGAATTCTTTAGTCGAGAGAGTTGTTGAGTATATTCAAAACTAAGATATTATCGCTAGACCATTGTCCAGAAATTCAGCTGAAGTTCTGGGACCCGCGTTTGAATCGTGCTACATTTGATGGTGGATTCTGATTCTGTTAAAAAATATCTGGAATTAAGAATCTACTGATAACTGATAACATTGTCCATTGTTGGAAAAATACATCTGGTTCACTAATGTCCTTTAGGGAAGGAAATTTGCCATCCCTACTCAATCTGACTTATATGTGACTCCAGAGCCACAGCAATGTGGTTGACTCTTAACTGTTCTCTGAAATGGCCCAGGAAGTCACTCTGTTCAAGGGCAACTGGAATGGGCAATAAATGCTGGCCAACCCACTTTGCTCATGTCCCACAAATGAATAAAAACACACAATATTAGTTCTTAGCCCTCAATTTTCACCCCCACGTTCAGATCACTCTATGGTGTCAGCTACTCCCTATCTTTGTAACCTCTTCCTCACCTATAACCCTCGAAGATCTCTGTGCTCCTTCAACAGCTAGCCTATTGACCAGTTCCTTCCCTCGAGCACTGGCAACCATGCCTTCATCTGCCTCATCCCATAAACTTTGAAATTTCACCCCTGAACTTTCTCAGCCTCTCTGCCCTTTTAAGAAGCTCTTTGAAATCTATTGCTTTGCCCAAGCTTTTGGTCACCTGACCTAACATCTGGGCAGCACGGTGACACAGTGGTTAGCACGACTGCCCCACGGCGGCAGGAACACAGCTTCGATTCCTGGCTTGGGTCCCTGTTTGTCTGGAGTTTGCACATTCTCCCTGTATCTGTGTGGGTTTCCTCCAGGTGCTCCCATTTCCTGCTGTGTCAAAAGATGTCGAGGTTGGGTGGATTGACCATTAGCGTCAGAGGGACTAGCTAGGGTAAATGTATGGGGTTATGGGGATATGGTCTGGGTGGGATTGTGATTAGTACAGATGCGATGGGTTGAATGGCCTCGTCCTGCGCTGTAGGCATTCTATGATTCCTATGTGACTTAGTGTCAGATTTTCAGTGATAACACCTTCTGTGCAGTTCCTCGGAGCATTCCAACTGTTAAAAGGGCTCTAAAAATACTTAATTATTATTGTTGGTCATATGACAATGCTTTGCATGCGTGCCAAAACCCTGTCAGTTGGAATATCTATGCTCACACTACCCTGATGCTGCACCTCCCTCCTGAACAAGGTGAAATCTCATAAACACGCAGAGAGTTGTGACAGAGTTGTAACTTGCTCAAAACATAGCGAGTGCCATATTCCTCAGCCGGTGAATCCAAAACAGCTCAGAAACGCAATAATATTGATACAGAAACAATCAGCACGGCGCCAACAAGAGGTTGGGGTCAGGTACATGTTGCTGATTCTCCTCACGTCTCAGACGGATATAACCTTGGAGTTCATTCTTCCTGGCCTGTTTCCGAAGACACGTTCCTCTCTTGCTACCCTCACCTTCCCTCTGTCCGGAGAGGGGTTTGGGCGATGTTCCCCTCCCCCTACTCCTCACCCACCGACCCAATACTTAACTGAGTGGCTTCTCTCTACCTCCCAGCTTACGTACTGGATGTTATGATGTGGAGATGCTGGTGTTGGACTGGGGTGGACACAGTAAGAAGTCTCACAACACCGGGTTAAAGTCCAACAGGCTTATTTGGAATCATGCTCCAAAAGCTCGTGATTCCAAATAAACCTGTTCCGAAAACTCGTGATTCCAAATAAACCTGTTGCACTTTAACCAGATGTTGTGAGACTTCTTACTGTGTGATGGAAAGCAGCTTATCTGTGGGAAGTGGGTGGTTGGCATCACAACCAAGTCTGATTCCATCCTCAATCTGGGTATCCTTCCACAACTGTTCTCCATCAACATAGATTATCAGACACAAGCTCCTGATTTCTCCAGGAGACTTGAGAGGTATTTGACACAGTCTGCCATGCTGCTTGAAAGCAGAGGGGCTGTGACACTGATAGACAGGACTGAGAGCTGAGAGTTACAGTAACATCCAGGAGATGATGATAGAGAAATGCTACTGACCAGAAGCTGAGGGGTTACAATCAGTCCAGCACCGAGATAGAGCCTGACAACAACACGGTCACAGATTGAGACAGGCAACTTTAAGAGTTAAAAGACGATTGTCGATGGTTAGTGTGTAGAGATAGATATTGACCACGGACAACAATGGGAATTTGCATTTATATAGCACCTGGAAATAGTAAAACATCTCAAGACATTTCACAGGAGGATAACTAAAGAAAATATGATAGCCATCCCCATCAGGATTATAAGGACAAATATTTGATCAAAGAGGCATAGTATGCATTAAGGAGCATCTTAAAACAGAACAGCGAGATGGAAAGGTTTACAAACAGAATTCATTGAAACCATAGAATCCCCAAAGTACAGAAAGAAGCCATTCAGCCCATCGAGTCTATACCAGCCACAATCCTACCAACCCATATCCTCATAACTCCGCATATTTATCCTGCTAATCCCCCTGACACTAGGGCCATTTTAGCACAGCCAGTGTACTAACCAGCACATCTTTGGACTGTGGGAGGAAACCGGAGCACCTGGAGGAAACCCACGCAGACACAGGGAGAACATGCAGACTCCACACAGACCGTGACCCGAGGTCGGAATTGAACCCGGCTCCTTGCTACTGTGCCACCATGCTGCCCTGGAGGTTAGAATCTCAGGCAGCTAAAGCCACAGCACCAGTGGTGAAGCGATGGAAACCTGTGGCTGTGCAGGAGACAGAGATCTTGGAGATTGACAGAGCTGGAGAAGATTAGAGAAAACAGGAGGGGTAAGGCCATTGAGCAATCTGTAAACAAGCATCTGAGTTTTATATGTGGAGAATTGCTGGGAGCTAGAACAGGTCAACGAGTGACAGCAAGTTCCAGTCTATAAAAGGTGGAATCTGTGAAGCTGGCCAGGACAGGCTTGGAACATTCAGATCAGAGAAAGATAGAGATCAGTGTTTGAACAGTGTACGTGCTGAGATAAGGACGGAGTCGGCAATGTTAGGGAGATGTAAGTTGGCAATCTTTTGATGGCAGCATGGATGAGAGGTCAGAAGCTCATCTCAAGGTCAAATATGATACCAATGCTGGGAAAATCTGATTCAACCTTGGACAGTTGCCAAGGAGTTGATGGCAGCAGCCAAAGACAATAGCTTTGTCTAACATACAAAACATTCAACCTAACATACAAAAATACATAGGAACATATGAATTCAGAACATGTGAAGGCCACGCAGCCATTCAAGCCTACTCTGCCATTTAATATGATCATGCCATGGTGGAAACAGACTTGATGGGCCGAGTGGCCTAGCTATTCTCCTGTGTCTCATGGTCTTATGGCAGGCTTTGTCGTCACCTCAACTTCATCTCCCATCTACTTTTGTCTCCCTTGTTAGTCAAGAATCTACCTTTGCCTTAAAAACATTCAATGACTCTGCCTCCACACTCTCCAAGAAAGAGAATTCCAAAAGACTCACAATCCTGTCGGCGAAAAAATATTCTGCTCATCTCCAACTTAAATGGGAGTCCCCTTATTCCTGACTCTCTTCCTCAAAGAACGCCAATAAATTAGTCAAACGTAGTTGCACTGAGATTTTCCTAGTGCCCTACTATAGCATCCTAAGTAATAAATTTCAGCCATTTCTCTTTCACGGTATTAAGCTAACTGGCCTATAGTTTACTGCTTTCTGTCTTCCCATGTTTTTGAATAGAGGAATCAATTTGCTGTTTTCCACTCTGATGGGACCTTCCCAGAATCAAGGAAAATTAAAACTAATGCATCCACTATTTCAGCAGCCACTTCTTTTAATTCATTAGAATGAAATCCATCAGGATCTGAGGACTTGCCAGCTTTTAATTCTCATAGTTTCCTTGATAATTTCCCTGATGATTGTAATTGTTTTAAGTTCCTCCCTCACTGGCAGCTAAGTGGATACAAAAATTGGCATGATGACAGAATCCAGAGGGTGGTTGTACAGCGTTGTTTTTCAAACTGGAGGCCTGTGACCAGCAGTCTGCCTCAGAAATCGATGCTGGGTCCACTGTTATTTGTCATTTATATTAATGATTTGGATGAGAATATAGGAGGCATGCTTAGTAAGTTTGCAGATGACATCAAGATTGGTGGCATGGTGGACAGTGAAGAAGTTTATCTGGGATTGCAACAGAATCTTGATCAACTGGGCCAGTGGGCTGATGAATGGCAAATGGAGTTTAATTTAGATAAATATGAAGTGATGCATTTTGGTAGATCGAATGGTAGGGCGTTGGAGGAGAGTTATAGAACAAAGAGATCTAGGAGTACAGGTTCATAGCTCTTTGAAAGTGAAGCCGTAGATGGACCGAGTGGTACTGAGACCATTTGGTACGCTTGGTTTCATTGGTCAGAACATTGAATACTGGAGTTGGGACATCTTGTTGAAGTTGTACAAGACATTGGTAAGGCTACACTTGGAATACTGTGTACAGTTCTGGTCACCCTATTATAGAAAGGATATTATTAAACTATAAAGTGGGGGTGTGGAATGCACTACCGAGTAAGGTGGTGGGAGCAGGCATGCTAGGGCTGTTTAAGGGTCTCTTGGACAGCCACATGAGCGGTATGCAGATAGAAGGATATAGTAGGACTGTTTAACTATGGCTTTTTTCCCACAGGTAATTCGGTCCATACTTGACCAACAAGGAGCATGCATTCGGCAGGTGGTGCGAGGACAGCTCTTGGATGTTGATTCATGGGTTGCCTGGTGCTTCATGTCGTAAATGAGTGCTTTATGTGGACCATCTGAAGGGCACCATGACAGCTCAGTGACTATCGCTGTAGCTGTGCAGACACTTGGAATTGGGCCGGTGTCTGCGGGAGTTTGCGCGTTCTCCCCGTGGTTGCGTGGGTTTTCTCCGGGCACTCCAGTTTCCTCCCACAACCCAAAAATTCGCTCTTAGGCTGATTGGGAAACAAATTGTCCCTAATAGTGAGAGTCTTCCATATTAGGAATAACCTAAATTTAGAATAGGATAATGGAATTGCTACTATATAGTTATGACGGCGGCGCGGGCTCGTTGGGTCGAAGGGCCTGTTTCTCGTGCTGTGTTGCTCTTTAAACCTCTTTAAATAAAGAGTGCAGGAGAAATTTTCTAGGATGCAACTGGGACTTGAAGGTTGAGTTATAAGGAGAGATTGGATAGGCTGGAACTTTTTTCCCCTGAAGCTTAAGAGGCTGAGGAGTGATCTTTATAAAGGTCTATAAAATAATGAGGGGCATAGATCACGAAAATAGTCAAAATCTTTTCCCAAAGATAGGGAGTCTAAAACTAGAGGGCATAGGTTTAAGATGAGAGGGAAGAGATAAAAAAGGGTCCAGAGCGGCAATTTTTTCACACAGAGAGTGGTGAGTGTCTGGAACAAGTTCCCAGAGGTAGTAATAGAGACTGGTATAATTTTGTCTTTTAAAAAGCATTATGACAGTTACATGGAGAGATGGGACTAGAGGTGTATGGGTCAAAGGCGGACAATGAAACTAGCTTACGGGCTTAAAAAAGGGCGGCATGGACAAGTTGGGCTGAAGGGCCTATTTCCATGCTGTAAACCTCTATAACTCAATGACTTTCACCTCTCTAAATCAGAATTATTTCCGGTATGTTACCTATATTCTCCAGAGTGAAAACAGATGCAAAATATCTGTTCAATTTATCCGCGATTTCCTTATTTTCCATTATCAATTCCCCAGTCTCACTCTCTAGAAGACTGATGCTCACTTTACTGACTCTGCTTTTCGAATACCTGTAGGATCTCTCATTATCTGTCTTGTGCAGTGTGCTGAGATTAAGTATAACCACTAGTCTCTGAGGTGCAGAGCTGACCGCACATAATAAACATCAAGTTCAGCAATCACAAAGATGAAAACAGGAAACAGAGGCTACAAGTGACGTAGATTCTTGTGGTCTGTGCATTTGGGTGCTGCATAGTTCCTCACAGAGACACTCACCTGATGAAGAAGCAGCGCTCCAAAAACTCGTGATTTCATATAAACCTGTTGGATTTTAACCTGATGTTGTGAGATTTCTTACTGTGCCAACTCCAGTCCAACAGCAGCATCTTCACATCACAGCAGGGAATGTGACAGAATTCATCCCTATAATATCTGAATGTAAAACATGTTGCTAAGGAACAGACAAATGACAATATACAAATGTAACACTCGGAGACTACCAGAGGTCATTAGTATTTAAACTCCTCGACAAACATGTGTAATTAAACCAAAACCTATTTATGCTGAACACTACCATAATGTGATGTGGCTGCATTATGATTATTTTCACTAGACTAATAATATACAAAATGTGAATTCAAATTCTACCATGATGGTTTGAGAAATCGATTTTTTTTACTGGAAATAAAAAGACGTTTTTAATAAAAATGAGAATGACAATGTCTGATAATTAAAAACCTGACTGGTTTGCAATGTCCTGTTAAGACAGAATTCTGCCATTCTCCCTCAGTCTGGTGTATATGTGACACTAACAATGTTGATTCTTAAAAGCTCTCTCAATTATAGCAAGTCACCCAGATATACTGAAGGCAGTTAGTGGTCATCTAACAAGGGCAAGGCAAGCAATCTACATACAGACTGGGTAACACTAAGGAGAATAAATTCCTGGAATGTATTTGCGAAAGTTTTCTCAAACAGTTTTTTGAGGAACCAATTGGAGGGCAGCTGTTTTGGACCTGGTATTCTGCAATGAGAAATAATTAATTAATAACTCATTGTAAAGGAATGTTTAGGGAAGAGTGATCATAATATGGTAGCCAAAAACAGAAAATGTGGAATCCAGATTTGAAAGTTAGTCCTATTCTCTCTCCACAGAATCTGTCAGACCTAATGAGATTTTTCTGCATTTTCTGTTTTGTTTTAGATTCCAGCTTTCACTATAATATGATAGAATTTTCTGTGAAGCTTAAACCCAAATCCAAGATCTTTAAACAAAGGAAATCACAGAAGTATGAAGGGCTGCGGTAGATTGGAGAATTACATTAAAAGAGATGGTGGTAGATGGAAATATTTAAAAACTTAACACATGGTTCACAACAAAATTACATTCCTTTAAAGTATAAAAATCCAGCAGATGAAGTGATCTAACCATGGTTAACAAGAGATGTTATGGGTTCTATTAGATCAAAGGAAAGAGGTCTATAAAGTTGCCAAGAAAAGTCATAAGCCTGAGAATTGGGAACATTTTAAAATTGAGCAAAGGAGAACCGTGAACTTGATAAAGAAAGAGAAAATAAAATATGAAATGAAACCAATGAGGAACATTAAAAACAGGCTGGTGGGGGAGGTTAGATCTTCGGAGGGAACGTGGTACCTTGATCAAAAATCCCCTTCTTACTGTGATAACCGCCATTCCCCCTTCAGGCCCTTTGGATCACCTTTCTGCTCCACTGCCCCAGTCTCCATCCTCCCTCTCAATGCTAATCTGTTCAGTTATATCACAATCCTCCCCTCCCCCTGCGCCCACTCGCTATACTGACATCATCCTTCTCCACAGTGAACATAGATGCAAAATATGCATTTAATACCTCGCCTACATCTTCCGGCTCCACACACAGATTGCCACATTGGTGCCGAATGGATCTTACTCTTTCCCAGTTATCCTCCAGACCTTCATACACTTAGAAAAGTATATTAATTGTGCAGCACGGTAGCGTAATGATTAGCACCCAGATTCGATTCCTGACTTGGTCACTGTCTGTGTGAAGTTTGTACCTTCTCCCCGTGTCTGCATGGGATTCCTCTGGATTCTCCAGTTTCTAACTCCAAAGATGTGCGGATTTTATTGATTGGCCATGCTAAATTGCCACTTAGTGTCCTGGGATGTGTAGGTTAGAGGGATTAATGGGGCAAATATGTAAGGTTACAGGAATAGGGTCTGGGTAGGATGTTGTCAGTGCAGACTTGATGGGCTGAATGGCCTCCTTCTGCACTGGTTGGTTTCTATGATTCAAAAGCATCTTAGAGTTTTCCTTTATTTGGTCTGCTAGTTTTGTTTTATTCCCCTTCTTTTCTCTCATAATTTTTTTAAGTACCTTCGTGCATTTTATATCCCCTTGCATTTTCTGTACTCTGCTAAGGCTTCTGCAGTTTTGAAACCCCTCTGTTTTCCATAAGCCTCCCCTATTGTATCTTATCCAATCCAGTATATGCTTTGATATCGATAGTTCTCTGGACTTGTTTGTCCCATTCTTTGCCATTACAGGAACATGTTGGCCCTGTACTCTCACCATTTCCCTTTTGAATGACTCCCACTGCTCTGATGTGGATTTTCCTAGTAGTAGCTGCTCCCAGTCTACTTTGACCAGATCCTGTCTTATCTTACTAAAATTGATCCTCCCCCCCCCCATTTCAGAACCTTTATTTCTGGTCCATCTTTGTCCTTTTCCATAACGACCTTAAATCTTACTGACATATGGTCACTGCCACCAAAATGCTCCCCAACTGCCATCTGCCCAGCTTCATTCCCTAAAATTAGTACCAGCCCCTCTCCTGTAGGACTTTGTACATAGAACCATAGAACATTCCAGTACAGAAAGAGGCCTTTTGGGCCTTCTTGGCTGTGCTTTACCATTTTTCTGCCTATGTTGGATGGAATTTTAAAATTCATCACTCTCAAAGTCTTTCACACTTTGCTGATCCCACTTAATATTGGGGAAGTTGAAATTCCCTACTATTATTATTCTATTGTTTTTATACTTCTGAGATTTGCCTACATATCTGCTCTTCTTTTGTTCCCCGACTGTTTCATATTGTAGAAGTCTGTGGGCAGGGCTTAACGTGCCCGAAATTCTGCAGCTCTGATTGGTGCTTCCAACTGCGCATGTGCAGAAAAGAATGTTCAAACACTGCTCCCCTGCCAGATCCCTCCCAGGGTGTATAATGTCTCTCCTAGGCCCCCATATACTTTGCCACACCCCTATTACATTACTGACTCCCTTATCCCCCCTATCCACCACAATCCAGACCTATCACCAGCCCCTCCCTCCTTCTCCCCCAACGATCTCAGGCAGAAAGGCTGCAGAACCTCTTTCTCCATCACTGATCACAGGCAGAGTGGTGGCAGACCCCTCCTTTCCCCTCCACTGATCTCAAGCAGAGAACAATTGGACGCTCAGTATCTACCTCCTCACTAATTGCACTTTGGTGGAGCATGTTTGTTTCGCGTCAATTCTGGGTGGGCGAATGCGGTGCGAAAGGGGGAAGTGTCAGTAAGGTTGGGCATGCAGCAATTAAGTCAATTTAAATGCATGCAAATTGACACGGGCGTAGTCCCGATCATGGTCATTTTCGGGCCTTTGTAAAGCGGGCGCAACCAGTGCAGAGGTGGGTGCAAGCATGCTATTCACCTCACACATGACTTTACCAAGTTTACACAATGCTAACATTGGGCCCCATGGCTCTAAATGATCTGGCAAGCCATTCAGTTGAAGAGCTACTAGGGATGGGCAATAAATACTGGCAGCCAACAACACCCATGTCCCACAAATAAATCTTCTCCCTACCTTCAAGACTGATTTGGTTTTTCTTCTATATTTGACAGCGCACTTTCTCCTACTGAACCTCTGTTCCATATCCCATCGGAGTTTTTTGAGGCTATATCACAAGAACAATGGATAAGGGAGAATCTGTGGATGTGACATATTTTGGATTTTCAGAAAGTTTCCAATCACACCTCTCAGACGGAGTTACAAAGTTAGAGTCATAGGATTGTGGGAACTATGTTGGCATGGATTAAGGATCAGTTAGCAGACAGAAAACAAACAAATGGGGAAAAGGCATCATTCTCAGGTTGGCAGGCTGTGACCAGTGGGCTACTGCAAGGATAAATGATTAGACCCCAGCTCCTCACAATCTGTATCAATGACTTGGATCAAATATCACATTTCCAAGTTTACTGATGAAGCAAGCGGAGCTGGGAATGCTGGGGAGGATGCAAAGAAGTCTCAGGGTGAGTCAGAGAGTCTAGATAAATGGATAAGAACATGGCAGATTGGATATAATGTGAATAACTGTGGAGTTATCCACTTTGATAGGAAAATAGAAATACGGAGTATTTCTTAAATGGAGAGAGAGTGGGAAGTTTTTAGGTGTCCAGATCATCTGTCCTGATACTCCCATGCCAACACTATATTTAAGAAAGCCCACCAATTCCTCTATTTTCTCAGAAGATGAAGGAAATTTGGCTACGACTCTCATCAACTTTTACAGATACACCATAGAAAATTTTCTTTCTGGTTGTATCATAGCTTGGGTATGGTCCCTGCTCTGCCCAAGACTGCCAGAAGCTACAAAAGGTTGTGATTATGCAAACCAGCCTCAAATCCGTTGTCTCTGTCTACACCTCCCTCTGCCTCGCCAAAGCAGCCAGCATAATTAAGGATCCCACACACCCCGGAAATTCTGTTTTCCACCTCATTCTGTTGGGAAAAAGATACAAAAGTCTGAGGACGCGCACCAACCGACTCAAAAACAGTTTCTTCCCTGCTGCCATCAGACTTTTGAATAGACATACCTCACATTAAGTTGTTCTTTCTCCACATCCTAGCTCTGACTGTGAAACTGCATTCTGCACTCTCTCATTTCCTTCTACATAAACAGTATGCTTTGTCTGGATAGCATGCAAGAAACAATACTTTTCACTGTACACTAATATGTGATAATAATAAATCAAATCAAACTAAGTATCGGTGTCTAAAGGGATACGGGTGTCCTTGTTCATCAATGATTGAAAGCTAACAATCAGGTGCAACAAGCAATTAGGAAGGTAAATTGTATGTTAGCCTTTGTTGTGAAGGGATTTGAGTAGAGAATAAGGAAGTCATACTGAGTTTGCTTAATACCTTGCTGAGACCACACCTGGAGTATTGTGTGCAGATTTGGTCTCCTTACCTATGGAAAGGTACACTGACCATTGAGGGTATAGTGAAGGTTCATCAGGCTATTATTCCTGGGATTGTTGTATGAAGTGAGGGCATTGAACATTTATTCACTAGATTTTAGATGAATGAGGGGTGATCTCATTGAATGTGTGCAAGATTCTTTCAGGGCTTGACAGGGTAAATAGAACTAGAGAACACAATCTCAGAATAAGCAACAGAACGTTTAGGATTGAGATGGGAAGGAGTTTCTTTAGCTAGAGGGTGCTAAATCTTTGGAATTCTCGATCTCACAGGCTTTGGAGGCCCCGTCATTGAGTGTATTCGAATCAGTGCACGATAGATTTCCAAATCCCAATGACACCTAGGGATACGGAGATAGTGAAGGAAAATGATGTTGAGGTTGGAGGTCAGACATCATTTGGTTAAATGGTGGAACAGGCTTGAGGGGCCAAATGGCCTACTCCTGCTCCTCTTTTCTATGTTGCTATGAAATATTGTAGTGATTCCAGAAACCAACCATCTCAGGGTAGTAAGAGGATGAAAGAAAGATTTTCATTTTCAACAATGCCTTTCACAACCACAGAATACCCCCAACCCGTCACAAAGAGTGAAGCACGTTTCAACAGTGACAGATGTGATCTTACCACCTCATCCTCCCCCATCAATCAGTGTGGTGAAGCAGGATAACAGCACGTGATGGTAAAAATCAGATTCACGCCCAATGTCAAACGGTTTGCAATCTTCCCAGTTCCTTTTTTACTGGCACCACTATTGGGAAGGGAGCTTATTAGCATGAATTTGAATCGATTTTAATATCATTAGCGAGGTCGGCACAGCTGTCTCCTCCCTCCCAGAAGATTCTTCACTCGCCAGCGAGAATCACTACTGCCCTGGGCACTTTGGCCATTCTGGCAGAATTGGAGGCGATTGAAGCCCCCAAGTGGTAGAGGGCATGGCTAGACAGTGCCTATCATGCAGTGTCAGTTGGCAGTGCCCACCTGGCACCCTGGCAGTGCCTGATTAGGCATCACAAGTGTGCTGGGGCAGTGCCAAGGGAGTGGAACCTAAGTGCCGGTGGGCCTGACTGGGATTGGGGTTCAGTCAGCGGAGGAGAGGAGCAACGCACAACAATGGGGGTCTTTTACAGAGAGAGCTCTGCAAGGAGGGAAGCATCATGTGGGAGTGACTAACAGTGGGTGTGTGCCAGGGTGGGCCATGGTGGTGGTTGTGCCATGGGAGGGCTTGTTGGGAGTCTCTCAGGGAACCCGTCAGGAAGGTTTTTGCCCTGATGCTGGTGACCTGTGTTGGTGTGACAATGCCACTGATGAGATGGGGTGGGGTGGGGGAATGGTTGTCCAGCGGCTGTGGGGTTTGGGGGGTTGGGGGGGGAGGTTGCTTGAGAGGAAGACTCCTGGGAGATTGGAGGAGTTTGAAGGGTGTCCAACTGCTCTGGGATTGGCTTCACCAGTGTCTTTAATGTTCCCCCACCCCCACTCCCCACCACCCACCCATCAACCCCCACTCCACCATCCACCCAGCCCCCTCCCCTCCCCTCAACCCCTCCTCCATAAAGCTCTCAGCTGTCAAAGAGATTGCAGAGACAAGCTCCCCCAAAATACCAGCAACTCCTGTTTCTACACCTTTGGAATTTTGAAGGGAAAATTCCAGCCAATGCCTTTGCCTACAGCATTCCCTCAGTACCAGGGAGAGTCAGTCAAGATAGAGGGGGTACAATGAGTGTTCTAATCCTGGAAATAGTGGGATTGTCGTAGGAGGCGGATTGAGAAGACCGGGCCTATAATCATGAGACTTTAGAGGAATGTGAGGTGATCTCATTGAAAAGTACAAAGTCAGCCTGGATTTGTACTAAAGTTTCAAATCCACACCCTTCTGGCTCAGAGGCGAAGTTACTATCGACTGAGTCATGACAAATAAATACATCATGTAAATCATATCAACAACTCCTACAATTTAAGAGTGGATAAATAAAATAAACAAGTTTGCGCTCCATCACCTTCACATGGTGGTTCTGTATATTGTACATGACCGTGGTATGCAACAGAGTATTGTTTCTGTAAATACTGCTTGAGTAAAAATGTGTCAAATACACACAATGTCGCAATATCACAGCAGGCAAAATAACCTGTCACATGGATCTCTGCTCCCTGTGTGGGGGGATGGGCGGGGGTGGGTGGGGTTTCATGATCTTGGTGAGGTTGGCGGATTACAAGCGGACTTAATGCCACTGCTGAATAAGGCTAGTGGGCTTCGGGAAGGAATGGTGAGGTTGGGGAAATCGGCCAGGGCTCTTGTCGCGTCGAGGGGCGAGTTCGAGTGAGGACAACGCCAGGGTTAGTTATCCTGCCTCCGCTGTGCAATAGCACACACCCCATTCATTGGTGAAGAGTGAGCACTTACACACTTGAATTTCAGCAGGAGGAGGCTAAGAAAGGGGAATAGAAAGAGCCCACATCGCAACAAATGGTGTGAAGGTAGAAATTGAGGTAAGGAAGAAAAAGTGTGCTGACAGATGTCAGATAGAAAATAGAGTTGAGAACCAAGAGGAATAAAGAGGGTTCGGGTGGTGAAAAAGCAAAATACAGAAGCAAAGAGGGATTATGAGAAAAGAGTGGCAGCCAATATAAAGGAGAATCCTAAAGTCTTTTATAGGCATATAGATAGTAAAACAAGAAATAGGGCTTATTAGGAATCTAAAAGGAATTTATATAAGGTGGTGGGCGGGGGGGAGCGAATAGCTGAGGTATTAATGAATACTTTACATCTGTCTTTACCAAGGAGGGAGGAATGGTGACAGAGGAAGAAAATCTGTCACTAGAAAGTGTTCAATATTGATAAGGAGGTTGAATAGACTATTGGTACTGCACGTTGACAAGACCCCAGGACCAGTTGCCATGTATCCAAGGATAGTGAAGGCAGTGAGAATGGAGATTGCTGGTCACAAACTTCCAGTTTCCTCCAGATTCAGGGGAGGTGCCAAAGGACTGGAGAATTGCCAATTTTACACCCTTGTTTGGGAATGGTGACAAGGACAAGCCCTGTGATTACAGACCAGTCAATTTAACATGAGTGGTGGGGAAGCTTCTGGAAATAATTATTCATGAAAGAGTTAGAAGTTAAATGGGAAAATGGGAGTTGATTAGAAAGCGTCCAGTAGGAAGCCTCACCAGGTTAAAGTTCAACAGGTTTATTTGGAATCACACACTTTCAGAGTGGTGCTCCTTCTTCGGGTGAGTGCCAGCATGGATTTCCAAAGGGGAAATGGTGTTTAATTAACTTGCTGTAGTTTTTTTGAGGAGGGAGCAGAAAGGATCGATGAAAGTAATGCTGTTGATGTGGTGTACATGGACAGAAGGCATTTGATACAGTGCCACGCAACAGACTTGCGAGAAAAATTATAGCTCATGGAATAAAAAGGACAATAACAATATGGATATAAAATTGGCTGAAAAATAGGGAGTGGAGAGTAATGGTCAATGAATATTTTTTGGGCTGGAGGAAGGTTTGTAGCAGTATTCCCCAGGGATTGGTATAGGGATTTTTGCTTTTTCTGATATATATTAATGATGTATTGGTATGCAGGGGACAATTTCAAAGCTTGCGGATGTCATGAAATTTGGAAGTATTGTAAACTGGAGAGAGCAGTGTCGAACTTCAGATGGACATAGACAAGTGGAAGTGGCCAGATGAAGTTCAATGCAGAGAAGTGTAAGGTGACGCATTTTGGTGGGAAGAACATGGGAACCTATGTAAGGAATCAGAAAAGGGGGAAACGAGTTTGAAAGCAAAAGACAGAAAGGGAATAAGAAAAGTGACAAGTAGAGAAATTGAGGGAAAGGATCAAACAAGCCCACAGTGAGAAACAATGGGAATGGGACAATGAATGTTAACCAGACCAGCCTTAAGGCTTTGTGATTTAGTGCATGGAGCATTTGCAATAAAGCAAATAGATGTAAATGGGATGATGTAGTCAGGATTAGGGAGACACAGTTGCAGGGTGACCAGGGATGGGAACTGGATGTTCAGTATTTAGGAAGGACAGACAAAAAGGAAACGGTGGTGGATTTATATTGCTGGTTAAAGAGGAAATTAACACAATACCGAGGAAAGATTTTAGCTCTGACAATGTGAAATCTGTATGGGTAGAGCTGAGAAACACCAAGGAGCAAAATTGTTTGTGGGAATTGTATATAGAGCCCCAAACTGTAGTGGTGATATTGGGAATGGCATTAAACAGGAAATTAGAGACACATGCAATAAAGGAACTTATGGAATTATGGGTGACTTTAATCTGCTTGTAGATTGGGCTAATCAAATTAGTAACAATATCATAGGGGAGGAATTCCTGGAGTGTGTATGGGATGGTTTTATGAACCAATACATTGAGGAACCAATGAACTAGAGAACAGGCCATCCCAGACTGGATATTGCAGTGAGAAAGGAGTAATTGGCAATCTAGGCCCTTTGGGGATGAGTGACCAGAATATATAGAATTCTTCATCAAGATATAGAGTGATGTAGTTGATTCTGAGACTAGCGTCCTGAATCTAAATAAAGTTAATTATGGTGGTATAGGCTATGAGTTGACTATGATGGATTGGGAGGATTAGTTAAAGGGATAATCAATGTCTTCCACTCAGAATCAGATGTATATTCTGATGTCAAATGGAAAATATTGCAGACAATAGAAATAAGAACAAAAAATGCTGGAAATACTCAGCATCTGCGAAAACAGGAACAGGGTCGATATTTTAGTTCAAGGAAGACCCTTCCACATTCTGATGAAAATTCCTCATCAAGCTGACAGGTTGGATTTAATGGAGGTCATAGGTCACTCTCAAACAGGAATCTGGTATGACCACCCTTGGAGAAAACTCATCAAATTAAATATCATTCAGGCACTTAACTGGACAGCAGCGGGGCTTTTCCTGGGATCAAAGACCCCAGGGGCAGAAGTCCATCCTGCTGAGCTGGCCAATCAGAGTACAGCAGATTTGTTGAATGGAAGGGTCATGTAGGGGGTAGGGCAGTAGGTGGGAGGAGGGTGGGAGGAATGGTAGGTGTTGAAGGCTGTCTCTAGTATGGAAACTATAGAAGTCCAGGATTGTCACTGGATCCCAGGCCTTACTTAGTGTGTGATGGCAGGGTGGGGAAGTGAGTGAGTGTGTTTGTATGATGGAGGTCCCAGGATAAGGGTGAGGTGTTGGTAGCAAGGGCGAAGGGATTCAGGTGCTCAGAGGGCCTCTTCCCCAGTGCCATCTCTCTACCAGTCAGTGAGTGACATTTGAACAAGGGACACACCACCCTCATATGGCGGCACGCTGAATTTAATTGGGGAAACCTGTCGGCAGGCAAAGGGACGGCTGGTAAGTGGGAGGCTTTCAAAAGTGTGTTAACCAGTGTTCAGGATAAGCACATTCCTTTTAAAGTGAAAGGCAAGGCTGGTAGATGTAGGTAACCCTGGATAACTCAGGATGTTGAGGTACTGATCAAAAAAAAGAAAGAGGCACATGACATGCATAGGCAGGTGGGATCAAGTTGATCCCTTGAAGAGTATAGCCGATGTAGGAATAGAGTTAAGAGAGAAAGCAGGAGAGTAAAAAGGGGACAAGAGATTGTTTTGGCAGATAATCAAAGGACAATCCAAAAAGCTTCTACAAATACTTAAAGGGCAAAAGAGTAACCAAAGAGAGAATAGGACCTCTTAAGGATCAACACAGTCATCAATAGGATCCACAAGAGATGAATGAGATCCTAAATGAATATTTCTCATCAGTATTCATTTTTGGGAAAGGCATAGATGTGAGAGAACTTCAGGAAATAAATAGTGATGTCCTGAAGAGTGTACATATTACAGAGAAGGAGGTGCTGGAAGACTTAAAATGCATCAAGGCATTAAATCCCTAGGACCTGATGGAGTGAATCCTAGGATACTATGGGAAGTTAGGGAAGAAATCATAAGTCTTCCAGCAGAGAGATTTCAATCATCGATAATCACAGAAGATTGAAAGGTGGCAAATGTGCCTTTGTTTAAGAAGGGCTGCAGGGAAAAGCCTGGGAACTACAGGCCAGTGAGCCTGACTTAATGATAGGGTGTTGGGGGAAGTTAAAAAACAAAGAGGTCTAGGGGTACATGTTCATAGCTCCTTGAATGGCAAAGAAGGCATTCAGCATGCTTTGTTTCATCGATCAGAACATTGAATACAGGAGTTGGGCATCTTGTTGAAATTGTACAAGACATTAGAACATAGAACATAGAACATAGAACATTACAGCACAGAACAGGCCCTTCGGCCTTCGATGTTGCGCCGACCAATATAAAAGCAATGCCCCTCCAAACTAAACCATTCCCTTCTCTTCCATATACTTATCAACTAACCTCTTAAATGTCACCAAACTTGGCGCATCTACAACTGCTGCAGGCAGGGCATTCCACTCCCGAACCACCCTTTGGGTAAAGAACCTGCCTCTGATATCCGTCCTATGACTATCACCCCTTAATTTAAAGCTGTGTCCCCTCGTGCTAGCTTTTGCCATCCTAGGAAAAAGGCTATCACTGTCCACCCTATCTAAACCTCTAATCATCTTATATGTTTCGATAAGGTCCCCTCTTAGCCTCCTCCTTTCTAACGAAACAACCTCAAATCCCTCAGCCTCTCTTCATAAGACCTGCCCTCCATACCAGGCAACATCCTGGTAAACCTCCTCTGTACCTTCTCCAATGCCTCCACATCTTTCTTATAATGTGGGAACCAGAACTGCACACAATACTCCAAGTGCGGCCGCACTAGAGTTTTGTACAGTTGCAACATGACGTTGCGGCTCCAAAATTCAATCCCTCTACCAATAAAAGCCAAGACTCCATATGCCTTCCTAACAACATTGGTAAGGCCACACTTGGAATACTGTGTGCAGTTCTGGTCATCCTGTTATAAAAAGTATATTATTAAACTAGAAAGAGTGCAGAAAAGATTTACTAGGATGCTATCAGGACTTGATGGATTGAATTATAAGGAGAGACTGGATAGACTGGGACTTTTTTCTCTGGACTGTAGGAGGCCGAGGGGTGATCTTATAGAGGTCTATAAAATAACGAGGGGCATAGGATCACTTAGATAGTCAACATCTTTTCCCAAATTAGGGGAGTCTAAAACAAGAGGGCATAGTTTAAGGTGAGATGGAAGAGATACAAAAGGGTCCAGAGGGACAATTTTTTCACACAGAGGGTTGTGAGTGTCTGGAACAAGCTGCCAGAAGTAGTAGTAGAAGCGGGTACAAGTTTGTCTTTTAAAAAGCATTTAGACAGTTACATAGGTAAGATGGATATAGAGGGATATGGGCCAAATGAAGGCAATTGGGACTGGATTAGTGG
The DNA here is from genome assembly GCA_024679065.1 of Sphyrna mokarran. Classification (NCBI taxonomy): domain Eukaryota; kingdom Metazoa; phylum Chordata; class Chondrichthyes; order Carcharhiniformes; family Carcharhinidae; genus Sphyrna; species Sphyrna mokarran. The sequence continues at coordinate 12,027,764 of JAGIQG010000026.1, read as the reverse complement.
TAATGGACAAATGGGGCTATAAATCTCTATGGATTTTCTGTTTCAGATTCCAGCATCCACAGTATTTTGCTGTTACATAGGAGTTGGAATTGTTACTGATTCACCTCTTCTGTCGTTTTGAGGCTATTGGAGTTTCCCTGTAAATGGTTCTGTAATTATGCAGGGACTGTCTGGTTAAGACAGTGCCTTTAGTGAGTTACTGGGGAATCTCTGATATTTCATTCATTATCAGGGGCTGACCCAAATGTCTGACTGATCTTTGATCTAGTCCCTTTATCGATGTGTTTCCTCTGACTACTGGAACTGCAGCCGTGAAATGAAAACAGAAAATGTTGGAAAATTTGACAGCATCTGTGGAGTAAGAATAGAGCCTATGTTTTAAGTCTAGATGATTTAGACCTATTAAGAGTATAGAAACGCAGAGGGACCTGGGGGTGCAGGTGAACAAGTCTCTGAAGGTGGCAGAGCAAGTGGAGAAGGTTGTGAAGAAAGCATATAGTATGCTAGCCTTTATAGGAAGGGTATAGAGTACAAGAGCTGGCCTTTAATGTTGCAGTTGTATAAAACGTTGGTTAGACCTCATTTGGAATACTGCGTCCAGTTCTGGTCGCCCTACTACCGGAAGGACGTGGAGACTCTGGAGAGAGTGCAGAGGAGGTTTACCAGGTTGCTGCCTGGTATGGAAGCTCTGAGACACGAGGAGAGGTTAGGCAAATTGGGACTGTTTTCCTTAGAAAGACGTAGACTTAGAGGAGATCTAATAGAGGTGTACAAGATTATGAGGGGTATAGATAGAGTAAACAGGGTTAAGCTTTTTCCTAGGATGGACTCGAATAGCACGAGGGGTCACGGGCTTAGGGTGAGGGGGGTAAGGTATAATTTGGATGCTAGAGGGAGTTTTTTCACACAGAGGGTGGTGGGGGTATGGAATGCGCTGCCAAGTAAAGTGGTGGAGGCAGGTACTCTGGAATTATTTAAGAAATACTTAGATGGGCACATGAACAGAATGGGAATGGAGGGGTATAGAAAACTGATTTAAAATAGGGATCATGAGCCTTGGGAGTCTCTGGGAAGTGTGTAAATAGATGATGATATTGATGTACTTGTTTTTATCCTACAGGTACTTTGGTCCACCTTGTTGTCTAATGAGGGGCATACACGTGATGGGTCGTGAGAGGGCTGCTCTTGGATTTTTTTCGAGAGTATCTTAGTGCTTCACGTCCTCAGTGACTATCGCTGTGCTGTGCAGATACATGGATTTGGGCCTGTGTCTGTGGGAGTTTGCGCATTCTCCCCGTGCTTGCGTGGGTTTTCTCCGGGTGCTCCGGTTTCCTCCCACATCCCAAAGATGTGCTCTTAGGCTAATTGGCAAAACAAATTCTCCCTAAATTGTCTCAAATTTAGTTTTTAATCCATAGATCTATAAACATGGACAGGGATCACGGGTAGAGGTGGGAACATCGGGGTGGCGGCGCGGGCTCGTTGGGCCGAAGGGCCTGTTTCCCGTGCTGTTTTGTTCTTTGTTTTTTGTTCTTTGACTCTATGACATCTGCTTGTCATTGGATTAATACCCACAGTGAAGGGTTGAGGATCTTAAAAGGGCATTAATTGATCAGCTAAGGGCAGACCTTTCTGACCCCTGGCAGTCTGAGTGGAGGCTAAAATGTGGGCGTTCCCACTCACCGACCTTTCACCCAATTAAATAACCCACCACCAAACTCACTCTGAGGGTGGGCAATAAATTCAACCCAGTAACTATTTCCCTCTCCAGAAACAGCCTGAATTCCTGAGTATTTCTGAAACTTTCTGCAGGATTCTAATGTCTGAGCTCAGGATGCACTGAGCATATGCGTGTGTGCGTGTGTGTCTGTGTGTATGTGTGTGCACCTGCCTATGTGTGTAGATCTATGTATGTGCCTGGGTGTGGGCCTGTGTTTTTGTTTGTCTGTGTTTTGTGTGTGTCCATGCTTGTGTATGTGTTTACATGTTAGTGTTTGTGTGTGTCTTTCTGCATAAGTGTATGCATGTATGTGTTTGTGTGTGTGTCAGTGTGTGTCGATGTCTCTGTGTGTCTTTGTGAGTGCTCATCTATGTTTATGTGTTCATGTGTGTGGCTGGGTCTCTATGTGCATGTGTGCATCTGAATATGTGTGTGTCTTTGTGATGCGTATGAGTGTGTCAGTGTGTGTGTGTGTGCATGAAAAGCAAAGACTTCAACAACACCTTTCACAATTTCAGGCAATGAAATAGTTTTGAATTGCAGTCACTGTTATAATACAGGAAATTCAACATCTATTTTCAGTTTAAATTTATTTATTAGTCACAAGTAAGCTTATACTGTAATTAAGTTATTATGAAAATCCCCTAGTCACCACACTCCAGCGCCTGTTCTGATACACAAGGGAAAATTCAGCAGGGCCAGTGCCCCTAACCAGCACATCTTTTGGACTGTGGGAAGCAACCGGAACAGCTGGAGGAAACCCCCACAGACACAGGAAGAACGTGCAGACTCCGCTCAGACAGTGACCCAAGCCAGGGGATCAAACCTGGTCTCTGTGAGGCAGCGGTGCTAATCACTGTGCCAACGTGCCACATACATTTTATGCACAGCAAACTCCCACAAACAGTGATAGATGATAATCTGACAATCTATTTTTGTACAATGTTGGTTGAGGGATAAACATTGTCTCAGGACAGAGGGGATAACATCACTTTATCCTTTAATCGTGATCACGGAATCTTTTACGTCCACCTGGGAATGGATAGGGCTTTAGATAGTGAGAGAATACATCAGACACCCCCTGTATTGCAGTGGGAATCTCAGGCTGGACCTTCAGTCTAGGGACTGGGACGTGAGTCTATAATCTACTGAATTCAGAGGTGAGATTGCTGCACACTGAGATAAGACATAGGTATATCCTCAGACAGCACATGGTCTAAGGTGATAGAACTGACTGAATGGAACAGGAATGTTCCAGAAGTTCCCAGCAATAGCTCAACTTTCAAAATCTCGGTAGCATTAGATAAGGGGAAATGAAACAAAAGCTTTAATTCACCGTCTATTTCTGTACGGCAGTTCAGGGTTAACAGCACTGAGACTAACTGACAGCAAGAATAAACGTCTAAAAATAATCTGTGGTTAGGAGGCCGTCAAACTTTGAGTATTTTCACACTGTGACTTTAAAGCACATTGCCAAGGACAACTGCAACTGGCTGAAAAAGTGCCAACTCTCAAATACAAGAGAGTTCAACAATAAGCCCTTGTTTTGAGCTCCTTCTGAGATAGTGAATACAGTGGAACGGGATTTACTTGCCCTGCTCCTAAGAATAAAAGAACTAGGAGAAAGAGGAGGCCATTCAGCCCCTCGAGCCTGCTCTGCCATTCAATATGACCATGGCTGATTTCAAATCAGCCTCAACCACACTTCCCTGCCCGTTCACCGTCGCCCTTCAAGCCCTTACTCATTAAAAATCTGTCCACCTCTTCTTTAAATTTATTCAATGTCCTGGCGTCCACTGTACCCTGGGGTAATGAATTCCACAGACTCTCAACCCTTTGAGAGAAGTAATCTCTCCTCATCTTTGTTTTGAATCTTCATACCTCTTATCCTAACACTGTGGCCTCTCGTTCTAGATAGTCCCACAAGAGGAAGCAATTCCCCTTTGCATTTTGTGCACCTCAATTAGATCTTCTAAACACCAGGGAATAGCGGACTAAACTGGCCAATCTCTCTTAATAAGACAAACCCCTCGACTCTGGAATCAATCTAGTGAACCTTCCCTGAGCCACCTCCAATGCAACAGCATCCCTCCTCAAATAAGGGGGCCAAAGCTGTCCTCAATGATGAAATATACTCATCATTGTCTGGTGTAGCTCCAGCAATCCTTCCTTACTTTTATGCTCTATTCTTTTATTAATAAGTGCCAAAGTTCTATTTGCTTTCCTTAGTACCCACTGTACCTGCATACTAGCTTTCTGCGACTTTTACACAAGGACACCCAGATCCCTCTGCACCAAAGCACCCACCCAAAATTGCCTCCTTATCTCCATCCTCATTCTTTTGCCTGTCATATTAAATGTGTGACTCTCATTACCAGTTCTTTTGTCATAAGACATAAGAACATTTTGAACACCTCTGCTAATTCTCCCTTAATTATTCCCAGTCTGTCCGTGTAACTCTGATCTCTGAGAAATCCCAGTCTGTATGAGTTCCACATCTGACTGCACCCTTCAGGGAGGGATTATTGGTTTGGGAACAGGTGCAGTGTGGATTCACCAGAAGGAACAGCTTGAATTACGAATACTTTTCCCATCAGGAGGACAAAGGAAAGTCCCTCTTCTAATTAATATCTGGAACATTCTGAAGGAACAACAACTTATGCTGACATCCATATGTATTTATATAACAGCTTTAAAGCAATATAATGCACCAAAATGTTTCACAGGAACTTTAAAAATAAAATTCTGAAATCAAACCACATCAAGAGAATAGTGAATCTTTGCCACAGAAGTCTGTGGAGACCAGGTCATTGAGTGTCTTTATGACAGAGATAGATAGGTTCTTGATTGAAGTAAAGTAAAGTTTATTTTTAAGGCTTACATTAACACTGCAATGAAGGTACTGTGAAAATCCCCTAGTTGCCACAGCTCAGAGGCCTGTTCGAGCCAATGCAGGTCTTGCAGAATGTGGGAGGAAACAGGAGCACACTGTGGAAATCCACATAGACATGGGGAGAACATGCAAACTCCACACAGACAGAGATCCAAGCCAGGAATTGAACCTGGGTTCCTGGCGCTGAGAGACAACAGTACTAAGCACTGTGCTACCGTGCTGCCCCATAATAAGGGGATCACCGGTTATGGGGAAAAGGCAGGAGAATGGGGACAAGAAAAATATCATTCATGATTGAATAGTGGAGCAAACTCAATGGGCCGAGTGACCTAATTCTGTTTTTATGTCTTATGGTCTTACAGGAGATATTGGGGTAAGAAGTCAAAAGCTTGGTCAAATAGGTATGTCTTAAGGAACAGAGAGAAGTGCAAAGCTGGAGAGAGATTTAGGGAGAGGATTCCAGAGTTTAGAGCCCAGATGACAAAAAGCACGACTGCCAATGATGCTGTGATTAAAATCAGGGATGCTAGATACCAGAATTTGATGAGCATGAGTATCTCAAAGGATTGTGGAAGTGGAGGAGATTCCAGAAGGATTTGAAAGTAAGGATGCAAATGTTAAGTTTATTTATTTAAGTAGGCTTATATTAACACTGCAATGAAGTTACTATGAAAATGCCCTAATTGCCACATCTGGCACCAGTTTGGATACATTGAGAGAGAATTTATCACAGCCAATGCACCTAACCAGCATGTCTTTCAGATGGTGGGAGGAAACTGGAACATCAAGAGGAAACCCACGCAGACATGAGGAGGGTGTGCAAACTCCACTCATCTTGCCAAACCAGGAGCCAGTAATAATCAATGAGAATGAGATTGGATGGTGACAGGTAAATGGTATAAATAAGGACTTGGGCAGCAGTGTTTTGGTAAAAAATGGCTTGTGGAACAGCAAATTCTTGGAATCAATAACAAGTTTGAGCTAAGTAATCAGGGTATGTTTGGAACTACAGAGGTTAACACCTCCAGTTAGATAGCACAGGAAACATCTCGAAAGCTTGTCATTGTATCCTGACAACAGATTTCAGTTTCCTGAGCTGGTTCTGTTTATAATGCACTCTGAAAATGCAAGTCTAGCTGGCAAACATTCATTACAGTAGGAGTCTCACAACACCAGATTAAAGTCTAACAGGTCTATTTGGTTGCAAAAGTCAGTAGCTTTCAAAGCGCTGCCCGTTCCTGATGAAGGAGCAGTTCTTTGAAAGCTAAGGGCTTTTGCTAACAAAAAAAACCTGTTGGACTTTATCCTAGTGTTGTGAGACTTCTTACTGTGTTTACCCCAGTCCAACGCCGGCATCTCCACATCATAGCATTTATTACCCATCCTTAATTGCCCGTGTGGAGATGGTGGTGTGCTACATACTTGAATGCAATTGAGTGACTTGCTAGGCCACTTGCTGTAGGTCTAGAGTCACATATAGACCAGACCAGGCAGATTTCCTTCCCTAAAGGGCATTAGTGAACCAGATGGCTTTTTATGACAATTTGTTTTTATTCATTCGTGGGACATGGGCTTTTCTGACTGGCCAACATTTATTGCTCATCCCTAGTTGCCCTTGAAACTGAGTAGCTTGCTTGGCCATTTAGAGAGCCAATCACATTGCTGTGGCTGTGGAGTCATATGTCGGCCAGACCAGGTAGGGACAGAAGATTTCCTTCCCTAAGAGCATTGGTGAACCGAATGGGTTTTCTGACAATTGACAATGGTTTCCTGGTGATCAGTAGATTCTTAATTCCAAATTTGTTTCAACTGAACTCAAATTCCACCATCTGCCATGGTGGGATTCGAACTGTAGGTCCTCAGAACATTAGCTAAATCTGGATTAATAGTTAGCGATAGTACCACTAGGCCATCATCTCCACTGATGATAGTTTCAGCATTACTGAGACTCAATTGTAGTGGGATTTGAATACACGGTCTTGGAACTGTAGCCTGGGTGTCTAGATTAAGAGTCCGGTGATGTTCCCATAAGACCACCATCTCCCCTTCATTAGCTCATTAGTGAACCAGATAAGCTTTTACAACAATCCATATAGATTCACAATCACCATTCCTGACACCAAACCTTCGTTCTAATTTTATTTGTTTAGTTGAATTTGAATTCCCTGCTAATGTGATCAGATTTGAACTCACGATTCCAGGTCATTAGCTCAGGTGGTTGAGTTGGTTATTAGCCCAGTGACATAACCGTTCGGCTGAGAGCAGCAGGTAACCAACCTCAAAAAAATCATTCCACGAATTGTGTAAGGGAATCAGCACGAGCAAGAGATTCAACTCAAAGCTTTGTGTTTTTCTCAGTATTGGAACAGGAACGATTATAGGGCATCAATATTGTCAACAAATGCGCGCTATTGTGTAAACAGGGTGCTTTGTTTTGTGAAGCATGTCATCTTTTACTGACCTTCAATGTGTATTTATTCGAGCCACTGGCTTGACTCTGGTGGTTATTTTTAAAATTAATCAATCACAGACTCTGGCCTCCTGAGGGGGTCTATAGATTGCAATGGAGAAGGTACAGAGGGCAGAAGGGTAGCTCATTGGAGCTTTGCCTGGCAGCTATGAGTGAGGCACTGACGGGCAGCACAGTGGCACAGTGGTTAGCACTGCTACCTCACAGCTCCAGAGACCTATGTTCAATTCCTGGCTTAGTCACTGTCTATGTGGAGTTTGCATGTTCTCCCCATGTCTGTGTGGATTTTTTCCAGATGTTCTGGTTTCCTCCCACAGTCCAAAAATGTGTGGGTTAGGTGCATTAGCCATGCTAAATTGCCCCTTAGTATCTGTGGATGTGTAGGTTAGAGAGATTGGTGGGGTAAATATTTGAGGTTACAGGGATAGGCTCTGGGTGGGATTGTTGTCAGTGCAGGCTTGATGGGCCAAATGGCCTCCTTTTGCACTTAAGGGATTCTATTGTTTCGATGATTTTCTCTGGTTTCATTGAGCAAGAGAGGTCAACTAATGACCCCAATTCTCTCCCCTCTGTGTGTAGGGTCGCCAATGCTCCAGAATAGCCCTGGAGTCTCCAGGAATTATTGGTTCATCTCCAAGAGGACGTGAAGAACAACTAGGAGTAAAATCTGAAGAGCAGGAAGGCTTTCCATGTTGAGTTACTGGAGATGGTGTTGGGATGAGTTAGGGTGGGAAGGAATGCTGGGATTGGTAAGAAGAGCTATTTGACTAACAGCCAAGAATTATCCAATCAGGTATTAAAGCTATTCACTAGGAGGTCAATCGACCTGTAGCTTGTGTGTAGGGGTGGGGCTCCATCAGGATGGATGTGTTCAGTGACCAATGGAAGGAGTGGATGGCGTCTGTATTGAAATGTGCAGAAATACATCTACTCTGAGTTGGTGACTCTCTCCAGGTCAGTTCTAATTTGTGTATTATACAAAGGGTTAATACATTTATTCCCTGGCTCCAATGTATCTTTCTGTTATTTAATATTGAGCCACTCCCAGGCTGGATGGTTGAATTATACGGGATTATGGAAAATAAGGATTCAGTAGAATGGGCCTACTTAGCCCAGAATTTGGAATAATGAGAGGTGATCTCATTGAAACACATTAAGTTCTTAAGGGACAAACAAAAACAGAAAATGCAGGAAAATCTCAGCAGGTCTGACAGCATCTGTGGGAGAGAATAAATGTCATGATGTGGAGATGCCGGTGTTGGACTGGGATAAACACACTATCAAATAAATTGGTTGGACTTTAACCCGATGTTGTGAGACTTCTTACTGGGAGAGAATAAAGCCAATGTTTCCAGTCTAGATGACCCTTTGTCCGAACTTTGTCTCTCGTTGGCTCCGTTCCATTCTCTTTTCACAGTCCTGCTGAGATATTCTCGCAATTTCTTCTTTTATTTCAGATTCCAGCATCCACAGGATTTTGCTTTTATCTTTAAAGTTCTTAAGGGCATTACAAGGTTGCTGCTGAGAGACTGTTTCATCCTGGAAGGAAATCTAGAACAAGAGGACGCAGTCTCAGGATAAAAGGTTGGCCGTTTAAGATAGAGTTTAGAGGGAATGTCTTCTGTCAGAGGGTTGTAAATCCTTGGGGTTTTCGGCCCCAGAGAATTGTGGATTCTGAACGGATGTGCTCATTCAAGACAGAGTTTTTTTGCACTGAGGTTATTGAGAGATGCAGGGATTGAATGGAAAATGAGAAAGATAAGCCATGATCTTATTAAATGCTGGCACAGGTTGGAAGGGCCGAATTAGCTATTTCTACTTTTTTTTATGTCTTCTATCATTGTATCTTGTACAAGCACTGTCAAAGAGACACAAGGCTGTCCAAAGACAGTAAAGTTCAAAATATATTTATTAGTGTCACAAGTAGGCTTATATTAACACTACAATGATGTTACTGTGAAAATCCCCAATTGCCACACTCTGGTCCCTATTCAGGTACATTGAGGGAAAATTTTAGCATGATCAATGTGTCTAACCAGCACATCTTTCGGACTGTGGGAGGAAAAGCTAGAGCATCCAGAGGAAACCCGTGCCGACATGGAGAGAACGTGCAAACTCCACACAGACAGTGATCCAAGCCGGGAATTGAACCTGGGTCCCTGAGGCTGCAAAGCAGCGATGCTAACCACTGTGCCACCATGCTGTCCAATGTACCATTGTTTGATACAATTGAGTTATCTGCTAGGCTCTTCAGGTTGGCTTTGATGAATTAATTAGGGTTGAGACAGCAGGGCAGGAGATGTGGAGAATTTGTGCAGAACACAATAATCCCAGGAACTTTACAGTACATGGTGGAATCTCCATCAGTTGCAGCTGAAAGTTGTTGAGCTGGAGTCAGGGTAGGACATCAGGATAGCGGGCAGGATCGCTACACCTCAGGCGAGGGGCAAGGTTGAGAAGGTGGGGCCTTAGTAAGTAACATCAGCCGGGACAAGAATTGAACCCATATTGTTGGCATCGCTCTGCATCACATCCTACTGCTTCACGTTGTTAGTGTATGCCTGACCTGGACCATCTGATGGGCAACACGACAGCTCAGTGACTATCACTGTGCTGTGCAGATACATGGATTTGGGCCAGTGTCTGTGGGAGTTTGCGCATTCTCCCCGTGCTTGCGTGGGTTTTCTCCAGGAGCTCCGGTTTCCTCCCACATCCCAAAGATGTGCTCTTAGGCTAATTGGCAAAACATTCTCCCTAAATTGTCTCAAATTTGGTTTTTAATCCATAGATCTATATACATGGACAGGGATCGTGGGTAGAGATGGGAACATTGGGGTGGCGGCACGGGCTCGTTGGGCCGAAGGGCCTGTTTCCCGTGTTGTTCTGTTCTTTGTTCTAAACCAGCCATCCAGACAACTGAGCTGATCAACTCCCCAGTAGTGGCTATAAAAACTTCATGACCACTATTCTGGACAGGAATCATGGAATCCCTACTGTACAGCAAGAGGTCATTTGGCCCATCAAGCCTGCACTGACCACAATTCCACCAAGGCTCTATGAAGCTGGGGGCAGTAGTTGTAGCTGGGGGAAGGGTAATTATGAGGCCATAAGGAGAGAATTAGGGTGCATAGGTTGGACTAGGAAACTACAGGGACTGGGAATATCTGAAATGTGGAGCTTATTCAAGGAGCAGCTGCTGCAAGTCCTTGATAAGTATGTCCCTGTCAGGCAAGGAGGAAATGGTCGGGTAAGGGAATCTTGGTGTACGAAAAAAGTTAATTCGCTGGTTAAAAGGAAAAAGGAGGCTTATGTCAGGATGAGGCTTGAAGGCTCAGTTAGTGCAATGGATAGCTATAGATTAGACAGGAGGGAGCTAAAGAGTGAGTTGAGGAGAGCTAAAAGGGGACACGAGAAGACTTTGGCTGATAGGATCAAGGAGAATCCTAAAGCTTTCTTTAGATATGTTAAGAATAGAATATTGGTTAGGGCAAGATTAGGGCCAGTCAGAGACAGCAGTGGGAAGTTGTGCGTGGAGCCTGAAGAGATTGGAGAGGCACTGAACAACTATTTCTCTTCGGTATTCACGCAGGGAGATGTAAATGTAGTTGTGGAGAACACTGAGGTACAGGATTGCAAACTGGAAAGTATTGAAGTAGATAGGGAGGATGTGCTAGATATTCGTGAGGGTTTGAAGTTGGATAAGTCCCCTGGGCCGGACGGGATTTACCCTAGGATTCTCTGGGAGGCAAGAGAGGCGATTGCAGAGCTCTGGCTCTGATCTTCAGGTCGTCGTTGGTTACGGGTGTGGTTCCGGAGGACTGGAGGATAGCGAATGTGGTCCCATTGTTCAAGAAGGGGAAGAGAGACCTTCCAGGGAATTATAGGCCAGTGAGTCTTACTTCTGTTGTGGGCAAAGTATTGGAGAGAATTATTAGGATAGGATTTATAGTTATTTAGAGAGAAATGAATTGATTGGGGATAGTCAGCATGGTTTTGTGAAGGGTAGGTCGTGCCTTACTAACCTTATTGAGTTTTTTTGAAAAAGTGACCAAAGAGGTGGATGGGGGTAAGGCGGTTGATGTGGTATATATGGACTTTAGTAAGGCGTTTGATAAGGTGGCCCATGGAAGACTTCTGCAGAAAATGCAGATGTATGGGATAGAGGGTGATTTAGCTAATTGGGTTAGGAATTGGCTAGCAGATAGAAGACAGAGGGTGGTGGTTGATGGGCGATATTCATCGTGGAGTTCGGTGACAAGTGGTGTACCTCAGGGGTCTGTTTTGGGGCCCCTGCTGTTTGTAATTTTTATAATGATCTGGATGAGGGTATTGAAGGATGGATTAGTAAATTTGCGGATGACACCAAAGTCGGAGGAGTGGTAGATAGTGAAGAGGGGTGTTATAGTTTGCAGAGAGACTTGGACAAGTTGCAGTGCTGGGCCGAGAGGTGGCAAATGGAGTTTAATGCGGAAAAGTGTGAGGTAATTCACTTTGGCAGAAATAACAAATGTGTAGAGTATAGGGCTAATGGTAGGACTCTTAATAGTGTTGATGAACAGAGGGATCTTGGTGTATTTGTGCATAGATCCCTGAAAGTAGGCAGTCACGTCGATAAGGTTGTTAAGAAGGCATACGGAGTCTTAGCTTTTATTGGTAGGGGGATTGAATTTCGGAGCCGCAACGTCATGTTGCAACTGTACAAAACTCTAGTGCGGCCGCACTTGGAGTATTGTGTGCAGTTCTGGTCCCCACATTATAAGAAAAATGTGGAGGCATTGGAGAGGATACAGAGGAGGTTTACCAGGATGTTGCCTGGTATGGAGGGCAGGTCTTATGAAGAGAGGCTGAGGGATTTGAGGTTGTTTTTGTTAGAAAGGAGGCGGCTAAGAGTAGACCTTATCGAAACATAAGATGATTAGAGGTTTAGATAGGGTGGACAGTGATAGCCTTTTTCCTAGGATGGAGAAAGCTAGCACGAGGGGACCCAGCTTTAAATTAAGGGGTGATAGTTATAGGACGGATATCAGAGGTAGGTTCTTTACCCAGAGTGTGGTTCGGGAGTGGAATGCCCTGCCTGCGGCAGTTGTAGATGCGCCAAGTTTGGTGGCGTTTAAGAGGTTAGTTGATAAGTTTATGGAAGAGAGGGGAATGGTTTAGTTTGGAGGGTCATTGCTTTTTTCATAATTGGTCGGCGCAACATCGAAGGCCGAAGGGCCTGTTCTGCCCTGTAATGTTCTATGTTCTATTCCTGTAACCCCATGCATTAACCCTGCTGATTTCCCTGACACTAGGGTCAATTTAACACGGCCAATCCACCTAACCAGCGCATCTTTGGAGTGTGGGAGGAAAGTGGAGCACTTGGAGGAAAGCCACACAGACACAGGGAGAATGTGCAGACTCCACACAGACAGTGACCCAAGCCAGGAATTGAACCCAGGTTCTCAGCGCAGTGAGGCAGCAGTGCTAACCACTGTGCTGCGCATAAGTGGGGGTGTTCTTGCCATTGTTCTGCGCAATATTTATCACACAACCAACATCACTGGGTGCAGCACAATGACACAGTTGTTAACACTGCTGCCTCACAGTGTCAGGGACCCAGGTTCAAGTCTGGCCTTGGGTCACTGTCTGTGTGGAGTTTGCACGTTCTCTCTGTGTTTGCGTGGGTTTCTTCCAGGTGCTCCGGTTTCCTCCCAAAAGATGTGCAAGTTTTGGTTGATTGGCTGTGCTAAATTAACCCTTGTGTTGGTGAATTAGCAGGGTAAATAAAGGGGTGCAGGAATGGAGCCTGGGTGGGATTGTAGTCGGTGCAGACATGATGGGCTGAATGGCTTCCTTCTGCACTGTAGGGATTCTGTGATCGTTAAAACAGAAGATCTAATCATTATCACACTGCTGTTTTTTGTGGTCTCTTGCTGTGCGTAAATTGTTTGTTGTGTTTCTTACATTGAAACACGTCAGGAAGTGTAGCATTGGCTGCAAAGTGTTTTGAGATGTCCTGAGCTTGGAGAAGCATGAGAGTCACAGGTTTTGGTTCTTTCGCAGATGTAAGTTTATTTGTTGCCTTGTCTGTGTTCTGCAGTCAGGTCTTGTAATTCAGCAAAGGGTTAACTCTCTGAAACAACTGTGAGGCTGTATTTGGAGTTGGGTGAGGGGGGTGTAAGTATGGTGAAAGTTTTGAGGGGGGGGTGGTGAGGAGGTGGGAGTTTCCTGTTACAGTGAGAATCTCTGGTCTAAATAACCAGAAAACCACAGAACAAGTTGTACTAGTGACTGGGGCGCCAACGTGAGTTATTTAAACACTTTTACACATTGCAGGTGGCAGGAAGTAGATAGGCCTATTTAAACATCAGCCCACTGAGGTTTAAAGGGACAGGCAGAGTAGGCGACAGTAATCAGAACACAGCCAATCAGGGCCTTTAAGCAGTGCTCCGGCCAATAGGATTCCGAGGAAAATCAGCTTAGCAACAGGGTTTTTGGCACGCCTAGCCAATGGCATGTGTACTTGTCGACTCACTGATTCAGTGCTGCATGCAACCCTGAGCAAGAGCGAGATGAGAACATCAGATAATGAGGCAACTTCCTCAGCCCTTTAGAAAGAAACTGATTACAATGGGGGAATTTTTCAGTTTATTGTGTGTGTGAGAGAGAGAGCAACACAAAACCTCACAACGCCTGATCCAGTCACAAGTTCCCTAATATTACAGATGCGATTTTTTTTTAAAGCATGCCTTAAGTTTTTATTTATAACCACTCCACCTTTCCGTCCCACACATATAACAGGAAGGTGTTGAGTTGTATTTTGAATGGAGGGAGGTGAGGGCTGATTGGGGGGGTGGTGGTGCGGGGCAGACTGGAAGTTCTCCAACGCCTTGTTCTGATGATCCATTCCCTTCGCTCAAGGGCATTAAGAGATTATTCAACTCTGGAGGGCACTGCACTGTCGCTCGCTCTTGCCACCTGATTGGGAGTCCTGATCCTGTCAGCTCCACAAGATGCAGTGAGAATTCACCAAGGCTCCTTCCAAACTGACTACCACAACCATATAGAAGAACAAAAGTAGCAGATATCCGGAAACACCTCCGGCTAGAAGTTCCCCTCCAGCCCACTCACCATCCTAATCTTGAAATATATCGATGTTCCTTCGCTGTCGCTGGGTCAAGATGCTGGGAACTCACTTTCTAACAGCACTGTGGGTGTATCTACACTGCATGAGTTGCAGTGGTTTGGGTTCAAGAAGGTTCACTGCCATCTTCTCAAGGGGTTCAGGAGGGGCAATAAATGCGGCACGCACATTGCCATAGATAAAAGAAAACCCGCAAGAAACAGCTGGTATCTCCAGCCACAATTGATGATTGGGTTGAGATCGCAAGACTGGCCAGAGTAAGCCACTGGCAAACGCCAAAGGAATTGTTAGTCATGCCAATTGTTCAGTGGGCCAGTCTTTTAGTTGGAAACGCTTGCTGCAATTTGAGAGTGATGGAAAGCGAGTTGATATAAATTAGAATATGCAATTTTAAAGGAAGTGCAGAATTGGAAGAACGTACAGGATTCCATATTCAAAGTTCAAAAGAGTGCAGAAAGAGGCCCTTCAGCCCATCAAATCTACACTGAACAGAATCCCACCCAGGCCTGCTCCGGCTCCTAATTTGAATGTTTATATGCAAGAAGGATGCCAAGGCTTCAGAGAGGGTGCAGAGGAGATGCACTCAAATGGTCTCCAGGATAAAGGTTACGTGGAGAAGCTGGAAATTGGGGCTGTTCTCCTTGGAGCAGAGAAAGTTAAGGGGAATGTTTAACGGATGTGTTCAGAATGATGTGGATTTGTGCTGGAGTAGATAGGGTGCAAGTGTATTAATTGGCTGTGGGGGGGGGGGGTCAATAACTGGAGGACACAGAGTTGAAATAATTGGTAAAACCTTCAGTGTGGAAATGAGGTGGGTGTTTTTGCCCAGCAAGTTTCTGGAATGCGCTGCCGGAAAGGGCAGTGGAAGTAGACTCAATAATAACTTTGAAAAGGAAGCTTGGCAAATATTTGGGGGAAAAAAGAACTGCAGTGCCAAGGAGAAAGAACAAGAGTTTGGGATTAATTGGATAACTCTTTCAAAAAGCTAGTACAGGCATGACGGGCTGAATGGTTTCCTCTTTGTTGGAATGTTTTTCATTCTTACTATAGGTAGGAAAACTCTGGAAGAAACTGACACCAGTGCTAATCGATCTGAACTCTCAGCTCCCCGATTTCTCCTTCCTTCATTTTGTGTCTTTTCTCCTGGAACCTAGTGATGGATAAAAGCGATTGCACCTTACAACAAGGCCAGTCAATGTTTCTCTCCCACACACCCAAAGCAGGCTGTGATGGCATTATCCTTACATCAAGTCTAAATGCCACAGACACAAAGACACAGCACCAAGTCAGATATATTGTTTGGTGAAATAGTTTTGCATCAAATTCGGGTTTGTAATGAGTTCCACAGTGCATGAATTGGCCACACAGACTTTGGCTCTTTGAAAATCAGCGCTGCAAAACCCTTGCAGATTTACCTTCTAATCCCGCTCCAATCTTGCCCAGTCTTGTGTCCCATCTTGCTCCACTGTCCCGGGGGACATCTTGTTACCATGCCCCTTTTCCTTACATCTCATGCATCATTTTCTGTCCAATCATCTCGATGCTTTCTGTGCACTCTTGCTATGTTCACATTGCCATCTTTCTTGCACTGCAGTAATGACTACACTTCAAAAGGGTATTCAATTGGCTGTAAGATGTCGCAGGATGTCCTGAGATGTTCAGGATATTCCTACTCTTATCAGTTTGTTACCTGCATGAGCACAACAAGGTGATAATGGCGTGTTCTCATTTGATAGGTTGATGCACAGAAGCACATCTCCTGTTCCAACACAACAGGAGGCGACTATACATGAAACTGTGACACAGTTCAGCACAGGAAGGGTGTGGTTGAGTCACACAGGCCAAGGCAAGCCTTTGTGAATGGTGTATTGTTACACACAATCATGACGGAGTGCATTCAGTTATAAAGAGAGCCTTTAAGTCAATGCCCATGGTTGTATGGACGCACAGTTTTGTTTAAAGTGGGGGAATATTCAGGGAAAGAATCTAAGAAAGCTCAGGCACCTCTGGTGAGGATCAATGGTCAACATAAAAGATCCCACAGCACTTTCCAAAGACAAGGAGGGAAGTTCCCCCGGATATCTTGTGGCAGATATTTATTGCACTCCCAGAAACTAAATCATAGAATCTCTACAGTTCAGAAGGAGGCCATTTAGATGCTGAGTAAAGCTCCCTCTACACTTTCCCCACTAACCATTCATGATGTGGAAATGCCTGCGTTATTCTGGGGTAAACACAGTAAGAAGTCTGACAACACCAGGTTTAAAGCATAGCGTGGGGTTAGACACAGAGTAAAGCTTCCTCTATACTGTCCACATTAAACATTCTCAGGACAGGTACAGCACAGGGTTAGATTCAGACTAAATCTCCCTCTACACTGTCTTCATCAAACACTCCCAGGACAGGTACAGCATGTGGTTAGATACCGAGTAAAGCTCCCTCTACACTGTCCCCATCAAACATCCACAGGACAGGTACAGCATGGAGTTAGATATAGAGCAAAGCATGGTTTAGAGTCATAGAAAAATCATAGAAGCTGTACGGTGCAGAAGCAGGCCACTTGGCCCATCGAGCCTGCACTAACAGCAATCCCATCCAGGCCCTACCTCCATAACCCCACATGTTGATGGGAGATATTCATCGCGGAGTTCGGTTACAAGTGGTGTGCCTCAGGGGTCTGTTTTGGGGCCCCTGCTGTTTGTAATTTTTATAAATGATCTGGATGAGGGTATTGAAGGATGGATTAGTAAATTTGCGGATGACACCAAAGTCGGTGGAGTGGTAGATAGTGAAGAGGGGTGTTATAGTTTGCAGAGAGACTTGGACAAGTTGCAGAGCTGGGCCGAGAGGTGGCAAATGGAGTTTAATGTGGAAAAGTGTGAGGTAATGCACTTTGGCAGGAATAATAAATGTGTAGAGTATAGGGCTAATGGTAGGATTCTTAATAGTGTTGATGAACAGAGGGATCTTGGTGTATTTGTGCATAGATCCCTGAAAGTAGGCAGTCAAGTCGATAAGGTTGTTAAGAAGGCATACGGAGTCTTAGCTTTTATTGGTAGGGGGATTGAATTTCGGAGCCGCAACGTCATGTTGCAACTGTACAAAACTCTAGTGCGGCCGCACTTGGAGTATTGTGTGCAGTTCTGGTCCCCACATTATAAGAAAGATGTGGAGGCATTGGAGAGGGTACAGAGGAGGTTTACCAGGATGTTGCCTGGTATGGAGGGCAGGTCTTATGAAGAGAGGCTGAGGGATTTGAGGTTGTTTTCGTTAGAAAGGAGGCGGCTAAGAGGGGACCTTATCGAAACATATAAGATGATTAGAGGTTTAGATAGGGTGGACAGTGATAGCCTTTTTCCTAGGATGGAGAAAGCTAGCACGAGGGGACACAGCTTTAAATTAAGGGGTGATAGTTATAGGACGGATATCAGAGGTAGGTTCTTTACCCAAAGGGTGGTTCGGGAGTGGAATGCCCTGCCTGCGGCAGTTGTAGATGCGCCAAGTTTGGTGGCGTTTAAGAGGTTAGTTGATAAGTTTATGGAAGAGAAGGGAATGGTTTAGTTTGGAGAGTCATTGCTTTTTTCATAATTGGTCGGCGCAACATCGAAGGCCGAAGGGCCTGTTCTGCCCTGTAATGTTCTATGTTCTATGTTCACCTGCTGGATGCATCCCAGGATACAGCTCAGTACAAGTCTGTACTGACCACAATCCTGTCCTGGCCTACATATTTACCCTGCAAATCCCTCTGACACCATGGCCAATCCACCTAACCTGCACATCTTTTGAACTGTGGGAGGAAACTGAAACACCCAGAGGAAACCCACGCAGATACAGGGAGAAAGTGCGAACTTCACACTGGCAATGGTGACCCAAGGTTAGAAATGAACCTGGGTCCCATGCGCTGTGAGGCGGGGATTCTGCACAGATTATCTGACCATTGCTTTTTGTGGTATCTTACTATGTGCAAATTGGCTCCCGCATTTAGTCTGTTAGAGCTGTGATTACGCATTAGAGAATACCTCATGCGCTGGAAAGCACTTTAATTTCCTGAAACAAGGAAGGGTGAAAATCCAAGTACATTCTTTCCCTCTTCACAAGATGAACATTCAGTCCGCCAGCCTGAAGTCGAAACTTTGGTAAGAACTGTGAACTCTTCCCGTGCACTTCCATGGAATGATCTTTAACAACTGACATTTAGCAGCTGTCAGGGGGCTGTGCACTTACCCCAAGGGGGTCAGAGTGCAACCTCTTAGGAACACTCATTCTCTGCCTCCTCCCTCAGAGCTACACAAAGAGGAGGTGCCAAAAGACATCTCCAAAAACACTGATTTTTATCTTTCGTAATATGGAAGAACTGAGGAATAAGTACTCACCCGATAGTGAGATGCATTTGCCATGCTAAATCCCCTCTTAGTATCCTGGGATGCATCCAGCAGGTGAACATGTGGGGTTATGGAGGTAGGGCCTGGATGGGATTGCTGTCAGTGCAGGCTCGATGGGCCAAGTGGCCTGCTTCTGCACCGTGCAGCTTCTATGATTTTTCTATGACTCTAAACCATGCTTTGCTCTATATCTAACCCCATGCTGTACCTGTCCTGTGGATGTTTGATGGGGACAGTGTAGAGGGAGCTTTACTCTGTATCTAACTCCATGCTGTACCTGTCCTGTGGATGTTTGATGGGGACAGTGTAGAGAGAGCTTTACTCTGTATCTAACCCCATGCTGTACCTATCCTGGGAGTGTTTGTTGAAGACAGTGTAGAGGGAGATTTAGTCTGAATCTAACCCCGTGCTGTACCTGTCCTGAAAATGTTTGATGTGGGCTGTATAGAGGGAGCTTTACTCTGTGTCTAACCTCACGCTATGCTTTAAACCTGGTGTTGTCAGACTTCTTACTGTGTTTACCCCAGAATAACGCCGGCATTTCCACATCATGAATGGTTAGTGGGGACAGTGTAGAGGGAGCTTTACTCAGTATCTAATCCCGTGCTGTACCTGTCCTGGGAGCGTTTAACAGGGACAGTGTAGAGGGGGAGGGGGTTCTATTCCGTGGTTAGTGCACGCAGTGAGTCTATAAGGAACCTGCTTGGCTCAGACTGAGCAATATTTGCTTTAATGAGGTATTGGATCGTGATTTGGTTTCCAACTTAAAAACTATTTGGGCCTCTCCTTTGGTAACTTGTTCTGGTTTTGGAAGCTTTCTCCCATTGATGAATTAATTAGATCTAACTCTGGTTAGTTTCTTTAAAACATCCTTTAGTTACACCATCACACATTCTTGTTGTCCTGGTAAGTACATCTCTGTCCCATAGATTATTCCATCTTCTCTATCTTTTGTCCATATCCGCTAACATTTCATTACCATAACTATTAACCCATTAATCTATATCTCCTTCAAGTATAGTCTCAATGAGCTGAACTTTATGAGATTGACTCTAAGTGTTCAGCTAGTTTTGGTGGGGACAGGTATAGCACGGGGTTAGATACAGAGTACACTGTCTACATGCTCTACACTGTCCCCGTCAAATATTCAGGATATGAAAAGCAGTCCTGTTTATTCTGGATTCTTGGTACATGAAACTTTGTACCTTGAAAATTGTCAATCACAAATCTGCTTTCAGAAAATTGCTCCACCCCTGCTGTTACAGGCAGCCTCACAAACTCTTCCCCCACCCCTCACAATCGCAGGGGCCCATGGTCAATCGCGAAAACCCATACCGCACGAGATACAGCCCCCACCAGCAGATGGAAGTGGGAACTCTCTCAAGAATCCTCTACTCTATCTTAATGCAATGGAGAATATCCAAAGAAGATGAAGTATCTTTGACTTTGATGAAGAATTGTGCCACTGGATTATTCACTGATGCACTGAAGACAAAAAAGATATCCAATGCTTGAGATATGATTCAATCTGGAAGACGGGAGAGGAATATTGAAGTTGTGGACATTGCTATGGAAATGTTTAAGATTACTTTCTGTAGATGTTGGTAACATTGCCACGCTTGCTGCAGCACCAGTTGTCTCACTGCGGGCAATGGGATAACAGGATCAGTATGAGAAGGAAAGACAATGCCATCTTCATCAATGGAATGAATCTCCAGGGCTGCTTCCAAATGAAATTTCTGTGTAGATCTCTTCAACCGAATAGACTGTAGATTTGTCCTCTGCTGATGGACCACTTTAAAGAAAGGATGACTCGCTGATTGAAGTTTAGGCATCAACTTTTTAAAATTCAATCCTCGGACATGGGCATCCCTTGGCTGGGCCAGCATTTATTGCCCATCCCTAGTTGCCCCTTGAGAAGGTGGTGGTGAGTTGGCTTCTCAAATCGCTGCAGTCCTTCTACTGGGGCTTGACCTGATTTACTTTCACACAAAACAACTAGACTTTACATCTACTCCAGCTGTTTGATGTGCCTTTGGATTTCTCTGGACAGCTCGCGTGCTCAGTTAATGATCTACACACCATCTCATCACTGCCGCAAATTGACAAATTCAGTTCTTCAGTGGCAACCGCAGATCAACACAGACTCCAATTGCTTTGGCAATAGATTCAAGAACTTTCCAGTCTTGAGAACTTCCAGTGGATCACCTATTGCTATAGCGACCTCTTTCACACAACCTCTGCCTGGAAAGCAGCAACCAGAGTCTAACAATTCCTCCAGGTGGCATTTTGCTTCAGTCCCTTCCATTTCCACACCTTTCTGGCCCAGTGATGAGAAACTTGTGACCCATGGACCATCAGGGTTTTGAGTGCAGCCCCACGAGATAATTTGTTGACCGTTTGCCCCACATTGCCATGTTTGGCTGCTTTCTTCTGTGTAGTGTATTTTTCCACCAGGTCTGAACATTGACTGTGAGAGCCGTGCACGCTCCCTCTGGCTCCAATCAAAGCGTAAATATTTCTTTTGTTTTTACCATTTGCAATTGATGGCAGTTTTATTCATATATAAATGATGAAGCATTTCCTATATCTCGTTACGCAATATTCGGCGAGCATTAAGTGCATCTTATCTGATTTATGGGGTCACGGTTAGTGAACAAGCTCGATTTCAATGTTGTGGCCCGCTGAGAGAAAGAAGAGGCCATTCATGCAGCTCACTCACTAGCCCAGCTCACCCATCACTGTCCCAGCTTGTGGATTAAATGAGCTGAGATCTGCAATCCCCCACAGGGGTACAGCAAATGGTGAATCAATGACCCCGGCTCAATAAAAAAAAACCACAACGGCTGCTGCTGAACCCAAATCTGCCCTTTCGTCACCAAACCAATCATAATCTCATTATTGTAACTACAAAGCTGTAATTCTACAGGTCATATCGTGCACTGTACATAGATAAGTGTCAGTGTTTAAGATGCAAATTGATGTTGCACATGTCTCCAGCCACTGTAACATCCACTGAGCCACATCAAGCACAGAAATAGGCCATTTGGCCCATCGGATCTATGCTAGTCTTTATACTCTCACCTCCTCTTCATCTCAGCCTATCAGCACTCCTTTCTATTCCTCTCCCCCTCTTGTGTTTATCCAGTTTCCTCTCAAATACATCCACATGATTCCTCTGAAGCACTACCCTTGGGAGGAGCCCCACATTCTCACCACTCTGTGGGCGGAAAGGTTTCTCCTGAATCCCCTGTTAGTGATTGTCCCAGAGTGTTGTTTTCCCCACCCTTGGAAACATGGTATTCAGTCACCCTCAATCATTCTGCTTGGTGTAACAATAGTGGGTGGAACAGTGCTTAGCACTGCTCTTGCCTCACAATGCCAGGGACCCGCGCTCGATTCCCGGCTTAGGTCACTGACTGTCTGGAGTTTGCTCCCAGTGGATTTCCTCCGGATGCTCTGGTTTTCTCCTACACTCCAAAGATGTGCAGGTTAGGTAAATTGCCCCTTAGTATGAGGGGGGCTAGCTAGGGTAAATATATGGGGATAAGGCCTCGTGGGCTTGTTGGCAATGCAGGCTCGATAGGCCAAATGGCCTCCTTCTAATCTGTAGAGACTCTATGACGCGCTCAGTGTACTCAAACAGGCGCGGGAGTGTGACGACTAGGAGATTTTCACAGTAACTTCATTGCAGTGTTAATGCAAGCCTACATCTGACTCTAACAGATAAACTTTCAATGAGTAGACGACAGTGTAAGATAATATCCACCTGCAACTAAACTTGGACATACCAAGACCTGGCTTGTGTGAAAGGGAATCTGTGAGCGTTTAGTTATTTCTGTGCATCTGGGCTCGTTCAAAATTGATTTCTTTTAAAATGCTGAGTTTCCCGGAATTAAGCTTTCACTTTCATTCTATCAACCTGCAGTCTTGGGGGAGAGAGAGAGAGAGACAATGTGCAAACATTTCTGACTGGGTACAGGACTGGGGTAAACACAATAAGAAGTCTCACAACACCAGGTTAAAATCAACAAGTTTATTTGATAGTAAACCTAAAGCTTTCAGGGCTTGCCCTTTTGACAGGTGAACAGAGAATTCTGGTCTCAAACAGAGCGTATAAAGGCACACTCACTTTACAGAATACTGATTAGGATGCTACAGTTTATAGCTAATCAATTCTTAAAGGTGCAGACAATGTGAGTGGAGATAGCATTAAGCATAAGTTAAAGAGATGTGTATTGTCTCCTGACAGGACAGTAAGTGAGATGTTGCAAGTCCAGGTAAATCATGAGGGTTACAGATAGTGTGACGTGAACCCAAGATCCCGGCTGAGGCTAAGCAGAGCTCAGGGACTGCAGAGTCCTGGCTCACCGGTCCGTATTAAGCCAAGTCTAAATATGCATCATTCAGGATCCTAGGTTAACAGGATCGGACTGGGAGCAGTCATAGAGTTTGCACAAGGCTGCCACCTCCAGCTCCTACTCTGCTGCTGCTGCTGCATCTGGCGTCTGTTTGCAAACATCACTCAACGTGTGGGGAATTCCAAAAGATTTCCCAATTGGCTATATTCTTCATTTTTCCTGTAAAGTAGCTTATCTTGAAGCAGCACCTTTTCTGTTGTCAGAAAGGCACGTAAGCAGATCAATGATGGTTTAGTGGAATCAAACCTTGGCATAACTTGCAGTCTCGCTGGTTAGTAGAAACTTGGGCGATCATTATCAGCTGTGACTCAGCAGACATAACATAAGGTTCTGGATTTAAAACCTGTTCCTGGAATTTGATCCTTTAATCCAGACTGTCACTGCCCAGGGCAGCACTGAAGTTTAAAGTTTATTTATTAATGTCACAAGTAGGCTTCCATTAACACTGCAATGATGTTATTGTGAAAATCCCCTAGTCGCCACACTCTGGTGCTTGTTCGGGTACACTGAGGGAGAATTTAGCATGACCAATGTACCTAATCTGCACATCTTGAAGAAGGGAGAGAGATCTTATAGAAATATAAGATTATGAAGGGAATAGATAAGATAGAAGCAGGGAAGTTGTTTCCACTGGCGGGTGAAATTAGAACTAGGGGCATAGCCTCAAAATAAGGGGAAGCAGATTTAGGACTGAGTTGAGGAGAAACTTCCTCACCCAAGGGGTTGTGAATCTATGGAATTCCCTGCCCAATGAAGTAGTCGAGGCTACCTCATTGAATGTTTTTAAGGCAAAGATAAATACATTTTTGAACAGTAAAGGAATTAAGAGCGAGTGAGTGCATAAGTAGAGCTGAGTCCACGAGAAGATCAGCCATAATCTGATTGAATGGCAGAGCAGGTTCGAGAGGTCAGATGGCCTACTCCTGCTCCTAGTTCTTATGTTCTTGGGACTGTGGGAAGAAACTGGAGCACCTGGAGGAGACCCACGCAGAGAATGTGCAGACTCCACACAGACAGTGACCCGAGGTTGGAATTGAACCTGGATCCTTGGCGCTGTGAGGCAGCAGTGCTAACCATTCAGCCATCCAGATTGATCTGGTTAGCTTCCTTCTGGATAGGGTTGCTTCTGATTTGCTCCCCGTTCCCAGCCATGCTTTCCTGAGCTGCTTCCTGCAGCACAGAGCTTGGAAGATCCTGTCATGTCAACCTTGCTCACTGAGATGGAGAAGGGAATGGGAAGGAGATTGGGGGAGGGGTAGAGAAGGGTTGGGGTGGAGGGAAATCTCAATCGCCTCAGGATCCCATCAGGAGCTCAGGCCATTTGAAGCAATACCAGAAGCTGGGTCTGCAGGGTGAAAGCAACACCAGATTGGGATACAGTGGAAATCCCACCAACTTTCCTTCCACACCCACCCCCTTCATCCCACTTGAGACCCCTTGGGAGGATGCACTGAAGGACGCTACAAGGAGAGACGGGAAATGATTGGCACGTCAGTGGAAACAATGTTAGCTAAGGTAAAGAGACCTGTTTCAATCAATAACAGCAACTTAATCCCACATCAACATCCTTCTTTACATTAGGAAAGTGTGCATACTATCTCTTTTTATAGCTAAACTGCTGTGTTGACCGATGCCTATTTACTGGCAGGCAGAAAGTTGGCGGCCTCCTGCTTTCAGCTTGTGCATGTGTCCATGGGTCAGTGGGTTTAATATTGTCTCGTGTGTGAACTCAATACCGCATCCCTGGCCACAGTCCCACCTCGCCAGCCAGCCAGCTCTGTGCCCAGAACAAAGACGTCAGCAAAGGTAGTGGCATCTTCTGAGCTGAATTCTAACTTAACCTTCAGGCAGTGAGGAATTGTGACGCCCCCTTTTATTCTAACATTACTGTATTTGGCAAACTCACTCAGGACGTTGCACAGGGAGACAGGGAGACAGGGAGCTTTAACTCTGCATCTAACCCCGTGCTATACCTGTCCTGGGAGTGTTTGATGGGGTCAGTGTAGAGAGTGCTTTATCCTGTATCTAATCCAATGCTGTACCTGTCCTGGGAGTGTTTGATGAGGACAGTGTAGGTGGAGTTTTATTTTGTATCTAACCCTTGCTGATCTGTCCTGGGAGTGATTGATGAGGATAGTGTAGAGGGAGCTTTACTCTGTGTCTAACCCCAGTTGTACCTGTCCAGGGAGTGTTTGATGGGGACAGTGTAGCAGGAGCTTAACTCTGTATCTAACCCCATGCTGTATCTGTCCCGAGAATGTTGATGTGGACAGTATAGAGGGAGCTTTACTCTATTCTAACTCCTGCTGTATTTGTCCTAGGAGCAGTTTGATGGGGACAGTGCAGACTGAGCTTTACTTTGTATCTAACCCTGTGCTGTACCTGTCCTAGGAATATTTGATGGGGGACAATTTAGAGGGAGTTTTATTCTGTATCTAACCCTGTGCTGTATACCTATCCTGAGAGGGTTTGATGCGGACAGTGTAGCAACAGCTTTACTCTGTATCTAACCCCATGCTGTACCTGTCCTGGGAGTGTTAATGGGCATGATGTAGAGATGCCGGCGTTGGACTGGGGTAAACTCAGTAAGAGTCTGGCAACACCAATTTTAAATTCAACCGATTTATTTGATAGTAAATCAGCGAGCTTTCGACTTTCATCTTCGTCAGGCAAATGCAGTGTTCTGGTCTCCAATAGCACACATATCAGCACAGACAGTCACAGATTGCTGATTAGAATGCAAATCCTTACACCTAACCTGCCATTCAAGTCTTAAAGTAGCTAACAATGTGGGTGAAGGGAACCCTGAGCATTGGTTAGAGAGATGTGTATTGTCTCCAGACAGCACAGTGAGTGAGGTTTTTTGCTAACCCAGGCAAGTCATGGGGGTTACAGATAGTGTGACATGAAGCTAAGATCCCTGTTAAGACCGTCCTCATGTGTGCAGAACTTGGCTATCAGTCTCTGCTCAGCGGCTCTGGGAACTTCCATCCCACCATCAGACTCACCGTGGACTATTCTCCAGAATCGGTTGCATTCTTGGACACACGCATCTCCATCAAGGACGGTCACCTCAGCACCTCACTGTACCGCAAACCGACAGACAACCTCACAATGCTCCACTTCTCCAGCTTCCACCCTAAACACGTTAAAGAGGCCATCCCCTATGGACAAGCCCTCCATATACACAGAATTTGCTCAGATGAGGAGGATCGTGACAGACACTTCCAGACGCTGAAAGATGTCCTCGTGAGAACAGGATATGGCGCTCGACTCATCGATCGAAATTCCAACGTGCCACAGCGATAAACCGCACTGACCTCCTTAGAAGACAAACACGGGACACGGTGGACAGAGTACCCTTTGTTGTCCAGTACTTCCCCGGAGCAGAGAAGCTACGGCATCGTCTCCAGAGTCTTCAACATGTCATTGATGATGATGAACATCTCGCTAGGGCCATCCCCACCCCTCCACTTCTTGCCTTCAGACAACCACACAACCTCAAACAGATCATTGTTTGCAGCAAACTACCCAACCTTCAGGAGAACAGTGACCACAATACCACACAACCCTGCCACAGCAACCTCTGCAAGACATGCCGGATCATCGACATGGATGACATCATCAAACGTGAGGATACCATTCACCAGGTACACGGTACATACTCCTGCAACTCGGCCAACGTTGTCTATCTAATACGTTGCAAGAAAGGATGTCCCGAAGCATGGTATATTGGGGAGACCATGCAGACACTACGACAGCGGATGAATGAACATCGTTCGACAATCACCAGGCAAGACTGTTCCATTCCTGTGGGCAAACACTTCAGCGGTCACGGGCATTCGGCCTCCGACCTTTGGGTAAACGTTCTTCAAGGTGGCCTTCATGACACATGATGGCGCAGAGCCACTGAGCAGAGACTGATAGCCAAGTTCTGCACACCTGAGGACGGTCTTAACAGGGATCTTGGCTTCATGTCACACTATCTGTAACCCCCGTGACTTGCCTGGGTTAGCAAAAACCTCACTCACTGTGCTGTCTGGAGACAATACACATCTCTCTAACCAATGCTCAGGGTTCCCTTCACCCACATTGTTAGCCACTTTAAGACTTGAATAGCAGGTTAGGTGTAAGGATTCACATTCTAATCAGCAATCTGTGACTGTCTGTGCTGATATGTGTGCTATTGGAGACCAGAACACTGCATTTGCCTGACGAAGATGAAAGTCAAAAGCTTGCTGATTTACTATCAAATAAATCAGTTGAATTTAAAATTGATGTTGCCAGACTCTTACAGTGTTAATGGGGACAGTGTAGAAGAAACTTTATCCAGTATCTAACCCTACGCTGTACCTGTCCTGACAGTGTAAAAGGAGCTTTATTCAGTATCTAACCCCTGCTGATCCATCTTGGGAGTGATTCATGGAGACAGTGTAAACAGGGCTTTACTCGGTATCTAATCCCGTGCTGTACCTGTTCTGAATTTGTGATAGGACACAGGGTACTAGATATGTGAGTCACTATAACCTCTGCTTCTTACATTGTTGTTGATGGAGAGATGAGCAGCTTTTCAGAAAGAGAATCAGAACCGCTGGGTGTTTATTGTCGTGGTGTTTGCCTGGGGATCATTTCAGGCATGTATGTAACAGTCAGATATTTATAATTTGTTTATAATGAGTGACTCGTCAAGAGGCTAATTTCACTTTCCAAGTAAGGGTGGGCAGTTAATTATAGAGTGTCACAGTGTCCAGCTGGGATTATTTTGATTACTGTTCTAACTCAGCACTGAAAGGCAATCTGTGTTTATCTCATTCAAGGGTCTGATTTCTGGGAACTCTTACTCGGTGTCTGATTGTGTTGTCTGTTTAGAACTGGATCATTCCCAGAGACAAGTGTTGTAAACACAGATTGGGAGCAACTCGGTATCTCCAATAGAGTCTTGCTCGGTTCAATGGTGCAGAAGGATGCTATTCAGCCCATCAAGTCTGCACCGACAACAATCGCACCCAGGCCCTATCCCCATAACCCCCATATTTATGCCACTAATTCCCCTGACATTAAAGGGCAATTTATCGCAGCCAGACAACTTAACCTGCACATCTTTGGACTGTAGGAGGAAACTGATGCACCCAGGAAACCCACACTGACATGGGGAGAACATTCAAACACCACACAGACTGTGACCCACATGAGAATCAAACCCGGGTCCCTGGCACTGTGAGGTTGCAGTGCTAACCCACTATGTACCATGCCACCCTCCAGATAAAGAGCCAATTAACAGCAGGACACAGTTTGAGAAGGGGGACAGGCGTGGTTCTGTGTTCAATCTCCAAATGATGTTCCCATGGACTGTGACTCTCCAGCTGCGTGCATCGGATTGAACATGCTATCTGTTAGAGAAAATAGGAGTGTACTACTGGAAAGATTGTTCCAACTGAACCCTGATTAGATCAGATGACATCTTCCTTCATCTGCCATTGCTCATTGGCCAATTAGATCAACTCTTCTCTGGGAGAAATTTGGATTGCTCCAATTAGCAGCAACCCCCCCCGCCACCGGGGAAATTCAGTCCCACTCCCCACCCTGGATCCTGCTCATTGCTTTAGGTGAGGAAAGATTAACCAAGCTATCCACCCCCGCTCCACCTCCACCAAATCTCTGGGTGCTTTGAGAATGGCAATCTGGGCAGAGGGCAAGAGGGAGACCTGCAGCCAATCAGTGCGGAGTAAAAGCAATGGTTAGCGATGAATATCTTCTTCACACACAATCTTTGAACCCTGACCTAAGAACAAAGAACAAAGAACAAAGAACAAAACAGCACGGGAAACAGGCCCTTCAGCCCAACGAGCCCACGCTGCCACCCCGATGTTCCCACCTCTACCCGTGATCCCTGTCCACGTTTATAGATATATGGATTAAAAACCAAATTTAAGACAATTTAGGAAGAATTTGTTTTGCCAATTAGCCTAAGAGCACATTTTTGGGACGTGGGAGGAAACCGGAGCACCTGGAGAAAATCCATGCAAGGACGGGGAGAATGCGCAACCTCCCAAGGACACAGGCCCAAATCCATGTATCTGCACAGCACAGCGATAGTCACTGAGCTGTCGTGTTGCCCATCAAATGGTCCAGGTCAAGCGTACAGTAATGACGTGAAGCACTAGGATACCCCCGAAAAAAATCCAAGAGCAGCCCTCTTACGACCCATCGCGTGTATGCCCCTTGTTAGACAACAAGTGGATCAAAGCACCTGTAGGATAAAAACAAATACATCAATATCATCATCTATTTACACACTTCCCAGGGACTCCCAAGGCTCATGATCCCTACTTTAAATCAGTTTTCTATACCCCTCCATTCCCATTCTGTTCATGGTTCATGGGAAAGTTAAAGTATTTCTTTAACTCCAGAGTGCCTGCCTCCACCACTTTACTCGGCAGCGCATTCCATACCCCCACCACCCTCTGTGTGAAAAAACTCCCTCTAACATCCAAATTATACCTTACCCCGCTCACCCTGAGCCCGTGACCCCTCGTGCTATTTGAGGCCATCCTAGGAAAAAGCTTAACACTGTTTACTCTATCTATACCCCTCATAATCTTGTACACCTCTATCAGGTCTCCTCTAAGTCTATGTCTTTCTAAGGAAAACAGTCCCAATTTGCCTAACCTCTCCTCGTAACTCAGACTTTCCATATCAGGCAGCATCCTGGTAAAACTCCTCTGCACTCTCTCCAGACTCTCCACATCCTTCCAGTAGTAGGGCGACCAGAACTGGACACAATATTCCAAATGAGGTCTAACCAACGTTTTATACAACTGCAACATTAAAGGCCAGCTCTTGTACTCTATACCCCTTCCTATAAAGGCTAACATACTATATGCTTTCTTCACAACCTTCTCCACTTGCTCTGCCACCTTCAGAGACTTGTTCACCTGCACCCCCAGATCCCTCTGCGTTTCTATACTCTTAATAGGTCTACTCTTTATCATATATCTCCCCCCTAGATTCTTTCTCCCAAAATGTATCACCTCGCATTTATCAGGATTGAATTCCATCTGCCATCTATCTACCCAAGCTACCAGCCTATCTAAGTCCTGCTGCATCACCTGACAATGCTCCTCACTATCCGCAAGTCCAACCATCTTTGTATCGCCTGCAAACTTGTTGATCACTCCACTTACTCCCTCTTCCAAGTCATTTATATATATTACAAATAGAAGAGGTCCCAGTATCGAGCCCTGCGGCACACCTCTAGTGACCGACCTCCAGCTAGAAAAACACCCTTCCACTATTACTCTCTGTCTCCTATTACTAAGCCAGTTATTTATCCATCTAGCTACCTGTCCTTGTATCCCATGAGCCTTGACCTTCTCAACTAACCTCCCATGAGGGACTTTGTCAAACGCCTTACTGAAATCCATATAGACCACATCAACGGCTCGCCCTTCGTCGACAGTTTTCGTCACCTCCTCGAAAAATTCTACCAGATTCGTAAGCACGACCTCTCCTTAATAATCCATGCTGTGTATCCCTAATCAGATCACAACATTCTAGGTGCCTATACATCCTATCTCTAAGAATCCCCTCCAACAGCTTCTGTTTCCATGTGGTTGATATAAGAAATATCGCTGGAGAAATATAGCAAGTTGCTGGGGTTGGGGGGTATGGCAGGGGTTGAAGGTCACATTCTAGGGCTCCAAAAGTTGCCATGACATCAAAGCCATGGCCTGTGATAGATGCTCTGTAACTGTAAAGGAAGATGGCGGGGGGCTTAGTTGGACGGAGGGGGGGCTTGGTTGGCCAAGAGGTGGATGGGGGCTTGGTTGGCCGGGGGGCTTGGTTGGCTGGGGCGGGGGCTGAGGGGAGGGTGTTAGTTGGTTGGCGGGGGCAGTTGGTTGCTTAGTTGAGGGTTGGTTAGCGGGTGGTTGGTTGACAGGGGGGGTTTGTTGGCAGTGTGTTGCTTGGTGGAGGGTTGGTTGGTGGGAGTTGGTTGGTGGGGGATTGTTTGGTAGGCAAGTTGCTTGTCGGAGGGGTTGGTTAAGGGATGAGGCCATTCACTACCTCGAGCTTGCTCAACCATTCAGTTGGGTCACAGCTGGTCTGCTGCCCCACTCAGCTTAATCCAATAACCTAAAATAGCTTCACCTCAGAAAAATCTCTCAACCTCAGCAGTGGATGTCTCAGCCAACTCCCAAGTATTGAATTCTGGGTCAGCCTTTGGCAATCCTGCCCTTAAATCTGACAGTTCCGAGTTTGAATCTCAGTCCAGTTACTCCAGACTGATACTCAGTGCTGCTAATGAGGGAATGCTTGATTTGATTTGATTTATTATTGTCACATGCATTAACATATCTTGCGAGCTATACAGACAAAATAAACTGTTCATAGAGGAGGGAAGGAGAAAGTGCAGAATGTAGAGTTACAGTCATAGCTAGGGTGTAGAGAAAGATCAACTTAATGCGAGATAAGTCCATTCAAAAACCCGATGGTAACCGGGAAGAAACTGTTCTTCAGTAGGTTGGTACGTGACCTCAGACTTTTGTATCCTTTTTCCCAATGGAATAAAGTGGAAGAGAGAATGCCTGGGTCCTTAATTATGCTGGCTGCTTTGCTGAGGCAGCGGGAAGTGTAGACAAAGTCAATGGATGGGAAGCTGGTTTGCATGATGGATTGAGCTACATTCACAACCTTTGATAGTTTCTTGGGTAGAGCAGGAGCCATACCAAGCTGTCATACAATCAGAAAGAATGCTTTCTATGGTGCATCTGTAAAAGTTGGGGAGAGTTGTAGCTGACATGCCAAATTTTCTTACTCTCCTGAGAAAGTAGAGGCAGTGGTGGGCTTTCTTAGCTATAGGGTCGGGATGGGGAGAACCAGGACAGGTTGTTAGTGATCTGGACACATAAAACTTGAAGTTTTCAATGCTTTCTACTTGTTGTGGCAGTAGTTAAACTGTGGTGGATCCAAGCAGTTTGGGAGGCTGGAATTGATTAGTGCCATGACTAACTTCTCGATTCCTGCCATGACTAATCTCTTGACTTCATAATGATGCGTATCAGAGCCACCAGCTGATAGTTGTTAACGCACGCTGCTTTGGTATTGGGATGGTGGTCATCTTCTTGAAGCGTATCGGAACCCCAACACTCCCCCCAACCCTCTCAGATGAATGTAAAAGATTCGACAGACACTGTTTCAAAGAAAAGCTGGGGGCTCCTCCCTGGCCTCAACTGACATCAATAAAAAATGATCCCATTTTTATTACGGTGTCATTTATTGGGATCTTGCTAAGCTAAGATTGACTGCTTACATTACAGTGACTGTGATTCAGAAAATACTCCATTGGCTGGAATGCACATTGCAATGGCCTGACATAATGAAAGGTGCTGTAATAACACATTAACACTGTGAAAATTCAGAGAGGATCTGATTCTTGGTGAGACCAAAATCGTCAGACAAATTTCACCACCATTTGTAATTCATTGGTCTATGAGCTTAGTGCAGGAAGTTGGGATTAGAAAGAGTACCTGGTTCAAATCGGACTGGCATGGGAAAGACGGGCTAAATGGCCTCCTTCCACACTGTAACTTTACTATGGTTCTATCAATGTAAACACAGTAACAGCATCTTGCATTTCTATTTTGCTTTTAAAGCAGTAAAATATCTCTCAGTGCTTCAGATGAGCTTTAAAAAACCCACTGAGGAGATATAAAATGGACACCCAAATAACTGGTCAAAGATTTTAAAGATTGTCATAAAGAAGGAAAATGAGATTGAGAGGTGAAGATGTTCAGGGAGAGAATTTCAGGTCTCGGGATTAAGGCACGGCCACTGATACTTGAGTGATCAAAATAGGTGATATTCAAGAGATCAGAATCAGAGAGGCAGACAGAGAATCATAGAATTGCTACAGTACAGAAGAAGGCCGTTCAGCCCATCGAATCAGTACTGACAACAATCCCACCCAGCCCTATTCCCATAACCACACACCATTTACTTTGCTAATACCCCTGATACTACGGTCAATTTTAGCATAGCCAATTCAGTAACCTGCACATCTTGGACTGTGGGAGGGATCTGGAGCACCTGGAGGAAATCCATGCAGACACAGGGAGAACGTGCAAACTCCACACAGACAGTGACCCGAGGCCGGAATTGAACTTGGGTCCCCTGGTGCTGCGAGGCAGCAGTACCGCCCCATTTGGGCGAGTTATAGAGAAGCAAGAGATTACAGAGGTGTTTGGGGAGGGGTGGGGAGAAGTGAGGCCACATGAGGATTCAAAAAACAAAAACCAAAAGAGGAAAATCTCAAAACTGACAAAGAGTAATCTGGATTTGAAACGTCAGCTCTTTTCTCCCCTTACAGATGTTGCCAGACCTACAGAGATTTTCCAACATTTTCTCTTTTGATTTCAGGTTCCAGCATCTGCAGCCAATAGCTTTTAGTTTGAAAAACAAAAGGTGAGAGGTTTAAAATGGAGATGTTGTTGGCCTGGGAGCCAGAGTCAGTCAGTGAGGGAAGTGCCATTCCTTCGAAAGCAAGAATACAAATTGCTGCATTTCAGCTGTTTTATTTTTGCATTGAGCAATTAAACTGAGTCGTCTGTAACAGTTCAGTGTGATGGCCCCCACTGCCTGAGGTCCTGGAGGAAGGGGGGGTTCAGCAACAGCTGATCTGTATAGATGGGCTTTTTGAGGAACTGCTGTCTCGAGTCGAAGACTTTCCCTTTATCAAATTTTTGATCAGCCATTAAGCAAATCAGAAGCCCAAAACCCCGACAAGCTGGCCAGAGGTACAGAGAAGCCCAAAGTGATAACTTTCTGCTGAGGTGTCTCTGGAACGACAAAGAGAAAGTGTTCATTAATCAAACTCCACATCATCACTGGACAAACATTTGATCCCTTACCCACAGTGAGAGGGAGTGAGTCCTGATGAAAGTCCCCCCCCCATGCTGACACTATATAGCTAAGAAAGCCTACCTCTGCCTCTACTTTCTCAGAAGACTAAGGAAATTTGGCACGTCAGCTACAACTCTCCCCAGTTTTTACAGATGCACCATAGAAAGCATTCTTTCTGGTTGTGTCACAGCTTAATATGGCTCCTGCTCTACCCAAGACCTTAAGGAACTACAAAAGATTGTGAATGTAGCCCAATCCATCACACAAATCAGCCTCCCATCCATTGACTCTGTCCACACTTCCCACTGCCTTGGCAAAGCAGCCAGCATAATTAAGCACTCCATGCTTTATGGACATTCTCTCTTCCTTCGGGAAAAAGATCCAAAAGTCTGAGCTCACATACTAATTGACTCAAGGACAGCTTCTTCCCTGCTGCTGTCAGACTTTTGAATGGATTTACCTTGCATTAAGTTGATCTTTCTCTACACCCTAAGTAAGATTGAAACTCTACATTCTGCACTCCTTTCCTTTTCTAGGAATGATATGTTTTGTCTGTATAGCGTGCAAGAAACACTACATTTCACTGTATGTTAATACATGCGACCATAATAAATCAAATCAAATCAAAAATCATCTAACCCCTGTTTCCTGCCTGCTGCCTAGCCTGCGTGGGAATTTGCTGTTATGTTATCCACAGTGACAGTGCAAATGTTTCGAAACAACTCCACTGGCTCCAAAACATTCTGGGATATCCTGAGGTTGTGAAAGCTGCTAAGGAAATATAAACTCTTTCTTTTGCTTTTTGTCCTCTCTCTACGCGGCCAGTTCTCCCCGATCTTTCCAAACCCCCAACTCCACATGCTCTCTCCGCCCCACCCCTCACTGTACAGAAGTCACCATTTACTTCAACTTGCATTTTGTTCCCCAGAGTGATTGAAATTCTAATTCTCCCTCAGTAATCCACCCTTTACACAGTCCGCAGGTTTGTAATATTCTGCCTTCATTAACCCTTTCATTAATCTCAACTAATCTCTGACGCCACACAACCATTCACTTCATTACAGACAAGGGATGGGATTTTCCTCCGCACTTGGCCCAAGACGAGAAAATCTCGCCTGAGGTCAAGGGACCTTTTCATGGTCCTATCCTTCCCGCTACAATTCCCACGGAGGGCGGAATTGGAAAATTCTACCCAAGATCTTGTCCCTCATTGGGTTTTATAGGCCTTCATTGGGCAGCACGGTGGCACAATGGTTAGCACTGCTGCCTCACAGCGCCAGGGACCCAGGTTCAATCCCAGTCTCGGGTCACTATCTCCGCGTGTCTACGTGGGTTTCCTCTTGCTGCTCCGGTTTCCTCCCACGGTCCAAAAGGCATGCTGGTTAGATAGATTGACCATGCTAAATTCTCCCTTAGTGTCCCAACATGTGCAGATTAAGGGGATTAATGGGGTAAATGTGTGGGGTTACAGAGATAAGGCCTGGGTGGGATGCTCTGTCGAAAAGTGAGTGCAGACTTGATGGGTCGAATGATCTGTCCAGCATGTACGTAATACAGTGACCTGAGCTCTCAGCCTCACTTCATCCTCCACCCGTTCGGTCATCAGGTGTCAGAGAATCGATTCTCAGCTCCGACTTCCTTTGTGAGCTGGAAATGTTCCACCTCTGCTGCTTGCTGCGGTCTATCCTACCCCCAGTGGTGTTGGATTCAGGGTTGGCATTTCCTTGGCAGGTTAATGCCAGCACCTTGCTTTCCCTGGCACTGCCCCCCACCGTCAATGGAAACATTCCAGGGACCGTCTGGAAAATCAGGAAACAAATTTCAGCTCATCAGAAAAATCTGCTGCCTTGTATCCTGACTCACAGCAATTCTCACATGCCCATCACCCATCGTGTGTTCAATGTACACTGGCTTCCAATCCATAGGATCCTAATACTGCAGAAAGAGGCCATTCAGCCCATCAAGCCTGCCACAACAAAATTCCTCACTGGGCCCTATCATCATAACCCCACATGTTTATCCTATTAGTCCCCCTGACACTAAGGGGCAATTTAGCATGGCCAATGCACCTAACCCTCATATCTTTAAACAATGGGAGGAAATCGGAGCACCCGGAGGAAACCCACAGAGACACGAGGAGAATGTGCAGACTCCACACAGACAGTGACCTAAGGTTGGAATTGAACCCAGGTCCCTGGTACTGTGAGGCAGCAATGCTAACCACTGTGACACCACCAAGGAACAGTTTCATTATAAAATTCGCATCCTCATGTTTAAATCCCTGTCTGTCTCATAGAGTCACAAAGTTTACTTAACAGGAGACCATTCAGCCCATCATCACTGTTCTGGTTGGGAAAGAATTATCCAGCCTGATCCCATTGTCTAGTTCTTGGTCTGTAGCCCTATGGGTTACGGTAATTCATGTAGAACTCCAACAACTTAATTAAAGTTAAAGTTTATTTATTCATGTACAAATAGACTTACATTACAAGTAGGCAATGAAGTTATGATGAAAATACCACACTCTGGTACCTGTTCAGGTTACACTAAGGGAGAATTTAGTATGGCCAATGCACATAACCAGTACATCTTTCAGACTGTGGGAAGAAACCAGAGCACCAGGAGGAAACCCATGCAGATACAGGGAGAACATGCAGATAGTGGCCCAAGCTGGGAATCGAACCCGGGTCACTGGCACAGTGAGGCAGCAGTGCTAACCACATGAAAAGAGTCTCTGCCTCTAGCACCTTTCACCCTCTGGGAGAAACTATCTTCTCGAACTGTTGTACCATTTACTACATATTTGCCACCTGGATACTGACTTCTCTGCTAGAGGAAACAAATATTTCCCTATCCAGACTGATTATAATTTTATACACCTCGATGATCTCACCTTTTCCAAAGTAAACAACCCCAATCCACCTGAAACAAAAATAAATAATGTTTGAAAACCTCTGCAGGTCTGGTAGCATCTGTGAAGAGAGAGAGAGAGACAGAGTCTGTCATAGGGACTCAAATGAACTCTGTCTTTCTCCACAGAAGCTGCCAGACCTGCTGAGGTTTTCCAACACTTTATTTTATTTCACATTTCCTGCACTCGGAATTTTAGTTTTGTTTCCCAGTCTATCCAATTTTTAGATTAAAATTCTCCAGTCCTGGCAACATACTTGTAAATTTCCACTCTTCCCCATTCTAGCACATTACATTCTTCCTCTGGTGACCAGATCTACACACAGTATCCTAGCTGTGTGGCCGTTTCAGTGTTTCATATCTTTCTAGTATCACCTAGGAGTTGGAGGAGGTAACAGAGATAAGGAGGGTTGTAGGGACTGGAGGAGGTTACAGAGATAAGGAGGGTTGTAGGGGCTGGAGGCGGATATAAAGATTGTGGGGTTGTAGGGGCTGGAGGAGGATACAGAGATAGGGAAAGTTTTAGGAGTTAGAGGAGGTTACAGAGATAGGGTGAGTTGTAGGGGCTCTAGGAGGTTAGACAGATAGGGAGGGCTGTAGGGGCTGGAGGAGGTTAGAGAGATAGGGAGGAGTGAAGTGGCTCTAGGAAGTTACAGAGATAGGGAGGGTTGTAGGCTTTAGAGGAAGTTACAGAGATAGAGAGGGTTGTAGGGGCTGGAGGAGATTACAGAGATGGGGAGCTGTTTCTCCAGCTGCCTGGGTTTTAAGCTCTGTTGTTCCGTACCTAAACCGTTCCACCTTCATTTCCCCTCTGAGACACTTGGTAAAATCTATATTTTTGACAAATTATTGGTTGCCTTTCCCAGTAAGTCTGAGTGATCAAGAGTCACATTTTGACAAGATTATCAACATTTCTCAAACTGCATTTCCCAAAGGTGGGAACTGTTAGTAATTGGATCGAGTTCAGACTGGAAATTGAACCATAAAATTCTCTGTTCTGATCAGAATCTGAACCTGATTCTGGTGTGGAACATTCCCTGCTGTGTGCTCACTGATTCTCTCCACTGCATCCTCACTCCCTCCCTCCTCATCGCTAACTCCACACACATACAATCGCAGTGTCTGACTGATACCCTCCTGGTTGAATGTCTCCTCTCAGACCGAGTGTTGTGGAATCAGCTGACTGGCAAACCCTGTACTGGTCATGTGTATAAAAACCACACTATTGGGATTTGAGATAATTCCTGTCCTGTGAGACTGAGTTAGTCACTGCGCCAACTTCTGCTTTTAAACTTTTCTGTGGTTCAATTCTGTGAATTTCCTGAAATTATTAATTATTGCGCAAAGTTACAGATGAGAACATGTCTGTTTGTGATTCAGGTTCCAGAAGCTGCTCAGGCTTACTTAGAGAAACACATTTGAATTTAATCAGTCAGCATTTTGCACAGTCCATACCCAATAACTGTATGAACTTCCAGCCCAGTCCATACTAACTCCATCCACCCCGTATCTAATCTGTATCCACCTCACATCCACTCCCAATCTAGAGCTCATTTATTCCCAATCCCACTCCCAATCCCAGTCCCAATCCACACCCATTTACTCCCAATCCCAGTCCCAATCCACAACCCATTTACTCCCAATCCCAGTCCCAATCCACAACCCATTTATTCCCAATCCCAGTCCCAATCCACAATCCATTTACTGCTGTAATGACTTCAATCAGGCCATTGATGTTGGGCTTTTGGAATATGAACTTCCTGATGAAGGACTGAATTAATGGAACAATCCGGGAGTCTTTTTCTTGTTGTTAACTGGGAGTGTCAGTTCCTCTGGTAGTCCGGAAGGTAGTCTGGTGACTGATACTGCACTGCTTTTGGAATTGGAAATAAAGGGATTTTGGTGAAGGGATTTCAGCCTCCATAGGCTTATTACAACTCCCAGTCCCCACTCATTCCCAATCTACCCCACATCGAGGCCCCATCCACTCCCTGTCCACCCCACATCCAGGCCCCATCCACTCCCTGTCTACTCCACATCCAGGCCCCATCCACTCCCTGTCTACTCCACATCCAGGCCCCATCCACTCCCTGTCCACTCTACATCCAGTCCCCACCCACTCCCAATCCACCCCACATCCAGGCCCCATCCACTCTCTGTCCACTCCACATCCAGTCCCCGTCCACTCCCTGTCCACTCCACATCCAGTCCCACCCAATCCCTGTGCATTCTACATTTACACCAGATTCACTCTGCACTCACTCCATATTCACCTGAGCAGCACGGTGACACAGCGGTTAGCATTGCTGCCTCGCAGCACCAAAGATCTGGATTCAATTTCCGGCTTGGGTCATTGTCTATGCAGAGATTGCACATTCTCCCTGTGTCTGCGTGAGTTTCCTCCAGGTTTCTTTCCACAGTCCGAAAGACGTGCTGGTTAGTACATTAGCCATGCTACATTCTCCCTCAGTATACCTGAATAGGTGCTGGAGTGTGGCGACTAAGGGATTTTCACAGTAACTTCATTCAGTGTTAATATAAGCCTACTTGTGACTAATAAATAAACTTTACATCCAGCTCCACACTCATTCCACATTCCCTCCAGATGCACATTGTATTCCGGGGAACGGGGCATTTAGAACACTTACAATCCCTACAGTACAGAAGAAGGCCATTCAGCCCATTGAGTCTGCACCACCTTTTACCTAGGTTTACCCCATAGCCTTACGTATTTACCCCACTCATCCCCCAAACCCAAATATCTTGGGATACTAAAGGGCAATTTAGCATGGACAATCCAAATAGCCCGCATATCTTTGGACTGGGGGAGGAAATTAGAGACCCGGAGGAAACCCACGCAGACACGGGGAGGAAATGCAAACCGGAATCGACCCGAGGCCGGAATCGAACCTGGGTCCCTGGTGCTGTGAGGTAGCAGTGCTAACCACTGTGCCACCATGCTGCCCACATTGAGCTGGATAGGATTGGGGGAAGGCGGGGGGGGGGAGTGCAATGATAAGAGAAATTAGCTCATAATTCGCGGATCTGAGTTAATGTTTTGAGAACACGGATTCAAATCCCACCATGGCAGCTGGTGGAATTTAAATTTACTTTGAAAATATGGAATATAAAGGTTGTACAAATATTATTGATTGTCATCAAACCCATCCGGGTCACTAATACCCTTTAGGGTAGGAAATTTGCTGTCCTTAGCTGGTCTTGCTAACATGTGGCAGTAAGAATTCACCAAGTTAAAGTCCAACAGGTCTATTTGGCAGCACAAGCTTTCGGAGTGTCGCTCCTTCATCAGGTGAGTGAAGAGTTGTGTTTACAAACAGGACATACACAAAAACGATTTACAAGATAATGGTTGGAATGCGAGTCTCCACAGGGACAGACAATCTGAGTGGAGAGAGAGCCAAGCACAAGCCAAAAAGGCATGAAGCGTCTCGATCCAGGACAGTTAATGAGAGTCTGGAAGTCCAGGCACAGATAGTGTGACACAACCATGACTTTGTCTCCCTGATACACTGTGGGAGGGGATGTCCCAGAGCACGGTGCATTGGCCTGATTATGCAGATACTGCGACAATGGATGAATGAACACCGCTCGATAATCACCAAGCAGGAATGTTCCCTTCCTGTCGAGGAACACTTCAACACTCACGGACGTTCAGCCTCTGATTTTTGTGTTCTCCAAGGTAGCCTTCATGACACGCAACAACGCAGAATCGCCGAGCAGAGATTGGTGGCCGGGTTCAGCCCACAGCCTCGATCGGGATCTTGGGTTCGTGTCACTCTGTGACCCCCATGACTTGTCTGGGCTCCTGGCTTGAGATGGTTCACTCCTCTTTAGCCTCTACTTGGCTCTCTCTCCACTCACATTGTCTGTATCTGGGCAGACTTGCATTCCAACCATTATCTTGTAAGTTGAGTCTGTGTCTGTATATGCCCTGTTAGTGAACACAACTCTTCACTCACCTGAAGAGGGGGCAACACTCCAAAAGCTTGCACTAGCAAATAAACCTGTTGGACTTTAACCTGGTGTTGTGAGATGTCTTACTGTGCCCACCCCAGTCTAATGCCAGCAACTCCAAATCATGGTTACACGTGACTCCAGACCTCTTTACTGACCTATGAAATGTTTGGGCGGCATGGTAGCACAGTGGTTAGCACTGCTGCTTCACAGCTCCAGGGACCTGGGTTCAATTCCCGGCTCGGGTCACCGTCTGTGTGGAATTTGCACATCTGCGTGGGTTTCCTCCAGATACTCTAGTTTCCTGTCACAGTCTGAAGATGTGCGGGTTAGATTGATTGGCCGTGCTAATAAAATTGCCCCTTAGTGTCCTGAGATGCATGGGTTAGTGGGTAAAGTACGTAGAGATATGGGGATAGGACTTCTCTGGGATTGTGGTTGGTGCAGACTCAATGGGCCAACTGCAGAGATTCTATGTTCACTTTGAGGGTAATTAGTGATGGGCAACAAATGCTGGCTTTGCTCACATCTCAGAAAGAATGAAAGAAAGAAAAACTCCACATCCATTCGCTGCGGTCTCACTTTCCTGAAGTTTATTTCTGCCACTCTTTGGTGATCATGCAGCCTTAGGCATTTGGTGTAAAACAGCCCCACCTGGTGTCAGGAACAGGAAATGCTGGAATGGTGCAGCAGCTCAAGAGTCTGGAGTGGAGTAAATGAGGAGAAACTGTCTCCAGTGGCAGTGGGGTCGGTAAACAGAGGGATACGGCTTGGAGAGGATTGGCAAAAAGAACCAAGAGGAGGAGATGAGGAGAATTTTTGAATGCAGCAAGTTGTTGTGATCTGCTGAAAAGGACTTTAGAAAACATGTCAACAGTAACTTTTGCAAAGATATTGGAAAAATACTTGGGGGGGGGGGGTAAGAAATACAGGCCCAATGAGGAAAGAGTACAGAGAGAGTGGAAAAAAAGTTAAAATTTATTTATTAGTGTCACAAGTAAGGCTTACATTAACACTGCAATGAAGTTACTATGAAACTCCCCTAGTCACCACACTCCAGTACCTGTTCAGGTCAATGCACCTAATCAGCACGACTTTCAGACTATGGGAGGAAACTGGAGTACCCGAAGGAAACCCACTGAGAGTCGAGGGTGTTGACTATGAAGAGAGTTTGGGTAAACTTGCTTTATTTTCACTGGAAAGACAAAGGCTGAGGGGAGACCTGATAGAAGTCGACAAAATGATGTGAGGCATAGACAGAGTAGATAGTCAGAGGCTTTTTCCCAGGACGGTAGTGTCACTTACAAGGGGGCACAGGTTTAAGGTAAGAGGGGAAAGTTTAGGGGAGATGTATAGGGAATGTTTTTCACACAGAAGGTGATGGGTATCTGGAATGCAGTGCTGGAGGTGGTGGAAGAGATGCATCTTGATAGACACATGAAATGGGAGATGAAGAGTGGGATAGAAACCGAGTTTCGGCACAGGTTTGATGGCCTAAGCGCCTGTTCCTGTGCGGAGATGATGGGTGTGTTTTTTGCAAGGTCTTCTTTCTACTTTGCGCCCTATATGACATCACTCTAGCTTTTTTCAAGAATCATTCTGTAATCCACAGAGAACCGTCACCAAAATTCCTCATGTAGACTGTAACTCCAGGCCTCAAGATTGTAACTGGTCTCTGAGCATCATAGCCCCTTTTCTGTGCTTCTCCTTTCAACCAAATTTCTCTGCCCAAATTTGGGAACATCACTTTAAGCCTAGTCCAAACCTGTCAGCCATCAATAGCTTCACCAGGGTTATTAAAAGGATATGGGTCGGGAAGCAGGAGAGGGGATTCACAAAGTCTTTTGTCACTAATGAGACTGAAATCTAATTAATACATAAAATAAGAATACCTTTACTATGTATTTTAAAACACAGAATTTCTTAGTTATATTGTACACTATGCGATGATCTATAATATCTGAATTTCAGCAGTCATACAAATTACAATGCTGAAGTTTAAAGTTTTATTAGTGTCACAAGTAAGGTTTACACCTCCTAGTTGCCACACTGTGGTGTC
The DNA here is from genome assembly GCA_024679065.1 of Sphyrna mokarran. Classification (NCBI taxonomy): domain Eukaryota; kingdom Metazoa; phylum Chordata; class Chondrichthyes; order Carcharhiniformes; family Carcharhinidae; genus Sphyrna; species Sphyrna mokarran. Next base: position 11,984,912 of record JAGIQG010000026.1, on the reverse strand, counting down.
TGTTTGGGTCAACGCACCTAACCAGCATGTCTTTCAGAATGTGGAGGGAAACTGGAGTACCTGGAGGAATCCCACGCAAACACGGGAAGAACATATAGACTCCACACAGACAGTGACCCAAGCTGGGAATCAAACCCGGGTCTCTGTTGCTGTAAGGCTACAGTGCCAACCATTGTGCCACCGTGCCCCCTGCAATGTTACTATGCTGCATGGTTGGTGGTTTTTTTTTATTGGTCACGGGTCACTGCACATTTTCAAATGTTATAACAGGATCATGTTGGAAAATTTTTTGGGAACCACTGCCCCAGGGAGATATCCTTGTAATGCTAGCAACTCCAGGTAAGTGTTAGGGAGAATTCAGTAAATAAACCCCCAAGTGACTGATTCTATTCTGTTATGTTAGCTGCAAAACGAACCTGTTATTCTGGAAATCCTCCAAGGAAACTTGAAAAGGAGTTGGCTTTGCCTCAGTAATCAAGCTGTGTGTTTGGTAACTGATATGTCTGTTCAATTCTAATTCCTGGGGCAAAGCCACAAATTGTCTCCAAGAAAAATCTAATTTCCTGTTTAAAGACATTGATGCTACAACTGCAATGCATTATCCCTTTCTGGAGGATTGAGGATTCTCTTCATTCCTTGCTGGGAGGGCTCTGTAAGCAAAATGGATTATCCAATCATCTGAAATGTTAAAAAGGACATTGGATAAATATTTTTAAAGGAAAACACTTGTATGGCTTTGGGGAAAAGCAGAGGAAGTGGGTCTAATTGGATGGCTCTTTCCAAGAGGTAGTACAGACACAGTGGGCTGAACAGCCTTCTTCAGCATTGTAATGTTCACTATTTCTAAAGAGAGTCTTTATTGTGATGGAGTAAAGCCCCATCTGTGTGTTGGCCTGTATGTAAAACGCATTCTCTTGGCTTTATGAAGCCCCCTTTATAATCTGGAAGTGTATATAACAGAGATACTCACACTCCACAGCTACCTGAGCTCTCAGCTTCAATTCATTCAAGTCGATAAGGTTGTTAAGAAGGCATACGGAGTCTTAGCTTTTATTGGTAGGGGGATTGAATTTCGGAGCCGCAACGTCATGTTGCAACTGTACAAAACTCTAGTGCGGCTGCACTTGGAGTATTGTGTGCAGTTCTGGTCCCCGCATTATAAGAAAGATGTGGAGGCATTGGAGAGGGTACAGAGGAGGTTTACCAGGATGTTGCCTGGTATGGAGGGCAGGTCTTATGAAGAGAGGCTGAGGGATTTGAGGTTGTTTTCGTTAGAAAGAAGGCGGCTAAGAGGAGACCTTATTGAAACATATAAGATGATTAGAGGTTTAGATAGGGTGGACAGTGATAGCCTTTTTCCTAGGATGGAGAAAGCTAGCACGAGGGGACATAGCTTTAAATTAAGGGGTGGTAGTTATAGGACGGATGTCAGAGGTAGGTTCTTTACCCAGAGGGTGGTAAGGGTATGGAATGCCCTGCCTGCTGCAGTTGTAGATGCGCCAAGTTTGGTGGCGTTTAAGAGGTTAGTAGATAAGTTTATGGACGAAAAGGGAATGGTTTAGGTTAGAGGGTCATTGCTTTTTCCTAATTGGTCGGCGCAACATCGAAGGCCGAAGGGCCTGTTCTGCTCTGTAATGTTCTATGTTATATGTTCATTCAGTTCATTCTCCACCACACACTCGTACAGTCCCTGGTCATCAGGTATCAGAGAATCAATTCTCAGCTCCGACTTCCCTCGTGAGCTGGAAATGTTCCACCTCCACTGCTTGCTAGGGTCTGTCCTACCCCAGGTGATGTTGGGTTCAGGGTTGGCATCTCCTTGACAGGTTAATACCAGCGTCTCACTCTCCCTGGCACTGCCCCCACCGTCAATGAAAACATTCCAGGAACCGTCTAGAAAATCAGGAAATAAACAACCGGAAAATCATGCTGTCATGTATCCCTATGATGGCTCATGGTATTATTGCTAGACTGTTAATCCAGAAACACAGCTAATGTTGTCGGGACCCGGGTTCAAATTCAGCCACCGCAGCTGGTGGAATTTGAATTCAACAAAAAAAATCTGGAATTAAGAATCTACTGATGACGATGAAACCATTGTCAGAAAAACCCATCTCGTTCACTATGAACTTTAGGGAAGGAAATCTGTCATCCTTACCTGGTCTGGCCTACACGTGACTCCAGAGCCACAACAATGTGGTTGACTCTCAACTGCCCTCAGGGGCCCAGATGCTGTCCAACCAGTGATGCACATGTCCCATGAATGAATATAAAAAATCCTGATTCACAGCATTTCCCACATGCCCAGACCCACTGCCTCCTAATTCTATTTCCCTTTTAAACTCTATCGAGGGACAAAAATGTCAGTTTTTATTCACCATATGCACCAAGGGTCCCCAACCCTCCAGATTTGTCGCAGAGTCTCCAGGATTTAAAGTTTTAATTCTGAAATACTGTCAGTAACTGCTTTTGAATAATTTATTACCGATGGGAAATCCGGGGGTGAATCCTCCAGGAAAGCATTCCAACAGGATGGCCGAGGCTCAGCATGTACTGCGGAGAATTCAGTAACCGCAACCCTTGGTGCTCGATGCTGCTCAGTGGCATCAGCTGCAAAGAAAACGTCTTGTTCCAGAAATCTGACGGGAAAACATCAACTGGAGTCTGCCATTCGGCCCAGCAGTAACTCAGCTCCACCATCTTGTGGCAGGAAGGTCAGCTCAATTCCAATTCCCGGACTTCCCCATCCAGTGACACAGCGGTCAGCACTACTGCTTCACAGCGCCAAGGACCCGGGTCCGATTCCCAGCTTGGGTCACTGTCTGTGTGAAGTTTGTGACACAAACTCAACTTACAGACTAATGGTTGGAACGTGAGTCTTTACAGGTAATCAAGTCTTTAAGTCGTAGAGTTTGTGTCTTTATATGCCCTGTTTGTGAACAGAATTCCCACTCAGCTTACAAAGGGACAGTGCTCCAAAAGCTAGTGGCTTTTGTTACCAAGTAACCCTGTTGGACTTTAACCTGGTGTTGTGAGATTCTTACTGCACACAGACAGAAGTTAGAGACAACAAGGGAAGAAACTTTCTCACTCAGAGGATGATGGGTGTCTGCAGCTCACTGCTTGAATTGGTGTTTGAGGCCAAAACACTCAACTCATTGAATAGATTCCTGTGTCTGCATCTTAATTGTTAGAACATGCTAGGTGCTGGAAAATGGGATTAAAACGAGCAGCTAGTTTCTTTTCTCTCTTCTTTGGCTATTGCAAACACGATGGGATGAATGACCTCTTTCTGCGTGGTAATTCTTTTAGGATTGTTTTTATTTCAGATCTCCAGCAGCCATTCTCTTTTCTGTTTGTTTCTGCTTCTCTCTCAGTCTCTTTTTCTGTTCTTGCTTCATCCTGTGTGTGTGCATTTCTGTCTGACCTCAAAACTTTGTATAATGATATATAATTGGGGGGCATGTGCAACAGGGAACAAACACAGGTGAGAATGTAACAAGCTGAGACAAATTTTTGCTCTAGACACACTGCTTTGATGTTTCTCATTTACTGACCTCTCTGTTGCTTACAGTAAACTGCGAGAAAGGCCTTGCTCTTGAAGAATTTTCTTTTACACCTGATGGTGCACGTGTATTCATCCTCGTATACATCCAGCACCTTGTTGATTTGTAAAACAAGTTTGAACTGGAAGAAGCTACTTTTCCGGGGGTCGTGTCAGTGGTTTCCTCCCACTTTGGCAGAAAGATTCATATATCAGCTCCACTCTCTCACCAATCTTTACAACAAGAACGTCCGGGGTAATGTGCAGAATCTCTTCTCTCCCTGTCACAAGAACTGGAGTAAACTCACAAGCTTTCGAGGCTATCCTCTTCGTCAGGTGAATGAAGAGGACAAGGAGGATAGCCTTGAAAGCTCACCTGACGAAGCGAATAGCCTCGAAAGCTTGAGAGTTTACTATCAAATAAGTTGGTTGGACTTAAACCTGGTGTTGTCAGACTTCTTACTGTGTTTACCTCAGTCCAACACCAGCATCTCTACATCACAAGAACTGGAGAACAGACAAAAGAATGTATTGAGTTAATCAATAAACCACAGAATTCTACAACAATGTTATTGGGGTGTTTGATGGGAAAAATGCAGAAGAAGTGCAACAATATAGGTACTACAGGGAGGCATAGTGGTTAGCGCTGCTGCCTCACACTGCTTCAGTCACTGTCTATGTGGAGTCTGCACATTTTTCTTGTGTCTGTGTGGGTTTCCTCTGGTTTCTTCCCACAGTCCAAAAGATATGCTGATTAGGTACATTGACTATGCTAAATTTTCCCTCACTGTACCTGTACAGGTGCCAGAGTGTGGTGACAAGGGGATTTTCACAGCAACTTCATTGCAGTGTTAATGTAAGCCTACTTGTAACTAATAACTAAATAAACATTAAACTTTTGTTGGTTTATTCAGTAGGTTCACTGCAGTTTATTTTCTTGCATTTAACTTGTGCTTATTTATCAGAAAACCTAACCCACTGAACCATAGAAAGTTCAAACTCAGGGCTGAGGGGCAGTGGTCGTTCATGGCACTGTGCCTATGCTACTGTTTGCTACACTATTCCTAAACTGGTTTCACTGCCCTACTTGCCAGGTGATAGAACAAAGAAGGAAGAAAAATACAGCACAGAAACAGACCTTTTGGTCCTCCAAGTCTGCACCAATCACGATGTCTACTAAATCCATACACACTTAGAGTTCATATCCTTCCATTCCCATCCTATTCATGTATTCATCTAGTTGCATCTTAAATGCCGCTGTCCGATTATTACAAATAATCTAATTTTCCTTTGAACATAACAATGGTCTCTACCTCAAGAATTTGCTGAATCTAATTACTTCTCTTAAAAAAAAAGCTCTATAAATACACTTTCTGTAACCACTAGCCTCCATTTCCATGAGTTTTAGATTGGTGATCCTTTCATGTTGACTCTCTAATTAGTAGAAATCCATTCTTCCTCAAAACTCTTGATATATAGTTTTTAAAAACCTGTATTAGAAGATTTCCTTCCAACTCAAAGTGCTTGAGTGGAAATAGCCCCTCTATCTCCAGTCTCTTCAATGCTCAATTCCTCCATTCCTGATAGCATCACTGTGAATTTACACTGTACTCAAAACATGCACAGATACCAAAGCTATAATCAATGTTTTATTGAATTATGATACATATTTCAAATCAATGCATCTGAGCATCTCTCAATAAAAAAACTACAAATTAAACATATTTTTCTCAAGTTCCTCACAATTAAATCGCCAAAGCCAGCTTTAAGTTTATAAGTACAGGTTTTGTCCACAAATATTTAGATTGAGATTTCAAATTGTAAAATAAATCATACCTACCAAGAATCTGGATGAGTACAAATAAATTAAAAATTGGGGAAGAGATTTTTTCCTCACCTTGTCCGTTTTGGAATGTCAGTTATTTTTAAAATAAATAGTCCTGGGGGAAACTATTTAAATTAAATTCACGCTATAATATTGACACCCAGGTTATCTCCAAGCTCACAACTCTGCGAGGCTTCACCAGAAGTTGGGACTTTGTTACACAGCAGATTTTATTCTCCCAGTAGTCGGTTCTTTAGACACTGTGGGTTTCAATGAGTCCTGGGCCTCTTATGAAGGGTTCTCTCTCTTCCTGTAAGGAAAAGGGATGGGATCTTGTCTTTCCTGTTATATCCTGACCCCTCAGAGGGATTTGCCAAGGGTCACTTCGCTCGTTGCACATTTCAGCTGCAGAAACCACAATTTGAAATGAAATTTCCCATGGAATAAGTCAATTGTTTATTTCTAGAAATGATCATTAGGAACACAGGTGGAGTCCATTCATTTCCTTGAACCTGTTCCATCATTCAATTAGCCCACAGCTGATTTGTATCTTAATTCCATTTATTCAACTCACATCAGTAACGTTTAATATCCTTGCCTAACAATGGTTTGCCAATCTCATTTTTACCATTCAATTAATTCCCAGGCCCACCAGACTTTGGAATAGAGAATTCCAGATTTTCATTCCCCTTTATGTAAAGAATTGTTTCCAGACATTGCCCAACTCCACTCTTACCATCCGCTGCCAAAGACCCTCTTCCATGTCGCCTCTTAATTTCCTGCTCCCTGTAATCTCTTTACAGAATCAGAAAAATCCCACAATGCAGAAGGGACCATTCGGCCCACTGAGTCTGCACCAACTCTCTGACAGAGCATCTGACCCAGGCCCTCTCCCTGACCCTGTAATCCCTACATTTACCGTGGCTAATCCATCTAACCTACACATCTTTGGACATTAAGGGGCAATTTAGCACGGCCAATCCACCCAACCTGCACATCTTACAAGACTCCTGTCTTCCATCCTATGTAAACTTAAGCTCATTTAAAACTCTGCTGTCCACATCTTAACTCTAGGCAAGTCCCATTTATCATTCCTGTTCCCTCTGATCTACATTGGCTCCAGTTGAGCATCATCTCATGTTTAAACTTTTCACATGGCTTCATCTTTGTAATCGCCTCTGTGAGATAGCTGTGTTCCTCCAATTCTGGCCTTTTGGGCACCAGGATTTCCATTTCTCCACCATTTGCCATCATCTGAAAGTTTGGCATAATCTCCCTGAATCTCTCTGCCTCTTCATCTCTCTTCTCCCTCAAGACACTTGTTAAATCCAACTTTTACTGTCTAATTTTTTGGTTATCTGCCCTAATAACCTCATGTGGCTCAATGGTCAAATTTGATTCAATAATCACTCCTGTGAAGTATCTTGAGAAACTATATTGTGATAATAAGCAACTCTAGAAAGTGGTCAAGTTATATAACTGGGGAAATATAACTAGTGCCAAGACTAAGAGTCAGTCTACGTGTGTCCATGCAAGCAGATATTAGCGTCGGTACCATCATCCAAATGATTAGACAACCTAGTAGGTGAGTTTCCTTCTGAGTGTCAGAGAGGGAAGCAATGAAACAGGTGGGTCAACTTCTGAACAGAAAAGGAAATCAGGCCGAAGTTATAATTCATGACAGGATAAATATAGGAAAGAAAAATAGGTTGGAATCTTTTAACAAACAAACAATTTGGATTTTTCTCCGAATGCCTACAGTGCAGGAGGCCATTTGGCCCATTGCGACTGCACCGATCACAATCCCACACAGGCCCTATTCCTGTAATCCCACATATTTACGTTTAGCCTGCTAATGCCCTTGACACTGAGGGGCAATTTAGCCTGACCAATTCACCTAACCCACACATCTTTGGACTGTAGAGAAAACCAAAGTAACCAAAGGAAACCCATGCAGATACAGGGAGAATGTGCAAACTCCACACAGTCACTTGAGGTACTTAGTGTTGAGAGGTAGCAATGCAAACCACTATCAAAATGCCATCTGGCACTTGTAATGCAATAAATTGTTCCAAAGTGCAGCACAGGAATGTTATTTTAAAATGTTAACTCCAAGTCAGATAAGGAAACATGACCTAAAGTTTGGGTGAAAGATATAGGTTTTAAGAATTGTCTCAAAGTGGGAACTGCAGTTGAAAGTTTAAAAGGTTTTGACTCGTAGGAAAAACTAGAACCACAGGGCACAACCTCAGGCTAAAGGGATGATTCTTTAAAAGAGATGAGGAGGAATTTCTTCAGCCAGAGAGTAATGAATCTGTGGAACTCTTTGCTGCAGAAGGCTGTGGTGGCCAGATCATTGAGTGTCTTTAAGACAGAGATAGGTAAGTTATTGATCAATTATGGGGAATGGGGAAAAGGCAGGAGAATGGGGAAGAGAAAAATATCAGCCATGATTGAATGGTGGAACAGACTTGATAGACAGAGTGGCCTAATCCTGCTCCTATGTCTTATGCTTTTTTTTGATGAGGAGGCAATTCCAGAGATTACGGCCCAAACAGCTTTTAAACATTATTTCACGGGATGTGGACATCAGTGACAAGGCCTGTATTTGCTGTCCGGTCATTTCAGAGGGCAGGTAAGAGTCAGCCACTTGACCATGGATCTGAAGTCCATGTAGTCCAGACCAAATAAGGATGACAGATTTCCTTTAGCGTACTAGTTTAATAACAATGATAGCCTCGTTCTCACTCTTACTGAGGCCAGCTTTCAATTCCCCATTGTATTAATTGTAATTGAATTCCACCAGCTGCTGCAGTGAGATTTGAACCCACGTCCCCACAGCATTACCCTAGGGTGACATTACCGTTAAACTACCATACTCCAAAGGGAGCTAATGGCAGATCTCAGGAGGTTACAGATAAAGAGAGGATAAGGCCAAGGAAATATGAACGTAGAACATTACAGCACAGAACAGGCCCTTCGGCCTTCGATGTTGTGCCGACCAAAATAAAAAGCAACGCCCCTCCAAACTAAACCATTCCCTTCTCTTCCATATACTTATCAATTAACTTCTTAAACGCCACCAAACTTGGTGCATCTACAACAGCTGCAGGCAGGGCATTCCACTCCCTAATCACTCTGAGTAAATTCTTAACCTTTTTATATGATAAAAAGGTTAAGAATTTTAAAGTTGCATTGTAAGAGAGAGTTTAAGGAGTTCAGTCCCTGAATAAAGGAAGCTCTTGTATTTATAAAATACTTCTCATCTTTCAGACATCCCAAAGAGCTGGACAGAAACAACGGAGTATTTTTTTTGTGAAGCAACCATTCCATACCAACATTTTCAAATATGACTTCCTTGATCCTAAACTTAGGAATCCTCCACCATGTTTGACAGGACCCTCAATCATATCTATTCTGTTTCCTATATTTTTGCTCTCACTCCTTCCCTCCCAGAATAAGATACCCTTGTCCTCATCTCCTATCTCAACTGTAGAATAGTTACAGCATAAGACCAGTCACCCCAATTTAAGTGTGCTGGCCCTTACAGGAGCAATTCACCTAGTTCTGCATGTTCATTCTTTCCACATAATAGTTCAATTTCTTCTTGAATGTCATGACTGAACCTGCCTCCACCACACTCTCAGGCAGCATGTTCCAATTCCTCACCACTGGTTATGTAAAAATGTTTTTCCTCATGTTTCCATTGTTTCTTTGCCAATTACCTCAAATGCTTGCCCTTTGGTTTTTGATCCTTCTGCCAACAAGAACATTTCTTCCCATCTATTCAGTCCAGAAACCTTACGATTTTAACCATCTCTAGCAAATCGTTTCTCAATTTCTTCTCCAATCAATCCACATAACAAATACATTTTTTTCTTTCTAAAGTGTAATATTACAATATGACAAACTATGCACAGCAAGCCCCCCACAAACGGCAATGAGATAAATTAAGATAATCCATTCCTGTGCCATAGGCTGTGCCTGCTGGGACTAGGCCCTGATTTTAGGAATTCCTTACCTAAACCCCTCTGCCTTTTTCTCCTCCCTTAAGAAGCTCCTTAAAGCCCCTATCCTTGATCAAGCTTTTGTTCACTAGTCCTAATGTGTCATTTGGTGAGTCTCTATCAAGTTTTGATCTAAAACATCTGTGAAACACTTTGAAATGTTTTATAATGTTAAAGATTACATATAAATACAAACCATTGCTGTTGTAAGGAGTTGAGTAGCTTTAACGTCCTTAAAGAACAGTTTTCTGTACTTCAAAATGATAACAGAAGAAGCTGTGAGAAGTCATATTTGAAAGTGTTGGTATGATTTTAAAAAATTACACATGACAGTTACTTAAAGGGATTGCGAATAAGAAAACAATTACCAGGTACAGAGATGAAGGGGAAAAATGATTAATTGTGGACAGGCAGGTCAGCGATTGGTACACTTTACTGCTAATCAAATCGCTTTAGTTGTGTAGTGACTTTTATAAATTAGGAAACAAAGCAGCCAATTTACATGCAGCAAACATCCACAACAACCAGAGATTGCTTTTGTACTGGATGAGATGATGTAGTAGTATTGTCACTAGCTTAGCAATTCTGAAATCCAGCTTAACACTCTAGGTACCTGAGTTCAAATCCCACCATGGCAAATTTGAATTCAATAAAAAAAATCTGCAAATAATGACCATTAAACCACTCATTCAAAAGATGTAGTTGTTGGCAAGGCCAGGATTTATTGGCCATCCCTAATGGCCCTTGCATCACTTCTGACAGACAATGGATTGACCTGATGGGCCATTTCAAATGGTAGTTAAAGGTTAAACACCTTGGTTATGATTCCAGATGCACAATCAAGGACAGCAAATTTCCTTCAATAAACGCTATTAATGAACCAAGATGAGTTTGTAAACCACAATTCAATAGATTCATGGTCACAATTATTGTTCCTAGCTTTTTATTTCAGATTTAGTTAGTTGAATTTTAAGTCTGTAGCTGGTGTGGAAGAAATTGAATTCATGGCTCCAACTCATTATCTGATTACCGGTTTAGCAACATAGCCAATATGCTACCACTCCTTAGCCAAACCTGCAATGTTGCATGTTCAGAGTTACTCCCTCTTGAACCAACTTTTCCATTGTCTGATGCAGCAGTTTGGGTGGATATTGAAAGATCCCAGGGTACTTCTCAAAGATTGGGGACTTCCTTGGCTAACATTACCAAAACTAACTGGACATTCATTTCCAGGAGGTTGTGGGGTTTTCCAGTGTGAAAATTGGCCCTCAGGTTTACCTACATAAGTTACTGACAAAGCATTTTCCATGAAGAACTTGAGGTTTCAGATAAAGCAGTCTTTATTTATGTGTTGACTTCAAACTGGGCTGTAGACTGACTCACTCAGCCAAATGTTTTGTTAAACCTGAAAGAAAAATTAGATTAAATTGTCAATATCCCTTTATCACCAACATAATTGCTGGGGCAAAAGCTTTTGCAGATACATATTACAGATATACTGTCCAGATGTAATTTGAAAGCTGTTTGCACAGGAGATCATTTATGACAAGGTACAAGTATTGTGGATTTTAAAATACTGTAATTCTTCCATAACCCTTCCTGACAGCAATACTGTCTCTTTATATTACAGTATCAATGTAGAGATGGTGGACATACAGCCCTAAAGAAAAATACACTTACATTTTATCCTTGTATAAAACATTTCAAAAGATAACTTACAGTGGATCATTTTAAATCCAAAACCATATTATATAGGCAGCCATTAGCATGATCCCCTAAACAGCAAAATCATTGACTGATATACCGAGAACACTGCTTTTTTTCCCCAAATAATGTAATAGCAATCCACCTAAACAGGCCTTCCATTTACCGTGGTTTTTCAATTACTTTTTATGATTTGGGGTCACCGAAAGCACTTTACAATGAAATACTTCTGAAGCATCACCACCATTGTAATCTGCAAGTCAATTTGATTGAGTTTTTTTGAAGGGGTAACCAAGAAGATAGATGAAGGCAGCGCAGTTGACGTTGTCTACATGGATTTTAGCAAGGCCTTCAACAAGGTACCGCATGGTAGGTTGTTGCATAAAGTTAAATCTTGAGATCCAGGGTAAGGTATCTAAATGGATAAAAAATTGGCTTCTGAGAGAGTGGTTGTAGAGAGTCATTATTCAAATTGGAGGCCTATGACCAGCAGTGTGCCTCAGGGTTCAGTACTGAGCCCACTGTTATTTGTCATTGATATTAATGATTTGGATGAGAATATAGGAGGCATGGTTAGTAAGTTTGCAGATGACACCAAGATTGATGGCATAGTGGACAGTGAAAAAAATCATCACTAATTGCAACATGATCTTGATCAATTGGGCTAGTTTTCTGACAAATGAAGCTTAATTTAGACAAATATGAGGTGATGCATTTTGGGAGACTGAACCAGGGCAAGACTTACTCAGTTAATGACAAGGCACTGGGGACAGTTGCGGAACAAAGATCTAGGGGTACACGTTCATAGCTCCTTGAAGATAGAGTCACAGTTAGATTGGTGAAGGTGGCATTCGGCAAGCTTGATTTCATCGGTCAGAACATTGAATACAGGAGTTGGGATGTCTCGTTGAAGTTGTACAAGGCATTGGTACGGCCACACTTGGAATACTGTGTGCAATTCCGATTACCCTATTATAGAAAAAATATTAAACTATAAAGAGCGTAGAAAAGATTTACTAGGAAGCTACCAAGACTTGATGGATTGAGTTATAAGGAGAGGCTGAAGAGACTGGGACTTTTTCCTCTGGAGCAGAGGAGGCTGAGGGATGGTCTTATAGAGATATATAAAATAATGAGGGGCGTAGACAAGGTAGATAGTCAATATCTTTTCCCAAAGATATGGGCCAAATGTGGGCAATTGGGATTAGCTTAGTGGGTTTCAAAAAAAAAAGGGCAGCATGGACAAGTTGGGCCGAAGGGCCTGTTTCCATGCTGTAAAACCTTCTCTTATTTTGCTCAAAGCTAGCTCCTAACAATAAAAATGTGATAATGACCAAAATGTTCTGTTTCAGTGATGTTGGTTGAGGGGTGAATCTTTTTGCTTCCATATTTGGGAGCACCACCGAAAATTTGGCATTCGATCATGTTGCACAAGCGTGTCAGCATATAGATCAAAAGACTCCAAATTTCATCCCTTATCTTTGAGTTAATTTTCTTGAATGAGTTATCCAATTAGGACTCACTGTCACCATAGCCCAGCACTTCCTTTTCCTTTTCAAGTATTTGTCTGATTGATTTCAACCATCTTTCAGTGTGTCCCAGTTAGCAATTGCACATAAAAAACCTCATCTCCCTCTTCTCTTTATGGCACTTGGTTCAGATTCCTGCATTCGTGAAAAAATCCTCCCTACGTCTAAGCTCATTGCTCCAACCCCTTTGTAATTTTTAAAACATCTATTCAGTCACTTCTCAGCCTTTATTTTTCTAGAGAATAGAAGAGATGGTGTAAGTAAAAAAGTCACAACCAATTACATTTGGTTTCATGTACATTTTTAATAAATACTTTTCTTTGACAATTCCTATTTACAATTTATACAGGTTTGATAGGCACATTTGAAGGAGGCAACAAGCTTTAACCAAAACCTCCAAAAGACAAATTGAAATGTTACACCTTGCAATTTTTGCAGGAGCTGCACTGAATCCAGTGTCTGAGAATTTAGACAGGCAGATATTTCGAGCTATGTTTTTGAGCAGGGCATTTTTTAAACATATGGCAAGGTATGTTGCAGAAACATCTGCTAACAAACCTGGAGACATTCAGTTACTTCAAAATACCAATGGCTGTCTGTTCAACACTTAATAAGTGGTTAAAGAAAGAACTTACATTTCTATAGCACCGCTCACAATCTCAAGGACATCCTAAAAGCATTTTACAGCCAATAAAATACTTTTTTTTTCCCCGAATTGTAGTCAATTGCAATATAGGAAATGCAGCAGCCAATATGCACACAAGCTGCCAAAAACCAGCAGAGATAAAGTGACCAGATAATTTGTAGTAAGTGTTGGTTGAGAGACACCTATTGGCCAGGATACCAAGGAATGTTTACATCTACCAGGGGAAAATGGGATATTGGTTTAATATGTCAGCTGAGTGATGGCACCTCTGATAGTGCATCACTTCCTTGCACTGGCAATAAAGCATCCACCTGTACGTTTTTGCTCAAGTCCCTGGAATGGGACTTCAATCTTGTGTCTCAGACACAAGGCGGCTAATGCAGACCCATTGTTGACAAGTGTTCACCAGGGATACACTGGGTTATGTTGCAAATCTGCAGCAGATTTCCAAAGACAATATTGTTTCTGTGCATTTTTTTTTTAAAAACAAGTTAGGAGGATTTGGAAAGAGAATAGAATGATTTCTCTCAATTCATTGTACACTAAGCCCTTTGCTTTGGTTTGAAGGTATAGGCTGAGTTTTTTTTAAATGAACCTTCTCAACAGATACTGCAAATCAATAGACAACAGCATAACACTTGAACGTGGGAAAGGAAAGCCAACGCACTTGGATAAGGAGTTAAAAATCTGACAGGACGTGACTAGATATGGGCCTGGCGTTGTCTGAATTTTGCTCAGTTTTAATTTTGCAGCATGCATCAAGTCTCCAGATTCAGGCAACTGAACAAACAGAAAAGAACAGAACAGAAAATGATTTGGGACATTTATCTTCAGTATCTATGTTGACTCGACTAACTGCAGATCAGTGTGTGCATTCACATCATTTCTCACCTGTTAACTGATTGGCAACTTCCTGGAAAATAAGAGCATCAAAAACTCCAAACTACTTATACCTTTCAGCCTTGTGCAGAGTATGATTTAGAAACCTAACCATGCGATTGCCACCATTTCAACTGACAGGTCAAAACAGTTAAGCTCAAGTTTTTCATTTTTCCCTCTCCAGTGTCTGTCTCTCTCTCTTTCTTTCCTGGGACACATTTACAAATATGGAGCACTCTCTGCAACTTCTACACCACCCCACTCTACCTCTCAAGGTCATCATCACTCTTCCTAGACAATATAAAACTTCACATGGAGTACACCATCATGCTTGAAACACGCTCTTAGTAGAGCGCCAAACACTCAATGAAGGCTGGCAGAGGAAGAATTGGGCAAGGCAAATCCAGAGCTCATTCTAATTCAGAGCACATGAACATAATGACAAAACACAAGGAAAGCTGGAGAGCTGAACACACACACTGCATTGCTCCTAGAGTCAGGGAGATGTAAATAGTGATCAAGTGCCCTGGAGAGCATTAAGAACATCATGTCAACCACCTCTCAGTAATTTTTTTTTAAAAAGGCAATGTAAAAGCTGACATTGTCCTTACCCTTTTCAAGGGGGCAAGTGAAACTTTTACAAGACAGCGCATGGAATCAAGTCAGGCTCAGTCCATCACTGTAAACCAACAGATATTCTGCTTGTTCAGCTGGCCACAAGAAGGTGGGCAAAATGAGCAACATTGTTGGGAGTGAGGCCAGGAAAAGAACAAATAAAAAACTGATAGCAATTATACCTCAAAATTTAAGAGCAAAAGATATTTGCAGCTTTGTGGCTGGCAGGAAGGCCCTGACGTCAATAGGATACATCAAGAAAGAATGCAGTGCCATGCAGAGCACCCTGAATGATATGCAGTAGGCAAGCAGAAGGACTGATGTGGCCTTCAAGCAGAATTCCATATTAAAATATTAAGTGGTATGTACTCTGGTCTATTACAGCAGCATCTACCATCCATCAACAAAAAGCACTGAGAATCGCAGCCATGTCTGGTAACTGGAGATGTAGCCAGCTATTGTACTTACTGGATTTATGAAATCTAATGAATGCCATTTCCATTTCCATTGTTCTATTGCTATCAAACTCACCCCCACTTCCCATTGATTGCCTGCCTTTCAAAAATCCCTCCATCCAACAGCTCAATCCTAATAGCAAGTAATTGTTGTGTGCACAGGGATGGCCTGAAGCTGGATTCTAGAAATACGACCCATTCTGTTACTCAAACTGGCACCAGCCAGTAAAATTGTTATTTATCCTTCCTTTTCTGACAAACAAAATTGTCTACAATCTTCATAATCCCTTTGAAATCAAAACCTGATTGGGATAACAACTTGCCAAGAAATGCAATAGATCTACACTTCTGTTTTTCAAATGCCAGCCAAATGAGCATGCAACTCATTCAAAAACAGAACATAAACACTACTACATTCCCAAGATGGAATGATGGGCTACCTACCTTTAACATTCTAATTTATCCTACAGCCTGTGATTTAGAACACCTGAACAGCCCAATGGAGCAGATTATAAAGCCCAAGTCACACCCCAAATACATGCCTTTGTTCACCAAGCCTGTACAATTAAAAGATAGCTACACACATTGTAGTCCTTTGCCAGCATGCAAACTTGTATCTAGGGGGGAGCCTTGAATTAAGATTAAACACTCATGTCTGAGTCACATTTGGAGCTATTCACTGTTAGTGCCCCTTGCTGAGATTTATCCAAAGTAATCAATCTGTAACAGTACCACTAGCTTGGATTTTCTGGGACCCTGCTTCGTCAAATGCAAGTGCAACAGAGTGGAATCCCCAGGCAAAAGTCAGAGGTTCTGATCAAAATTTCAAGGCAGGAATATTTGCATGGTCAGGCTGGCCTATGCAAGGCAAAGCTAATCTGTCCTTCCAATACCGAGCGGAGTTCTGTGGAGACCAAAATCTTTTGGAACACTTCTAGTTCTCATTAGGACCGTTCCAACGGAAGGTGATGATCTACTGCTCCAGAATCTACAATTTGACTTCAGTAATGTCACAATGCCTGTGGAATGCCTTGAAACTGATACTCCTGCTTGCAAAAGGATCTGCTGAAGCCTCTGAAAGGGCTGGAGAGAAGAATTTTCTACGGATACCCTTCTAACACTCCCACTTGGAGGAATTTCATGGTCCAATTGGAAAATGCTCGAATATAACTGCTGGATGTAACTGCCACTTAGTCCCTCCCCAACCTCATGCCCATTTTATTTGATAATGAAATTGGTTGCATCCAATTGTAAGATTCCCTATTCTTAAACTGATTGCCAATAACCTACCAACTTAAATAATACACATGACACTCGTCCATTGCAAAGGATTACACTGATAACGGGTACAATACATCAGGTGAACTATGTGCACTGAGCATTTAAAAGCATCTTATTTATTCTTAACCACTGCTAGGGAGTTTGTATGAGAGATTTGTAGACTGGCTCAGTATATTGCTGTTCTTTGGCCACACTTCAGCTGGTCAAACCAAGCATTGCATCCACAACTGCAAATGTGCAATAATTATTCAGTAGTTGAAACTACAGTGGGTTTGACCAGCCTGGGATCGCAGGATACTTAAGATCTATGCTGAATTAGTCTAGATCAGCCAACCAGATTCATTGATCTGAGCACTTTAGCTGGTTAAGAACAGCAGTGCTATCTCTGCGCAGTCAATCGTAGTTTATGGTAATGTGGGTTTAGGGAAAGGTCTGTTCCTGTACCGGGCTTGTGTACAGACACTCCATAAATTATACAAACAAAACCTGTGTCTATGTGGATTGCTCAGAGGTTTGTTTAGAGACTCTTTAGCATACTAAATCCATCAGACACCCAGCACCTCAATACTGGAGAGGAATCAGCTGTTCCATTATATTTATTAACCAAACGTGTCTGCAAAAATTAAGGCATTTGATCTTGATCTGTCTGATGCAGGGCATTCAGTAATCAGGCAGTGGTACCACCGAGGTTGTTTTTAAAAGGAAGAAAGACTCATAACTGACTTACAGCTTTGGATAAATGATGTGATCAGAGTTGCAATTTTCTGGAGCAAATGACTAACTCAGTTAGTTGAGACCCCGGAAGGCTTTATCATTACTCATCTGGACAAAAAAGAGTCAGTTTGTAATTACATGGCATTGACAGATCATGGATTCATACAATCCTGAAATATTAATTTATCAATGAAGATTAAGAGGAGGCTTAAGAGGCTTGTAGATAACTACAGGAGGGAGAAAGGAATGGAAGGTTATGCTCATTTTGTTAAGAGATGGAAAGTCACCTTCTGACAGGACAGATTTGAGGGTTAAATGTTTCACTTCTGTTCCTTGTGTACATTAGCCCAGATCAGCTGTTCCAAACAGTCAATCTCTGTCCCAAAAGTTCAATGCAATCAACCACAAGAGGTCAAGGCCACAGCGAGTTGAGGGAAGGGGAGAGAGATTTGGATAATTTTGATTCAAGTCTTGCGTCAATACTTCAGGAACATCTCACTGACAATCGGTGCAGGTTGGCACAATGAAGCTTTAGTGCTGTTTACTGTTGAGTGAGGACAGAGAGAAGTCAGAACTACTGCTCAAGAGTGGTGCTTCATAGTCTCAGTCTACTTGCACTAACGCTGATGTCAGAAGTGTCTACAGTGACAATGGCTAGGTCTCATGATTACAGGTCTCATTGTGGCAGATGAGAAGCACCTTACTGATGGGCTTTACAGCTGCAGTGAGATAAATGGATCATGTCAGGGCAAGAGAAAAACTAGAACAAGACTTGCATTTATGTAGCACCTTTAACGACTTCAGGACATCACAAAGCACTTTCCTGCTGATTCAATACTCACATAGCACTGTCACCATTCTAATGTAGGAAACATGGTAGCCAAATCTGCACAGTGCACATTTTGACAAACAGCAACATGATAATTGCATAAAAACTCTTAAAATATTTTTATTTGTAAAATAAAAGAGAGATGCTGGTTGATACATAATTATTGGCCAGGACACATTTTACCAGAATAGTGCCATAAGCCTTGTTACTTCGACTTGGGAGCATAACCATAGCTTAGTATTCCATCCTGAAAACTGACATCTGACAGTGGAGCGCTCTCTCAGTGCTGCAGTAGGGTGCAACCACTGTTCTAAACACCAAAAGATATTAAGCCACGGCAAGGTAATAATTCATTTTTTCAAGGCACTGGATTCTCCCAACAAGAAAATGCCACTAGTCTAAAACTGATACTGAGAATGCACAAGCAACAAATACTCTTGTAACTTCTAAATTAGAGTTTTAAATATGGGACAAATTTTTTCTGCTATAAAATGCAGAATTAAATAACCATTAGACTTATTAATAAGGCTGAAATATTTTCAGATGGGATAAAAGTCTCTGGGAGAACTGTCCTTAGATGGTTTTAGGTAGTACTGAAAAATCTGCTATGGAATCAAGATCTCAGTGGTTTGTGAGAAATCATCTTCAAGCGCTAATAGAAAAAACTCTTACTGCTCGAATTCTAAAAAGGACAACATTGGCTGAGTTAGAGTGAGAACATCCTCCCTCAGCCAATCACTAAGCACCATTCAAAAGTGATGGATGGTCCATATTTGTACCCCATGTTGTCTCAGCTGGTGGGAGGGCTTTTCATTTTTAGGGGCAAAGAAAGGAAGAATGGAAATGAAAATCACTCAGCATTTCTTTTAAAGCATTAACTTGGGCATAAATATACTTCTTAAATTTGTTACATGGTGTGTTCAGCTGTACAATCTTCTTACTACCTGGATTGGTTTTAGAGATGGCTGTGTACAGGGACACCGCTACTATTAACTAGAATGGAGATAATGGAGTCATTCTTCCCACAATCATGCTTGGAGACCGTTCCCATTGTTAAATGACTGATTCATTTCGCACACAATTTTGCAACTCTCCTCTGCCCAGTGTTTTGCAGGAAAAATCTTTGTTTTATCCAGAGCAAGTTGTACTTTTGATTGTAAATGTTATTTCCTTTGATTGTAATGACACCTTTAAAATTGATTTGTTTGCTGTACACTTATTACTTTTGTAAGTTCCTCCTTCACTCCGACTTATTAGCTAACACAGAGGTGTCAGACACTGCGAGAGATAGCCAAGACATGGCTTTTGAAGGGGACATTTGCATCAAGACTTTTCAAGCTCCACTTCTACATTTGAGAAAGAAATGGTTTTCACTTACTAATTCAGGTAAATTCTAACCAATACCAACACCAACCCAAGCTAGACCACACCCCAGTCTCCATACTGATGCACAACCCTTTCTGTTTCTGAAAGAGTATTAAGTCACTCTTTCAGCTAACAGCAACAGCGTTTCATTGCTAACATTTCAGAGCTGGACTATATTTAAAGATGACTTCGACAAAGTCCGGAGATAAATGCATAAAATTTCTTCCTGTAGTCACACTGATACCTCAGCCAATTAACAAATCATCATGCATAAGTCTAGAGACATTAATTGTCATTAAACTCTGTGTGGGATATCACAGCACAGCAAGATAATGTCCTGGTCTAGCATAACTGCAGGGCCTGTGCATAGCAATGAGTAGAAATGAAGAATGGCTGATGCTCAGATCACCTATAGACTTGATGCTCCAAACATCTGACCTGGCTGTGATTAGTCATCTTGCTGCAGATGAAGGACTAACCCTGGAACTTCCAAGCTGCATGGCTCTCTCTATCAATGCTAACATTGCCTGACCACACTGCCATTAATTTGTCATAACCATCTTGCATGCTTCTGTTGATGTGAAGATAAGGAAGATCTAGCTCCTATTCCCTCATACTCACTGGAAACTTAACCTACCTGCCCATTATGCAAGGTCATTGGACAGCCTAGAGAGGCCACTGGCAACCTTTTGTATTTTGCTGCAAGCATTACTCCATCCCCAACAGAAGTCCAACTACAATGCTAATTCCAGAATAGGCCTAACCCAGAAAACACCAAAGGCAAGTTGACTAGTGCCATTGCCACAAAAAACCTAGAACGGCAATGCATATATATATATATATATATATATATATATTTCTATTTAAATTATAAACCTTTACAATACATGTTACACAAACTATCCTATAGAATTTGAGTGTACTTTATTACAAGTACAATTATCCTTTGAGGCCTATACCAACCTCCCAATGCTCATATTGGAGCACCAATAATTCTAATTATCCAATCAGATTGCACTCGTCATATGGATAATCAAAAGTCTTAATTTAAGTTGCAATTTTTTTGTTGAATATATCTTAATCAGAGTGCATTGTAACACAAAGTAGGCAAATGATTTAGTTTGGACTTTCAGCAAGTGCTGCATCACCAGCTTTTCTCTTTCTCTCCAGCCTACCCAGTCCCAAACATGCTTTTGCTTACAAATATTCAGCAGGGTATCCTTCTGTCCAAGATGCTTCTTTGTAAGCAACAGCTGCATGTATTAAAAAAAACAATTTCCACTTGCTGACCTGAACATTGCAATGAGAGTTAAGGTATCACCATGGTCAGGTCACTTGGCTAATGCACATCACAATCTACAAGACTTCATCCAAAAATAAACCCATGGCAAAGATTACATTATATGGTAGTTGCTTGGGAGTGGTGGGTTGGGTGTGGGAGAATGGGAACACCACATGATTTGTAGGTGACTTTAGCTGAAAGGAGGACTCCCCCCCACCACCACCAAAAACCATGTTGGGAAGGAATGTGTTGTGACTATGGCAAATTGCTATCTTTCAACAGACATGCTACAAGATGTCATTCACCACAGCAACAGAGGGAGCCTCACTGATTGTAGGAACTCAACGTGAGAAATAAGAGGAGGAATGCACACGTTGTGGAAGATCAAGCATCTTTCTTTCCTCCTGTGGACTGATTGCCCTTCAACAAAGAAAGGGACAGTGGCCACTAGCTTTACAAAAAGGCATCATGGTAATTCCTGTCTCTCTCTCTCGCCTCAATATTAAAATTATTTCACCACAATACAGGCAGCAAAGTTGAACTAAGTTTAAAGCTGGAATAAAACAGGGCACAATATAGAAAAACAAAATAATGGCACATCAATAAAGGATCAAATGTTATCAGTAGTGGTTCAAGCCTTGTGCTAGCTTGCAAACAAGAGTAGGGCCTCTGGAACTGGTGATACATTTTTCCTCCAATAGAATCAGAGTTTACTATTATGTTGTTAGAATAGAGGTAGAGGCACATGAACAATTGGGATAGAGTATTTGGAAAGCTGGGAAACAAGAATTCTGAAAGTACACATTACATACTTAGTATATTTCCAAAGATGAAGTGGTGGTAATTATTCAATTATTCCAAACTCATTCCACCCCTGAAAATATCCTACACCCAAATTCCATTACAAAAGAACTGCACAAATGCAAACCGCTGCCTTGGCAATTCTGACTTGTTAGCAATCTGGCTTACAAAGACTTTGCTCCCACGCTCTAGACAATGGTGTGTCAGATTCTAACCTGTAAAAATATCCAAATTAAGAAAGTAACGAAGTCAAGATCAGAAAGTTAATTTGTTCCTTTTCTCCCTCCTGTCCAAGGCTCTGATGTAATATCTTTTACTGGTGCAGCACACCCTATATATAGTAGCTCATCAAAATGACATTGCCTTATGTGAATGCCCACAGCGAGTCTGCAGATTTCAATTTGGAGGACAAATGCAGGCAAGAACTGACCTCATCCAGACAAACACACTTTCCAGTAGCAGTGACTATCTGGTGATCAGGACTGGCCACTCTGAATGATTTCCCCTCTGCCCAAGGGTGCCAAGGTGAACTTTAACATGATTTTAACATCTCTAAACCTACTAACGAAGACTGCAAATGGAATTTGGGATCTGTCTGGCACAGTTAAGTGCCCTTAACCAAATTTTGGGTGAAAATAAAGATGAAATCAGCCAATTGGTTTACAATGAAGCCTCCATTAACCAGTTTTCCTTGGAGCTAAATACAATCCATGAATAAAAATCCAACTATTATGATAGCTTAAATTGATTGTTGGAATGAAAACAGGAAGCAGTGCAGAGTTCATCAGCTAGAAACCATCCTCTAAAGCCTACCTGCTAATTGCAGGAGCAACATTAGACAGCTAATACTTCAGAATGTTTCAAACTAAGTGTCACAGTTGTGAAGGGCTGTGAACTTCAACAGAGTCGGATAAAACTGCACCAGAATATCGAGTTTGAGACAGGCGCCAGTATAATAAGTAACTCCAGAATTCCATTAGGGTTTGACTTAGTGCAATGTTAAACTCAAAAAACTTTGTTTTTGAATCACAGGTTGGTTAGGATATATAACCGAGACCAATTTGTCCCGCATCAAATGGGAAAAATGTAACTGGAGACAAGACAATTGGATATGTTTCAGCTATTCAGTCCTTGAACTGGCAGACAGCTTCCATGTCTAACGAACATGATGTGATAAAAAGGTGACAATGTTTATGACGTAGAAGACAACTTGCCCTTTGCTTGTGGTCTAATTAATGAACTAGATGTATGCAGACTCTGATTGGCCTGGGAATTAATGCACGTTGAGTCCTTTTCCTGCTTTTTAACCCCCAAAAAACAAAAGGGACTGTGGTTCTCCTCACTTCTATAAAGCAAAAGGATGGTGCTCAAATAAAAGAATTGGTCTTGTAGAGTTTTCTCTGTGGAGCTGTAAGCACCTTCAGCAGTCTGTTTGCAATAGAGTAGTCACTGCACAGGGGAAATCACAGCAAACCCCCATGCCCCATCAGCAACAGGTACAGAATCATCAGGTGTGGATCTCAACTGAACAAGAACCCTTAAAAAAAAGCCAAGGGTTCGTTAGTGTGGGAGGTACAGGGGGAAGGGAACTCAGAGGTTGCCATGATCATCTTAAGACATGGCTGGAAGATCAGAGACTAAGACATAGATGCCAATTTACTACTTCTGAAAATAATTAGTTGCTTAACAGGACACGAGACAGACAGGTTCCAGCATGTACAGCTACCTCAAACCATTGCCCCACCCACTTTGACTGAAGTTGCTTTAATATTGCAAGAAACCTGTAGTGGATTGCCATCAGATCCAAGACTTGCAAGTCTAGCCAAGCTAGCTACAAGCTGAATTTAAAACAACCAGGACTTTCATAAAGACAGCCTGTGAGAAGTGATTTTTAATATATTTTTGTTAAAGTGGATCATCCTTTCCTGTGATCTCAGCAAATCCTGGCAGTGTTATATTTCACTTACGGTCACCCATGTGGCACTCATGTCTCCAGGAAATATTAGCAACAGCGCAATTTAAAAAAAACACAGGTCAAAGTAGCAGAAAAAAATTAACTGATTGTAATGGACTTCTGGTGTCTTGTGCAAGGCACCAAAACAGGGAGAAGTGACATCCTGCAATTAAGGAACTCTGGATTTTGCCAACTATTTAAGCTACCCAAGAGTATCCAGGCTTCAGTAAACCAATCAGGAGCAGAACCAGAAAATGGCATGAAAGGAATTCTTTTTAAACACATTAAAATTTTTAAAAAAGACAAGACAAACCTTTCAACTTCCAAAAATCCAGAAAGAAAAATACCAATGTTAGTATTCCCGAAATGAAAACCTTGGCTTTGCAGCCGTGCCTCTGATGTCTAACTCCACTTCCAGCTACCCAAGAGTGGGCAGCTCTTGACCATCATACACAACTGTCTTGTAATAGAGGCTCCTTGCCATCAGGGCTCATGCTCTGGGGACTGTGCGGGTGGCCCTGTGACCCATTATTGTGTTTCTTCCAGCTGCCAGAGCGCAGGGGGAGGCCGCTGTGCTCAGGGATGAATAAGGCGACCAGCAGAGACAGCAAGACCGAGCACGCACCAAAAAGAAAAGGAGGTCCTGGGATTATAGTACTCTGAGGAGAATGAGATAGAAAAAAAAATACACAATTACTTAAGTTATAATCATGCAAGATTGTTAAAAAATGATTTAACTCAAAGTGACAGCTTATTTTCAAATTCATTCTAGGAAGGATTTCATGCAAGGGAGTTTGTTGATATTCTCATTTTTCTAATGTTCACGACTGTTAAATCTATTAATGAGAAGGAAAATCAGTAAGGTGACGTGCACGAACATCACATTCCAAAATGCTTCAGGCTTTGAACTGTGACAATTTGTGCATGGAAATAGGGCAGCAATTTTGCAAGTTGTCTGCACAGTTACAAAGTGAATAAACTTGATCACCTTTTAATGGCATTAGTTGAGGGAGGAACGAAAGTCAAGACAACAGGAGAACTCTTTGCCTTAACCTGCCTGCCCCAAGCACTGGAATTCCCTCCCTAAGCTTCCACACTTCTTTTTCCCTTTAAGGTGCTTCATAAAACCTCTCTCTTGGATCAGGTTTTTGGCCACAATGTTGCAATACCTCCTCGTGGTTTGACGTCAATTCTGTTTCATTACACACACCTGCAAATTGTGTTGGGATGTTTTATTACATTAAAACGCAGTATATAAATGCAAACTGTTGTTGTTGTGATTCCTCCAAGCACCGTGATGTAGTGGCAAGAGGCCCAGACTAGTGCTCTGGAGACATGAGATCAAATCCCACCATGGCAGTTGGTGGAAATGAAATTCAATTAACTAATGAATCTGGAATCAAAAGCTAGTCTCAGTGGTGGTAAACCATAAAACTACTGTCGATTGTCATTAAAAAAAGCACCATGCTCATGAGTGGCCGTTAGGGATGGGAACCTGCCATTGTTAGCCAGTCTGCCCATTCAGACTCTCAGTTTAATTTTGTCTGCCTTCTGAAATAGCCCAGCTTGTCACTCAGTTCAAAGACTATAGGAGATGGACAACAAATGCTGGCCAGGGATATCCATATTTCATGGAAGAATAAAAACATCCATTTAAATACAGATTTTGGTGTGGATTTACATTTTATCAGAACGACAGTAATTCCAATGACACAAGAAGTTTTTGGTATTCCACTGATCACAAGTAGGTTGTTCTGTGGACATATAGCTTTCTTTTGCTGCTGTTAGAACAGTATTGGACCTGGTGTGAATAGAATGATATGGCAGAGAAGGCAGTCATTCAACCCATCTTCCTGCACCAACTCCTCAATAGAACTGATCAGATGGTCGCATGTGCTTCGTTCCATTTTTCCTTATGCAGCTCCTTTTTAAATTGACTATTGCGACGACTTTCACCTATTTTCAGGCAATGAATTCTAGATCATAACTTGATGAATTAAACAACTGCCATCAGACTCTTGTCAAGAACCTTAAATTTGTATTTAGTAATTAAACTGACAGCAGAAATCGTTTACTCTTCCTTCCAGTGCCAAGAACTGAACATAATATTCCAGCTGGTCTTAACCAGCGCTTTCTAAAAGCTTAGTGCAACTTCTTTGACATTTGTACACTATTCCTCTATCTATAAAACCAAGGATCCCGTTATGGGTGGCATGGTGACTAGCACTGCTGCCTCTCAGCACCAGAGACCCAGGTTCAATTCCCAGCTTGGGTCACTGTCTGTGTGGAGTTTGCACATGCACCTGTCTGCGTGGGTTTCCACCAGGTCCTCTGGTTTCTTCCCACATTCCAAAAATGTATACGTTAGATGGATTGGCCAAGCTAAATTACCCCTTAGTGTCAGGGAGACTGGCTAGGCTAAGTGCATGGGGTTACGGGGATAGGAATTGCAGTCGCTAATGGCTGCCTTCTGCACTGTAGGATTCTATGACAGCCTTTTGAAACATTAGGGTATGTTGAATGTGCTTCAGGAAGGGATGAATGAGAGAGCTGGGTCTACACAAAAATTATTTTACCTCATCAGTTGGATTCTGCATGTTTCCTTTCGGAACTTTGCCTGGGTTATCAACGTCTCCCATTTCATTCAACTCCACATGAAAAAGGTAGAATACAAATCCATACAATGCTGGACCAAGGCCATTGCACAGTCCACGAATTCCAGTGATCATTCCTTGCACAACCCCTATAGGAAAAAAGGAAAGGCCATTTCAAATGTAAATCTTCTAACTGAAGGCTTCACATTCTAACTATTGTTAATTAATCAAGGATTGAGCAGATGATGGCGAACTGAGTTTAATTACATTTGAATAATGGAAACTCTTCCAGAATTGCACATGCCAATCACTCAGCCCCTCCAAAATGTCCTCTGGATACCACAGCTTTATTGGGAGGGAAATGGCTCCCCAGGTGACTGTGGCTTTACTTCAACCAAATGAGGGCATGGGAAAACGCTGACACCTGTAATCGTTTATTTTTCCGGTTTCCAACACTTGCCATATTTGGCTTTTGTATTCATTGCCAAGTCTGAACGGCTGTGAGATGCATCTCAACTCTCACACGTATGCATGTACACATATATAATGGTTACCTATAAGGCACAGGAGCAGAATTAGGCCACTAGGCCATTGAGTCTGCTCATTCATTCAATCATGGCTAATATTTTTCTCATATCCATTCTTCTGCCTTTTCCCCATAATCTCTGATCCCCTTATTAATCAAGGCCCAACTATCTGTCTTAAAGACACTCAATGACCTTGTCTCCACAGTCTTCTGCAGCAAAGAGTTCCACAGATTCACCATTCTCTGGCTGAAGGAATTCTTCCTCATCTTTGTTTTAAAGTATCATCTCTTTAGCCTAAGGTTATGCCCTGCGGCTCTAGCTTTTCCTACTACTAGAAACATCCTCTTCACGTCCACTCTATCCAAGCCTCGAAATATCCAATAAGTTTCAATGAGATCCCCCCTCATCCTTCTGAGCTCCAAGAGTACAGACCCAGAGCCTTTAACTGTTCCTCATACAATAAGCTCTTCATTCCAGGGATCATTCTTGTGTACCTCCTCTGGATCCTTTCAGGCCAGATCCTTCCTTAGATAGCCTGATAGCTATTTGAAATCAGAGACTTGACTGATACCTTCCTTCACTAACTCACCTCTATCCTATCCCACAGGCATCCAGACCAATTATAGTAATGCTGAGATCAGTTTCTGCACTAAAGGCATTTGACCAGAGACCTGCTGGCTGTGTGGCTTTAGATTATTGGTTCACTGATCCTCCAATCAGAAATCGTGCAGGAAATGGCATTTCACATTCACCCAAGAACTCAGTGGGATCTTGGAAATAGGAGCAACAAACCCACACTTTACCAACTGCTTATAACAGGAGAGCCATTGTCAGAATGTTATTTAGTGTGCAATTCTTGGGAGAGTCCAAAATCATTTTGGCCCCATTATACATGGGGTGCGTGGTTCGAGGAGGAGGAGGAAGGAACAGCCTACCTTGCTGATCTGGATCAGCATTCCGGGAAACCAGGGCACTGACCGCTGGGAAGGTGATGCTGGACATGGCAGCCACAGCTCCTGCTGCCCACATCATCCTGCAGGATCAACACAAAAACTGGTCAGTGCCAATGTGTCAATGGACAACACTCATTCTTCAAGTCATATTCTACAATTCTAATACCTGACAGTTCAGCAAACAACACGAATCCTTGAAAATGCAAGTGCACTCTTGGAATAGGGATTTGATTTATTGTCGTCGCATACTTGGAATATATTCCAAGTATGTGTTCAATTGTGGTTGCCACATTACCAGAAAGACACAGAGGCTTTGGACAGGGTACAGAAAAGATTTATCAGGATATTGCCTGGTATGGAGGGCATTAGCTATGAGGAGAGGTTGAAGAAACTTGGTTTGTTCTCATTGAGAAGATGGAGATTGAGGGGTGACTTGAGAGACGTCTACAAGATTATGGAGGGGGATAGATTGAATAGTCAGAAGCTTTTTCCCAGGTGGAAGAGTCAACTAGTAGGGAGCAAAGGTTTAAGGTGCAAGGGACAAGGTTTAGAGGAGATTTTTGAGGCAAGTTGTTTGCACAGAGGGTGGTGTGTGTCTGGAACTTGCTACCGGGGGAAGTAATGGAAGCAGATATGATAGTGAATTTTAAGGGACGTCTGGACAAATACACGAATAGGATGGGAATAGAGGGATATGGTCCTCGGAGAGATAGAGGGTTTTAGTTCAATCAGGCAGCATGGTTGGTGCAGGCTTGGAGGGCCAAAGGGTCTGTTCTGGTGCTGTAATTTTCTCTGTTCTTTTGTATTAGTATTAGCAAAAAGTATTGTTTCTTGCAGACAGAGCATACCATTCATCGAGAAGGAAAGGAGAAAGTGCAAAATATAGTGCTACAGAAGCTGGATTCAGGGATGTAAGCACATGACGCAAGTTCTCATTGCATTGCGCAAATACTCCTTCATTTATGCTACTGTATCCAAGGGTAAAAGTGAAACAATAAACCAGAAAGCATCAATATTTGTTAAACTTTTATATTGTTCCTATTGTGAGAAATAGACAGCATAAAAAGACTTATTCAAACTTCAGTAAATCAACCTTACAACACAATTACGGGTTTACAGATCTGATACATATCATTGACTGGAACTTACAGGTTCACAACTGGTGTGAAAACATTTTGACCGAAATTGTTAAAAATAAACACTCATTTAAGGGATTTGCAAGCTTTGCTGTTATCAATAAAAAGATAATGAATTTTCCCCAAAATTGGCTGCTTTGCATGCAGTGAGCATAATTTAGGCACACTCATTTGTTCTAGTTATTTTGTGTAGTCTGCTGTACTTTATTACAAGTTTCATATAGACAGCTAGGATTGCAACCAGCTGATTTTATATGCAGTCAGCCATAAATTGGCTATAACACCTTGGGGTTTTTAAGTTGCCATGGCAAATGCTCTAAGGCAGTTTTGCATCATCATGTATTTTGACCTAAAGCAAGGAGCAGGTGGCTCTGGCAAAGTCAAGAAGTCAAATATGAAAGGGGATAAAATAGATTGAACTGTGGTTACACTTCAATTAGGCTGTGGCCTAATTAGCTTGCTGTTAACCTTCATATCCAGGAAGGAGTGAAGATGGAGAAGGACTTTTTTTTAAATAATGGGCCATGGTAGGGGTAGCAGTAGTGGTGGAGGAAATAAAAAGGAATGGCGCAAAGTGAAAACTAATAGCAAATAAATATATTTAACAGTCCACACGAATCAAAACCAAAAAAAAGTTACTGACAAACTCAAGGAGGAATTCAGGACAAACCTCTTCACCCAAAGAATGGTAAGAATGTGGCACTGGCTACTGCAAGGAATAACTGGGATGCACATCATGGATACAGTAATGAGGATGCAAAGTCAGCACGAGAGAACATAAAGGTTATGCTGATAGGGTTAGGTGAATTATTATGGAAGAAAATGCATGTGGACCATAAACATCAGCTTGATCCACACTTGGGTGCTCCCAATTCCAGGATATCCTGAGGTTGTAAAAGATGCTATCTCAACACAAGAGACTTTCCTGCAGGTTGGAATGGACACGGAGTCCCAACACAAAGTTACTTATTTATGTAAGCAACATCACTGGATGCAAAACTGTTCTAGGAATCTAGTCGCTGAAAAAAGACCACGATCCATCTATTTCCCCTTGTGGCCTTGTAGGCATGACATAATAATGTTGCTAGTGACTATGCATAGCAATCAACTGATGTGCCTTAATGGTGAAATTACAGATGTTGAGGGCCAAAGCACCTGGATTACTGGTGGCTGAGGGAAGGAGGGGGACATTGTAGTAAATGCTTTAATCTGTTACTAACAGTGTTGCATCAGATCTACGATCAGTTGTTGCTGCCACTGGGTGTTTATAATCGCCAAAGGTTTCTTTTTTTCCCCCAAAATACACTGAATTGAGGTGCACAAAAGACACCAAGAGAAAAACAATGTGAATCTGTTCTATTTTAATTTATTCTTTGTTTCATTCCATTTGCAGCTTGTGCATAGACAGCCGATCTCACTGCCAGCCTACACTACAACATTGCAACACAGTGCAGTTTACTTGACGTTGTTAATGTTTCATTGGTACAGACTTCAATTGAGAAACGGTAAAGTGATTACTCGGCAAAGGGT
This sequence comes from Sphyrna mokarran, assembly GCA_024679065.1. Lineage (NCBI taxonomy): Eukaryota > Metazoa > Chordata > Chondrichthyes > Carcharhiniformes > Carcharhinidae > Sphyrna > Sphyrna mokarran. Next base: position 11,954,742 of record JAGIQG010000026.1, on the reverse strand, counting down.
TTCCTGATAACGTTAGCAATTGGTTTGTTCCAATAGCAACTGGACTTTGAACTGTTTTAACTTCATTGTCTCCTTTCAAGTATTTTAATATTTGCTCCGATACAGGAAAGCAACACATTATGGTGTCTCTGAAATTCTACTCAAAATAAACAGTTTTTAAAATGTTTGTGCTACTGTTTACTTGCTTGATAAAAGTGCTTTATGGTACTTTCTCCTTAGCAACCATTTTTCATACCCCAGCCACTTGCTGAAGGGGACATTACACACACAAGCCGCCAACTCAACGTCCACTCACATCAGTGGGGTCACTGGATACCACTCCGGAGCAGAAATACAGTCTTGCTGTCCTGTTAAGTGTCGCTAAAGCCTAATCCTAGTTCCTCTGTCCTTTTCCAGGGAAGATTAGTTAACTTAAAGGACAGACATTAAAATGGGACCTCCTGCTTTGGATGAGAGAAGGCTGCGTTAGTGATTGGAAGCCGGTGTCCAGCAGCGTACACAGAGACCTGTGTTGGTACCCCCATAATTCAATGGCGACTATGTGGGGGATAGGATTACTAAGTCTGCAGATGACAAAGATCAGATGGGTGGTTAATACTGAGGCTGGTGTCTTGGGTCACAAGAAGATATAGACAGAATGGTCAAATGGCAGATAACTGGCAAATGGAATTTAACACTGAAAAGTTAGGTAATACACTTTGGAAGGAGTAACTTGATAAGGAAGTATTCAATGACTGGTAGGACACTAAGAGGTTCTGGGGAACAAAGATACCTTGAGTTTATCCACAGATCTCAAAGCGGAAGGGCACGTTATCAGGTAGTGAAAAGGCATTTAGGACACTTAAATTTATCAGTCGGAGCATAAATTAAAAATGTAGGGAAGTCACCTTGGAGTTGTACAGAACTTTGGTGAGGCCAGTGCCACTGTAGCGTGTGCAGTTTTGGCCACCACATTATCAGAAGATGTGATTGTGCAGAGGAGATTTACCAGGATGCTGCCTGGGATGTAATATTTAAGTTTTGAAGAGACGTTGGATAGACTTGGTTTGTTTTCGTTGGAGCAGAGACAACTATGGGCTGACTTGATCAAGATGTACAAGATTATGAGAAATAGGGAGAGAGTGGATGAGGAGCAGCTGTTCCCCTTAGTTGAAGAGTCAGTCATGAGGGGATATAGGTTCAAGAGGTTTAGGAGGAATGCAAGGAAAAACTTTTTTTAATCAGAGTCGTGACATCTGGAATGCGCTGTCTTGGAGGGTGATAGAGGCAGGTTACCTCACATCCTTTAAAAAGTACCTGGATGAGCACTTGGCACATCATAACATTCAGGGCTATGGGCCAAGTGCAAATGGGATTAGGTGCATGTTCAGGTGTTTCTAATGTGTTGTGTGGACTCGATGGGCCAAAGGATCTCTTCTGTGCTGTATGATTCTAAGAGGCTTATCTACCCGTTCCTTTATACTCAATGTTAGAAACCCTCTTCACTCTCTAGACAAACACCCATAGAATATTTTTCCCACCCATTTTCAGATATTAAATCATATTGCACAGTATGTGACCATTCAATGCCTGCACCAACTATTAGAAAAGATTAATTCAATGAGCCCCATTCATCTGGTTTCTTTCCTTATAACCGTCAAAATTCTCCTCTTTCAAGTATTTATCAAGTCCCTTTTAAAGTTATTACTGAATCTGCTTCCACCATCCTGTTGAGCCAGAATCGGATGAGATGCATCCAAGGATACTGAAAGATCACAGAATAGACATTACAGAGGCACTGGTCATAATTTTTCCTTAGATTCAGGGATGGTCCCAGAGGACTAGAGAATTGCAAACATTGCACTCTTGTTCAAAAAAGGGTTTTAAAATTAGCCCAGCAACTACGTCAGTCAGTTTAACCTTGACGGTGAGAAAATTCAAGACAAAAATTAAGTCACTTGGGCAAATGCTGGTTAAGGAAAGCCAGAAAGGATTTGTTTTGAGAAAGTGTTGTTTAGCTCAACTTGCTCATGTTTTCTGATGAGGCGCAAGGGTTGAAGGTAATGCTGTTGATGTGGCATGCTTGGACTTCAAAAAGGCATTTTATGAAGTACCAATTTGCCTGCAAAATGGAGCTCATGTAATAAAAAGGACAGTAGTATCATGGATACAAAATTAGCCGACTGGCAGCAAACTGAAAATGGTTGTTTTTCAGAGGTGGTTTATCATGGAATTCTCCTGGGATCTATGTTAGAACCCTGCTTTTCCTGATATATTAATGGCCTAAATCTTAGTGCACAAGGCACCAATTTCAAAACTTGCAGATCAGATAAAGATTGAGAGCTGAAAAGGAGGATAACATAGAACTTGCATCGCATACAGATTGGTGCAGTGGGCAGACAAGTGGCAGATGAAATACAATGCAGAAAATTTGATTTATTGTCACGTTAGCATACAGTGAAAAATATTGTTTCCTGCACACTATACAAAGCATACTGTTCATAGAGAAGGAAGGGAGAGAGAGCAAACTATAGTGTTACAGTCATAGCTTGGGTATAGAGAAAGATCAACTTAATGCAAGTTAAGTTCATTCAAAAGTCAGACAGCAGCAGGGAAGAAGCTGTTGAGTCAGTTGATATGTGACCTCAAACTTTTGTATCTTTCCCTGATGGAAGGCGGCAGAAGAGAGAATGTCTGGGGTGCATGGGGTCCTCAATCATAAGAACATAAGAAATAGGAGCAAGAGTAGGCCATCTAGTCCCTCAAGCCTGATCCACCATTCAATAAGATCATGGCTGATTGAAGTGGATCAGTTCTACTTTCCCACTTTTTCCCCATAACCCTTAATTCTCTTGTCTATCAGAAACCTATCTATCCGTGACTTAAATATATTCAGCGAAGTAGCCTCCACCACTTCAACGGGCAGAGAATTCCAAAGATTCACCATCCTTTGAGTGAAGAAGTTCCTCCTGAACTCCGATCTAAACCAACCATCCTCCCCCCTCCCCCACTTATTTTGAGGCTGTGCCCTCTAGTCCTGTTTCCTTTCTAAGCAGGAAGGATCTCTCCACCTCTACCCTATCCATCCCCTTCATTATATGTCTCTAAAAGATTTCCCTCAGCCTTCTAAACTCCAACGATTACAAAACTAGTCTACATAATCTCTCCTCATAGGCTAACCCCCTCGTCTCCAGGTGCTGGCTGCTTTGCCGAGGCAACATTGAGAGATGATTAATTTTGTTAGGAAGAACATGGAAAGACAAAAAAACTAGTAGCACAATTCTAAAGGAAGAGCAGGAGCCATTGAAGGTGGCAGGACAAATTAAGAGGTTAATCAAGTGTGTGTCATCCTGGACTTTATCAATAGGGATATACAATACAGAAGAAAGGAATTATGTTAAACTTGCCTACAACACTGGTTTGACCTCAACCAGGATAAGAGTAGAGTTCTGGGAAAACTTTAGGAAGAATGTGAATGCATTAAAGTTGGCGTGGAAAAGAGTCACAAGAATTCACTCAACGAGAAACCTTGGCTACATAAATTGATTGGTGAAGTTTGTTTTGGAAAAGGTGGAGGGAAGATTTGAAATCAGGAGGGATCAGGACAGACTAAGTAGGGAGAAGCTATTTACATAGGCAAAAGGATAGAGAACCAAAGAGCACAGGGTTAAGGTACAGATAACTGGTAAAAGAAACAAAGGAGACATAAAAAAAACCTCATGCAACAAGTGGTCAGGATCTGAAACGCACTGCCTCAGGTGTGTGGACACAGCAAGTTGGATTATTATCTGAAAAGGAAGAACATTCAAGGCTGTGACAGAGTGGCTCTGGGTAAATTACTTCTTCAATGAACCAGAGACAAAATGAGCAAAATGGCTGCCTCATGTGCTGTAATCATTCCACGCTTCTACTGAATATCTCCTTAACATTTCCTGTTCCAAAGTGAAAAAGTGAAACTTGTCTAGTTTTTCCACATAACCCACTGATATTATAAGTGAATGATACAAGAGGCTATCATCTGGTAAATTGAGCCTGCATTGGTTTGAAGAGCCTTTCATTATCTCCCCATGCTTTCTGGACAATCCTGCAATCTCCTCTCCACTCCTTCCTTCCAGCTTTGTATAATTTATATTATAACCCTTAAAAAGCCCCTCTGATCACCATGGAAACCAAAACAAGTAAAACTGGAAATTATGTACATCTTAAAGGCATCCTCCACTAAAAAAAAAGCTGATTTATAAACAGGACACTGACAGCTGCCTGAGCGTGTAGAACTTTGGGACAAGTCAAGATACAGTCAGCTATTTCGGACCAAGACAAGAAATTTCTTCACTCAGGGAAAGATGATCCTTGGAATTCTCCCAAGAGGCAGTGAATGTTCAGTCATTGGGTTTATTTGAGGCTAAGATCAATAGATTTTTGGACTGGAGGGTAATCAAGGGATTCATGGTCACCCAGCAAAGTGGAGTGGAGATCCAAGATCACCCATGGTTTTATCAATGACGGAGCAGGTTGACAGACGGTATTGCTTTCTCCTATTTCTTATTTTTGAGTGATCCTTCAAAAGGAAACATACACTTACCAGGGCTGAGACCCAAAGCCATACCAAGCTAGCTGGAGAATTTGGAAGCCAAGGCCCAGGAGTATGGTGTTCTTATGCCCTATGGATCTCATCAGGATACCAAGCACTACGGTCTGCAAACAAAATACAAGCGAAATGAATGTCTGATAAAGGAAATAAATACATGCTGGAAAAACTCAGTTGGCATCAGCATATAATCCTCATTTCAGCCAACTCTATATTCTGTCATTTGTTGATGGATTTAACTACAGTATTCTCACAGCTGACTTGCTCTAAACATATCACATACAAGATGTTCCTATTTTACACTGTAAGCACTTACTTGAGCTAAAATGGAAAGGATTCCCACAACTGCAATAAAGGCAGCTACAGTTTCTGAAGAAAATCCAATTACCTGGAGAACACACAAATCACACAATAAATAGGAGAATTAATATTTTAAATACACGCGTACCTTAAAATGTTTACAGCTCTGAAACAAGCCAGTCCAACAGGTTATTGGCTGTGTTAATGCTCCACAAGTCTCCTCTCATCCTTCTCCATCTAATTCCATTAACAAGTCCTTTCATTCCTTTCTCTCTCATGCACTTATCTGGTTTCCTCTTAAAAAGATCTGCGCTATTCATCATGATAGCCAGTAGTAGCGACTTTTGACTTTTAACCACCGTGTGGGATAACTTTGCAGGTGATTCTGTAATCATAATTCCATTCAGCAAGACAGCTCAGTGCTCTGTCAGCAGAGGCCGAACCAGCAGAGTTGGAGCTCAATGATGCTGGGGAGCTAAATTCACAGACACCATGTGCTGATCCAGAGTTGTTATGTATTCTAAGCTCAGGCCATCAAGCACTGCAGCCTACTTGGGAGGAAGTAGAGCTACTACATGGAGGATTTCATTTCTTCATCTTTATAAATTAAATGTTTAAATCTTCCAGAGTCCAAAGACACTGAGGCAACTGTCCCTATATTGCATCCACCTTTTATGTTCATCTGAACAAGCAAATGGGATCACACCAGAAGGACACATTTACTAACAAAGCGCATAGACCCTTCAGTCCTGTTCAGCAATGTCAACCTGGATTTATAGAATGAGAGATTTACAGCATTGAAACAGGCCCTTTGGCCCAACTTGTCCATGCTGTTCTTTTTTAAACCCCTAAGCTAGTCCCAATTGCCTGCATTTGGCCCATAACCCTCTATACCCAATTGCATATGCAAAGTGGGTACTTGAACCCACAAACCTGTCCTGGAAGTGAATGCATTACCCACTGAGCCAAGCCAACATAAAAGGAGGAAAAACAGAGAAGCTTATGATCAGGTAGACAGGAGACAAGTTAGCAGCAGTATTAAAAGAACAGATGTGCTGCGAAGGGATCCCAGTATGTTAGACCTGCACTGTTAATGAAACAATAAGAAATTCCACACAACAAATATCAAGATCATTGATCTCGGCATATTTCAAAGAATCCTGATTTAGAACTCATTGAATCCAGTTCGAATTTATTGGTCTAGAATTTTGAAACAACCAGTTTTACTATTTCTGGTCCCAAAACTATTCCCAAATCACCAACAAATTGGCAACAATTCAGATAATAAAGATACATTGAATCATTAAAAATATAGATGGAGAAACTTCAACCCAACTGCATTGCCCGTTCCCAAACATCACAACTCAAACCCTGCAGCCAAAAATGCCCCCTCCAGAACATAAAGCCAATAGCTTCTGGCATGAAAACTTTCTTAACTCATACCTTTAGTGCAGCAAAACCTTTCAAAGCTAGTCTCAGAGCCGATGGGCTGAAAGCTTGATCAATGAAAAACATACTTGTTAAACTTAGGCATATACAATCCAGCTCTCATCCTGAGGGATAAGGCCGCTGCACAAATTAACTTGGGACGTAAGCTCACTCCAGGTATTTTGAAGTAGATGCTTTATGTTAATTCATTCATGGGACATGGGTGTCACTGGCTAGCCAGCATTGATTGCCCATCCTGAGTTGCCCTTGGAGGGCAATTGAAAGTGAACCACAATGCTGTGGCTCTGGGTCACATGTAGGCCAGACCAGCTAAGAATGGCAGATTTCCTTCCCCAAAGGAATTAGAGAACCAGATGGGTTTTTCCTGACAATCAACACTAGGTTCATGGACATAGTAGATTCTTAATTCCAAATACTTTCAACTGAATTCAAATTCCAGCGCCTGGCATGGTGGAATACAAAATGGATTCAATGGACAAAACATTGGCAAAGGTATTGCTTTGGAACACACAGTCTATGTTCTAACTCTACGAGACTGCATGCAGTTTGCTTTTCTCCACTGATCAGTGAATGGGAATGCATGTGTACGGGTCAGTTACCTTTCCCAGCAGAGGGAAAGAAAAGCAGAGAATAAAGTAGCAACATAAAACCATACGACAGGAGCAGAAATAGGCCATTTGGCCCATCAATCTGCTCCATCATTCAATGGCACAAGAACATAAGAAATAGGGGCAGGAGTAGGCCATACAGCCCCTTGAGCCTGCCCCGCCATTCAATAAGATCATGACTGATCTGTAGTGGTTCAGTACCACTTTCCCGCTTTCTCCCCGTAACCCTTAATTCCCTTGTCAATTAAAAACCTATCCACTCTTGACTTGAACATATTGTAAGGAAGTCTCCACAACCTCATCAGGTAGAGAATTCTAAAGATTCACCACCCTTTGCATTAAGAAACCCGTCCACAAGTCCGATCTGAACTGCAACCCATCCCCACTGTTCTTGAGGCTGTGCCCTCTAGTCCTATCTTTGCTAAGCAGGAAGAATCTCTCAACCTCTACCCTATCCATCCCCTTCATTATCTTGTACGTCTCTACAAGATCCCCTCTCAGCCTTCTAAACTCCAAAGAGTACAAACCTAGCCTATTCAGTCTCTCCTCATAATCCAACGCCCTCATCTCCAGTATCAGCCTTGTAAACATTCTCTGCACCCCCTCCAAGGCCAATATATCCTTCCTCTAATGCGGTGACCAAAACTGCACATAGTACTCCAGCTGCGGCTTCACCAGTACCCTATACAGCTGCAACAGAACCTCCCTACTTTTATATTCTATCCCCCTAGCTATAAAGGCCAACATTGCATTTGCCTTCTTAATCACCTGCTGCACCTGCATACTCTGTTTTTGCGGTTTGTGCACAAGGACCCCCAGGTCCCTCCCTAGCATGCTACAGCTTTTCTCCATTTAAATAGTAATCCTTCCTATCATTATTCTTACCAAAGTAGACAACCCCACATTTGCTAACATTATACTCCATCTGCCAGGTCCTTGCCCACTCACTCAACCTATCCTTCTGCAGGCTTTCCACACCTTCCACGCAATTTGCTTTTCCAGTCATCTTCATGTCATCAGCAAATTTCGTCACCCTGCACTCTGCCCCTTCCTCCAGATCATCTATGTAAATGGTAAACAGTTGAGGCCCCAGCACCGATCCCTGGGGCACTCCACTAGTCACCAGCTGCCAATCAGAATAGCACCCATTAATACCTACCCTCTATTTCCTATTAGACGACCAATCCTCTATCCAGTCTAACACCCTACCCCCGACTCCCTACACCTTAACCTTCTGCAGCAATCTTTTGAGAGGCACCTTATCAAACGCTCTTTGGAAATCCACAAACGTCACATCCACCGGTTCCCTTCTATCTACCGCACTAGTCACTTCCTCATTAGGATTCCAATAAATTCGTCAAGCACGACTTCCCCTTAACGAATCCGTGCTGCGTCTGCCTGATCAAACAGTTCGTATCCAGGTGCCTCATTAGTTCTGCTTTGACTACAGATTCAAGCATTTTTCCTACTACAGACATTAAACTAACCGGCTTATAATTCCCTGCCTTCTGTCTGCTACCTTTTTGAAACAGCGGCGTAACATTAGCTGTTTTTCAATCTTCCAGCTCTTTTCCGGAGTCCAGCGAATTTTGAAAGATAATTACCAGGGCACCCGCTATCACCTCTGCCATTTCCTTGAGGACCCTGGGATGCATTCCATCCGGTCCCAGGGACTTATCTGCCCTCAGCCCCATTAGCTGATCAAGCACTACCTCTCTAGTGACTCCTACCACCCTTCTATCCTTAATTTCGGGCAAGCTATTTACGTCCTCCTCCATAAAGACCGACACAAAAACCTTATTCAAGTTCTCTGCCATATCCCTGTCATCCACCGTTAAAACACTCCTCTCATCCTCCAAGGGTCCTAAATTAACTCTGGCCATCCTCCTATTCTTTATATATTTATAAAATATCATGACCAATCTGAACTGATAACCCTCAACTCCACTTTCCCACCTTATCCTAATAATCCTTGATTCCCTTATTGAATACAAATATCTATCTCAGCCATGAACACACTTAATGACCCATTTGCTTTCCCTATTATCTGATTTACTCTGATTTAGGATCAGCAAAGCAGATCTACACTTTCAGAGAGAAAGGACAATGCGGCAAGGTGGCACAATGACTAACACCTCTGCCTCTGAGCACCAAGAACTTGGGTTTGATTCCCAGCTTGAATCAGTGTCTGCATGGAGCTTGCACGTTCTCCCCATGTCTGCATGGGTTTCCTCTAGGTGGTCTGGTTTCCTCCCTCAGTCCAAAAGACATGCTGGGTAGGTGCATTGGATGTGCTAAATTCTCCATCAGGTACATAAACAGGTGCCAGAGTGTGGTGACTTGGTGATTTTCAAAATAACTTCTTCACTGTACAGGTAATGTAAGCCTATTTGGGACTAACAAACTTCATTTTTAAATGAGAAAACCATGGTGGGACATGGTGTCGCTAGCAAGGCCAGCATTTGTTGCCCATCGCTTGAACTGAGTGGCTTAAGATCTTGCTGATCAAGAGTCATACCAGGTAAGTACGGCAGATTTCCTTCCCCAGAGAACATTGGTGAACCAGATGGGCTTTTACAACCATTAATAATAGTTTCACGGAGCTCATTATACTTCTGATTGCAACATTTTAATTAAAATTCCACAGTCTGCTATGATGTGATTTGACTCCAGGTCTGAATTACAGTCCTCCACAGCCCACTGTAATAAAAGAACTCCACAGATTCAGACAACTTCCTCCTCATCTCTGACTTAAAGGGTGATCCCTTATTCCGAGATTTTGCCCTTTGGTCCTATCCTCTCCCACAGAAGGAAACATCACAACATCTGCTCTGTCAAGCCCTTTGAGAATCCAATAGTGTCTCTCGTCCTTAAACTCCAATGAGTGCAGTCCAACCTACTCAATCACTCATGAGAAAATTCCTCCATACCTAGGATAACCTAGTGAATTCTCTCTCGACTACCTCCAATGCCAATGTATCTTCCTTTAGATAAGGAAAGTATTCCAGGTGTGGTCTACCTAGTGTCTTGCACAGTTTTAATAAGATTTCCCTATTTTTATATTCCAGTCCCTTTGAAATAGCGGTCAGTATTCTATTTGCTTTTCTTATTGTCTTCTTGGTTTACTCTGGCGTAGAATCAGCAGTCATGATGTAGAGATGCCGGCGTTGGACTGGGGTAAACTCATTAAGAGGTCTGACAACACCAATTTTAAATCCAACCGATTTATTTGATAGTAAATTTGCAAGCTTTCGGCCTTCGTAGCCTTCCTCAGGCGAATGAGGTGTTCTGGTCTGCAATAGCACACATATCAGCATGATATGTGTGCTGATGTGTGCTGTTGCAGACCAAAACACCTCGTTTGCCCGAGGAAGGCTACAAAGGCTGAAAGCTTGCAAATTTACTATCAAATAAATCGGTTGGATTTAAAATTAGTGTTGTCAGACCTCTTACTGTAGAATCAGCAGACCAGATCTACACTTTCAGGCAGAAGGGAAATGAGAAAACAATACTTTAGTATTTTATGGGACATGGGTGTCGCTGTTAAGGCCAACATTTGTTATCCATTCCTAGGAATGAGTGGCTTAAGAGTTAACCAACTTGGTCTGTAGTGACATGCAGGCCAGACCAGGTATGAACGTCAGATTTCCTTCCCTAAAGAACATTAGTGAACCAGCTGTTTTTTTTTTTAAACAATAATCAACAATGGTTTCATGGTCTTCATTAAACTTTTGATTCCAACATTTTATTTAATTCAAATTCCATAATCTGCCATGGAGGAGTTTGACCCCAGGTCTCTGGATTACTAATCTAGTGACAACACCACTGCCTCCCCAGACAGCAAGGAGAGAAAGTAAAGCAATCAGTAAACTATTAGCATTTGCTTTAAAGATAACATAACATTTAAAATTTTCACAGGGCCATTTTACCTGTCTGAGATAAAGAAAGAAGCTGGAATACTGGCCTGCTTCAGGCAGGTAAGAGAGAAACACTGTAATACAAATCAGTAGAACTGTTGAATCTTGACCCACTTTCTTCAGAGACTGAAATAAGATCAATAGAGAGAAAGATACATTAATGAAAACAGCAAACTGACAGAAGTCCCTTTAAAGGGCATCCGTGCATAATTATTCAACAATTTAAAAATCAGAGAAGCAGGATATTACATATCTCAATTTCAATCATAGAAATCAGCACCCAAACACAATGTTATCCAACCGAAATTTTATATTAATGTTAATGATACTTTAGCAATGTTTATGGTAAGTACAGTCAATTACTACTCACCACACATTACTGAACTCATCTTCAAGAGGTTCAAGACTGCCACATGAGCTCTCCCAATGACAAATGCATTGGTAAGATTGGGACTAAGTTAGATAGGCCATGCAAGAACCAGGTTTAATCCCTTGGTCTGACCGATTAGCTACAATAATCAGGGATCCTGGGAGGACAACGGGAGTCCTGCCAAAACCGTGTTCAACCAACCATGCTGGAAAGTGAATTTAAATTGTTGTTTCTAAAGTTTAAAGTTTGTTTATTTATTAATGTCACAAGCAGGCTTACAATAATGCTGCAACGAAGTTTACTGTGTAAAGTCCCTAGTTGTCACACTCCGGCGCCTGTTTGGGTGCACTGAGGGAGAATTTAACATGGCCAATGCACCTAACCAGCATATCTTTCAGACTGTGGAAGGAAACCAGAGCACTCGAAGAGAATGTGCAAATTCCACCAAGGCTGTAACCCAAACCAAGAATCAAACCTAGCGCTGTAATAACCACTGAGGGAGGAAGGAATGAGGTTTTGACTGGTTTCAAACTCTGATCAAATAGCATTTTCATATTTAACGTCAAGTTTTACATGTGAAGAGCAACCTCTCAAGTTACATCCAGGGCAGCTATTATAACGTGAAAGTGCAGCGTTTGGAGACGTGCTACCTTCAGGAAAGCAAGGGCTGAAGAGGCCATCAGATCTTTTGGTTGATACTTTTAAAAAGTGAAATTCGCCAAAGGTCATTAAATGAATTTCAAACCAATGCACACTGAAAACATGGCTAGGAGCAAGACATCAAGATTTTTCAAGCTGGGCGAAGATGAAAATATGGAGGAGCTCAGACTGAAAATTTCAGGGTCACGTAGCACCAGGGAACGCAGCAAAGCAATGATAGGATTTGTGAATGAGGATGGGATGCAATACAATAGGAACGGGAAGCCAGTGGTATAACAAATCTGCACAACTTAATAGGACAGGATACCAACAACGAAAGTCTGCAATAATAATTAAATAGATCAGAAGTAGGATAAAGAACAATACCAATACACTAGAATGGTCTGGTGAATGAATTCAGTTACTTACTGCAAAAGGGTCTGCTTGTTCCCATGAAATTGGTGCACCCCAGGAAGCAGGCCTCATCTTCTCAGGTAAAGACTCTGGCACAGCCACAAGAATGAAACAGATGTCCAGCAAGGCAATAGCAGTGGCCAAAACCACCACAAGGTTGTCTCCATATGCTCTGGCCAAGTATGCTCCAATGGCTGGACTGGTCACAAGACTAGCTGCAAACGTCGCAGATACCTGTGATTGGGAGAAGAAAAAAAATGGACTACTTTCCATTTCCGAGACTTTTTTAAACTGTTATATCTGAGTAAATTTTGACTTCATCCAGACTTCCCATTTAAGACGCGAGTGCTAGTTACAACACACCCAGGCAGTGACAGCACAGGATTTGATGCAGAGTAAATCTCTCTGTACACTATGTCATCAAACACTCCCAGAGCAAATACAGCATGAATAAGATGAAGTGTACAATTCCCTCAACACTGTCCAATAACATATCTCAGCCTTAAGTTTTAAAAAGCACCCCGCACATTTTTTAAATTCATTCATGAAATTTGGCTGTTGCAGGTAGGCCAGCATTCATTGCCCATCCTCGTTTGTCCTCGTGAAGGTTGTGGTGAGCCACCTTATTGAAATCGTCTATTTCCAATTGCTCTATTCAGTTGGCATAAGCTCTTACAGTCAGAAGGAAGGAAACTAGAGTTATCTTACGAGCTAACTTATAACCCTCTATCTTACTAAGTCCCACGTACTCATCCAAAAATCTCTTAAAAAGACCCTATCGAATCTTGAAAAGTTCATTGAGGCTGGAAAGTAGCAAATATAACCTCGTTAATGAAGGAAAGGATGCAGAAAACTTTAGACCTGATAGATAGATATCTGTCCTATGAATGATAGTAGAATCAATCATTAAGGGCTAAGCACTTAGAGAAACTCAAGATAAAGGTGAGGAATCAACACGGTTTTGTGAAAGGAAAATTATATTTAACCAAACTGCAGTAACATGTCCTGTGGATAATGGAGAGCTTTAAGACATGCCGCACTTGGGTCTTCAGAAGATAAGGTACCATAAAAAAAGATTATTCTAGAAAATAAAAGCTCCTGATATACGTATGTGTCTATAATGTATTAGCATAGATAGAAGATTGACTGGCTGACAGAAAACGGAGTATGCATAAATAGGTCTTTTTCTGATCGACAGGATATAACGAGTGGGGTCTGTGCTACAGTCTTAATCTTTTACAACTCGTATCAATGACTTAGGTAAGGGAAGTGAGGGCATGGTAGCTAAATTTTCAGATAACAGATAGATAGGAAACAATGTTGTGAAGACACAAAACAGTGAGTGAGCAAGCAGAAATCTGGCAGATGGTGTATAATGAGGGAAAATGTGTTGTTTACTTTAACGGGAAGAATAAAAAAGTAAACTATCACTTAAACAGAGAACAGCTGCAGAATTCTGAGGTGCAAAGGGATCCAGGTATTTTAGTGCACAAGTCACAAAAAGTTAATGCATGAATTAGGAAAGCTAATGGAATACTTTCTTTTATTACAAGAGCATTGGTGTGATCACACCTATCGTGTGTAGTTTTTGATCCCCTTATTTAAGAAAGGTACAAATGTTTTGGAGGTGGTTCAGAACAGATTAACTAGATTGATACTTGGAATGAGCAGGCTGTCTGCAAGGATAAATTGGACAGACTGGACTTGTTTCCACTGGAGTTTTTAAGAATGAGGAATGGCTTTATTGAATTATGCATGATTCTGAATGGTCATGGTCGACTTGGAAAGGATGTTTCCACTTGTGGGCAAGTCCAGAATGAGGGGGGAGCTGTTTTAAAATTACAGGTCACCCTTTAAGAAAGAGATGAGTACAATTTTGAGGGCTGTGTGCCTTTGTTTTCTCAGGCTGGGAGTTCTAAACAACAAAGAACAGTACAACACAGGAACAGGCCTTTTGGCCCAACCAAGTCTATGCCAACACAAATGCCTCTCTAATATTTTCTTGCCTCTAAGTGGTCCATATCCTTCTATTCCCTGCCTATTCACGTATTTATCCAGATGTCTCTTGAACGTTGTTACAGAAGCTATTTCCCTCTTGACCTCCACCAGTGCATTCCAGGCATTCGCCATCTTGTGTAAAAAACTTGTCCTTTACATCTCTTTTAAACTTTCTCTCATTTTCAACCTATGCTCTTGAGTAATTGACTTGTCAATCCTGGTTAAAAGACTCTGGCTATCCATTCTATCCAAGCCTGTCATAACCTTGTAAACTTCTACCAGGTTTCTCCTTCATTTCTGACACTCAGTGAAAACAATCCAAGTTTGTTCAACCTTTCTTCATAGTCTATATCCTCCAAACCAGGCAACATCCTGGTAAATCTCTTCTGCACCTTTTCCAATGCATTAACATCTTTCCGGTAGTATCGCAATCAGAATTGTATACAATATTTCAAATGCAACCTAACCAATGTCTTATCCAGCTGCAACATGCTTTTCCAATTCCTATACTTAATGCCCCAACCAATGGAGGCCAGCATGCCATAAGCCTTCCTGACCACTTTATCCACCCAAGTTGCCACCTTTAGGGAACTGTGGATCTGACCGCCTGGATCCCTCTGTATTCTAATATTTCTGAGGGCTCTACCATTTATTATATATTTTCATTCTGCAGTAGGTCTTTCAATTTGCATCACCTCACATTTGCCATCTTTGAGGGCAGGTCTCTAGCTGATTTCTATCCTGCTGTATCTTCTGACAATGCTCCTCACTATCCACTACTTCCACAATTTTTATTAACCAAATCACCTACGTTTTCCTTCAAATCATTTATATATGTATATGACAAATAGAGGTCCCAGTACAGATCCTTGTGGAACCTCTTGACAGACCTCCAGTTAGAAAAACATCATTCCACTGCAATTCTCTGCTTCGTATGCTCAAGCCAGTTTTGTATCCATCTTACCATCTCAGCTCAGATCCCACATGACTTCACCTTCTGTATTAGATGCCACGAGGAACCTTATCAAAGGCTTTAACGCAAGTCCATGTATACAACATCTGCTGCTCTGCCCTGGTCAATTTTTTTGTCACTTCCTCAAAGAACTCAATCAAGTTTGTGAGACATCACCTCCTCTTAATAAAACCATGTTGCCTGTCATTAATAAGCCTCTTCACTTCCAGATATGAGTACATACCAAAGAACCTTTACCAATATCATTGATGTCAGACTCTCAGACCTGTAATTTCTCTCCTGCCTCCTTATGGTTAGATGATAGAGATTTTGGCTAAGGCCAAAAAGATCAATACAGCACTTAGTACGAGGAATACTATCTCACCAAAATCCTGTGCAACTGCATCATGACTTCCTATTTCTTGTATTCCGATTCCCTTGCAATAAAGGGCAACGTGTCATTCTAATTGCTTGCTGTACCTGCATGCTAACATTCAGCATTCCTGTGCTAATGCATCTAAGAGCCTTGTTATCTACAAGTTTCACACCTGATTGTACACATGAAACTACTTGTTATTGATTTATGTCTTATTACGCTGAATGCCTTAAAATGCTTCACAATCCACAAGCTGCAATGGGCCACAAACAGTAATTAATTTAATGATCAGCTGTTTAATCATTTGTGTGCTGTCATATTGATAGAGGAATGCTGGCCAGGGCACTAGGGAGACATTCCTGATCATGGAATTATTAACATGCTCAACTCGGTTGGAGGCTGGGGTGGGTAGACACTGGGAAGGAAACCATAATTTAGAATCTCATCTGAAGGATGTTATGTCAGAGAACATTATTTCTCCAATACTGCTTTAGACAGTTGGCACAGATTACATATTGAAGACATGCACGAAGGTGGTTTTGAGGTGGGTCACGTCCCTGCCTGAGCTAGAAGCTCTGGGTTTGAGTCCCAGAGCTGAGTTTGAGATGGCTCTTGAACAAGTGTTCATTGCTTCAGAAGGTGCAGATGAATCTCCAGTAATAATAATTAGCCAAAGCCCTTTGATGGGCTAAGTCCTGAACAAGCCCTCATAATGGAATAAGGCATGTCCTTTTTAGCTCCACTTTTGAAACTTACAAGTCCATAAGCTGTGCTCCTCTCATGCTCCTGAGTTATATCTGCTACGTAGGCAAATATCACTGAAAACGTGACCGCAAATACTCCAGACATAGAAATCACCGCAAAGTACCACCTGTGGAGGAAAGCATACACAAAAAAACTAAGTTTCAGACTGTTGGAATCCCAAACACAAACCAAGAGTAGAAAAACAGCCGGTTTGGAAATGAATGGCATCTGGATCAGCATATAAGCTGTAAACATACAGGTACAAGCAACACCATACATGGAATAATCTTTGCTCAAAGTATATTAGAGATACTTTGAAGCAGGGCTATGGTTTCTAATTTCCACACATTGAGCCCTGGCATAAACCTGCAGCGCACTGAGAACATCAGGACTTTTGGTGGGGTACAGAAGTGTATTTAGCAGCAAGTTTCTTTCACTTTCTAGACACTTAGGGTTCTGGCACTCCAGGTCCACCTATTTGGCATGTCCTTTCTTACTGCAGAAAACCAGTTAATTGGCTTAAAGCTATTTGTACTGTGGGCTGCAACGCTGCCTCAAAAGTTTTAGTCAACTTATTTTTCAAATCTTATCCTTCTCATGGCTCACATGCTTCCATGATGTAGAGATGCCGGCATTGGACTGGGGTAAACTCAGTAAAGTTTTACAACACCAATTTTGAATCCAACCAATTTATTTGATAGTAAATTCGCGAGCTTTCGACTCTATAGCCTTCGTCAGGCAAATGCAGTGTTCTGATCTGCAATAGCACTCATATCCACACAGACAGTTACAGATTGCTGATTAGAATGCGAATCCTTACATCTAACCTGCTATTCAAGTGTTAAAGTGGCTAACAATGTGTGTGAAGGGAATCCTGAGCATTGGTTAGAGAATTGTGTATTTTCTCCAGACAGCACAGTAAGTGAGGTTTTTTGCTAACCCAGGCAAGTTACGGGGGTTACAGATAGTGTGTCATGAAGCCAAGATCCCTATTAAGACCGTCCTCATGTGTGCAGAACTTGGCTTTCAGTCTCTGCTCAGCAACTGGGGCCTCACACCCCCCGGACGCACGTCCAAGGGGGCCTTCGTGACGCACGTTCTTCAAGGGGGCCTTCGTGACGCACGTTCTTCAAGGGGGCCTTCGTGACGCACGTTCTTCAAGGGGGCCTTCGTGACGCACGTTCTTCAAGGGGGCCTTCGTGACGCACGTTCTTCAAGGGGGCCTTCGTGACGCACGTTCTTCAAGGGGGCTTCGTGACGCACGTCTTCAGGGCCTCGGCACCTCAAGGGGGCCTTCGTGACGCACGTCTTCAAGGGGGCCTTCGTGACGCACGTTCTCAAGGGGGCCACGCACGTTCTTAGGGGCCTTCGTGACGCACGTTCTTCAAGGGGCCTTCGTGACGCACGTTCTTCAAGGGGGCCTTCGTGACGCACGTTCTTCAAGGGGGCCTTCGTGACGCACGTTCTTCAAGGGGGCCTTCGTGACGCACGTTCTTCAAGGGGGCCTTCGTGACGCACGTTCTTCAAGGGGGCCTTCGTGACGCACGACAGCTCAGAGTTGCTGAGCAGAGACTGATAGCCAAGTTCCGCACACATGAGGACGGTCTTAATAGGGATCTTGGCTTCATGTCACACTATCTGTAACCCCCGTAACTTGCCTGGATTAGCAAAAAAACCTCACTTACTGTGCTGTCTGGAGAAAATACACAATTCTCTAACCAATGCTCAGGATTCCCTTCACACATTGTTAGCCACTTTAACACTTGAATAGCAGGTTAGATGTAAGGATTCGCATTCTAATCAGCAATCTGTAACTGTCTGTGTGGATACTAGTGCTATTGCAGACCAGAACACTGCATTTGCCTGACGAAGGCTATAGAGTCAAAAGCTCGCGAATTTACTATCAAATAAATTGGTTGGATTTAAAATTGGTGTTGTAAAACTTTACCGAGTTCACATGCTTCCAACATTGTTTGAACTCAAGGAGAGAATAATCGATTTTACTAGTCAAAATTCCACAATTATGAAATCTGCAAACTCCTCCAACATTGTTGGCCATTCCTTGTAACTTAAGCTCTTGATACCCACAATGATCTTGCCATAAGAGGCTAGCCAGGAAACCCCAGCTTTGACAGTGAAAGGCAAGATCAGGAACAAGCTACATAAAAGACTCTGGCATAAACTTCCAGTGCACCACTCAAGTGTATCAAGGGAACTTGGATGTCAATCGTAATAAATTGAAGGGCAGGATAAGTTTTGAAAACATACTTTACAATTTTATTTATTTTCTGAAATCAGTACAAAACAATCAAACCTACTGTCGCAATGTGGCTTAGAAACATGTTACAAGTGCATCAGACAATACTTTGTATTTTTGCTCTGTTGTACTAATGTAATACAGCATCTTGCAGACACTCACCAGGGGCTTATTCTCATGAGAGGAATGGGTGCACAGGTGAAGAACACAGTTAAGAGAAGAAATGACTTCCTGCCCCAAACATCTGACAAAGCTCCAATCAGAGGAGCGCTGAGAAACGATAATATTCCCTGCAGATCAAACAAGGCATTAGGAGTAATTAAAATATTACACATACGCGGGTTTAATCAGAGAATTTGACTCTAGATGACAAGTAAAAAGATCAAAATGCTGCAAATTTGAAAATGTTGGAAGCATACACTAGGCCTACTGGCAATAGAGTGGAGCAGAGACAGGAAATACTTCACTAGAACCCATCCAAAAGCAGTAATACAGCAGGGAGGTGAACATGAAAGACGTGCACGTTCCAACAGTCACAGCTGGGAAGATTTATTGACCTGAACATCTTACGCGCTTCTAAAAAGTTGTAACTACATAAATACTGGAAGTTCCAGAGGGCAATAATTGTATCTCAATTAAATTTGCTTGTATCATCCAGTTCAGCTAACTTCTTGAACAGAATTATTTTTGAAAGCAGGAAAACAAACTATGTGCTGTTGTTAGGGGGCATCGATAGAAAGCCGTTCTTTAGGGCTGATACCACTCATCTTGACCAAAAGACTGAGTAGATGCACCGTGATATTTTTACTTCCTCATAAGACAAGGGAAATGCAAAGAGAACGGTATTCAGAAATGCTACAGTTGTACAGGTCCTTGGGAAGAGTGTATCTTAAGTATCGTGTGCAGTTTTGGTCTCATTTTAAAAATGGGCATTATTGCATTAGCAGTTCAGAAAAAGCTCACTTGACTGATTCCTCTGATGAGAGGGCTATCCTATGAGGAAAAATTGGGTCAATTGGACTTGTCTCCATTGGAGTTTAGAAAAACAACAGGATTTTATTGAAACAAACAAGTTCCTGAGGGGATTTGATAGAATGGACACTGAAAAGATGTTTCCCTTTGCAGGGCATCAGAATTAAGGGATACAGTTTAAATATCAGGAGTCACCCACTTCAGACAGGGATGAGGATTAAAAAAATTATTTCAGAAGTTGCAAGCGTGTGGAATTCTCTCCTCCAAGGAGTGGTGGAAGCTGGCCCATTGAAGGTTTTCATGGGCAATTGATGCCCTTGTCAATCCAGGATTCAAGAGCATAGAGGATAGAACAGAAAATGGGCCACCATCAGATCAGCTATGATCTTACTGAAAGGTTGCTCAGTCCTGCTTGACCAATCTCTGCCTGGTACTTGTGGGGCACAGCATTACTTGTCACTTGTTAGCCAATCATGGATATTGTTCAAGTCTTGCTGCATTTAGATATGAACTGTTCAGTATCTGGGATTTGTGAATGGTGCTGAATAGTGTGCAATCATCAATAGACATCCCACTTCTAACCTTATGATGAAATGATGAAACAGCTGAAGATGGCTGAGTGTAGGGTACTATCTTGAGGAACTCCTGCTGTGATGCCCTGGAACTCAGGTTGTTGACCTGCAACAACCGCAACATGTTCCTTTTTGCCAGGCATGATTCCAACCCGTTGAGATTTTGTGACCTTCTGCCAGATTCACCACACCATTGATCCATGGTGGAAAGTGAACTGGCAGATTGACATGGGAGATTGATTTAAGGGAAGGTTTTCTAATATACTCCCAAAAGTGGGGTAACAGTGCTGGGGCTATCAAAATGACGTCATTCACTCCAAAGAGCCATTCACCCCAAATGTAGTGATACAAAGTACCCAGGTGACGTTTGTCATATAGAAGGGATGAAAGAGAGAAGCACTTAGTGGTGGTTGACTGTTACATGCATAATTCAAGGGATACACATTCAGCCATTATAAGTGGTTAGTCCACTTAGCTCGAGTGTATTAACTGGTGCGCTTACGAACTAAACAAACTGCTGAAATGGTGCTGTGCAAGTCAAACCATCTGAAAGAATCAAAGCTTCAACGCTAAGCCCCCCTTCCTTTTCCACACTCCTGAATCTGCAGAATTCTTTTACTATTTTCTTTCATTCATTTCCTGCATGATTATTTTCTACTATTTCCAAAAAAATTGTAATTTTACACATGCAAGTCAACAAAAAGCTGATGCTGTTTCTTAAATAAGGCAAGATGTCGGATCTCAAATTAGCCAAACAGAACACTGACATGTTTTGTTTGCAGTGCAATTGCAATTTCTTACCTTTACCCCATGAATAAGTCCATTCATTAGAAACGTGTGCTGAGGGAATGTCTGATGCAAAACCTAAGGAAAACTAAATGTTATCTCATGAAGTTATAATGCTGGGTTGCAGAGGCACATTACTTTGCTAAGTCACTTTACACTGTGCTGCTACTACAATCTGACAACACATGGGCCTCTTGCAGCCAGCAGCAAAGTCAATATATCCTTGCCACATCTGGTGATGATACTAGCTGCAGATGACTTGCACAAGTAAGTTTATTAGTCACAAATAGGCTTACATTAACATGCAATGAAGTTACTGTGAAAATCTCCTAGTCGCCACACACAGGCATTTGTTCAGGTACAATTCACAGAGAATTTAGCCTGGCCAATGCACCCAAACAGCATGGCATTTGGACTGTGGAGTACCCAGTGGAAACCCACACAGACTGGTTAGATGCATTGACCCACAAAGGCACCAGAGAGAGAAAATTTCACAGTAACTTCAATGCAATGTTAACATAAGCCTACTTATGACTAATAAATAAATAAACATTAATTTTTTTTTAAAAAAACAGACATAGGGAGAACATGCAAAGTCCACACAGTGACCCAGGCTGGGAATCGAATACGGTTCCCTGGCATTGTGAGGCAGCAATGCTAACCACTATGTCACTATGCTGCCCCATCAGTGTATTAGAAACAGATGGTACTTGTGCAATTTATTTTTCTTTCATAGTGATGCATGAGCCAGAATATTCCTATTCTCAAGGTTTTATTCTACAGCAAGTATACATAGATTCTAAGGGTCAGAGTGAAGCATGGGATAACATTCCCAATTGTAAGAGCCTTTTCAAAATATTCCGAGTATTTAATCGCCACCCCCCTCTTCAAATCCACTGCGAACTATCTCCTCCATTATCTTTGTTGGAGAACTGTTTGCAAATTGTTTGTTCAGGAATCCATGAGTGGACCACAAAAATTTGTGTTTTCATCCTGACAAATACTTTCAATGCATTTCCACAGGGATCACTAAACAGTGGTAGGATCTCGAGCTGCAGGTTTTGCTGCTTTGTTGGCTGATGCATAATGCTGAGGGATTCAAAAAACATCTAGTTGTACTGTAGCATTTTGGCTACAGTGGTGCTTCAAACAAAATGAATAATAATAATTCTGCAGGGACTGACAGTTCATCAGTAGTTACACAACCAACTATTTTTCCCAAGATTGTCTGTCAGTGAATACTAGCTCGTTATTTGTGCGTATTTCAGAACTGTCAAGTTGTGGCACAGAGATCAGTGGCATGGCTTCTCTAAGGATGCCAACAACTCTCCATCTCAGCTAAGAAATTAGCGATGGAACATTGGACTTTCCAAAGGCATAAGGCTTAGGAATTTTTGCACTGAACCACACAATGGAAACTATTTAAAGAAAGACAAATGGTAAACATTGTACTCACAGTTAACATAGGAGTTGTCAGCAATCCCCAAGCAAAGAACTCCAAGAAGATGACAATCACTGCATGGTAAACACTTGGTTCACCTATCCCTTGAGGCTGGAAACAAAGAAAAATAAATCAATCCAAAGAAACACCATAATTTTTATAACTCTTAGTTGGATCATCAGATTTGGTCACACATAGCTTGGGAGCAAGGGCCTTAGACCAGCTTATATAATACTAAATCCAGGATCGATGGGCACCCCTTCTGCCAATCTGGTGGCAGGAAGATAGCAAATTTTCTCCCTCCGTGCAACAATCTCATTATCTGATGAGTACTAATCATCGGTCAATTATGTCATGAATTCACACTAGGGCAAATAAGCGGGCAGGACCCAAGAACCGCTTGTTAGTATAGGGAGTGAACTCATTCCATGAATGTTATCAAGTACCACATTGTTACCAATAAAGCTAACTATCCAAACAGGAAACATTGCTCATGCAACCCTCTACTAATTCCAAGGAATCAACGATTTGATGAAAAAGGAGGGGTTCAGCAAAGTGACTGACTCTTAATCTACTTCAATCTTTCATAAACCTGCAAATTACAATCATGAATTGGACAGTAGCTGATGTAGTACAGAGAAAGAGAAAATTGATGAGAAAAATAACAAGCTGAGTACCAGTTGTTTATTCATTCATGACATATGGGCATCACTGGCTGGCCAGAGTTGCCCTTGGAGAGTAGATGAGAATCAATCACGTTGCTGTGACTCTGGACTTCACATAGGCCAGAACAGGTAAGGACAACAGATTTCCTCCCCTAAAGCATGTTAGTGAATCAGATGGGTTTTTCCAACAATTGACAATGGTTTCATGCTCATCAGTAGATTCTTAATTCCAAATATTTTTTTCTTAAATTCAAATTCCACCATCTGCTACGGCAGGATTTGAACCCAGGTCCCCAGAACACAAGCTGAATTTTTGTATTAATAAAATAGCGATAATACGAGATTATCTCCCTCCACAACTTTTAGAATTCATAATTCATGTTAAAATTAGATCAGGTGTAGAATTTGTGGGTAATGAAACTTTGTCAACCTCCTACAGGTGAAAGCAAGTTATGCCAGACAAATAGCAGTTTTTTGGGAAAAGTGATTGAAAAGAAGGAATGGAGTGGATGCAATGTTTAATAGGTTTCTTTAAATGTATTAGATAAGATATCACAAGAGACTTGTTAAACAAATGTAGACACGTGGTATGAGAGATAATGATTGGAGAGCTGGTTAACGGACAGGAATTAGAGATTCAGCATTGATGGAAATCATCCAAGCTGGAACAGAATCTCAAATTCTATTCCCAGTTTTGTCCTCAGTTGGTAGAAGTGATTTGGATGTGGGTACAGGAATAGAATCACAAAAATTGCTGTTTGCTTTGATAAATGGCAAGGAGGATGGAGAGGGGTTAGAATTCATAGACAAGGTCCGGGTGCAATTTAATGTGGGGGAAGAAATAAGGTAGGTATGCAACAGAAAGAAACTGAAGGAGGTAGATGAGTGACGGAGGTGGGTAAATGACGCAATTAAAAAAAATGAAAAGCATTTTAGCAAGAGTCAAGAGTAAACAACACAATATTCAAGCAGCTTGACACCATCCAGGACAAAGCAGTCTGCTTGATTGGCACCACATTCACTAACAGCCATTCCCTCACCACCAATGTTCAATAGCAGCAATGTGTATTTTCTAAAAGATGCACTGCAGCAATTCACCAAAGATCTTAGACAGCACCATCTAAACCACAACTACCGCCATCTAGAAAGGACAAGGGCAGCAGATACATGGGAAAAACAAAAACCTCTCCAAGTCACTCATCATCCTGACTTGGAAATTTATTGCTGTTCCTTCAGTCACTGGGTTAAAACCCTGGAATTCTCTCCCTGATGGCACTGAGAGTCAATTCACAGCAAATGGATTGCAATGATTTAAGCTGGGGGTTCACAACCACTTTCTCAAGGGCACTTAGGAATGGGCAATAAATACTGGCCAGCTAATGACACCTATGTCCAATAAATAGAACATAGAACATTACAGCACAGAACAGGCCCTTCGGCCTTCGATGTTGCGCCGACCAATATAAAAAGCAATGCCCCTCCAAACTAAACCATTCCCTTCTCTTCCATATACTTATCAACTAACCTCTTAAACGCCACCAAACTTGGCGCATCTACAACTGCTGCAGGCAGGGCATTCCACTCCCTAACCACCCTTTGGGTAAAGAACCTACCTCTGATATCCGTCCTATAACTCATACCCCTTAATTTAAAGCTGTGTCCCCTCGTGCTAGCTTTCTCCATCCTAGGAAAAAGGCTATCACTGTCCACCCTATCTAAACCTCTAATCATCTTATATGTTTCGATAAGGTCTCCTCTTAGCCGCCTCCTTTCTAACGAAAACAACCTCAAATCCCTCAGCCTCTCTTCATAAGACCTGCCCTCCATACCAGGCAACATCCTGGTAAACCTCCTCTGTACCCTCTCCAATGCCTCCACATCTTTCTTATAATGTGGGGACCAGAACTGCACACAATACTCCAAGTGCGGCCGCACTAGAGTTTTGTACAGTTGCAACATGACGTTGCGGCTCCGAAATTCAATCCCCCTACCAATAAAAGCCAAGACTCCATATGCCTTCTTAACAACCTTCTCGACCTGACTGCCTACTTTCAGGGATCTATGCACATACACACCAAGATCCCTCTGTTCATCTAGACTACTAAGAATCCTACCATTTGCCCTATACTCTACACATTTATTATTTCTGCCATAGTGCATTACCTCACACTTTTCCACATTAAACTCCATTTGCCACCTCTCGGCCCAGCTCTGCGACTTGTCCAAGTCCCTCTGCAAACTATAACACCCCTCTTCACTATCTACCACTCCACCGACTTTAGTGTCATCTGCAAATTTACTAATCCATCCTTCAATACCCTCATCCAGATCATTTATAAAAATTACAAACAGCAGGGGCCCCAAAACAGACCCCTGAGGTACACCACTTGTCACCGAACTCCAAGATGAATATCTCCCATCAACCACCACCCTCTGTCTTCTATCTGCTAGCCAATTCCTAACCCAATTAGCTAAATCACCCTCTATCCCATACATCTGCATTTTCTGCAGAAGTCTTCCATGGGCCACCTTATCAAACGCCTTACTAAAGTCCATATATACCACATCAACCGCCTTACCCCCATCCACCTCTTTGGTCACTTTTTCAAAAAACTCAATGAGGTTAGTAAGGCACGACCTACCCTTCACAAAACCATGCTGACTATCCCCAATCAATTCATTTCTCTCTAAATAACTATAAATCCTATCCCTAATAATTCTCTCCAATACTTTGCCCACAACAGAAGTAAGACTCACTGGCCTATAATTCCCTGGAAGGTCTCTCTTCCCCTTCTTGAACAACGGGACCACATTCGCTATCCTTCAGTCCTCCGGAACCACACCCGTAACCAACGACGACCTGAAGATCAGAGCCAGAGGCTCTGCAATCTCCTCTCTTGCCTCCCAGAGAATCCTAGGGTAAATCCCGTCCGGCCCAGGGGACTTATCCAACCTCAAACCCTCGAGAATATCTAGCACATCCTCCCTATCTACTTCGATACCTTCCAGTTTGCTACCCTGTACCTCAGTGTTCTCCATAACTACATTTACATCACCCTGCGTGAATACCGAAGAGAAATATTTATTCAGTACCTCTCCAATCTCTTCAGGCTCCACGCACAACTTCCCACTGCTGTCTATGACTGGCCCTAATCTTGCCCTAACCAATCTTCTATTCTTAACATATCTAAAGAAAGCTTTAGGATTCTCCTTAATCCTATCAGCCAAAGTCTTCTCGTGTCCCCTCTTAGCTCTCCTCAATTCACTCTTTAGCTCCCTCCTGGCTAATCTATAGCTATCCATTGCACTAACTGAGCCTTCAAGCCTCATCCTGACATAAGCCTCCTTTTTCCTTTTAACCAGCAAATCAACTTTTTTCGTACACCAAGGTTCTCTTACTCGACCATTTCCTCCTTGCCTGACAGGGACATACTTATCAAGGACTCGCAGCAGCTGCTCCTTGAATAAGCTCCACATTCCAGATGTTCCCAGTCCCTGTAGTTTCCTAGTCCAATCTATGCACCCTAATTCTCTCCTGATGGCCTCATAATTACCCTTCCCCCAGCTATAACTACTGCCCCCAGCTTCATGCCTATCCCTATCCATCACTAAGGTGAACGTAACCGAATTGTGGTCACTATCACCAAAATGTTCACCAACTTCCAAGCCTAACACCTGGTCTGGCTCATTGCCCAGCACCAAATCCAATGTAGCCTCACCTCTAGTTGGCCTATCTACATACTGAGTCAAAAAACCTTCCTGCACACTTTGTACAAAAACTGACCCCTCTAACGAGCTAGAGCTATAGCTATTCCAATCAATATTAGTAAAGTTAAAGTCCCCCATAACAATTACCCTATTACTTTCACTCCTGACCAGAATTGACTTGGCAATCCTTTCCTCAACCTCTCTAGAACTTTTAGGAGGTCTATAAAAGACTCCCAACAGGGTGACCTCTCCTTTCCTGTTTCTAATCTCAGCCCATACTACCTCAACAGACAAGTCCTCATCAAACTTCTTCTCTGTCACTGTGATACAGTCTTTGACTAATAATGCCACTCCTTCCCCCCCCTTCTACCTCCTTCTCTACTCCGACTAAAGCATTTGGACCCCATGAATAAAAAATAATTTGGACTACGCAATGATGAGGTCACCACTGGGTTTCTGGATGAAATTTTGGTCTGGCAATGCGGGCTCATTGGGCCGAAGGGCCTGTTTTATTTTATGCTGTTTTATTGTTCTTTGTTCTATCCATTTTAGGAAAGGGCATTTCATGAGGATAAGATCAGGGATTGGAAATCACAGTTATTGTGAGAGTTTTGAGTTACTTGGGCTATTTGCACTGAAATAGAGATGCCCAAGAAATGCAACGGACTATTTTAAATCTTGAACATTTTTGAATGAATATGGAAACATCACTTACTAAGGAACATACATCAACTTAAATTATGTAATGAAGAAAGGGCTGAAAAGAAGTGTTATGGAGGACTGCTGAACCAGAAAATGCTTTATCACAGGTACTTTTCTGGAGTTTCCTTTCTTCATTCAGATGGGGGATGCTGATAAAGGATCCCAGTTGTTATAGTTAATGATGGAGGAGGATTGTATCTCTTCCCAAGATATCTTGTTGATGGGTATCTTGACTATGCTTTTTGTACTTGTTAATGGGGTTTCGTTGGTGGAAAATGGCTTTGTATGCATCAGTGCATATACTGACATGTCACATCCTGTAACAATGGTGGTAAGCTGAAGTTCACTTTTTTTTTAGTGATCTTTTTATTGCTGAGAAGCCTTGGTATATTGAATTAGGCTCTGATTCGTTGCATATTATCCCACACGGGATTTTACTCATGCAATTCTGTCTGTGGAGGAGTGTGCTCCACGGGGCCACACATTCATGAACATATCCTGCTATCCTGAGATTCCTCACTCTTCTTCGTATCCTTTCTTTATCCATACATTCTTTACTCAAAGAGTGATTAGGGAGTGGAATGCCCTGCCTGCAGCTGTTGTAGATGCGCCAAGTTTGGTGGCGTTTAAGAGGTTAATTGATAAGTATATGGAAGAGAAGGGAATGGTTTAGTTTGGAGGGGCATTGCTTTTTATTTTGGTCGGCACAACATCGAAGGCCGAAGGGCCTGTTCTGTGCTGTAATGTTCTATGTTCTAATGTTCTATGTTCTATGTACAAGAGATGGTGTCGACAATAATTGCAGTGATTGATAATTGGAATCATTTCTATGAATATTTGCTAGCCCTTTCTGTATGTTTGAGGGATAAAGATCATTCTGTGTTGGACTAGGTTTTGTATATTTAAGGGATTTGTTATGTTTTGTGATAAATATAAAGTGGAAAATTACTAATAAAAATATCATTAAAAAACTGAAAGAATTTACTTGTCTGTTCTGAAGATACCAGTACTCCAAGTTATGTATCCCGAGAGCTGACTGCTATCGGGAGCATATCCATTCTGATCTTTTTATAATTAAATTGACTGTCGGAGTTAAAGGAGCTAAATTAGGAAGAAAGGTTTCAAAAATTGGCTTATGTTTCCTTAAGTGTTTATGATTAAGGATTGATGTAATTAAGAGGTTCAAGATTTTGGAAGCATTTGCGAGGGTGGATAAGAACTGTTTCCACAGCAGGTAAGAGTGCAGGCAAAAGGATATAACCTTAAAATTAAAATTAGAGCCAGGCCAATCAGGACTGATGTCAGGAGTACCTTATTCACACAGAGCAATGGAAATCTGGAATTCTCCCCCAAAAATGTTGAAGTTGGAAATTTCAAAACAGTGATAAGACTTTAGTTGGGCAAGACTAAGTATCAAGGGGACTGAAATAAACTGGGTGGAGGATTTATGAAACTGAACAACTGGATAGACTCAAGGAGCTGCATGGTCTCCTTCTGCTCTTGTTCTTTGGTACTGTAATTATTTAAAAAGTTATTATTTTTGCTGCACAAATTAACTAGTCACCTTCATGAAAGGTGGGCGGCACAATAAGCACTGCTGCTTCAGTACCAGGGACCCATGTTCGATTTCTGGCTTGGGTCACTGTCTATGTGGAGTTTGCACGTTCTCCTCGTGTCTCTGTGGGTTTTCTCCAGGTGCTCGTTTCCTCACACACTCCAAAGATGTGCCAATTTGGTTGATTGGCCATGCTAAATTGTCCCTTAGTTTTAGGGCAATTAGCTACAGTAAATGTATGTAAAGTTTATTTATTAATCACAAGTAAGGCTTACTACATCACTGTAGTGAAGTTACTGTGAAATTCCCCTAATCGCCACAGTCCAGTGTCTGTTTGGGTCAATGCACTTAACCAGCACATTTTTCAGAACGTGGGAGGAAACCAGAGCACCTGCAGAAAACCCACACAGACACAGGGAGAACATGCAAACTCCACAAAGACAGTGACCCAAGCCAGAAATCGAACCCATGTCCTGGGGTGAAACAGCAACGTTAGCCACTGTGCGCACATTGATATGCGAATAGGGTCTGGGTGAGACTGTGATTGGTGAGACTCGATGGGCCAAATGGCCTTCATCTGCACTGTTAATTCTATAATTTAATTTGGTGAATGGCAAGCTTTTCATGGATGAAGGCAAAATACCGCGAATGCCGCAATCTCAAACAAAACGGCTGGAAAAATTCAGCAGGTCTGACAGCATCTATGGAGAGAGAATAGGGCCAACATTGAGTCTGGATGACTCTTCTTCACTCTAACAAAGAGTCATCCAGACTCTCTAAGCTGAGCTTACATCAAGAATTTTTTTCCCCCGAGATGAAACAACACTGCTGCAGTCAATCTCTGATATTAAATGTGTCACTACAAGTTGACAAGTAATTTTAGCTTGGCACCACTGCTAAAACTTACTGTATAACTCAATTGTTACAATCTGCATCAGCTCTGAAATGCAGTTGAACTGGCTTCTTCCTCCAGGGAAAGTCACATTTTCACTTCAGTACTTCAAGCCTGCCTTAACTCCAGATTCTACAGATGCAGGGTCAGAGCAAAGAAAAACCCCTAGCATATCAATGTTAAAGAGTGTTTAATGCGCTCAATCCCTTCATTCTATTGTTAGTAGTTTGACTAAGCAGTGATCTAAGCAAATTCAATTTTCCTATTTTTAATGGTCAATACGTCTGGCAACGAACAACAACAACTTTATAAGACCCTTGTCAGACCCCACTTGGAGTACTGTGCGTAGTTCTGGTCGCTTCACTACAGGAAGGATGTAGAAGCTATTGAGAGGGTGCAGAAGAGATTTACAAGGATGTTGCCTGGATTGGGAGGCATGCCTTATGAAGATAAGTTGAGGAAGCTAAGTCTCTTCTCCCTGGAGAGGAGGTTGAGAGGTGACCTGATAGGGGTTTATAAAACGTTGAGGGGAACAGATAGCCTCTGAGAATCCACCCTATTTCCCAGGGCTGAAATGGTTACTACGAGAGGACAGAGGTTTAAGGTGCTGGGCAGCAAGTACAGAGGTGATGTTAGGGGCAGGTTTTTCACTCAGAGGGTGGTGAGTGAATGGAATCGGCCGCTGTTGGTAGTGGGGGAGGTGAGCTCACTGAGGTCTTTTAAAAGATTTTTGGATGAGTACAGGGAATTAAATGGGATTGGGAGTTACAGATAGTTCTATAACCTAGTAGGTATGGGTATGATCCGTGCAACTTGTGGGCTGAAGGGCCTGTTTGTGCTGTAATGTTCTAACAACATATGCAAAAAGAGTTGCTTGGGTTACACAATAAATTCAGCATCCTTCCACTACAGTCCAAAGAAAACAACTCAAAAATGCACACAATAAATGGTTCATGAGCTTAGCAGCTGACTTAGCCACAACAAAGTTGTTCTCTGTCCATTATCCTCAATCAACAGGATAAATCACTACTTGAATCATCAGGGAAAAAGGTTAAAATAGTCTTCAAGTGAAATATTTAAATTTAAAACTATTTGCTGGATTTTTGATTATTATTGTTTTGGTGCAGGGCTGCCTTATAGAACATAGAACATTACAGCACAGAACAGGCCCTTCGGCCTTCAATGTTGCGCCGACCAATATAAAAAGCAATGCCCCTCCAAACTAAACCATTCCCTTCTCTTCCATATACTATGGAACTTCCATATATTATACTTCCATATATTATACTTCCATATATTATACTTCCATATATTATACTTCCATATATTATACTTCCATATATTATGGAACCACATAAGGCGATTATCACATCAAACACCATTTTGCCACTAATCAAATTATTTAGTCACAGATTTACTCTCAAATAAACTGAAGTAGATTTGACTTTGAATTATAATTGTCTTGTAGGTTTTCAACTTGCATACAGCGACACTGAAAACCTAAATTATTAGGTTATAAAGTTACTCAAACATCAGGAACAACTTGAGATATGGAAATAGTAGCCCAACAAACCCAGTAAAACTCAGTTTACCTTTGGGCAACTGAATAGATGCAAAATATCAACTGGCCCAAAAAAGCCATCAAAATTGTGAATTATTTCCAAGTCCATCTGTCAGGAAGTCATACACAATCACCATCTAAGCTCCAGTGTCTACCTGTTCCCCCTTATACACAAACTTTATCCTGATTTTCAAATCACCCCTTAGCTTTGCCCTATATCTGAACAATGTTATCTAGCCATTTGCACTAGTTCCTCCAATGTCAAGAAAAGGAGATAACATTTGAAAAGTTAACTGTGCCCCGCTCCAGTGATGTTTGGCCTCAGTATGTCCAGTATTTTACATTCCAAAATGTTTTTTTTTGCTTTTAACTCCTTTCTAGATACCAAGTATAGAAGAACAAAACTGCCTTGGAGTGAATGTCCACAGACCCCTAAAAGAGCACCACTACATAGGGTGGCTTTTGGTTACTTTCACCTATTAACTGTGCCATCTCTATTAATAATGCCATAGAGTACAAGAGTTCCATTAGAACTGCAAAAAACATAAATTAGGACACAGTAGAATTCCAGTCACCACATTACAGGAAGAGCATGATTGTATTAGAGGGTGGAGGAAATTTGAAGATAGAGCACAGAACAGAGAATTTAACTGAGGAAAGACTGGATAAACCAGGAGGTTCTATGGAACAGAGAATGCATCATTTAATTGTGATGGATAAAATTCTGAAGAACCTAGATTGGGTAGATAGGAAGGACCTTTTTTCATTCGCAGAGAGGTCAATAACCAGAAGGTGGAGATTTAAATTAACTAGCAGAAAAATTAGAGAGATTTGAAGCGCTTCTTCTTCATGGCAGCTGATCAGGGATCTGAAACTCAATGCCTGAAAAGGTGGGAGAAACTCATTGCATTTTTTAAAAAAATTTGGATAGGCACTTGAAATGCTGTAACCTAGTAACCTAGCAAAGTGGGACTAGGTTGGACAGCTATTTTTCAACCACACTGAGCCTGTGCTGTAAATTTCTTGTTCTTCTTAGGAGTTGAACTAACTAGGTGCTAATCTCAGGATTACTTCCCAGCAATGCTCAGACCACTGCAATTGCATACAGGTGAGTAACCTTTTTTCTACGTGATCCCACTCCACCCCCAAAGTAGAGGGGTACCACTTCAGTGAGCATTGGCATCAGTTCTGGGACAGATTGAATGTAGGCATCCAGCAAATGAAGAGGGAGGGTGCTTACTTTGCAAAGAAAGATGAGAAAAGTAGTGATAGGGTAGGTGACAGTAAGGCTTCTGAGAATATAACCAACTAGGTATTGCTAGACATGGTTGAGAAATGAAATCATACAGATGACAAAAGTAAGAGTAAGCAATGACCATCACAATAAAGCTGCAGACATGTTGCAAACCTCAACAGTAAAGGTTTAATTCAAAACTTTAAAAAGGTGAGGGAAGTTGTTTGATACCTAAGCTAGATTGGTTTAGAAAAACAAATTACCTAGGTCAATGATTATGCTGCGTGCAAGTATGCCATAGCTGAGGCTGTGGGGCAGACCACAGCCTCTGACTTTACTTCAGTTTCAGATCAACGATTAAACACTGCCGGTCAGGTTTTCATTGAACTAATCAGCTGATAGGTGACTGCATGTCAGAAAACATCTATTCCTCTGCAATTGGTCATGCCCTTTACCACTCATTTGCCCCGAGGCACTTTAAGCCTTAAGGTAACTGATGTGTAGATCAAACCAACAGTTTTGTCTTGGAAGCTACAGACAGTGTTGTTGGAGTTGCACCATATAAGAAATTGGCAAGTACCTGATCAAGTTCTGAATCTTTATGATTACAAATAATAGGCAGGATTGAGAGAATCAACAGGTAAGGCATTGTCATGTAGTAAAAGTCCCTGACCTGTTCCGAGACACATTATATGAACAATACAATTAACTCTTTTCTCAAAGATAATGACAAGGTTGAAAGGAGTGGTATAATCAACAATTTAATTTCAAGATAAAATGACTTTATTTTGGAGATTGTCATTTCCCCACTTCTATATGGCATAGTCAAGACTTAAATTTATCTGGACCTTGTTAATATGGCAGACACCTATTGTTTGATTAACTGAGAAGCTAAAGTCAAAACTAAACAGCAACCCACTCCATATGATCGAAAACGGTCATTGAAAAAGCAATTAATTATGATTGTGCTGAGCTCAGAAACACATGCAGTCATGTACTAGACTCAAAATTAAGACACAAAAAATTGTGATCTCCCTTCATGCTCCATGCAACTGCAACTAGAAGGACATTCACCTTATTGCAATTTACTTAACTGTTTCTATTTCTCTCCATTAGTCTGTTGTGCATCAATGCACATGCTTTACTTTTGAATCCCACTTTGCATGTATTTTCTCTTAAGTCTATACTAATACATCCAGCACTATCCATTCTGTTCTTGCTCAGTCTGCACTAATGCAGTCTGTGTCCATAGTGCCAGTACTCTCAGACAATCTGTGACTGTTCATTGATTCTGCATTATCTCGATCTTTGCTCAATTTCTTCTCTTCATTCTGTGGCAATTCACTCTATTTTTCAGCTTACTGTGGTCCATCAGTGTTCCCTTGACCTATTTTTATTCAGTTCTAAGTAGAAAATTATTTGCTGAATCAGTACACATTCAATCTGTGTCATGTCTACTACAATCGTGCTCCAATAGTACAACCCCCCCGCCCCCATCCTATTCCCATCTGTTTTTTGAAGTCTGTATTTACTCAATATATGTTCAATAAATCTATGTTGTCAGTTTAACTAACAGGCTAGGCTCTCAAACCTCAATCTTTAGCAATGCTTTTTCAAGCTTTATTCAGCAGTCCACACTCAGTCTGTATTCATCCAGTCTGCGCTCACTCAGACTGTGCACCCTTTTTTTTATTCATTTGTGGGACATGGGTGCTGCTGGCTGGCCAGCATTTATTGCCCATCCCTAGATGCCTGAGGGACTTGAGAGTCAACCATATTGCTGTGACCATGGAGTCACAGGTAGATCAAAGCAGGCAACAACAGCAGATTTCCTTCACTAAAGGACATTAGGTAGCCAGGTGGGTTTTTCTGACAATAAACAATGGTTTTGTGATCCTCAGTAGATTCTTAATTCCAAATTTTTTTTTTTTATTGAATTCAAATTCCACCACCTGCCAAATCCACGTCCCTAGAACATTCGCTCAGTTTCTGGATTAATAGTCTAACAATAATACCACTCAGCTATGGCCGCCCCAAGCTTGCACAAACTGCATTAACTCAATCTTTATTCCTCAGTCTATGCTCATTGCTTTACTCTCACTCACTTTGTGCTCACTCAGCACTTCATCACTGAATAACTTGTGAATGCATTGCAGACAATTTTGGAAATTATCAGTGCCAACAGCACGACATCAGAGAAAGGACATCTGCACTGTACATCAACACAATGACAATAGCCTTCAATATCAAGTGTGTTTGCGCAGCACATTTCCCAGATGCAGTCAGTGTTGTCTTGTTAGCTTGCGTTGTGCCTCCTTCACATTCTCACTCACTTATCTTCACATCACATTTGTGCGAATAACCCGCAGACTCAGCACATTCCACCAACATCCCATAACTGAAGTTATTTATATATTTTTACACAAAAAGAGTCCTTTAAAAATACAATTTGGCGCCAGGCTAATACTGCTGGACATAATTGTAAAGATTTTTTTGTTCATTTGTGGGACATATGTGTTGCTGGTTGGCCAGCGTTTATTGTCCATCCCTAGTGGTCCTCGAATTGAATGGCCTGCTAGGCCATTTCAGAGGGCAGTTACGTGTCACACTGCAGTGGCTCTGGAGTCACACTTAGGCCAGGCCAGACCAGACCAGTTAAGGATGGCAGATTTCCTTCCCGAAAGGACATTCACAGACCAGATGTCTGGAATAAATATATCCCTATCCGTGAAGGATTAAATACATCAATCTGTAGTTTGCTCTAGTTTAAAACATAAATGAAATGTACAATTCAATCAATTCAGCCGAAAAGAGAAGTGGGTGTGTTGTGGATTGATCATCTCATTGAAGTGTGTCATTCTACTGAAAAGGTTGGGCTAAGCGAGAGAGAGCAAGTTTGGAAAGGAATAGGAGATATTCTTTAAGAAGGACAACAAATAATACGGATAACCATTTATGTATTAATCAAGAAAAATGGTTTCAATTGTGAGTTTACTAATCAATTTAAATTGAAAAATTACAAGAATAATGGAAAATTACCTTAATCTCGTTCATAGCACAGAAGCAGGAGTAGGACATATAGCCCCTCAAATTGCTCCACGTCATTCAACAGGAAGTGGCTGATATTCCACTACAACCTCACTCCAGCCCTTGTCCCTTCCTTTACCTCCTGACCAAAAATCTATTAATCTCTGTTTTGTATATACTAAAATGACTGAACATCACCAGCCCTCAATGGAAAATATAAAGAATTCACAATCTTGAGTAAAAAGAACCCTCATCTCATTCTAACTGGCCAATGCCATATTCTGCAATTGTGATCTTTTAATTTTAATTCAAAGCAGAGGAATTCAAGTTTACTACTTCCCATATCAGCATTCCAGATTCTGAGTTTGCAAATTGTGTGTCAAGTTAACAGCCATTTTGGGCAGTTATCCAAACCCATTAGGAACTGGATTGAAACTCTGCAAGCAAATCCCCATGAAACCTCTACATGAGAGGCTTTCATCATTCTTGGTTGGAACTTGTGAACAAGCTGTGCTCGAGCCAGTTCTCCTCATATTTTACCTCTGTAATGTAATGCTAGAAATTGGCAAGGCAAAAAAAGTCATTCACCAACATTTCAAAACATATATACACATGATAAACCACAGCTAGCAGCTAACACAAAAATGTCTTTACAAAATAAAAAGCCAAAGCAAGAATTCACATTTGCACTATAATGGTTCTCACATGCACCAGTAAAGGTACACTGGACTGAACACAATTGTTTCAAAGGCAGAACCTTCCAATCAGTTCACAGGTCATACAAAGCCAGTTCATTTCTGTTTAAACAAAAGGGGTATCAGGTGTTTAGGAAGAATAGATGGAACGAAAAAGGGGATGGGGTAGTTCTGTTACTTAAGGGTAATATCAGGGTGGTAGTAAGAGAAGATATAGGCTCCAAAGAGCAAAACGTGGAATCGTTGTGGGTGGAGATAAGGAATAGTAAAAGGAGGAAGACGCCGGTGGGTGTAGTCTATAGGTCCCCAAATAATAACTGAGGGGGAACGGGCTATAAGCAAGCAAATAACTGATGCGTGCAAAAATGGAACGGCGATAATTATGGGGGATCTTAATCTGCATAGTGATTGGATGACCCAAATCGGACCTGGTGGGCTTGAGGAAGAGTTCTTGGAATGCTGTCGGGATAATTTCTTTGAACAGTATGTAACAGAACCTACGAGGGAGCAAGCTATTTTAGATCTGGTACTGTCTAACAAAGCAGGTAGAATTGAGGATCTTCTTGTGAGGAATCCCCTTGGGACAAGTGATCATAGTATGGTTGAATATCTGATGCAGACAGAGAATGAGAAAGTAGAGTCCCGAACCTGTGTCCTCTGTTTGAACAGAGGGGAGTATGATAGGATGACAGCAGAATTGGTGAATGTAGATTTGGGGCGCAGACTGGTTGGTAGAACAGTGGAGGATTTTTAAAGAGATCTTCTTCGGTACTCAGCAGAAATATATTCCAATGGTAAAGGACTGTAGGAGAAGGGATAACCAGCCACAGTTATCGAAGGAAATAAAGGAGAGTATTAAATTAAAAGCTGATGAGTTCAGAGCCGCTAAAAATAGTGGGCGAACAGAAGGTTGGGAAAGATTTAAAAAACAAAGAATGACTAAGGTGATAAAGAAAGGAAAGATAGAGTATGAAACTAAACTAGCTCTAAATATAAAAAATGAGAGTAAAAGTTTTTACAAATATATAAAGAGGAAGACACTGGCTAGAGTGAAAGTTGGACCCTTGGAGGACGAGAGCGGGTATTTAGCAGTGGGCAATGAGGAAATAGCTGAGGCTTTAAATAAGTTTTGTGTGTCAGTCTTCACGGAGGAGGACATAAATAGTTTGCCGGATATTAAAGATAGAAGGATGGTAGGAAATGAGGTCCTTAGTGTGATTACTGTCACTAGAGAGGTAGTGCTTGATAGACTGACGGGACTAAAAGTAGACAAGTTCCCAGGATCGGACAGAATGCATTCCAGGGTTCTGAAAGAAATGGCAGAGGTGATAGTGGATGCCTTAAGTAATTATTTATCAAAATTCACTGGACTCCGGGGAAGTGCCAGAAGATTGGAAAATGGCTAATGTTACGCCGCTGTTTAAAAAAGGTAGCAGACAAAGGGCAGGGAATTATAGGCCGGTTAGTTTAACATCTGTAGTTAGAAAGACTCTAGAAATCGTCAAAGAAGAAATAACAAGGCACCTAGAAAAAAATGGTTTAATCAAGCAGACACAGCACGGATTCGTTAAGGGGAAGTCATGTTTAACGAATTTATTGGATTTCTATGAGCATGCAACTAGTGCGGTAGACAGAGGGGAACCAGTGGTTGTGGTGTTTTTAGATTTCCAAAAAGCGTTTAATAAGGTGCCTCACAAAAGGTTGCTGCAAAACGTTAGGGTGCACAGAGTTGGGGATAAGTTGTTAGCGTGGATAGAGGATTGGTTGCCTAATAGGAAGCAGAGAGTTGGAATCAATAGATGTTATTTGGTTGGCAGTTGGTGACTAGTGGAGTGCCGCAGGGATCGGTGCTGGGGCCTCAACTGTTTAACATTTACATAGATGATCTGGAGGAGTGGGCTGAGTGTAGAGTAACGAAATTTGCTGATGACACGAAGCTGAGTGAAAAAGCAAATTACGTGGAGGTGTGGAAAGTCTGCAGAGAGATCTGGATAGGTTGAGTGAGTGGGCAAGGACCTAGCATACATGTGACAGTATAATGTTAGCAAAGGTGAGGTTATCCACTTTGGTAGAAATAATTGCAGGAGCGATTATTATTTAGCAGGGAAAAGCTGCATCATGTTATGGTGCAGAGGGACCTAGGGGTCCTTGTGCACGAATCGCAAAAACCCAGTCTGCAGGTGATCAAGAAGGCAAATGGAATGTTGGCCTTTATAGCGAGGGAAATAGAATATAAAAGCAGGGAGGTCTTGCTGCAACTGGACAAAGCACTGGTGAGGCTGCAACTGGAGTACTGTGTGCAATTTTGGTTGCCGCACTTGAGGAAGGGTATATTGGCCTTGTAGGGAATGCAGAGAAGGTTCACTAGGCTGATACTGGAGATGAGGGGGTTAGCCTATGAAGAGAGATTGAATAGACTGGGTCTGTACGCATTGGAGTTTAAAAGGCTGAGGGGGGATCTTATAGAGATGTATTAGATAATGAAGAGGAACAATAGGGTAGAGGTAGAGAGATTCTTCCTGCTTAGAAAGGATAGCAGGACTGGACAGCACAGCCTCAAAATAAGTGGGGGAGAGACAGTTTAGAACAGAGTTGAGGAGGAACTTCTTCACTCAAAGGGTGGTGAATCTTTGGAATTCTCTGCCCATTGAAGTGGTGGAGGCTACCTTGCTGAATATATTTAAGTCACAGGTAGATAGGTTTCTAATAGACAAGGGAATTAAGAGTTATAAGGAAAAAGCAGGAAAATTGAACTGATCCACTTCAGATCAGTCATAATCTTATTGAATGGCAGGGCAGGCTCGAAGGCCTACTCCTGCTCCTATTTCTTATGATCTTAAACAGAAATTGGACATTTGCTCTTTAGACAGAAAAAAGTAACAAAAGGATCCGTTCATTTAGAATCTCAGAATCTCTACAGTGCACATTGAGCCTGCACCGACGACAATCCCACCCAGGCCCTATCCCTGTAATTCCACGTACATACCTTACTAATCCCCTAAAATGAAGGGGTGATTTATCATAGCCAATCAACCTAACCTACACATCTTTGGACGGCAGGAGGAAACTGAAGCACCCAGAAAAAATTCACGCAGACACAGGGAGAATCTCTGTGTGGAGTTTGCACAGTCACCCAAGGCCAGAATTGAACGCAGGTCCCTGGTGCTATGAGGCAGCAATGCTAACTACTGTACCACCATACTGCCCACATTTACTTTGGGTACTTTTTGTTTTGTCAGTTCTAATAAGGAACAGCACAAACAGATTCAATGATATCTGTGGAGAAAAAAATTGAATTAAGCAGCATCCATTATTATTCAGTTTAGTTGCAAAATTGAATAATTTGATGCAATCACATAACCAAAAAACTGAAAAAAAAAGATTTTTTTTATTTGTTCACAGCGTTGCTAGCCATTTGTTGCCCATCCCAAATGCCTTTGAACAGAGTGGCTTGCCAAGTCATTTCAGGGGGCAGTTAAGAGTCAACTACAATTGCTGTGGATCTGGAGTCACATGTAGGCCAGACAAAGTAAGGTGGCAAATTGCCTTTCCTGAAGGGTATTAGCGAATCAGATGGGTTTTACAACAATAGATAGTATTGGTACTTTATATTCCAGATTCATTTAAAAACCATCTCCTCAGCACTGGCTTCAATCACAGGATTAGTCATCACTGCCACATACCATTGCTTTAATTCCAGATTTTTACCAAATTCAAATTTTTCCATCTAAATGTGGTGGGATTCATACCCGTGTTCCCAGAGCATTATACTGAATCTCTGGATTACTTGTCCAGTAACAATACTACTCCATTATCACTTTCCCCAATTTCACAACAGTGAGATTTCCAGTACTGTGCCACGAGGAAACAATAGTTATACATGTTCTAATCTCAACCTCAATGCCAATTAGCTCTGCAGGCACATGGAGGTGCACAAGGACTGGAATGCACGTTCACCCATGAGAGCGTGTTCTGCCAGTTAGATAATGACTCACTGATAACTGAACTCATTCGGTTTTGTAACACTTTTTAAAATTCTTTCATGGAACATGAGCATTGTCCCCTTGAACTTCCAATCAGTGTAAGTACATCCACGTCGCTGCTAGGAATCCAGTAACGAGGCAGGAACAGTGACACAACTCGAAGTTTGGGTGACGCATGGCGTGAAGAATTGCAGGTGATGGTGTTCCCATGCATCTAATACCCTTAACCTTCCAGGGATTGCAGATTTGAAAGATGCTGTCAGAGGATGTTTGACAAATTGCTGCAGTTAATTTTGCATACAGTGCATACTACTACTACTGTGCTTCGGTGCTGGGAGAAATAAATATTGAAGGTGGTAGATGGGTATCAATCAAGCAGGCTGCTTTATCCTAGATGGTGTTGGGTTTTCAGTGATGCTAGAATTCACTCATTCAGACAAGTGGAGAGTTTTCCATCACATTCCTGACTTGTGCTTGGGGAGTCAGGAGTTAATACTTGCATCAAAATTGCCAGCCTCTAATCTGCTCTTGTAGCCAGGATGTACAGATGCCGGCATTGGATTGGGGTGGTAAGAACTCAGTAAGAATTTAGCAACACCAATTTATAATCCAACCGATTTATTTGATCGTAAAAAAGCGAGCTTTCGACTCTTGTGTCTTCTTCAGGCAAATGCAGTGTTCTGGTCTGCAATAGCACACATCAGCACAGTCAGAGATTGCTGATTAGAATGCGAATCCTTACATCTAACCTGCTATTCAAGTGTTAAAGTGGCGAACAATGTGTGTGAAGGGAATCCTGGGCATTGTTGGAGAATTGTGTATTTTCTCCAGACAGCACAGTAGGTGAGGTTTTTTGCTAACCCAGGCAAGTTACGGGGGTTACAGATAGTGTGTCATGAAGCCAACATCCCTGTTAAGACCGTCCTCATGTGTGCGGAGCTTGGCTATCAGTCTCTGCTCAGCGACTCTGCGCTGTCGTGTATCACGAAAGCCCCCTTGAAGAACATTTACCCGCAGGTCGGAGGCCGAATGCCCATGACTGCTGAAGTGTTCGCCCACAGGAAGGGAACTGTTTTGCCTGGTGATTGTTGAGCGATGCTCATTCATCCGCTGTCGTAGTGTCTGCATGGTCTCCCCAATATACCATGCTTCGGGACATCCTTTCTTGCAACGTATTAGGTAGACAACGTTGGCCGAGTTGCAAGTGTATGTACCGTGTACCTGGTGAATGGTATCCTCACGTTTGATGATGTCGTCCAAGTCTATGATCCGGCATGTCTTGCAGAGGTTGCTGTGGCAGGGTTGTGTGGTATTGTGGCCAGAGACAGAGAGCAAGATGAAACAGAACAAGACAGTTGTCCTGTTGATAATACAAGTGAGAACCAGGCTGAATCTGAAAAGCTCAGAGGAGAAATGACTAGGAAATGAGAGGCAAAGAGAGAGCATGAGAAGAGACTGGCAGTTAACATAAAAGGGAATCCAAAAATCTTCTACAGACAAATAAGTCATGAAATGTTTGTAAAAGAATCAACTGAGACCAAAAAGACAAGCTATGCATGGGGACA
Organism: Sphyrna mokarran; assembly: GCA_024679065.1. NCBI lineage: Eukaryota > Metazoa > Chordata > Chondrichthyes > Carcharhiniformes > Carcharhinidae > Sphyrna > Sphyrna mokarran. Next base: position 11,912,793 of record JAGIQG010000026.1, on the reverse strand, counting down.
GAGGGATTGGTTGAGGTACTAAAAGAAACACACACTTGTAAAATAGCTGTAGCTTATTAGTTAGGAAATCCACAAAACTTGCAAAATTCCTTGGCAATCATGATCTTGGTTCCCTTGGACAAAATATTTCAATACTATATAAAAAGGGGCCATGTCCCAGTCAACTGTTGCAAAGACCACGCACAATCACACCTCCAAATCAGTTCAAAAAAATTCATTTGAAACAGTTTAAAAGGAAAACCTTCCAACACAAGCTAAAACTTCTATCCAGCGACAGATTACAGACCTTTAGTTACTTCTGAAAGGTAGTTTCATACAAAAGCTCACGTCTCTGCAGACAATATACTAACTGAATTTAGAATTGGGTAGAAACATTCAGCTTGCACTGTACCAAAACACTCCTGTACACCATGTAATACTGGGCACATATACAGAGGATTGGTTCATTCACTGGTTTATGCAGAGCTAGCTGACAGCTTACTGCAACTAGCCTCAGTCCCAACCGTTCATTCACCCCTCCAGACCTGAAGGGAGAAGAAGGGGTTAAAAACAACCAGAACTCATTCCTGTAGGAGAAACAACTTTACACGTATTTGCTGCAACGAGAATAATCTTCGTTCTACTAGAATCTGAAGTATTTGCAGACAGTAAACAGATGACTATACTTAGTCACCAATTATGTAATAGCCATGGGCAGAGGGGAAAACAGGTTAACCTTTGGATAATTTTTGGCATCGATTTCATCACAAACATTTATAAGTCACAAATCCATTTCAATTACAAAATGTATACTTTGCAATTTCTAGAAATACTCGATGTTAGTATTGCTAAGTAAGCTATTCATTATACAAAAAAGTGCATTTGTAAGCACACTTTTCATGGCTACTGAATATTTCAAAGTCTTTTGCAGCTAAAGGTAAGGAGATCATTACTTCTTTGCAGTGCTGATTGAGGGATAAATATTATGGATAACTCCCCTACTCTTCTTCGAAAAACATGGAATCTCTCACACCTACAAGACAACGAATAGAGCTTTCATTTAACCAAAAAACAAAGCTGCACTTCAGTACTGCATTAAATGTCAAGCTAGATTTTTGTGCTCAAGGCCTGAAGTGGGACTTTTGAACCCAGAATCAGTAGTATGAACTGAATCACAGCTGATACCTAAGTAAGTAATACCTAACATACAAACTAGAAGGTCCCAAGTTCAATCCCGACAGGTCTATACTAATCTCTCGTTCAGGTTTTGCGGCCACTGTCTATTAAATACCCCTTCAGGGCAGAAGTAGAAAATATGCAAAGGTGTCAAGAACAAAATGAACATTTTATTTTTTGAAACTTTTGGTAGCACCTCCATGTTATAAAATCAGCGCAGTGCAGTATACAAAACTCAAGAAATTCTACTTGAACATCAACAAGCAAAAGAGAAAAGATTGTGAATCTACTATCATTCAGATTCATGAAAAGATCAAATTTTGAAAGCCAATTCCTCTAACAAATTAACTCTTTCATTTTGTATTCATATTTTTCCATACAGGTGCTTCAGCAGTATATAAAGTACAGCTCACATGAACAGCTCGAAATACCAAGGGAGATTTTTGGAGCTTGAACATACCATACCAAAAACTTGGAGCTCACCCTAATTTCCTACTGAGTTCTTTATCTGAAGCAGCAAGACTGCAGGGGTGGGGGCAGTGGGGATTCAAAGAGAGAAAAGACATCACAGGCCACTCCTGCACATCCAATCACCCATCACAAACTGTCAACCAGGTCTTCGACCCTCATGCAGGTTCAGATATGGCACAAAAATTCAAACAGCCTAGGAAACCGCTTAAGTAGAGAATGTCAAAGAACAAAAAGTTACAGGACAGGAACAGCCCTTTGGCCCTCCAAGCCTGCACTGTCCATGTCGCCCGATTGAACTAAAACCCCCTACCTCTCCGGGGACCATATCTTGCTATTCCCATCCTATTCATGCATTTTTCAAGAAACCACTTAAAAGTCACTACCATATTCACTTCCACTAACTCCCCCATCAACGAGTTCCAGACACCCACCACCCTCTGTATAAAAACTCTGCCCCATACATCTCCTTGAATTCTCCCTAAATTGTCTCAAATTTGGTTTTTAATCCATAGATCTATAAACATAAGCAGGGATCACGGGTAGAGGTGGGAACATCGGGGTGGCGGCATGGGCTCATTGTGCTAAAGGGCCTGTTTCCCATGCTGTTTTGTTCTTTGTTCCTCTAAACTTTGCCTCTTACACCTTAACCTGTGCCTCCTAGTAACTGACGCTTTCCCCCTGGGAAAAAACTTCTGACTATCCATTCTGTTCATGCCTCTCATAATCTTGGACTTCTATAAGGTCACCCCACAACTTCTGTCAATCCAGTGAGAACAAACCAAGTTTCTCCAATCTCTCTTCATAGCTAATGCCCTACATACCAGGCAACATCCTGGTAAATCTTTTCTATACCCTCTCCAAAGGCTCTACATCCTTCTGGTAGTATGGCGACCAGAATTGAACACTATATTCCAAGTGTGGCCTAAGTTTCTATAAAACTGCAACAGGATTTGTCAATTTTTAAAATCAATGGCCCAGCTAATGAAGGTATGCATGCCCCATATGCCTTCTTGACTATCTTCTCCACCTGCATTGCCACTTTCAGTGACTAATGTACCTGTGCACCCACATTCCTCTGCCTATCAATACTCTTAAGGGTTCTGCCATGTCATGCATTAGCTTAAGTCAGCTCTATTACCTTTGGGTCTTAAGTCTATGGATTTAATGAACATCTTTTAGACTAGAGTGCCTAACCCAGAAAGAAAGCTACACTGCTCAAGATGTCTTGCACAGTTTAGGAAGTTCCAGAGTTTGGAGGCCAGACAGCTGAAGACACAGTTACAAAGGTGGCAAGATTAAACGCAGAGATGAGCAAGAGGCCAGAGCAAGTCTGTACACTTCAAAAGTAATTGATTGCATGACTATTATAATGATGAAATGATTAAGCCAAAGGGCAAGATAAATCAAAAGCAACGATTAAGTAATTCCACATGTGGGTTTTAAGACTGTGGATGGTAGAAATGGGGGAGACCAAGGGAGTCAAAGAATTTAACTTATTGAATGAGTCACATTTGAAGATGGCACAGTTACTCAACATGAAATAACCGTTAAGATACTGATTCCAAAGTGCAGAGAACCACTATATGAATCTAAAAAGGAAAATTATACAAGCTCACAGCAAATTGACATATTTATGAAATTCTGCAGCAGCTTGTGTATTACAAGCTTAAAAAAGCCATAAGGCAGCACTTTTATTATGCATTGCCCTGTGCTATCCTTGATTATAAGATAGCTATGTACTGGGAAGTTGGGGCCCTTGGGTTTACATACTGGGTTTTTTTTGTATATATTTACCATTAAATATATTTCCAGATTTTAAAATACTCCCAAATTTCTTATCTCTTTAAATTTCGAAAACTAGTTGTCTCTGGAACTCAATTTTTTATAGTTATCTTAGAAGTACTGCATTCTAATGTAAAAAAACATTAATAATAAACTTACTATTTATTTGAAATTACATCTTTTAGATGAGATTTTAAATTGAGATTCCTGTCTAGATATGAAGAGTATGTCTACTTATAGATATAATAGAATACTTATATCTATTCTATTTAAATATAAATAGAAAATCCTACAGGCACCATTTTGAAGAGCAGGGGCATTCCCAGGGATATCCTGGCCAATACTCATCCCCCAATCAATCTCACTAGAAAAAGGATTATGCAGTTATGTTCATTATTGTTTTTGGGTTCTTGCCATTTAAAAATTAGTTGCTTTGCTTTTTGCATTGCATCAGACTACAATTTGCTCTAAACCACTCTGGGATATTCATGTCATAAAAGGCATGATATAAATACAAGTCTTTCTGCCTACAATTTGTATGAAAAAGATCCACACAAGTTCCTGCTGTTTTAAGCATGTCCTCTTCAAAAACACAATTCTGCTCTTTTACCCCTCTCAGTTTCCCTCTGTATTTAATTTTCTCTCTCAATCCTCTATACTACTCAGCTTCTGCAGTCTAGAAGAGATAAGTCACCTTTATTAATGCCAGCTTGAACTCACCAGATTGGAGTGCAAGAGCATCCAAGCATGCCTCCCTTCTTGCCTGTGCACACACCGGCATGACCAAGAGAGGAGCAGTGGAGCAAAGAATATAGAGCCTATGCTATCACCTTCCAGTTTCCTGCATCTTCAGAAGTCGATCAATTTCTATTCTCCCTCAATTTAAAACACCAAAAAATAAATTACCTGTTTGACAACTCAGTAAGTAACAGAAACACGAGCTTTCGAAAAGTCCTGACTTGAATCCAGGTCCTAAGCTTAATTAGCTGTCATTCAGGGGGCTGTAAGGATGCTCAATTAACTTTGGGACATGAAGGGTATAAAATTTGTCACCGTTCAGAATTCCAAATCATCATGCAATGATTTCTAGACATAAAGACTGTACATACAATTGGGTTTTGGTGTTGAATAAGAGCAGCAGCGGCCTTGTTCAATTTTGATTATTCAGATTTGAATAGGTTGCCATCACTCACTGTACGCACTCAAATATGAATAATGACCACTTCCAGAAAGTAACCAACAACCACAGAATAGTAACTCAGTTAACAATTTCAAAAAGTGTAGGGAGCAGAAAATTAATGATTGAAAATTGTATATCCCATCCACTTCACTTTCCCACTGCAATACAATAAAAAGCCACTTCAGATTTGCTTGGAGACTGTCCAACAAAGAAGGCACTTCATCCACATAATATTTCAGTGGAGGAATATTGCAGGAATATAAGGATATGGTGACTTAAGTACGAGCAGGTTACAAAGAAAAGTATTGCAGACTCTGGAAACTGGGAAAAGGAACAACAAAGAAAATACTCAACAGGTCATGCAAGATCTATGAAGAGGAAAACAAAGTTAATTTTTCAAGTCAATGACCTTTCATCATCCATTGCACTAGTATTTAGGTTAGCATCGTTCACTACAAACATCACAGCAAGCCAACAACACAGCCAACGTTTGCATTGCCAGTACTAAAGCAGTCCAAGAATTTAATAAAAACCGCTACACAGTATTCACAGCTGATTATCAAAAAGAGTAAATATCCAAGAGCAATCCAAGATCAATAAACTAACCTACATGTTCAAAAGACAGTTACAAACCATTCCAACATTTGCTTTTGTGATTTACCATCTTGCACATGAGCCTGGATTACACTTCCGGTTATCTACATTTTATTCCATTCAATACAAAGGAAGTATCAACAGCATACATAATTTCTCTGCAAAACCAGCACTTGCGGCTAGCTCAATCATAACATCCCTATGGTGTAGAATGAGGCTATTTCGGCCTATCGAGTCTGCACCAACAACAATCGCACCCAGGCCCTATTCCTGTAACCCCATGTATTTATTCTGCTAACACCACCGCCACCCCCCCACTCCGCCCGTCACTGACGCTAATGGTCAATTTAACATGGTCAAACTGGGTGGCAGAGTAGTTAGCACTGCTGCCTCACAGTGCCAGGGACTCAAGTTAGATTACCGGTTTGGGTCACTGTCTGTGTGGAGTTTGCACATTCTCTTCATGCCTGCGTGGGTGTCTCTGGGTACTCCAATTTCCTCCCACAGGTCAAAGAGGTGCAGGTTAGGTGGATTGTCAGGCTAAATTGTCCCTTAGCTTCAGAGGACCAGTTAGGATGAATACATGTTATGAGGACAGGGCCTTGGGTAGGATTGTAGTCAGTGTAGACTCAATTGGGCTGAATGGCCTGCTTCTGCACTGTAGGGATTCTATTTTAAAAAAAATCCACCTTACCCACACACCTTTGGAGCGTGGGAGGAAACCAGAGTACCTGGAGGAAATGCACACAGACACAGAGAGAATGTGTAAACTCCACAAAGTGACCCAAGGCCAGAATCAAACATGGGTCCCTGGCACTGTGAGGCAGTAGTGCTAACCACTGTGCCGCCTACATATCTGCTGTTATCTAGTTGGAAGACATCAGTTTTCCTGTTTCAAAAATTAAAATAGAAATAAATGTTCTCCACTGTCAATAAAGCATTCTCAAATGATCCAAATATTTGGGAGTTTGCCCAAGATTGTAAATTGTTCGCAAGAACGCACAAGGTTAACATAGAACATTATAGCACAGTACAGGCCCTTCAGCTCTCAATGTTGTGCCGAGCTATGTCCAATCCCAAGATCAAGCTATCTCGCCCTATACTCAAGCTTCATTCTCTCAAATGTACTCTGGCCTCAAGACACTCAGTCAAATATAATGCAATCTCTATCCAAAATTCAAATAATGTAAAGGAATTAAGAACTTGTACTTAACACACAGAATAAGAGTGTTGGCCACTTTCAATTCAAGCATGGTGTGGCAGTATGCACATTGGTGCAAATTCATGAATTTAAGAAGTAGTAGTCAACTTCTTCGGGAGAACAAAGAAACAAAGTGTTGGCCTCAGGTGAATTGAGCTTTAGTGATAAGGATAGTTACAACAGGAACATATACATTGACTTTATTTTATACTTTCATTATATGTTCTTGTATCCACATTTATAATGGGAAATGGTTAAATAAACTTATGCTCTAATGATGCCCCCTCACCGTAGTAATGCTATCGTACATCCAGAAGAGACAGGAGAGTACAATTCTGTGTCAACTTTACGCTGACAGTTTTTGTTATAAATGTAGATATATAAATATAGAATGATGAAATAAGATTTTTAATATATGAAGATCCTCAAGGAGAATGAGGCTAGAAATACAGCAATCTAAATAACTGTTCATGTAATGCTTGTACTGGTGAATAAATTATGCCTTTGGAGTGTCACTGCATCAAGATATTCTCTACTTTAACTTCTGCCCATTTTCTGTTAGTTTCTTTTTTTGTGTTCCATTCACATCTCTTCCAGTATTAAGGGGTATTTTGAACACTCCTAACCACCTAGGACAGACTTTTGCCTTCTTGGTTTTAAAAGGCAAAGTTGGGGGGAATGACAAAGAATTGAGAAGCTCAGAGCGTGAAGCACAACCTTCAGTCACAAACAAACGAAAAGCAGGAAAAGACTACCTACTCCATCGAATCTGCCCATAGTAATGATATGTGGAGTACCCTCCTACACATCAGCAGCTGCCTTCTGGGAGTTTTTTTTAAAACAAAGCGTAAAACTGAGGCCAGTTAGGAAGAAAAATCTGAATTTCCTCAGAGGCCTTGAAGCAATTAAAACTAGTCCAGAAGACACACTGACCACATTTAAATTAGCTGGCATTTCATCCACCTTTTACAAGACCCTTTTCTATTCTTTGCCAGCCCACCCTCCTCATACCCACTTAACTCCATCCAATTCAGGGAGGCAAAATCACACTTTCCATGACCTTTACTGCATTCTAACAGGAGCTTGAGCATATCAACAGCTAACAGACTTCAGGTGGCTCAATGGTTACAATAACTCAACTGAACTGGAAAATTACTTAACACAGCCTGCAATTTAAGTCAACAAAACCGCTACATTCTCTGTTCGAAGTTGAGTTGGACCACAAATCAGATCAATGCTTCATAAATAAGACCACAATTTGAAACCTGCTGCATGCAGCTTAAAATTTAAAATGAACCAATTATATTGGAAATCAGCTTATGTCGGCATATGAGAAAACCCCTCCCCTTAGCCCCAGGCTAAACAATTAAATATTTGCAAAATAACAACGTAACAAACATGTGTTCATTCCATCCCATCATTAAGTGTAGATGGATTCTTCACTCTTAGTTGCTACCAATGTGGGTGAAGGGACATGGAGCTGAAAACAATGCAAGAGAAGCAAGGGAAAATAACTTGGCTGCTTTTGCGTAATAAATGGCTCAGGAATTGAGAGTTGAGTTAAGATACATCTTTGGACAGAATATGACAGTGTCTTTATTTGAGGAAAGATGTCCTTGCTATAGAGGGAATGCAGCAAAGGTTTACCAGGCTGATTCCTGGGATGACAGGTCTCTCAAAAAGAGACTTCAGTCAGTTAGGATTATATTCATGGAGATTAGAAGAGTGCAAGGAGATCTCAGAAACTTATAAAATTCTGACAGGATTAGACAGGATAGTTCAAAAAAAAATATTCCCAATGATAAGGAAGTCCAGAACTGGGGTCAGTTTGAGGATAAGGACTAAACTTTTTAGAACTGAGATGAAGAGAAATTTCTTCACGCAGAGGGTGGTGTATGTGCGGAATTCATTTCCGTAGAATGTAGTTGAGCCAAAATGTTGTCTGATTTCAACAGGAAATTATCTTAGATATAGCTCTTGGCACCAAAAGCATCAAAGGATATGGGAGGAAAGGTAGCAGGGTGGAAATTGGGATATCGAATTCGATGATCAAAATGAATGGCGGAGGAGGCCCGAAGGGCCTAATAGTCTACTCCTGCTACTACTTTTTATGTTCAGTGCATTTCAGAACTTTTTCTTGTTCACTGTAAGCTTCAAACATGTGACACTTTCTACTTTACTTCATTATTACCTCTTTTACCTCCATTTCAGGCTTTTTTAAATGCAACCATGGCATTATGGATTCACTACATTTCAACTGAGAGCAGTGTCTTTCATCTGCAAGCCTTGTTGGTGCCTACAAGCATCATAGCACTTCACTCCAGGTCATACAATGAAAAACATGGTTGTAGAAGGAAGGAAAGAATCTGGAAATTGACTCTCATTTGTGTGACACTTCATGAAATCTCTTAGGAAGAGAATACAAGTAATTATTGAAAAAAGAATGCTGATCAAGACACAAAAACTCCATGTTCTTCATTGACATCCACACAAACAAAAAACAGGCTTTTGTTTAATGCTTCATCAAAAGAATATTACCTCTGAGGATGCAGAACTCCCTGAGCACTTAACTTGTAGTGTGTGCCTGAATTAAGAAAACATAGTAAGAAGTCTCACAACACCAGCAGGTTGTGCTCACAACACCAGCAAGTCCAACAGGTTTATTTGGTAGCAAAAGCCACTAGCTTTCAGAGCATTGCCCCTTTGTCAGATGAGTGGGAGTTCAGTTTACAAACAGGGCATATAAAGACAAAAACTCAATTTACAAAATAATGATTGGAATGCGAGTCTTTACAGGTAATCAAGTCCCAAAGGTACAGGCTTTAAGGATCAGGATTTTGGGTTCATGTCACACTATCTGAAACTCCACAGACTTGCAAAATCTCACTAACTGTCCTGTCTGGAGACAATACACATCTCTTTAACATGTGCTTAATGCTCTCTCCACTCACACTGTCTGAACCTTTAACACTTGACTTACCTGCAAAGACTCGCATTCCAATCATTATTTTGTAAATTGAGCATGTCTTTATATGCCCTGTTCGTGAATAGAACTCCCACTCACCTGACGAAGGCGCAGCATTCTGAAAGCTAGTGCTTTTGCTACCAAATAAACTTGTTGGACTTTAATTTGGTGTTGAGAGACTTCTTACTGTGTTTATCCCAGTCCAATGCCAGTGTCTCCACACCATGCATTAGGAAAGACAACCGCATAATTCATAACTAACTTGAGTATTAATCCTGGAATTCAGGAACTTTACATTCAATATATTTTATTCATTATGCACGTGTAACACATTTGTGAGGTAAATTATTAAATTGATTGGCATTGGCAGAGTTTGTCTAAAACAGAGCTCTTTATTATGCTGTGGTACACGAATAAAGACACTTTTTTAGTGATTTAGATAGTTGTGATTTAATAAGCTTCATTGGTGAAGTTGACAAATTTGCAGAGAAATTCTTGGCTCTTTAGTTTGTTACAAATGCTTGCCATGCATAAATCAAAAGCAGCATGCCTAGTTCCACATTTCAATACATCCCCTCTTTCTACTAGGTTGAAAGCTTTGGCCCCAGTGACCAGGGAGATAAGAAGTCTGATGCTGGTTCTCCAATGGGAAAGCAAAGTTGAAGCTGTGCAAATATTATTTGAAAACGTCTTATTTTAAGAACCAAGTTCAAGGCTGCTCAACATACGGGCAGCACTGAGAGTTGGAGAAAAAACAAAAAGCAACACTGCACAGGAGGGCATGCATTCAACCCCAGCACATTTAGTTCTTGATCTATGCTTAGCCACTTCAGCAGATGCCAGGTGGAGTCACAAACGTTTCATGCAGCATGAGAAAACAGGTTGGGCTCTTTGCAAATATTAGCACCTGATGTGAAGATTTAAGAATTGGCAGAATCCCATCCAGCTTTCTACATGCAATTCCAGTCACCCAATCCTGGGAAAGATATCATCACCTGCCAGAAAGCAGGGAAACAAACAATTCCAGGACTGAGAACAAAAATGGGTTTTTTAAAAACTTTGATATGAGCTAAGATTTTCAGGATCAGGAAAGACATTGATAAAACAGAGCACGTCAAATTGTTTCCTGTGAAGGAGAAAGATTTGTTTTTCAAAAAGGCCTTCTGATTCCCAGAACTCTGCGTGCTTTTGCAGGGTCATTATAATATGGTAAATAGGAGCCGTAGCCCATGAAGCCACTGAAGCCTGCTCCACCATTTAATATGATCATGGGTGACTGGATTGTGCCTTAACTCCACTTTCCTAGTGCATCCACTGTCCTCCCCACTAATATCTTGTGCCTCCTAGCATCAGAGTTAATCACAGGCAGAATTCAAGGACCAAGCATCTAAGGGACTGTTGTGCGTGGGTATGCTCTGACCATCAATGGGGAAATTCCTCGTGAAGCTTAGGGTGACCATGGAAACTGTCCCATTCCCAAAACTCACAACGTATATTAACTTGTTTTTATAGCACCTTGAACATAGCAGAAATTCCAAGGCTCATCACAAGATCACCAAACATAATTTGGCACACAGAGTCACGAGAAGATATTAAGATGGGTGACAAGGTAAAGGAGCTTTTTAAAGGAATATCTCAAAGGAGCAGAGCTAGATAGATTCTTGGTTAACAAAGGAGTGAAAGATTATCGGGGCAGACAGGAAGTTGAAATTACAAGCAGATCAGCCATGATCTTATTGAATGACAGAGCAGGCTCAAGGGTGAGTGACCTACTCTTGCTCCTAACTCTTCTGTTTGCAGATGAAGAAATTTACTGAGGAAATTCCAGTTTAGAGCCCAGAAAGCTGAGAGTACAGTCACCACCAATGGTGGGACCATGAAAATCAAGGACACCTGAGAGACCAGAATTGAAGAACTGTTGAGATTTTGAAAATGCATTGAGGATGATTTCTGACTCGGAGGGAAGAGGACACACAGGAATTCAAAAACCAGAAGAAGAATCTTGAGACTTTGCTTAATTAAGGGACAATGTTGTTCAGCAAGCAGAAGATGACAGGGATATGGGCAGTAGGATTGTGATAAGCTCATGTTTATGGACTTGAGGTTAAGTCCATAAATTTTATGGACTTTAATATTAGAGACTAAAAAATGTCACAGATGAAGGTTTCAACAGGCGAGCTGAGACAAGGATGGACGGTACTGGTTAGAGGTCAGTAGATGATCTAGGCAATGAGGCAGTATATAGATGGGAGCTCAGTTTAGAGTAAAATAGGTTGCAAAGAGTCTGCTTCATGCCAATGCGTGGCAAGAGAATAAAGTTAGAGCCAATGGCTGGGGACTGAGTTTGAGACTGGTCTGAAGACAATGATTTGGGTCTTCCCAATATTTAACTGGATGAAATTTTAGCTCATCTGGGTCTGACTGTCAGACAAATCAGTGATGGGCTGCAGAGAGATGATGGTGAATTCAAAACGTGTGCCATCAACGCAAATGGGGAAACTGATGCTTTTGAATGATGTTCAAGGTTTTGCATTTTACTGTCTATAGTAATAGGGTGGCACAGCAGCACAGTGGGTAACACTGCTACCTCACTGCACCAGGGACCCGGATTCGATTTCCAGCTTGGATCACTATCTATGCAGAGTTTGCACACTCTCCCCGTGTCTGGTTTCCTCCAGGTGCTCCAGTTTCTTCCCACAGTCCTAAAGACATGCTCGTTAGTTGCAGTGGCCATGCTAAATTCTTCCTCATTGTGCCTGAACAGTCGCCGGAGTGTGGTGACTAGGGGATTTCACAGTGTCTACATTGCAGTGTTAATGTAAGCCTACTTGTGACATTAATAAAACAAACTTTAAAGGTGCATAACCAGGCTGTTTCATAAATTTATTAAAAGAAGGGCTGTGCTTCACAGCTTTCTGCAAAATTTAGGCCCAAATAACTTCAACAAAATCCTCCAAATCCCAGAATCTCCATCAACTACAAGGATGAGAGCATTGGAACATCAAGCGGACAGAGTTATCATCTTGGTTTGTGTACACCCCATGATTCCTTCATCGTAGCTCAGTTAAAATTCTAGATATTCTTCGACAGATGACAACGTACAATTGCTGAACAGAAACTGATAGCCAAGTTTTGCACACACGAGGACAGCCTCAACCAGGATCTTGGGTTCATGTTACATTATCTGTAATCACCACTATTTGCCTGGGTTCTCAAAATCTAACCGTCCTGGCTGGAGACAATACACATCTCTTTAACCTGTGCTTATTCCTTTCTCCATGCATATTGTCCGTACCTTTAAAGACTTGATTACCTGTAAAGACTTGCATCCCAACCATAATCTTGTAAATTGAGTTTGTGTCTTGGTGTTGAGACTTATTATTCTTTTACTGACAGATCATAGCCTCCTGCACTGTAGGGATTCTATTTGGTCCCTCCATACATAACAGCACTGTGGGTTTGTCTAAACCACATGGACTGGAATAGCTCACACCACAATATTCTCAAGGGACAAGTAGCAACACTCTAATGCAAATATCACTGGACTGAATATATGTTTTAAGTAAAAACAAATAGATTTCAACTGAGCCTGAGGTCTGGAGTAAATGACAGAATACAGTACCAGCAATAATGAAGCAATTTTACCCAACAACCATAGCAAGAAGCAGCAAAGCAGCGCACACCATACCGTGCAGCAACAGGTTCTGACGAGTTGCGTCTGCTTAGTTTCTCAGTGGCATTTCCTGCACTCCACATCCCTCTCCAGCCCCAACCAAAATAAACAAATTTATCTTCCTCCACCTGATCCAAATACAACAAACATTTGAATTTTGACAATCCAAGGAGGGAGTCTTATCAATCTGAGCCTTCACAAATATGTGAAGGTACTTGAACCTTTCCAGCATTTACTTTATTTAAGTGCACCTTTGTTAAAGCGTGATGAGGGGATTGTTAGAGTTTTTCAACTGGATAGGCTATGGAACTGATAAAAAAAACTGCACAACACCACAATGATCTAATCATAGAATCCCTACAGCACAGAAGGAGGCCTTTCGGCCCATCAAGTTTATACCAACCACATTCACCCAAGCTCTATTTACCCTGCTAATCACCCTGACTTTAAGGGGCAATTTAGCATGGTCAATCAACCTAACCTGCACATCTTTAGACTGTGGAAGGAAATCAAAGCACCTAGAGGAAACATGCAGATACAGCAATAATGTACAAACTCCCCAAAGACAGTGACTCAAGGTGGGAATTAAACCCAGGGCCCTAGCGCTGTGAGGCAGCACTGCTAACCACTGTACCAAGAATGTATGCTGAGGCTAATTGAATTTCTTTTCTCTGACATCACTGAATTGCCTAAAGCACAATATTCAAAACAACCTCAGACAAGCAAAGACCACAGGCCTTCATCAAAATTCTCCATTTGTTTGACCTTTAAAGGAGTCTGGAAGGGGAGTGAAAATAATTTGCAACTATAGCCAAGGTGATCAGACTGAAGACCTGACTGACTCAATAAGGATCCTGTTTGCTTGGGTTCCTTGCTGTAACAGCCAACAGAGATGTAGCCCTACAAATTTGCTCCAATCCACACAGTTATGATGTGGATGAAGGAGCAGTGCTCTGAAAAGCTCATTTTACTGAATAAACCTGTTGGATTTTAACCTGTGTTGTGAGACTTCTTACTTTATCCACACAGTGACTATAACACTACTAAAAAGCCTCCATAGTTTGGAATCATATACAAAACAGGATCCAATAGCAAATCCCAAACACATTCTACTGGCTAGGTGTTTCCTTCCAAGTTCATTAATTATGGAGGAAAATATAGAATAATTTACACGGAATTTTTTAATCATGAGACTGTTGGGACAAGGTCCAATACCTCATGCCAGGAAAGAAGAAAATATATTACAGCATTTTTTTTTCAAATTATAAAAGGTGCGATTACAAATACATTGTCACATCTGGGTGTTGCTAGCATTTTGAAATTGACAATGTGAGTACTCTATTGTTACTGGTTACTTGAAATACATATTCTAGATCAGAAGCATAATATATTTTTGCACAGCACAGAAACAGGTCATTTGACTTAGCTGGTCTACGCTCATTTAAGTACACCACATGAGCCCCCCTCAACTGATAAGCATATTCTATTTTTCTTTCACTAAACAATGCAACACGAGATTGCAATTCTACAAACAATCTGAGGGTTACTATTGACTACAAACTGAACTAGACAAACCATATAAATACTATGGCTGTAAGGGAAGGTCAGAGGTTAGGAATCCTGTGGTGAGTAACTCACCTACTTCCCCAAAGCCTGACTACCAACTATAAGCCACAAGTCAGGAGTGTGATGGAATTCTCTCCATCTACCTGACGGAGTGCAGCTCCAAAGAAGCTTGACACCATCCAGCTATGACCGTAACACTCCATTCTGCACTCTCTTCTTTCCTTCTCTATGAACGGTATGCTTTGTCTGTTCAGTACACAAGAAACAATACTTTTTGCTGTATGTTAATACATCTGACAATAATAAAAAGGATGAAGCTACATTTGATTGGCAGGCATGCAAACCACAAGCATTCACTCTCTCCACCACCGACAAACAGCTGCAGCGATGCGCACTGTCTACACAATGCACTACAGGAACTCACCAGGCTCCTGCAACGGTACTTTCCAAATCCATGACTGTTATTACCTAGGACAAGGGCAGCAGAAGCATGGGAACACCACTTCCTGAAAGTTCCTCTCCAGCCACTTACCATCCTGACTTGCAACTACATGGCCATTCCTTCGTTGTGTCTTAATCCTGGAATTCCCTTCCTAACAGCACTGTGGGTGCACCTATATCACATGCTCCCCAGCAGCTCAAGCAGTCAGCTCACCACCACCTTCTCAATGGCAATTAGGAGCTGAGCAATAAATGCTGACTTAACTAGCGAAGCCCACAAGTCTTGAAGGATTTTTTAAAATCCTCGCATGAAAACTCTTTACAAACTGGCTCCCAGAGTCATCACTAGTCTAGTTTTCCTGCCCTCAGATAACAAACCCAAGCCTTCTACACTAACTTAGAATCATCGAATAATACAGCACAGGAGGGGACCATTGCTTCAATGTACCTGTGCTGACTCTCTGATAGATCAACTTAATTCATCTCATTCTCCTGCTTTCCCTGAAGGCCTGTAGACTTTTTTCCTTCAACTGTTTATTGATCTTTCTTTTCTAAGTTACTAGTGAATCTACTTCTTTCAGACTTTCATTCCAGATTACAACAACTCACTGTGTAACATTCATTTCACACATTATATTAAACTGAGCTTCTGTCTGTCCTCTCAACTAGGTGCAAATTATTATATAGCTCTGTTTGAAAGACAGAAGGAATTCTCAGTGCTCTGGGAAATGTTTAGTCATGCAGTCAACATCATTAAAACATTGTTTGGTCATTGCCATCTGTAGGAACTTGCTATGTGCAAATTGGTTATTGTGTTTTCTACATTGCAAAGTCAATTTTCAACCAATAAGATAGTGTTGTAATGTCTTAAAGTTGTGAAAAGCACTGCCAGACATAAAACCATATTTTTTATAGATCACAAAATTCCAAACAACACAGATCAAATATTCTTAAGTTCAACACCCTAACACACTGAATGGAGTTGTCCACAGTGTCAATGAGATTATCTTGAGCAACTATGTGCAACCACACTCCCTGTAACAATGGTCCAGAGACATAGAATATGCAACCCAAGTTAACAAACCGAAATCTCAAAAATCTCTTACAAAAGACAGAGAAAAGAGCTGAAGGAGATACATAGCCATAAACAAAACCACATTAAGACTTTGAGAGTTCTTAAAGATAGTGGTACACATGATCAAGCTGTCATGGCCATTTTAAAACGTTTGCAACGCTCTGATATGCGAATATAATTGCACTTTCCTCTACTATTTGAAATATTTTGTTTGGTTCAGTTATTTTATGAATAAAGTATATTTTTGCAAACAAAAAGTCAAAACAACTTGGCCCAATAATTAACAGTACACTGTTGGGAATCACGTATGGCAATTATCTACTTGAATGACAAACAATACTACTCAGTTCTCTCTGAGCAATCAGTGCAGACTACACCCACATCCAAGTCCACTGCTGTAATTTCTTATGTTCGTTTTCCACCAAACTAAAGTGCCGAATTTATGTACCCCTTCATCCAAATTCAATCTCAGTTTCTTTGCTCACTCTAGACTGGCATTCCACATATTGCTTTGTCTGTTATTTCAGCCTCCCTTCATCCTCTCCCTCAAACTCCAAAAGCCATCTTTACCTAATATTTTTTAATACCATCTTTACCCCACCGCCCCCTCCCCCAGGCCTTTGTGTGTAACCTAATCCTTACTTTTTCCGCGCTGTCATCGTTCTGCCCCAGCTCCCTGTTCACAATTTTCATTATTGTTATTCATATCCATTATTTTGTCCTCACTTACTTAATTCCACCACCTACCCCACTCCCTCAGCACCTGTAGTCCCAATTCTACAAACTTCATTCATAATAGCAGCTCCCAGTACCAACACCACTCCAGCTCCTCCATCTAACAGCCCCGACCCCCTGGGACTAATATATTGCACCCTATTTGGTCATAAAATGTATCCCATGTCCCTCAATACCAATCAAAATAACCCATCCAGTCTATTGTCCCCAAGCAAATGCCAAACCTCCCATTTAAGACTTTTATATGTCACCCCTTATCAGTTCCAAAATATCTCACACCCTCCAGTGAGGTACCAAAATATCCCACCTTCTCCACAAGCAATTACAATATAGCCCACGATTTCACTAACCCCAAAATAAGATAGTACAGCCACCAAGCATAGTTTAACATCTTACAAGCTCATTCATGCAATCCAACTTCCCCTTCCCCGATATTGTCCCTTATCTCATTGAGGCCAACAAAAATCCATCATCTCTTTTTTTGAAGTGCACTTCCCACCACCTACAAACATACTCCATCCTCCAATCTAGCCCTTACATATCCTAACCTGTCCTTTTCAGCAGCACAGTGGTTAGCACTGCTGCCACACAGCACCAGGGACCCAGTTATGATTCCCAGCTTGGGTCATTGTCTGTATGGAACCAAAGAAGAAAACGCTGGAAAATCTCAGCAGGTCTGGCAGCATTTATGAGGAGGGAAAACAGCTGATGTTTTGACCCCTTCTCAAAGCTAAAAGGCATAGAAAGTATCTGTGTGGAGACACTCCACTGTCTGTGTGGAACTTGCACATTCTCCCCATGTCTGTGTGGGTTTCCTCCAGGTGCTCCAGTTCCCTCACACAGTCCAAAGATGTGCAGGTTAAGTGGATTGGCCACACTAAGTTGCCCCTCAGTGTCAGGAGGACTAGCTATGGTAAATGCATGGAGCCTGGTGGAACTGTGGTCAGTACAGACTCAATGGACCAAATGGCTTCCATCTGCACTGCAGCGATTACAAACTTACTTCATCTATCGCTTCTTAAAATATCCCACCCCCAATCAATTCTCCACCCAAATATTCACTTAGTCCACTATGGCACTGAAGATTGACACTTGTCAATCTAATGTGACTCTCACATCACCCACTGCTGCTGTAGAGCCCATAAAGACATCCACCATCCACTCTGGCACCAACACATCCCACCTCCTCTATTACACTTTCACCCCCTTCACAATTCCCCAAAATACCCTCTCTCAGAGCCAGCATAAACATACCCCACACCCACCACAATTCCATGCAGCCGAGTGCCCCCCAACCCCCTCCCAATGCCCTCTTCACCCTCTCAACGGCCCCTCACCCCACCCCCTTTCCAATGCCCCCTTCACCCCCTCCCAATACTCCCTCTTCCCAATACTCCCCTCACCTCCCCCCATCCCACTCCCAATGCTCCCCTCATCCCACTCCATTCCCAATGTTCCCCCCCCCTCCTCAATGCCGCCCTCAACCCCCACTCCCTCAGCCTCCTCTCTCGGGCCTCCCCAGCTGTGGCCGGCCCCTCCTCAGCCTCACCGTGCCTCCATCCTTGATGATGATTTTCTTAGCCAACAGGACGCTGCGGTTCAGCCGCTTCTTTTTCTTCCCCTGGGTCATTTTTCGCTCACGCGGCCCAAGCCGGCCCGACCCGCTTCATCGCCATAGAAACGGCCGGAGCGGACGGGCACCAAACACCCCGGCCGCCATTTCCCAAAGACAGCCGCCGCCACCTCCGCCGCAACCGAACCTGCCCAGCCGTCCAATCAGCAGCCGCGAAGCCCGCAACCGAACCTGCTGACACACCGCCCCTGACCACGCCCACCGCCTTCAACAACTCCGCCTTCCTTCACACCTATTGGCGCGTCCCGATCACGCAATGCCAGGGCTGGGCGGAGTTGATCTGTTTCTAATTGGTCAGAATGACCGTCAATCATCAATAATCAGCCAATCAAACTTCTACAGGAAACTGTCTGCGACGACGGGTGTACACATCGGACGATGACGCCACGCCGCCGCCATCTTGGTAAAGGAAAGACTTTCACGAGGACCTTGCAGAAGTCTGGACACTGGGCCTTCTGTTTCTGTTTGATTTATTTATTGTACCGTCTATTGGGATACAGTGAACAGTATGCTTAAAAGCAACTTACTGCGGATGCTGGAATCTGAAAACCAAAAGAGATTTGATAACTAATGGTTTTGACAAAGGGTCATCTGGGGTTTACTTCACTTTGACTAACTGAAACGTCAGCTCTTTTCTCTCCTTACAGATACTGCCAGACCTACTGAGATTTTCCCACATTTTCTCTGTTGCGAACAGAATTGTTCCTTGCATCCTATACAAAGTATACCGTACATAAAGAAGGAAGGGAGAGAGCGCAGAATGTTGTGCTTCTGACACCCCTTACATCCTCCTGAGAAACTGATTGAATAATGCAAGCCACAAATATAAAAGGCTGCTGATAAAAGCTCTGACAAAGGGTCATCCTGACTCGAAATGTTAGCTTTATTTTCTCTCAGTAAGAAGTCTCACCACACCAGGTTAAAGTCCAACAGGCTTATTTGGTAGCAAAAGCCACTAGCTGTCAGACAGCTGCTCCTTCGTCAGGTGACTGGGAGTTCTAGACACAAACAGGGCATATAAAGACACAAACTCAATTTACAAAGTAATGATTGGAATGCAAGGCTTTACAGGTAATCAAGACCTAAAGGTACAGACAATGAGAGTGGAGAGAGTGTTAAGCACAGGTTAAGAAGATGTGTATTGTCTCCAGACAGAACAATTCGTGAGATTTTGCAAGTCTAGGCAAGTAGTGGGGGTTACAGATAGTGTGACTTTGTTTGGGTCTTTATGTGCTCTGTTTGTGAATAGAACTCCCACTCACCTGATGAAGGGGCAGCGCTCCAAAAGCTAGTGGCTTTTGCTACCAAATAAATCTGTTGGACTTTAATCTGGTGTTGTGAGACTTCTTACTATGTTTACTCCAGTCCAATGTCAGCATTTCCACATCGTGTCTATTCTTTCTCCACAGATGCTGTCAGACCTGCTGAGATTTTCACTTGCTGTTTTTGTTGAATATAAAGGGCCAAATGGCCTCTTCCTGTGCTGTTTGATTCCGTGAAAACATCACCACTTTTGCTACAACCCGGGCACAGTGTGAGAAGACAGTATCATTCTCCAAATTTGTGTCACAGAGTGGAGGTCATCTATTCACAACTGTTGCTGAACACAGTTGAATCAATAAAGATTTTTGCCTGAATTCCAGTACCTTGCTCGTCATGAATTTGGAGCAGATGAGGAGCAGATAACAGAAATGTCCGTTGACTTTGGGTGGGAATTTATGGTCTCGCTTGAGATCTTAACTTTAGACTCTCCACCCAGTCCCCGCAGTGCCCAGCAAGCATAGAAGACCTCAATGGTTCCCGTGGATTTGCTGTAGTTCACACAGACTCTTTTTAAGGAATATAGTTGTCATCCAATGAGTTTGCCATAGTGCCTTAATGGCAGAAATCACAGAAAATTGCCTATTTAAGGAGAGTGAAGTTTTCAAAGATAGGTGGAAATTGTTTTTGCTGGTTGGGGAAACCTAGGACTGGACAACATAGCCTCAACTTTAAAGCCTAATTATTTATAGGTAAAATTGGGAAGCAATTTTAAATGTGGAAGAAGTTTAGAACTCATCTACAAACAGCAATTCATGTTTGATCAAATGTTAATTTTACAATTGGGATGAATAGATTTTTGTCAACCAAACATAATAGGGGATACAGGTGGGTCAATAAGATGAGATCATTGGTTGGTCATGATTTCATTGAATGGTGGGTCTAACCAAGGACTAATCAGTTTCTTCCTGTTTTTTAAACATTTGTGGAACATGGGCATCACTGGCTGGCCAGCATTTATTGCCCATCCCTAGTTGCCCTTGAACTGAGTGGCTTGCTAGGACATTTCAGAGGGCAATTGAGTTTAACCACCCTGATATGGCTCTGCATTTATACGTAGGCCAGAATCCGTAAGGACAGCAGATCTCCTTTCCTCAAGGACATTAGTGAACTGGATGGGTTGACAATCGGCAATCGTTTCGCGATTATTAATGCTATAATGATTATTAAGAGTGCAGGTTTGGTTGCTACTTGAGGTTTTCCTGTTACCTGACATGTGTGACATGATGGCAAAATGCAACTGCATTGTTTTGTCAATTGTTAAACTTTTTGCAGTCCAGGCCAATAAAAACATTTTTATGTATTTTTGTTTGAGTTTTCTTTACGCATAAATGACCTCCTACTGGAATCTCATGCACTACCCGCAATACCTCCATTTTCTATCCATGTTACATGTGCCTAGAAGTAATAAATGAGCCTACAATGTGTTTGCATAATCTCTTTTGAGCGATTGTGCCTTTCATATCATTATAAAATCGGCAATCGTTTCGCGATTATCAGTAATTCTTACTTGCAGATATATTTTATTGAATGGAACTTCTACCATTTGTCACAGCAGGATTTGAACCTGAATATTCAGGTTCCCCTGAATATTAGCTGAGTTTCTCAATTAATAGTCTAGCAATAATACCATTAGGCCATTGCCTCTTCAATAGGTATAGATTGCATTGGAAGACTCGTTCAATATCAGGTTCTGTTTTCATTGGCAAGAGTTCATGTCATTTTGCCAACAGCTTATAGAACGCATTGACCACTTTATCAGTAGGTGCAGGGAAAAGGGTATAAACTGTTAGTTTTCAGACACCGATCTAATAGACAGAATTGTTGAATTGGTGATTTGCTAGGGCGTCAGATCAGAACCTCATGGCATATTCTGAAGGCAAAGTAAACCCCAACAATTTTTCTATTTTGATATAAATTCATATGATGTTTTTGCTCCAGGTGTGATTCTACTGACAAACTGAGGAGCTTTTTGATTCGATTTGAGTTGATTTATTATTGTCAAGTGTATTAGTATACGGTGAAAAGTATTGATTCTTGCGTGCTATACAGACAAAGCACACTGTTCATAGAGAAGGAAACAAGAGAGTGCAGAATGTAGTGTTACAATCATACCTAGGGTGTAGAGAAAGATTAACTTAATGCAAGGTAGGTCCATTCAAAAGTCTGATGGCAGTAGGGAATAAGCTGTTCTTGATTTGGTATGTGTCCTGAGGCTTTTGTATCTTTTTCCCGATGGAAGAGAGAATGTCTGAGGTGCATGAGGTCCTTAATTATGCTGGCTGCTTTGCCGAAGTAGCGGGAAGTGTAGACAGAATCAATCGATGGGAAGCTGGTTTGCGTGATGGATCGGGCTACATTCATGACCTTTTGTAGTTTCTTGCAGTCTTGAGTAGAGCAGGAGCCATACCAAGCTGTGATGCAATCAGAAAGAATGCTTTCTGTGATGCATTTGTAAATGTTGGTGAGAGTTGTAGCTGACATGCCAAATTCTCTTAGTCTTCTGAGAAAGTAGAAGCACTAGTGGACTAAACGTCATCAAATCAAACTTTATCAACACAATTTAACTATACCAAATTAATTAGCTTAATCTTTAACAGTTGAACAATACCTAAAATGAAAGGAATCAATTCTAAATTCAACTTATTACTCTTAACCATTCCAAATAAGTGATATTTCTCTTATTAAAACACAATTAGCAAAACACAGGCGTACCTACCTTTGTTAATAGTCATAGCAGTTTAGAGTCATAGAGGTTTACAGCATGGAAGTAGGCCCTTCAGCCCAACTTGTCCATGCTATCCTTTTTTTAAATACCCCTAAGCTAATCCCAATTGCCCGCATTTGGCCCATATCCCTCTATACCCATTATAATAAAGTCATAGAGGTTTACAGCATGGAAACAGTTATGGAGCTTTCAGAGAGAAAGAATGAGTTTCAGTAACTTGCAGAATACCTCTGACATCAAGAAATTCCCAGTCAATGCTCCACTTTAAAAAAGTTAGTAAACCCAGTCACACTTGTTTTGACTTAGATTAACAGCCTGGAGCTTTTCTTGCATCTGCCTCTGCACTTGCTCATCTGGATAATGCTAACTACTGACTTTCAACATGGTCTTCAAATTTTGATGCAACCGTACTAATTTTCCCTATGATTCGGATGGTTTGCAGTTGATTTACACTGCTTTATTCCTAACTTTCCTGAACAGCTTTGACATAAAATTCAATCCCTGATCTCATTGAATCTCTGCAGGCAGTCCAGATCTGGCAAAAAATTGAAGTAACTCATCTACGATACTTTTAACTACAATATCACGGAATGGAAAGGCCTCTAAAAATCTAGTAAACACGTCCATTATGGTCGACAAATAATGATTCCATACTTTTTGTTTTAGGCAGGGGGTCCCACTCAATCAATGAGAACAATTGTAAAAGGTTCCTCAAATGCTATAATGATTATTAAGAGTGCAGGTTTGGTTGCTACTTGAGGTTTTCCTGTTACCTGACATGTGTGACATGATGGCAAAATGCAACTGCATTGTTTTGTCAATTGTTAAACTTTTTGCAGTCCAGGCCAATAAAAACATTTTTATGTATTTTTGTTTGAGTTTTCTTTACGCATAAATGACCTCCTACTGGAATCTCATGCACTACCCGCAATACCTCCATTTTCTATCCATGTTACATGTGCCTAGAAGTAATAAATGAGCCTACAATGTGTTTGCATAATCTCTTTTGAGCGATTGTGCCTTTCATATCATTATAAAACACACACCAATCTCTTGTCCTTTCCCCATTTTGTTTCAAGTAATTTTCCAAGTAATTGAAAATCCATAGAATTCCTACACTAGTGAAGGAGGCCATTTGACCTATTCAGCCTGCATCAACAACAATCCCACCCAGGGCCTAACCCCGTAATCCCCACATATTTACCTTGCTAATCTCCACGACTCTAGGGTCAATTTAGCATGACCAATCCACCCAACTTGCACATCTTTGAAGTAGATGGAGTAGCTCCCAAAAAAGTGATTTTAACTACTATTTCAACAAGTAAGTTTTTCAAATGGAGCCAAAAACATTGTTTACTCGTCAAGTGCTTAAGTTTGTAAGCCACTGGATGTTGTAGCGAACTTTGCAGATGAGATTCTCATATCTTCAGTCTGTAGCACCACTGATCTGAACTAGGTTGCAACTCTAATTTTACCGGTATTCCTATAAGGAAAGGAAAAACAGCGTGAGCGAACATAATTGCTCGATAGCAAGCAGGGAGAGTGTCTGAAGAGAACAGTGTTGATCTTCGCTAATACACTCCAAAACAGTCTGTAGATCATCCTTTGTTACACTAACACAGGAAGAATGGATCCTTGGAAACCATAACCAAGTGAGAATTAGTGCATGTGGAACCCTTACCCCAGTGAGAGTCAGTGTGTGTAGAGCCAATACCCCAATGAGAATCAGTGTGTTTGGAGCCCATACCCCAGTGAGAGTCAGTGTGTGCAAAACCTGTACCCCAGTATGAGTAAGTGTTTGTGGAGTCCATACCCCAGTGAGAGTCAGTGTGTTTGGAGCCCATAACCCGGTGAAAGTCAGTGTGTGTAGGACTCATGCCTCAGTGAGAGTCAATGTGTGAGACCTGTACCTCAGTGAGAGTCAGTGTGTGTGAGACCTGTACCCCAGTGAGAGTCAGTATGTGTGGGACCTGTATCCCAGTGAGAGTCAGTGTGTGTGTGGGACCCATACTCCGGTAGAAGTTAGTGCATGTGGGATCAGTCCCCCAGTGAGAATCAGTGTGTGTTGGATCCATACCGCAGTGAGAATCAGTGTGTTTGGGACCCAAATCCCAGTGAGAATCAATGTGTGTGGAACCATGCCCCAGTGAAAGTCAGCATATGTAGAACCCATACCCTGGTGGGACTTAGTGCATGTGGGACCTGTACACCGTTGAGAGTCAATGTGTGTGGGACCCATACCCCAGTGAGAGTCAGTGTATGTGGAACTGGCACCCCAGTAACAGCGTGTGTGTGTGGAACTCCTACCCCAGTGAGAATCATTGTGTGTGGAACTTGTACGCTAGTGAGAATCAATGTGTGTGGAGCCCATATCCCAATGAGGATTGTATGTGTGGAACCTCTGCTCAGGGAGAGTCAGTATGTGTGGACCTCATACCCCAGTGAGGGTGATAGTGTGTTGCACCTAAACCCATTGAGAGTCAACGTTTGTGGAACCCATACCCCAATGAGAGTGAGAATGTGTGGAACCCGTACCCCAGGGAGAGTCGTGTGTGGAACCCGTATCCCAGTGCCTTTCGAAGTGGAAGTGGTACCTCAGAAGAAAATTCTTAAAAATATATGAAAACTGTTCTGACATGTTCTGGTAATTAATTTGCTGCATAATCTAATGTCTTACTGATTGATTAACAGCTGTAATCACTGCCTGCATGAAAATGTGGCTGCCAATGACAGCTATTAATATTCCTGGCATTGGACTCATCTGTGTAATTGAGATTAAAAGGACAAACACTGAATTATAAAGGAGTTAATTAACTTTGCATTTATAAGCCTCTAATAATTGCTGGCTGCCTCAATCCATGCAATTTATAGCCTTCTCTATGAGAATAACACAAAGACCTTTCTCCCAAAAACATCTCAATATTCTTTCTGCTCTTCAGCTACATGTTGTGCTTGGTAAATGTCCAATATCATTGTGTATTGCAGAAAGACGTTCTCAGTGGAAAGAATAGCCAAATAAAAAAAGACACTAGTATTTACAAAAGCAAGTAAGTAAACATTTAGGCCCAGTTGGAATGTGGTGGGCATTTCTGAGCATTGCATCTTGGGAAGGATGTCAAAGCCTTGGAGACGGTGCTGAGGAGGTTGTGCTCCTGAACATAAGGACTCTCGCAATGAGGGACATCAGTATTTAGGAGGATTTCAGACGTTGCAGTTGTTCTCCTTTGAACACAGAAGATGAACTTGTAATAAAGGTGTTCAAAATGTCCAAAGATGTGCAGGTTAGTTGATTGGCCTTGCTAAATTGACCCTCGCATCAGGAGGATTAATGGGATAAATGCATGGGATCTGGGTAGTATTGTGGTCACTATAGACTTGATGGGCTGAATGGCCTCCTTCTGTGTTGTAAGGATTCTATGAAAATGTTAAGGGTTTCAATCAGGAAAAATTACAACAACTGATGGGAAAGTTGTTAACTTGAGATAATAAATATTAGATAGTTGCCAAGAAAGTCAGAGCCAAGATATGAAGATGATTTGCAAACAGGGACGAGTCTGGCATCAAAACCCATTTCAGACAAAGTTGCTGATCTTTTTGGGACAGGCATGTGGAACAGGACAAAGCTGACAGGAATAGATAGCGCAGAACAATTGGAGAACTGGGCCAATTGCATCATAGTGCTGTTATCCCAGCCTGTCACTATGGAAGTTTTCATCGCTTTGTGCCAAGTGTTCAAGCCAAATTATTGTAAGATTCTGTGCTTAATTAATCTTTTCTTGAGAGCCAAAGTTTTCAGTTTCCATAGATTTTGCTAAAATCTTGTCTTGGACTGCCCTACATGCTGATCAAGAATGCCCCAGCTCCTCCAGTGACTCAGAAGGCAGTGGGTGAACAGAAGAATCCTAATTTGACAAATGTTCCCTGACTTCAGTCAGCAGATTGAATCTCAGAAAGTCAGGACATTACTAGCCCTTAAACCTTTCTCAATAATCTTTTTCTGTGGTCCCATCTCCCCACGCAAAATGTACTACTGAAGTTACTGACTCTCACTGGAGTACAGGTCTCACATGCACTGACTTTCACTGGGATATGGGTGCCAAACACACTGACTCTCGCTGGAATACGGGTCTCACACACACTGACTCTCACTGGGGTAAGGGTCCCATATACACTAACTCTCATCGGAGTATGAGTTCCACATACACTGACTCTCACTGGAGTCTTGGAGTTTACTATCAATAAATCGGTTGGACTTAAAGCTGGTGTTATCAGACTTCTTACTGTGTCTCACTGGAGTACCAGTTCCACACACTGACTCTCATTGGAGTATGGGTTCCAAGCACACTGAGTCTCACTATGGTAGGAGTCTCACTAAGGTAGGACTGTCACTGTAGTAGGGGTTTAGCACACACTGACTCTCACTTGGGTAGGGATTTCACACTCACTGACTTTCACTGGATATTAATTCCAAGTATCTATAATTCCTGTGTAAACCTCCATCAGGCTATTTTGGAAGTCATCATGTCAAATTCAATATTATTTCACTCATTGCTGTCCTTTAAACATTCACCTTGAACATTTGAATTCCAAGTGTGGAAACTAAAACTACTGATTGAGAGGGTCTTGCTCATGCCGGTCATGTGAAGCAGGCTAACTGATGTCTGTCTTTTTAAGGGAAGTTATTAACGCACTCCTTATCTTCATCTATTTTGTGTCAGTGCTGACCACCATCACATTCAGCCAATGGGATCTATTCTCTATCTTCTCTCCTTTGTTTCCCTCCTGTGACTTTTTTCAGCAACAAGAAAAAATCAATATTTCTCTTGTACCTTTGACAACTTTAGAACAATCTTAAGTTCTTTACATAAAATATGATGCGGAGATGCCTGTGTTCAACTCGGGTGGGCACAAGTGAGAAGTCTCACAACATCAGATTAATGTAACAAAGTAAGTATTTTTGAAGTGATGTCATGTTGTAATGTGGGAATCACAACAATCAATTTCTGGGCAGCAAGCTCCCCATAAACATCAATGTGATAATAGTTACATAATCTGTTCTGAATGTTGCTGGTTTTGGATCAAAAAGTGATGAGAATTTTGAGAATAAATTCACAGTTCTTGGGACCTTTTGCATCTGTCTCAGAGAACCAATGGAGTCTCATTTAATGCCTCAAAACATCAGCATTTCTGACTAGGCAGCATTATTCAGCATTGACTGGTGTGGGAGTCCAAGAGTTTTTATGTTCAAATCTTTGGCATGGGACCCGAATTCAACTCTTTTTTTCGGGGAAGGGATGCTATCAGCTAAGCCACTGCCTTCAACATCTCCCTATTTCAAATTAATAAAGATTGAACATCCCACAGCCCTGAAAAATGCACTGAGTAACCGACTGGGCTATCTGATAGAAACTGTTTCTTTAGATGCTGTTTCTATGCCTGCAGTGTCAAGGGCAAATAAATGTGTAAAAGCATGGGCTGATTTGTGTGCAGTTTTGGTCTCCTTTTCTGAGGAAGGATGTTCTTGCTTTCGAGGGAATGCAACAAAAATTTACCAGACCAATTCCAGGGATAGTGGGACTGATGTATGACAAGAGATTGGCTAGATTGGGATCATTTTTGCTGGAGATCAGATGAATGACTTGGGATCGCATAGAGACTTATAAAATTCTAACAGGACTAGACATGGTAAATGCAGGGAAGATGTTTCGGATAGTGGGAGAGTCCAGAGCCAGGAGTCACAGTCTGAGGATAAAGGGTAGACCACTTAGGATGGAGATTTGGAGTCATTTCTTCACCCAAAAAACTGGTGATCCTGTGGAATTCATTGCCACAGGGAGTAATTGATGCCAAAACATTGAATGTATTCAAGAAGGCAGCTAGATATAGCACTTGGAGTGAATGGGATTAAAGGTTATGAGGAGAAAGCAGGATTAGGCTATTGAGTTAGATGATCAGCAATGATTGTGATGAATGGTGGAGTAGGCTCAAAGGGCCGAATGGCTTCCTCCTGATCCTATCTTTTACATTTCTATGAGTAAACTTAGCTTTTGTGAAATTTCTGATGCTTTGCTGTGTTAATCTTTTGGCACTGGACAAACTTCCCATCCTTTAATGTTTTATACCCTAGGGGTGGGTTGCCACCTCTGGGTGAATGTATTCTTGGAGGTTTCATTGCATAATACCCATTTCCTGCTGCCCTAACTCCATAGTGAAGGCATTGGTTACCCAACACATCCATCACCATTGTTGATCCAGCAGAAGGAACTCTTCAGTCATGGGCAACAAAACGAAACAAAACCTTCTCCAATTTACAAATCAAAGCAAAAGGTTTAATAAAGGAACATCATTACTCCAACACATGAGGCGTCAATTTGGGCCATTCTAAACATCCACAAACCCCAGCAGCTTCTTATTTATACTGAGTCAACTGACCACCACATCATTTTGTCATTGGTTACAAAGTTTACTGGGTCAGCTGACCCTTATAGCATGTTACCATTAGTCATTGCAACAAATCTGATTTTATCATTAGTTATATGACACACCGGTGATTTTAAACAAAATAAATATTTATTAAATAATAAAACACAGCAAGAAAAACAAATAGAATATGCTTAACAACATTAATGGCGGTCCAATCTTCAAATTTAATCAGTTTCGAACCCCTCAATTTTTCGAACCTCAGAACTAAATATCTGCAAACAACATCCCATTGGTTTTAAAACATTGAGCAAAATCCAATAATCAATACCACGTCAGGAACTGGCATCTTTTGAGGTTAAAGAACATAAGAAATAGTAGCAGGCGTAAGCCATATAGTCCTTCGAGCCTCTACCCTATCTAACAACTTCATTATCTTTTAAATCTCTATAAGATCCCCCCCTCAGCCTTCTAAACTCTAACAAGTACAGACCCAGTCTACTTAATCTCTCATCATAAGCCAACCCCCTCATCTCCGGTATCAGCCTGGTGAACCTTCTCTCTACTCCCTCCAAGGCCAATATATCCTTTCGCAAATAAGGTGACCAAAACTGCACACAGTACTCAAGTTGCGGCCTCACCAGTGCCTTGTACAATTGCAGCAAGACCTCCCTGCTTTCATATTCTATTCCCCTCGCTATCAAGGCCAAAAGGTTGCTTCCAATGTAGAACAAAGGCAAGATAAAAGCAAATTACTGTGGATGCTGGAGTCTGAAACCAAAAGAGAAAATGTTGGAAAATCTCAGCAGGTCTGGCAGCAAGTGTCAGGAGAGAAGGGTCATCTGGACTTGAAACATCAGCTCTTTTCTCTCTACAAATATTGCCTGACCTGCTGAGATTTTCCAGCATTTTCTCTCTTAGAATAAAGACAACTGGCTTCTGAGAAAAGACTTTCTCCAGGCACAGCCTGTTAGGGGTCGGCAAAGCTTCCCACCACATGGGTTATGCTCTCAAAACAGCTTCCTTGCACCCAATGAATTTGTTTCTGATATACTGTTTTCTCTTCTGATCTTTCCTTATCCAAGCTAACCTTCTCGGATGTTACTCTTAATTACCTTTATTACATGAGCTCACCATTTAGAATGTAAATGTGAAATTTATCTCCAATTTCCATTATTACTAATTTGCCTTAGGTTCACTGTGTTACTCAGTTAATCAGCATCTCTTGTGTCTAATTTCCATTTTAAAAAGTAGCTTATTTCCTCCTTTAAATATTCAACCACCAGAACACATTCCCAATTTCTGGATTTTTTTTATTCCGATGTCCGAACATATGATCAACTCCTGTTTTTATTCCTTTTGCTTGTCTCTCTTCTCAAAACACTGCTATTGTTATCTTGTAGTTAGCCACTAGAGGGTGGCGTGGCACACATATCCATTCACACACACATACACACTCACTCCCACATAAACACACATTGACACAGAAAACACACACACAAACATCCAAATATAGACCCATCCACACACACACACACACACGCACGTATCCCGTAACACATATATACTCACATAGGGACATACACACTGGCATACACATGCACATCTACACTCACCTATGTACATATGCACACACAATCTCACACACACACACACTTCACATACATACACACACATTCACTCATCCACACACACTCACACACACATATGCACCTCCCCACACACACAGCTAATCACACGTCCACTCATTTGCATACACACACACACAGACATATACTTTTACAATCACATACACACATGAACTCACCCACATATATACATAGACACATTCACTCACACACGCACATACATTCACTTAACGTCACACACTCATGTAATCATACAAACACACATATACTCATACACAAATTACAAACATGCACACAGACATACTAACATACACATTTACAGCCACGCACACACACACACACACACTCCCTCACACAATGCTGACCGACTCCGAGAGACCTCCTGTAAATGATGCCACGCTCCTGGGAATCCCAATGAATACTGACATATTACCAGAGGCTCCCTATAAATGCTGACTCACTTGTCAAAGGCCCTCTGTAAATACTGACACTCCCTTTAAATATTGACAAACTCTCTGGGAACCCCCCGTAAATGCTGACACACTCCTGGAGTTCCCCTGTATATAGGGCTATACTCACAGGGAACCCTGCAAATAATGACACACACTGGGGACCTCCTGGGAATACTGACACACTCCCCAGGGACGCTCTGTAAACACTAACATATTCTGGAGGGTCTGATCTCTTGTAAATACTGACAAGAGTCTATAATTGCACTTTCTAGCACTTGTCTGATTCCTGGCTTGACTTAGATTCCACTTTGCATATTGGCTTCACCAATATTAAATGAGCAGCAAGCTATTTTCAATCAGAGGCACAAACGTATTGCTGCAGGATTTCCAAGTCGGTAATCTCTCACCCTGTCGTAATAAATGGGGAATGGGATCGCCTGGTGGCTGGCTGAGTAAATGCATCAATGCCCGCGACTGCTTTAACTGTTCAGGCAAGTCTAATAGCTGGGATATGTTTAAAACTTTTGCCGATACATTTACACATGTGAATCACATAACAAAAAAAGTGAATTGGCCTGAGTTTCTTCCATATTTCTGATAAGGGTTAGTTTCTTACTGAACAGCTCATTACATGAGAGAAAGAAAATGCATTGACATTCTCAACTTCAGAGAGAAATACAGATAATTATTGCTGTTACATTGTACTGAGAGTTTTTATGTCAATAAAAATTGCTCAGTATGTGTGTCCCATGTAGCAGTTACAAGCCAAAAGTAATTTTGTTTCTCCCGAAAACAGAGCTCTTGCTTTGAATTGAAATGTTATTCGATGTACAGGTACATTCGGGTGGGAGGAATCATAGAATCATAGAACCCTACAGTGCAGAAAAAGGCCCTTCAGCCCATCGAGAACACAATCCCAACCAGGCTCTACCCCAATATCCCCATGTATTATACCCACTAATTTACACATCCCTGGAGGACGTCGATGTGGAGCAGAAACCAGTGAATGGCATGTTTCAGTGCTATAAATTTTGTGTATTTCCATGTCAAAGACAGTTATATACATGACAAACTATTAGTTCAGAATTCCTCTTCAGCTTTCAAAATGATAATTTGTGCCACAACTCTCTTGTTTGGCACACAGCAGCACGGTAGCACAGTGGTGAGCATAGTACAGTGCCAGGGACTCGGGTTCAATTCCTGGCCTCAGGCCACTGACTGTGCAGAGTTTGTACTTTCTCCCCATATCTTCCTGGGTTTCCTCTGGATGCTCCAGTTTCCTCCCACAGTCCAAAGACATGTTGGTTAGGTGCATTAGCCGTGCTAAATTCTCCCTCAGTGAAGCCTAACAGGTGTCAAGTGTGGCGATGAGGGGATTTTCACAGAAACTTCATTGCAGTATTAATATAAGCCTTACTTGTGACAAATAAATAAACTTTACTGTAAATAAATAAACTTTAATTTTACTTTCTAGTAAAACTTCAATATCTAACACCAAGACTGGCTCAGTAGCACCATTACTGACTGAACTGGCTGAGTCCTAAAGGTCATCACTGCTCAACTGAGACAGTGACAGGACAGTGAGAAGTCTCACAACACCAGGTTAAAGTCCAACAGGTTTATTTGCCAGTACAAGCTTTCAGAGTTTCAGGCTCCTTTTTCAGGTGACTGAGGAATTGTGATGCATGTTGTCTGTACCTTTAAGACTTGATTACCTGTAAAGACTTGCATTCCAACCATTATCTTGTAAAATGAGTTTGTGTCTGGTTATGCCCTGTTTGTGAACACAGTTCCTGATGTACATGGAGAAATTGACTCGGTTAGGATTGTCTTAGCTGGAGTTCAGACAATGAGGGCGGGGCGGGGGGGGGAGGATTTCATCACGACTTAGAGGGCTAGACAGCATAGATGCAAAGAAGATGGTCCCAATGGTGGGGTGTCCAGAACAGGGGTCACAGTCTGAAGATTCGAGGTAGACATTTAGGATGAAGATGAGGAGCCATTTCTTCACCCAAAGAGCGGTCTTTGATTCGATTTATTATCGTCACATGTATTAACATACAGTGAAAAGAATTGTATCTTGCGCACTATACAGACCAAGCATACTATTCATAGAGAAGGAAACAAAAGAGTGCAGAATGTAGTGTTACAGTCATAGCCAGGGTATAGAGAAAGATCAACTTAATGCAAGGTAAGTTTATACAAAAGTCTGACAGCAGAAGGGAGAAGCTGTTGTTGAGTCGATTAGTTCGTGACCTCAGACCTTTATATCTTTTTCCCGTTGGAAGAAGATGGAAGAGAGAATGTCTGGGGTGCGTGGGGTCCTTAATTATACTGGCTGCTTTGCCAAGGCAGCAGGAAGTGTAGACAGAGTCAATGGATGGGAGGCTGGTTTGCACGATGAATTGGGTTACATGCATGACCTCTTGTAGTTCCTTGAGGTCTTGGACAGAGCAGGAGCCATGCCAAGCTGTGATACAACTAGTAGGGATGCTTTCTAAGGTGCATTTGTAAAAGTTGTGGACAGTTGTAGATGATATACCAAATTTCCTTTGTCTTCTGAGAAAGACAAGTGGGTTTTCATAATTATAGTGTTGGCATGGAGAGACCAGGACAGGTTTGTTGGTGATCTGGACACCTAAAAACTTGAAGCTCTTGACCATTTCTACTTTGTCCCTGTTGATGTTAGCAGGGGCATGTTTTGTTTTACACTTCCTGTAGTTGATGACAGGTGAGTCTGTTCAATTCATTACCACAGGAAGTAGTTGATGTCAAAACATTGAATGTATTCAAGAGACAGCAAGATATAGTACTCGGGGCAAATGGGATCAAAGGTTATAGGAGAAAGCAGGATTAGGCTATTGAGTTGGATGATCATGATAAATTGCGGAGTAGGCTCGTAGGCCTTCCTGCTCCGAATTTCTTCTTTTCTATGGCCATGAATGCCACCGGGGATTGGCGATAGATCTCTCTATGTGTTCCCTGGAGCACAAGCTCCCTGACTGAGCAGGCAGAAGCATTCAAAGGGAGTTTTTAAACCTGTTACTTCACCCAGAATGTTATTGTAGGTCCTGAGGTGTTGAACTACCTCGCTATGAATAATGGGAGTGGTCTTTTTTTTGGTATATAATAAAGGGTACTTGGTAATGGCGAGCTTGTGTTCACCTGAATTATTACAGAGACAACCTCCCATTTTCATGTTGAGGCAACCCTGCATTTTCCTATGTGGCATGGCCACAGTGTTAAATGGGATACATTTTAAACAGATCAGCAACTCAAGGCTCAGCAACTATGAGACCCTATGGGCCATCAGCAACAGAATTCATAGAATCATAGAATCCCCTACAGTGTAGAAGGAGGCCATTTGGCCCATTGAATCCACATCAACTCTCCAACAAAGAATCCCATCTATGCCCACCTTTCCCCTAACCCCATAACCCACACACATTTACTCCACTAAATCTTCTAACCTAAAGGTCTTTAGATACTAAGGGGCAATTTATCATGGCCAATCCATCTAACCACCACATCTTTGGACTGTGGGAGAGAACCTGGAGGAAATCCATGCAAACACGGGGAGAACATGCAAACTTCATACAGACAGTGACCCGAGGTTGGAATTGAACCAAGGTCCCTGGCACTGTGAGGCAGCAGTGCTAACCACTGTGCCACTATGCCACTCACAGTCTGCAACATCATGGCCTAGCATGTCCTCCACTTGACCATTACCACCAAGCCAGGATATTAACCCTGTTCCAATGATTCAATGGAGTGTCCAGGAGCATGTGCCAAGAGCAGCACTTGGTATACCTAAAAATGCAACATTAACCCGATGAAGCTTCAACACAGGGCTGTTTGCGTATCAGACAACATAAGAAAAAAGCAATAGAACTGAACAATTACACATTCAACAGATCTGATTTAAACTCTGCAACCCTGCCACATCCGGTTGTAGACAATTAAACAACTCACTGGAGGGGGTCCTTAATGATGGGGGAGCCCGGGACATCAGTGCAAACGGTAATGCTGAAGCATTTTCTACAATCTTTGGCCAGAAGTGCTGAGTGGATGATCCATCTCGGCCTCTTCTGGAGGTCCCCAGCATCACAGATGTCAATCTTCAGCCAATTCAATTCACTCGACTTGATATCAAGAAACAGCTGAAGGCACTGGACATTACATTGCCACAAAGTGGTTATAGTACAGCTACAACACTGGCATCCACCTGGCAATGTGGAAAGTTGCCAAAGTATGTCTTGTACACAAATAGCCGAACAAATTCAACACAGCCACTTATCACCCAGTAAGTCTACTCCCGATCATGAGTAAAGTGATGGATGGAGTCATCAACAGTGCTAACACTGCTTAGCAATAATTCACTCACTAATGCTCTGTTTGAGTTCCACCAGCTCCTGACCTCATTTCAACTTTTGTCAAACATTGACAAAAGGGTTGAACTCCAGAGGTGAGGTGAGGGTGACTGCTCTTCATACCAAGGCAGCATTTACCAACTGTGGTAACAGGGGAACCCTAGCAAAAATGGAATCAATGGGAATCAGGGGGAAAATTCTTCACTGGTTGAAGTCATATCTGGCACAACGGAAATGGTTGGATATCAATTGTCTCAGCCTAAAGTGTCCAAGTGAATGATCCATCTTGGCATCCTCCGCAGGACTCTAACTGTTAGACTTCAGCCAATTTGATTCACTCCACATGATGTCAATAAACAGCTAAAGACACTGGAAACTATAAAGGTTATGGTCCAGATTATATTCCAGTAATAATACTATAGATTTGTGCTCCAGAACTTGCTGCACTAAATATCTAGCCCTGTTGTATATCTGTCCTCAGAGTGTTTGATGGGGACAATATAGAGGGAGATTTAGTCTGTATCTAACCCCATGTTGTACTTGTCCTGGGAGTGTTTGATGGGAGACTGTGAAGAGGGAGTTTTACTTTATATCTAACTCCATGTTGTACCTGTCCTGGGAGTGCCTGATGGGGGACACTGTTAAAGGAACTTCACTCTGTATCTAACTCTTTGCTGTACTTGTTCTGGGAATATTTGATGTGACAGTGTAGAGGGAACTTTACTCTGTATCCAACCCCATGCTGCACCTGTCCTGGGAGTGTTTGAGGAGGGACAGTGCAAAGGGAGCTCTACTTTGTACCTCATGACACCATATCTGTTTGATGGAACACTGTTGGTGGAGTTTTCCAACCCAATCCAATTCCCTTCCCGTACTTACTGGTGCATCATGGCAGACTTTCATCTCTTTCCGTAGCTGGTAATTGCCAGAACAGGTCATTAGTCTGTCACCATAGACTTACAGCTTGAAGGGAGGCCACTCCACATCAAGCATGAGTGACCAGGAGTCTTTCCTGCTCTTCCCTGCCATTGGCATGCTTGGATGGATTTGCAGGTTGAAACTCAACATGTTGAGCCAAATTATGAATGCACCTTCTTTGGTCAGGAAGTCCTGGAATGGAATGTGAACTCCGAGCTTCTAGCTCAAAGGCAGGGATGCTACCCATTGTGTCATAAGACCTACAGGGAGATATACTCTTCATCTAATCCCATACCTGGGAGTGTTTGATATTTGTACCTTTCAGATAGTGTTCCATTCCTTGGCACCTGAATATTGTTTCAATAGATTATCCTTTGGAATAATGTCTGCTTAGGAAATTTTCCAGATAATAATATCTCATGCTCTAGAATGTATAGAAGATGTAATGTACCATATGGACAATAAACTTATACATGGTTTCACAAGAAAAGAATATGATCACAGAGTGAGAGTGGTCCTGAGAGTCTGACAGGATGCAAACCTAACATTGAATGAAAAATTTGAGTTTGCCAAACCTATGATCAATTTTCTTGTTCAAGTAACAGAAGTTGCTAGAATCACGGTTGATGCACAAAAACCATAAGTAATGAGGGAATTGCCACAACTCAGGTCTATTACTGAGCTTCAAAGATTCCTTGGGATTGTCAACTATACAGGAAAGTTCCTACCAATATTAGCAGAGATCAACAAGCCCTTCAGACACCTGTTCAGACAGGGTCAAGAGTGAGTGCTGGAATGTGGACCAGCAAAATACCTTTGAAAGGAATCAACATGTTTTAATCTCTTCTGAAATCTTGGCACATTACCATCCAGAACTACTGACTAGAGTATCCTTTTTTTCCAATTTTCACTTGCTCCAGTTAAAGATTCATAGAATCCTACAGTGCAGAAGGAGCCATTCAGCCCATCAAGTCTGCACTGGCCACAATCCCACCCAGGCCCTCTCCCCATAACCCCATTCATTTACCCCAGCTAATACCCTGACACCAAGAGGTAATTGAGCATAGCTGATCCACCTAACCCACAGGAAACCAGAATACCCGGAGGAGTCCCAAACAGACACGGGGAGAATGTGTAAACTCCACACAGACAATATCTCAAGCTAGGACTTGAACCTGGGTCCCCAGCGCTGTGAGGCAGCTGACCTAACCACTGTGCCACCAGAATCCCTACAGTACAAAACAAGGCCATTTGGCGTATCAAACTTGCACCAACAACAATCCCACTCAGAACAAAAGCAAATTTTTGCAAATTTTGGAATATGAAACCAAAAGAGAAAATGCTAGAAAATCTCAACAGGTTTAGCTTCATCTGTAAGGAGAGAAAAAAGCTGATATTTTGAGTCAGTTGTTAGCTTTGACAAAGGATCATTGGACTTGAAATGTCAGCTCTTTTCTCTCCTTACGGATGCTGCCAGACCTGCTGAGATTTTTCTGCATTTTGTTCTTTGGTTCCACCCAGGACCTATTCCCATAACCCTACATATTTGCCCGACTAATCCCCTGACACTAAAGGACAATTTACCATAGCCAATCAACCTAACTTGCAGATCTTTGGAATGAGAAAGGAAATTGGAGCAGCCAAAGGAAACTCACAATGACATGGAGAAAATGTGCAGAATTCGCACAGAAAGTCCTCCAAGACAGGAATTAAACTCAGGTCCCTGATGCTGTGAGGCAGCAGTGCCAACCATTATGTCATCTCTCATAGTAGCAGCAGATGTATTATCTAAATGTCTGGTTGTAGTTTTATTTTAAATTCAGAGCGATGGCAAGTGTAAATCAGTCTACTATGCCTCTGTTAGGTCACTAACAGAAACAGAAGAATGATATGCCAGATTTGAAAAAATGTTGGCAGTAAATTAGCTGTGCAAAGAATTTTCATGTGATGTTCTGGGATTGTGCTTCAAAATTAAAACAGATCAAACATGAAAGAAATTGTGAAGATGCTGCCCAAATTCCAGTGGTTCAGATTAAGATTGATGAGCTATGACTCCATCACAGAGTATGTGAAGGGAAATATCAAACAATAGCAGGCAGATTGTCCCTGATAGTCAGTAATTACCAACTACTGCAAAAAAAGTTGCAGGTGATAAAACAAGTCCAGCCACGAGGTGAAGAGTATTTCTAAATCTGAAAATATTGCCTGAAAGATGGCCAGACCATATCCCCACACACCCAATACTCTGGCAGTAGTTTGAGCAGTGCAAGAACCTCATAGTCATTGAGGACTTACTAATTTTCAATAAGAGAACAGTCGTTCCAGGAGCACTTAAGCTTGGTATTCATCAAAGTCATCTCAGAATAGTAAAAGGTCATGTGAGAGCACAGCAATCAATGTAGTGTCCAGCCATTACTCATAGTATAGATGAAATAATTTCTGTCATATCTCTGCCATAAATAGCCAAGAACAAAAAAAAATTACAATCAAGGCTGGGCGAGTGCCTGCAAGTGAACTTGTTAAATTTAGGGGGTAAATCTAAACCCATTTTTCACAGACAAGGACCTGAGGCTGGAATTGAACCTTGGTCCCTGATGCTGTGAGGCAGCAATGCTAACCACTATGCCACTGTGCCACCCCTGTCACTGTCATCGTCTGTGTGGAGTTTGCACGTTCTCCCTGTGTCTGCATGGATTTTCTCCGTGTGTTCCCACAATTCAAAGATGTGCAAGTTAGGTTTATTTACCATGCTAAATTGACCCTAGTGTCAATCATCCAATCTTTCAAGAGAACTTATGCAACACATAGTATCCCAGACATCAGAATGTCTGACAATGAGCTGTGGTTTGCTACTGAGCCATTCCACAATTTTACAAATGAACACATTTCATTCATGTAACCAGTTCAGCTCACTATCTTCATGTGAATGTAGAAGATGAGAAAGAGGTATGAACTATCAAAAGGTCACTGTGTGTGTAGAGTTTGCATGTTCTCCCTTTGTCTGCTTGGGTTTCCTCCAGGTGCTCCACTTTCCTCCCACAGTCCAAAGATGTGCAAGTTCGGTTTGTTAGCCATGCTAAATTGACTCTATCATTAAGGAGATTAGCAGGACAATGTGTGGGGTTATGAGAATAGGGTCAGGGTGGGATTGTAGTCGGTACAGACTCAATGTCACTGCACACCTCTATTCTGTAAAAAAAATCTGAGGCATTCCTCCCTTTTTCTCTGTCTTCTTCCTTTACTGGGGACTTTTCATTGTTAACTTCTCTCTGTCCCCTTGTCTGTCATTTTTCAACCTCTCTCTGTCTCTTAATTCTTCCAGGGTTGTTGCGCTCTTTTTGAGTTTTCACTTTTTGTGCAGATGCATGAGGCCTGTGTCTTCAGCTCCAAATCTTGTTGGTCATCTACATGCATGGGGCCTGAGCAACACATGAAATCTAAACCATTCATG
Organism: Sphyrna mokarran; assembly: GCA_024679065.1. Lineage (NCBI taxonomy): Eukaryota > Metazoa > Chordata > Chondrichthyes > Carcharhiniformes > Carcharhinidae > Sphyrna > Sphyrna mokarran. The sequence continues at coordinate 11,873,035 of JAGIQG010000026.1, read as the reverse complement.
TGTGTCTCTTTCTCAGCCAGTACATGTATGAGAGGCCCAAGATTCATCACATCCTGGAGATGGCAGCCACTGAGCTAAAGGTTAGTTTTAGTTTAATTAATGAATTTTGAATTGTTTTTGTGGCACACATGGTGGACAGGGTGGGGCGGAGGGGAGTGCATGTCTTCACAGCTACACTGATTGGGAGCCACTAATGTCAAATAAAGAGTTAATGTCAGAAGCATACATGATGCTGGCATAATAATGATGTCACGTGACAGAAGTAAGAGAGGTTGATAGAAGGGGATGTCCCAATATAGTGCACAGGTCCAAATATGTATATAATTGCTTTAAATAAAAAGTAAAGGTGGTAAGAAACTGTAGACTCAAGTAATATTCAGTGAATAGACAGTGCCCAAATTCCCCATCTAGATGCCAACCACATAACAGGAGTATATGACATCCGCAGGTATGCTGGAAACATTCCGCAACAAATGGGTACTAGAATTGTTGCAGTAAGTTGCCCAGACAGAAACAAAGGGTTTAAACTTTATAACATTCCTATCACGAGTTTATCATCCTGATTTAAAACTGTGTAGTTGGTATTTTAAAAATGGCAAAGTGGCATAGTTGTTAGCATTGCTGCCTCACATGCCAGAAACCTGGGTTCAATTCAGCCTTGGTGACTGTGGACATTCCCTCTGTTTCTGCATGGCTTTCCTCCTGGTGCTCCAGTTTCCTCCCATAGTCCAAAGATATGTGGGTTAGGTTGATTGGCCATGGTAAATTGACCCTAGTGTCAGTGGGTTAGCAGTAAAAGTATGTGGGGTTATGGGAATAGGGTCTGGGTAGGAGTGTGGTCAGTGTAGTCTCGATGGGCCGAATGTTCTCCTTCTGGACTGAAAGAATTCTACTAAATTAATTTAGTGGCTAATTAATGTTGCAAATCATCTTAGCTATTACTCAGACACGCTCCAAACAATTGGCCATGCTAGATTAATCCTAGTGTCGGGGGATTAGCAAAGTATGTGGGGCTATGGGAGGGGGCCTGGGTGGAATTGTAATCAGTGTAGTCTTAATGGGCCGAATGGCCTTCTTTTGCACTGTAAAGATTCTATGAAATTAATTTAGTGGTCAATTAATGCCGCAAATCATGCTAACTGTTACCAAGAGGAACAAGTGGTCGGTGGGTATGGAGGTGTGAATCAGCCGTCAGCACATGCTGACTTTGCCGCCACTAGGAAAGGATACAGGCCAGGGGGCGGGGCAAAGCGTCTGGCATCAGACACCGGCGCGCTGACGTCAGACACCGGCGTGCGTGACGAGGTGACGCTAAGGTGGGTCGGTGTAGTTGGACAGAGAGTCTGGAAGAGGGAGAGAAAGTGAGAGGGGAGGGGAGCGGGAGAGAGGGGAACAGGCAGCCGGAGGAGAGGAAAGACAAGAGGCTGCAATCAGCTGAGGGAGATGGAGAGAAACAGCAACAGGACTGTGGTGGTCACAGGTAAAGTGCGATGGGGCGGGTGGTTGGATTGTATCCACTGCACTTTGTTACAGTAACTCGCCACTGGATACACTCAGAGGCACCGACATCCTTTATAAAGCAGCCTGAGGGAACTCCCAACTACTGTGCTCACAACTAACTTTACTGAGCAAGGGAGATTCCCTAAGCTCCCCTCCCCTCCCTGCAAACTCCTTTGTGTACTTGTTGTTGTGTTCCAAGAATGTTTGGATTGTCTTTATGTTTCTCGGTATTTTTTCTCTCTAAACTTCAGAACGTTTCTTAAATGTTGTTGTCTGTGCAAAGTTTTCATGAACGATAACTTTTAAGTTCTTGTACTTTATGAGGGTGTAAACACCTGTTGATAATTAAGCAAGTTACAGAAAATGGTGTTCGATTACAAAATAAACATGTAGATTTTGCCAATAATAGCAAAGTTTGAAAGTGAGACATTGTTCCAAAGGACATTCCTGTTATTATGGATTCCTGCATAAGGCAGAATTGGACTAGTCTGAAAGGGACCCAGATAGTTTATACATGAAAAAAGACTGAGGCAAGCTAGAGAGGAGACTGTTTAGTTTTTTTTTGCTTGTGTTGGGCACAGTAGGGGAGCCATTATGTTAACTCTGCTGTGCTGCATGTGATACAGAGCTGCACCAGACAAAGAAAGGGACAAGGGAGTTGATCAGACAGGGGCAGAGACTGGGCCAGACAGTAAAATTAGGCAAAGGAGACCAAGCATGAAAGGCTTGGGATTGTTGAGTGTCTGTCTGCAGAAGGAGTGACATGACTTGGAGTGTTGTGACGACTTGCTTGACAGCAAATACTTGACGTTTTAACTAGTTAAAGTAGAATGAGTATCAGGGAAGATAAGAATCAGACAGAAACAAAACAGAGATGAATGTCTATTAAGTTTAAAATCAGTGATCACAAGTAGCTTCAAAAATTATTTAAAAAGTACACATCTGAATATTGGCAGGCATATTTCAAGTTCAGTATTTCTGCCAAAACTGAAAATCTTTGAAGCTGGCTGATGTTTGAAGAAAACTAATATTACAGTTTCTTGGATTTGTACAATAGCAGTTGGTGGAAAGTGCTGAAAAGTGAAAAGGTGAGGCAGTCACTGTATTTGTAATGTGACTTCCATTATTTTAGTGGAAATAATAGTTTGGTAGCATTGTCTTTGCACTACCAGTTGACAGTAATAGACTCTAGATTCACACAGTGCCTTTCATGACCTCTGAATGACCCAAAATGTTTTACAGCCAGAGAAGTTTCTTTTGAAGTGAGCCACCTGTTCCAACGTAGAAAGTATGACAACCAGTTTGCACGGCAAGCTCCCACACACAGCAATATGATACCAATCAGATAAATTTCTCAGCTTCAGCAGTTGAGAGATAAATATTGGCACAGGACATCTTAGAATTCCCCTGCTCCTCTGACAAGTGATCATTCACATCACCTGAGAGGCTAGGTGGGGCTTTGTTTTAACATTTCATTCCAAATACGACAGTGTCGCATTCCCTTGATATGGCATTGGGAGTGTCAGCCTGGACATTCTGGTCAAATCTCAGGTTTGGGGTTTGAACCCATGATCCTCTGATTTAGTAGAGTGCAGCCAACTGAAGCCTTGCTGATGCCCACCTCTTCCCAACCTTGTGTAAACAGAGCAAGTGAGCAGACTGAGAGCACAAGATCAATGAAAGAGCAATAAAGCATCCCCCGTGCACTACCCTGTGTTATGCTCCCTTGTCTCTGTTGAGTAAGTTGGACTTGACTGTGATAGTTGTTCGGTGTTATAATTAGGCTAAGAAGTAGGTAGAAGGGAATCAGTCAAGCTTGCTGCGCTTAGTTGCTGTCCATCTGCGAGAGCATATGCCTGTGGATACCAGGGAACTGCTGAACTACTGATGTTTCCATTTGAGCTTCAGCCTTTAGTAGCAAGAGGAGGGTTCATTCAACACCTTGGCTTTGTTCTGCTTCTCAATTTCATTACAACTGATTTCTTTCTATTCTCCTATGTACCCACCTTGGCTGTAAGTCTCAATATCCTTGTTCCTTGCCTGCAGAATGCTTGCACAGATGGACTCCAGTTGTGCAGACACTTTTAGGAGATTGCAAGGGAGAGGAAAAAAAACCTCCCAACTGTCCTTGATTTTACCCTGGTTGAAATGTCATGAAGCATGTATTGAAAATGATATTTATAATCCCCCCACCCCTGCTCACCAAATTTCAACTGGTACATTTTTTAGATGAAAGTTGTCAACAACAACTTACATTTATATAGCACCTTTATTAAAGTAAAATGTCCCAGAGTACTTGATAGGAGTATGAGCAAGCAAAATTTGATACAGCCATGTAATGAGATATTGGGACTGATGATCAAAACCTGCTCAAAGAGATAGGTTTAAAGGAGCAACTGAAGGTGAGGTAGAGGAGCAGAAGTTTATGAAGGGAGTACTAAGGCTTGGGAATTGAAGGTATGGGTGTCAATGGTGGAGCAGTCTAAATGGGGGATGTGCAGGAGGCCAGAGTTGGAGGGATATAGAGATCTTAGTCGGTGGGATGCAGAATTGGAGATGGGTAAGAGTGAGGCTAAGAAGCTTTGAAAAAAGACTGATCATCTTAAAATCCAAGCATTACTGCTCAGGAGCTAATGTAGGTCAGAGGGCAAAGAGTGATAGGTGAGAGGAACACAGGTGCCAGTTGGGATATGACTGGAGGGGAAATTTACCATCCTGTGCTGTGTCTGACTGACAATGCCCAGAGATGAATTTAGGTGCCTGAAATGAAGTGTTCTATTTGCCATCGCTTTCAGCAAAGAAAAACCACAAACTTAATGAAACAAAGTGGCTTAATATTGGTTATTATTGGGCTTCAGGGGTGAGTGCAGCAATCCATCTGATTTGTATCTAATCTTACTTAATAACAATTTAAGACAAAATAAATATATAGTCGGTGATGAGGAAGATAAGAGTGTGAGAAACTAAAACTGTAACTAGTGAGTGTAACCAAATCTTATTCACGTGCTCCAAATAAATACTTAATGAGTAACTTAGTTACAAAGTTCTGTTTCTAATTGATTCTGTGGATTTGATGTAGGCTGGAGTTCCAGCAGGAGCTTTTTCCTTTCTTTTGTAAACTTTTATGCTGCTAGGTTCAAGGAGCTGGGTTACTTTGGGTTTGGATGTCACTGAAAGGAATATGACCTATCCGAACTGGGGACAGAAGTTGCACCATGTGCTAAACATCATATCCATCCTTTCTGTTTATTGAGCAATGGCCTCTCTCCCTCCTCCCTGTCCCCCCATTCTCTTTTTCCACTTCACACGTTAGCACATATGTTTGATGTACCTGTGGCCACATGCATGATATTTTTATTCAAAAGCTTGGAATGGTACCAGAGCAAAAAAGACAGACTATAAAAGCAGTGAAGTTGTGATGGAACTGTATAAAACACTTAGAGTACAGCTAGAGTACTGTGTGCAGTTCTGGTTGCCACATTATAGGAAGAATGTGATTGCACTAGAGGGTGCAGAAGAGATCCACCAGGATGTTGCCTGGGCTAGAGCTTTCAGCTATGTGGAGAGACTGGTTGGACTGAGGTTGTTTTCCTTACAGGACATGATCCATTCTGTATAAAATTATGAAGGACGTAGATACCTTTCGGGCATAGATTTAAGGTAAGGGGCAGGAGAATGATGGGACTGGAGAGTGGGAAATGCTCTCACCCAGAGGATGGTAGGAATCTGAAACTTGTTGCCTGAAAGGATGGCAGAGAAGGAACCTCATAACATTTAAAAAGCATTTAGATGAACACTTGTAAAAACTATTTCATGCAAAGCTATGGACCAAGTGCTGGAAATGAGATTAGCATAGATTGGTACTTGATGGCTGATGCAGACATGATGGGCTGAAGGACCTCTTTCTGTGCTTTTTGATTCTGACATTCTTTTTAGACACACTCTGTGTCCTTTACTCGTGTGTGTGTGTGTGATGTAATTTTGGAAAAGCAGCAGCCTATTTCTACACAGCATGATCCCACAAACAGCATCTGCTAATCACAAGATGACCTATTTTTAAGCTGCTGTTATTTGAGAGTTAGACATTGATGGGACATCAGGGAGAAGCCCTTTGCTCTTCTTCCAAATAGTACCAGATAATTTCTTCCTTTATGTCCACCCAAGAGGACAGCCAAATCTTCAGTTTTTGCCAGTTTGAAAGATGGTCCCTCAGGAGAGTTTGGCATTCCTACAGTACTGCACTGGGAGTGTCAGCTTGGACTATGTGCACAAATTTCTGGTTTGGACTTGAACCCCATGCCTTGAGTCTGAAGTGCTAGCCATTGCGTCAGTGAATGGCTGTAAGGAGGAGGAATAGTAATAACGTGGCTGAAGTCATTGGAACAGACTTGAGGATCTAATTACCCTACTCCTGTTCTCATGTTCGTTAGTTCTCGTTTTAAATCATTTTTGCTTCGTGTACCAGTTCAGTACTCAGAGTACAGACCCTCAGTGTCAAATGTGTGATCAGAATGCCAGTGCATTTTTTTAGCCTGCCTGTTCAATGGTGAGAATATTAGAACAGAAACCCTGATTTTTATTTCCAATCTTTCAATAGTCTAAGAGGTATTAATGTTAATTTTAGCATTGCCCACATGCACACTGGCTGAGTGAGTTCTGTATCATTGAAGTTGAGTGGGACTTTAGATTGCAGAATGAGTATATCTGATTTTACTGTACAATTTTGGAGATGCTAACTTGAGATGAAGGTTGGAGAAAACTCATATCGATAATAAATGTCAGTTAGTCTGGCCATTTCTACGCTCAGCATTCTGTTTTGGTGCCTCTGCCTCTTCCCCACGTTTGTGTGAAGTATTATAATCTGCACTACAGTGGTGATTAATTGTTTCTGTTGAGACATTATGGACTGGCTGTTCTGAAAAGGGATCATATCTCCCTGAAGTGGGAGTAATATCTTTCTGAACCTGATTTTTACGCTGGGTCTACTTTTGAAAGCAAGTGAAGAGAACAGAAAATAGGAAATGTGCCTCAGGATTTTTAAAATTGTATTGAGGTGTGTCATGACATATAAAAGTTAACATATCACTGATGTACAACTCAGTCCAAATTCCAGGACAGTGCTAAAGTGTTTTATGATTGACTGATTTGTACCCGGAGCATATCTGGTTAAGTGTTTTATTCATTGCTTAGCCATGGGTAACCACAGCTCAAACACCAACACTCTGTCCTCTAATTCATTGCATGAAATGCTGCAGTAAATCCATCATTGTTTATGTGATTCTTAGTCCTTTTTTTTTAGATCAAACTCACTAGATCAGATTATCAAGTCATTTACCCCATTATTGTGCACAAACTGACTGCCAAACTTCTTGCATGACAGCAGTGCTGATACTCAGTAAAAGCCTGGATGACCATGAAGTGTTTTGGGAGATCCTGAGGTTGAAAGGCAAATTCTTTACGTCATTTAAAAAAATTTTTGGAAGTATCGATTGCTGTCTAACATTCTTCAGTTTTCCTGTTTATCCATTGTTGGTATCTGCTGTGAAGCTTGAGTGAACTTTCTGTTAGTTCCCTATCTTTGGAACTTTCTCCATCCCTGCAAACTCCTCTGAGGTGTCTGCACTCCTCTGATTTTGGCTTCTTGTACGTGCCCGATTTCATCGATCTGATGTTGGTGGATGTGACTTCAGCTGCCAAGCCCCTAAACCCAGGAATTCTGTACCTTTCCATTAAGCCCTTCTCTTGTAATTCAATTCTTAAAGCCTGTTTCTTTGACCAACCTTTTGTTCACTTATTCTAATGTCTTTCTGAAGCATACATAAAATGAGAGATCGCGTGTCTCAGACTAGTGCAAGGAGATATTAGCAGTGAAGTGCTAATGTGTTGCATTGAGTGTTATTTCCACAGAGATACTAACCCATGTAAGCAGATAGAATTAAGCCTGCCGTTTATCTTTCAGCCCAAAAGAAACTTAAAACGTTTGTCTTTTTTTAAAAACAAAAGCCAATCATTGATCTTGAGTCTGAAATTTCCAAGAATCTCCTGATCGGTGACATTCTTGCAGAGAAAACCTTGGGTTCTGATTGTGGCCATGAAGGGACCCGCTTCCACTTTTGCAGCTGAATAATATGTTGTTTATTACGTGGTGTAACGTTCCTGCCTGTATTTGTTTTAGAAATAAAATATTGCAGAAGTTGGAAACCTGAAATAAAAGCAGACAATGCTGGAAACAGTGGGTCAGGCAGCACCTTTGGAGAGAGAAACCAAATTAATGTTTCAGGTTTTCATCAGAACTCAGCCATTGAGTTTTTCCAGCAAATTTCATTTTTACACTCTGCCGTATCCTCAGTACTTACACAGAATGCTAGCTCCTATAATTTTTGTGAATGAAAATCTTGTCTACTTTACGTCTGCCAGCCATTTATATCAAAAAGTTTTTTCTTTTTAAAAATAAATGAATACCTTATTTTGTTTTGACCTTGATAAATATCTCCTCACTAAGGGCGGGAGATTGATACTCAAACAACTGCCAATATAGTGAATGTTCTCTGAACAACCTCATCTTATCCATTTTAAACCAGATCATTATCCTTAAAAGAGACAAGCCTATGTAAACACTGCTAAATTCTGGTGTCTGAATGTCACTGGCCTAAAAGTCTGACCCCTCCGCCAGTGCATGCCAGTGGGCGAACTGCAGAACTCACTTTTGCTATCTTGGCAGTAACTTCTGTGGTCTCCATGCTGAGAAGGACAAAGGCAGCATGAGAACAGCAAGTTTCCCTCCAAGACATACACAGTGGATGTATGATGGTGTCTTCGTTGTCACTGGGTCAAAATCCTGGTGCTCCTTTCCTAGAACAGTGTGAGAGCACCTTCACCACACAGACTGAAACAGTCCACAGATGTCACTGAGAACCCAGTGTTAACCTTGCCACTAATGTCTACGTCCTGAGAGAGACACTTTTACCAAACTCCACCCTGCCTTCAATTGCAAGCTGTCTTGGATAACTTGGATAGTTACTAAAGTAGAGCTGAGAAAACACATCAGGGAATGAGAATCTGAGATGCATGCTGGAATTTCATTGAGAGTCTGACCACATTATGGGAGTCAAGAAAACAGGTTAATATTTTGGATTCAGACTTTTGCTAGCTCTGACGTGTTAACCTGTCATTTCAGCTACTGTGTAGCCCATATCTCAAACTGTGTGCAACCTGATCGTTCCTTTTGTTGTTGAGATGTCAGCTGTCAAGTGGAATTCTTGGCATTGAACTGTAGCAGTTCTGATATTAGATTTGTTACCCAGAGGTCATGTATTTCCACCTCCGTGACATCATCTGTCCCTTACCTCATCTGCTGCTGAAACCTGTGATCATTTCAATCATCTTTTTGACCCCTGTCTTCTTCAAACTTAAGCTCGTTCAAAAATCCACTGCTTCTATCTTACATTTCACCATGACCCATCCACCCACCCGTACAGCACTGCCCTGTACCCTCTGCATTAAAATTTCTGATCCTTGTGATCAAATCCTTCTGTTGCCCTGCCCCTCCCCATTACTGCAACCTTGTCTGGTCTGGTCTTAAAAACTCTCTCAGAGCTCTGAACTCTTCCTCTTGCATGTTGGACTCCCTGAGCTCTAACCTGTGCAGTTTCTAAAGCTTTCTTGCTAAGAGTATTTTAAACCAAACTTTAGTCTCAGGATCACTCTATACTGCCTGGTGTCAAATTTTGTTTTGTAATACTGCTATAAAATGAGTTTGGATGTTTGACTAAGCTTGTATTTATACAGTGTCTTTCGTAATGTTGTAGGTTTAAATCCCACCCTGGTAAACTTGGATGAGTTTAATAAGTCAGTCAGTTCTGGGAACAGGAAAAGTGAGGATGGAACTGATTGATGTAAAATCTGTCCTTTGACCAAGCAGGGCATACAGTCACAAAACCAACTGCTACTGAAAAATGAACCAGCCCCACCTTGAGGGAACTGGAGATGTGTGGCGAAGATGCTTTATGTCAGCTAGCCCTTGCACTGAGAAAGATGGCATGACTTGGGATTAAAAAAAACTTCTCCAGTGTTCTAATCAAGCAAAAGTTCTTTGGGACAAGAGGCCATTTAACACCTTGACCTTACTCAACAATTCAGTTAGATCATGGTGCTGTTTACATTCCTTGATTCTGTAGCGCTGGATACTCTTGTCCAATAAAAACCAATCAGTCTTTCTCTTGGAATTTTCAATTGAAAGGTTTCTGAGGAGAAAAGTTGCACAATTATTTTACTCTTTCCTGTGAAGAAATAATTTCTGAGAGACTTCACCAGGGAGAAAAGTTTCCTTCTATCTATCCTATTAAAATCCTTTAATCATCTTAAAACACCTCAATTAACATGGGTTCATTTCCAATGTCAGATGACTGTGTGGAGTTTGCACATTCTCCCCACATTTGCATGGGGTTCATCCTATAGTCCAAAGATGTGTGGGTTAGGTGGATTGGTCCTTAATGACAGAGGGATTACCAGGGTAAATATATTGGGTTATGGTGATGGGGCTTGGATGGAATGTTGTCAGTACAGACTCAATGGGCAAAATGGCCTCCTTCTGCGCTGTAGGGAATCTATGATTTTAGATCATCTCTTAATCTTCCAAACTCAAGGAATTGCAAGCTGTCTGTATGCAACTTGTTCTCGTGATTTTTAACCCTTTCAACCCTGGATATTATTCTGGTGAATCTAACCTGGATCCTCTCTTAGTGTCTCATATTTAAAGTTTATTTATTAGTCACTTAAGTAGGCTTTCATTAATATTGCAGTGAAGTTACTGTGAAAATCCCTGAGTTGCCACACTCTGGTACCTGGTAAACCAAGGGAGAATTTAACATGGCCAATGCACCTAACCAGCACACGTTTTCTCTGGGATGCAGTGCTCAGAACTGAGTAGAACATTGTATGTGGGTTCTAACCAGAATTTTATAAACTACAACGTAACTTCCATCACTTTATGTAAACATTTGGATTGTAGTTCTGTGATGCCAGTGGAAGTTTGTCATTGGCAGAAAGTTAAATGGCTAACACAAAGTTTTTTCTTATGTGGTGGGGGGAGTAGAGCAACATGAGTGGAGAAGGAAATGTAAGAACACTTTCAAACTGAAATTTGTTTGAACACAAGGTTAGATATCTTAAGGTCATTGATCTATTTTCATCTTCCCTGTTCCCCCACACCTGTTTTACATAGCCCACATTTTAGGTATACATTTAATTCCTGTAAGTTTATTAAAGTTGAGGTTGCAACAGTCTTCCTGCACTGAGTGGTTTAGATTTTCCAGATGGGCAACCCCAAAATGGGCAAGAGTTGAAGGATGTAAAAAAGCAGCAAGGTGTCAATTTCATTGTTTAAAATCAACACTTCAAGATAAAAACCAAGTTTCAAATCAAAAGATGAAATTATTGGATTTTATGGTGGATTCTCCTGTCATTTGAATAGGTTAGTGTTCAGCCAAAGAAAAATTATTTCTAGTTCAGATTGATATCTCATGTGACATTAGGCCAAGTCTCGATTTGCATAATTAAAACACATATGAAGTCGTTCTTGGTGGGATGGACAGAGACATTGGCTTTGCACTGTGCTTATCTGTCCTGAAGGTGCTTGACTCTATTCTTAAATCAAAATTGCTTCATGATCAATCTTTGATACAAGCAATGTAATACTCAACCTTGTAATAGGATTTAAATACATGAGAATTTTGAACAGAGCAACAGGCCCGTGTGGTTTGTGCTGGTGTTCATGCTCCTCGCGATTTCCTCCCACTCCTCTTCATCAATGCTTCTTTATATTTCTTTCTCCCTCTTGGTTATCCGGTTACCCCTTTAAATATATCTATACTATTCAATTCAAACCACTCACGGTGATAGCAAAGTCTACATTCTACCCTATCTCTGGGTACAGAAGTTTCTCCTGAAGTTACTATTTATTGTTAAATATCTTGTTGATCATGGGAACATCTTCACCAAGTCTATCCTATTGAGTCTTTTCATGATTTTAAAATCTTTATGATGCTATAACGTTTTTCTTAATCTTTTCCTTTCTAGAGACAAAAGCCCCAACTTATTTACCCTTTCTTGTGTGCAAATCCTCTCAGTTCTTCGTTATTCTTGGGCTAGAGCATAAAAATGGAAACGTAATGGTGAATCGACACAAACCTTACAAAGACCACAATTGGAAAACTCCGTTCAACATATTTTAGTGATGGGGCTGAGGGAGAAATCTTGGTCCAAGATTCAAGAATTCTTGTGCTCTTCTTGAAATAGTGTCAAGGTATCTTTAAGGTCAGACAGCACGCAGCCTCGGCTTAATGTCACATCCACGTGATCTGACAGTGCAGCACTCCACTCCCTCAGTACTGCCCTGATGGTGCAGTGCAGTGCAACACTCCACTCCACTCCCTCAATACTGCATTGTGATGGTTGGCCTGGATTGTGTGCTAAGAACTTGGGGGTGGAACTGGAAGCTAACATCTGAAGTGGCTTAACACTTCACTCGAAATAGCAAGCAAACAGTTTTCCTACGTGCCTGTTTATTACTAACGCTTACTCTTGAAGAGCATCAGTTTTTTGCACTAAATTTTGTAATATTGAAATGCTTTGATTTTTAGGGTTTGGTCCCTTTGGAGAACACACTACTAATGCAAGCTGGGTTGCTGTGCAGGTAAGATGACTTTTTTTTGATTATTGGCCATTATAAATAGAAATGTTAGTGCAGTGATTAGGTTACTGTCCTTGCCACTCTGTATTTCTCCAATCTCCTTTCCTATCTTAATAGCGTCACTTTTTCCTCGCCATTCCTGATAATCCACATATTTGACTAATCTAATGGCCGTTGGTTTAGTATTCCCTAATGTGGTGGCTCAGTGTCCAATTTTGTCATATGATACTTTTTTAAACTGCCATGAAGCACTTAATTACATTACATGCACTATATAAATTCAAATTGTTGATGGAATCCAAAATAAAAATGTAGAGATGGGTGTTCAAATCCCACCAAAGACAGTTTGAGAATTTGAAGTCCATTTATAAAACCTTGCAATAGAATACTGCTACCGGTGACAATGAAGTTGCTGGATTATCAAGAAAACAGAACAAAAACAACTGCTTGCTCTGCACAAAATATAAAAGCTGCAGTGATTCAAGAAGGCAGCTCATCATTACTTTCTCACCAGGAGGATCTGAGCCGTATTGGTGGAAAGATAAAGACTTGGAGAAAGACCTGGGGAGATGATGGCTCAGTAGCAATATCAGTAGACTATTAATTCAGAAACTCAGCTCATGTTCTGGGGACCTGCATTCGAATCCTGCCATGGCAAATGATGGGATTTGAATTCAATAAAAAAAGCCTGGAATTAAGAATCTACCGATGACCATGAAACCATTGTCAATTGTCAGAAAAGCCCATCTGGTTCACAAACGTCCCTTTAAGGAAGAAAATCTGTTGTTCTTACCTGGTCTGGCCCACATGTGGCTCCAGAACCACAGCAATGTGTAGACTCTTGATTGTCCTCCAAGGGCACCAAGGAATGCTTAATAAATGCTGGCCAGCCAGCGATGCCTATGTCTCATGAATGAGTTTAAAAAATATATATTTTGTTTCTTTGTGTCAAAAGATCTTTGACATTCATCAGAGTTGCACAGGAAATTGCTTTCAGTTACCGTGGAAAGGGTGGTACTTTGGATGATGTTGAGACTTGAACCCACAATTCCTCATCTTGTGAGCATTACCAAGCTGACAAATTAGTGGACGTTTTAGGCCGTGAATATATAGGAATAGGATTGACCATTCACCCTTGTAGCTGTAATATTCATTTAGAATTTAACTGATCTGAGTTGTATTACTTTCTACCCATCCTGATTCCACAACCCTTAACATCTGTGCCAAATAAAATATGCCAATCTGAGTTTTGAAAATTTTGAAATTTTCAGTTGAACTCTAGTTTCGAGGATTTTTAAGGAGAAATTGTTCCTACTTTCACAACCTTTTGTGTGAAGAAATACTCTCTAACTTAGTAAAATTAGTGTCGGGTCATTTGGAAATTGGAACACTCGGTTTTTGGGGTCTCTGTTAGCAAGGTGCACGGAGTATTTTTAACACTGACACTGGGACCATGACAGAGATCACAGGGTGCGGAAAGCCAGTCTTTTTGAGACACTGCAGCAATTACCTGATAAACCTGATTTACAGACCAGGTGGAAGGTGATGCTTTCAAGGTAGCAGTTCAGATTTTTTTTATAAAAGCGTGGTCTTTGGTCACTTCCTGTTATAATTTTGCTTCATATGTGAGCTTGATATCGACTTTGAGTTGTGTTCCTTTCCTCACCTACTACCCTGCCCCCACCCTGCGCCCCGAACATCAACCCTAAACACACACTTGGGGGCTTTGTACTATTAGCACTGATCCAGACAGCAGGCAGTGGGAATGAGCCGACACAAAGGCAAGCGACCAGACGTCTGTTCCCAGGGCAACGAGATCTGCATTTTAATCAGAGAAGCATCAATCAGAAAGTTGCAATGTTTAACGTTGGGCAGTTGGTTCCAGGATGACTGCAGACTGTAATTTTGCATTTCTCGATTGACTCCCAGATTGCACCAGTCAAACTTTAACTTGTTCTGAATCACTTGTGTCTGAGCTGAACTAAAAAAAAATTAGCTCCTTATTTGAAGGATATAAATCTCCTAAAACACTTCATGACAAAAATACTTAAATCATGTTGTCATTTGTTAAGATTGCCAACACTCCAGATTTGTCCTGGAGTCTCCAGAAATTGTGAAGTTCATCTCCTGGACATGGCTGTGGGCAATCTGAAAGAAAAATGATAGAGCCGTTTCATATTTTGTGTTTTTTTTCCCCATACATTTTGTTTAATTATAGAAATTATGGAAAGTATAGGTAGGGGCTGCTTGACTAGGTGACGGGAGTTGGAATGGGAAATGGCAACCTCCAGTAATATGTCCAACCAGAGTTGGCAACCCAATCAGCTCTCTTTTGTGCTAATTGTGTTTCTTTACCGCTTTGTGTGGTAGTTCTCCACTCGAGGATTGGAACTGACCACTGGCAGCCTGGGTCTCTTGCATAGTGGCAGTGCACCATGTCAGCCCTGGATTAGTCAGTAGCAGTTTATCTTTGAGTTGGGAGGTTGTAAGTTTTAGCCTGCTCTACAAATTTTGTTTTGCAAGAATGTACATTATTGATAAAATATCTGAAAGTGATGTGATAAAAGATTTCGAATTGTCATAAGGTGCAAAATATTTATATTTCCCCCAATCTTAAGATGCACTTTGAGGTGCTTCAGCTCAATAATGAGACCACTACAAGCATTTCAATATTTTCATTACAGGGAGTGCAATTCTGTTCAAATTATTCACATCAGTCATGTTGCATTCAGAGGTGCTCGGTACAGTTCGATTAAACACAGTTACCAATCCCTCAGTTTATATTGGCTGAAAGGCCTTACACAGTGGCCTTTCCCATTGCACTGTGCCAGCAGCTGCCCCAAGCTTGAGTGCCTCCCTCAGCATATAGTCCTGAGCTTTCCAGTGCACCAGTCTGCAACACTCGGTCAAGAACAATTTTTTGCACTGAAAGAAAAAAGGTCAAGTTTTTTTGAACAGACCAAAGCACATCTTTCATTGAGTTGCGGCAGTAGCTAATGTTTATTCTCGGAGCAGGCTGCAGGGTACCCCAGGAGAGCGGGCAGTGCCCCCCTCCCCCACCACAGACTGCAAAGAGATTCTGGATAGAGATGCAGTGCTAAGGGACATAGAAATGTAGAAGATAGGAGCAGGAGATGGCTATTTGGCCCTTGAAGCTGTTCCCCCATTCATCACAATCATGGCTAATCATCCAACTCAATTGCCTATTCCTACATTCTCCCCATAACATTTGATCCTGATCGCTTCAGGTGCTATATCCAGCCGCCTCTTCAATACATTAGAAGTTTTGTCATCAATTGCTTTCTGTGATGATTTCCACAGGCCCTCCACTCTTTTCGTGAAGAAATATTTCTTTGCCTCAGACCTAAATGGTTTACCCTGAATCGTCAGACTGTGACCCCTGGTTCTGGACTTCCTTACCATCAAGAACATCCTTCCTTGCATTTACCTTGTTTTATTCTGTAAGAATTTTATAAATCTGAGTTCTCCCCTCATTGGTCTGAACTCCAGCAAAAACAATCCTAACCTAGTCAATCTCTTCTCATACGTCAGTCCCATCATCCCCAGAATCAGCCTGGTAAACCTCCGCTGCACTTCTTCAACAGCAAGTCACAGTTCGAGAATACCTTCCACCAGAAGGTGTGTGACTTTTCCAGGATGCAATCAGAAAAGGCCATTGTGTAAGGTCTTTCGACCGAGGTGTTGGTAACCAAGTAAAACTTTTCGGACCGCATTTAGTTTTAACCGTTTGAAACTGTATTGAGCACCTCCAAGTGCAGCATGACTGATGTAGATAATTTGAAAAGAATTGCACTCTGGTAATGAAAATATTGAAATGTTTATAATGTTCTCATTACTGAACTGAAACATGTCAAAGCGTGTCTTAATGTTGGGGGAAAATGTGACTATCATTGCACTTTATGACAATTCGAACTCTGCATTTGCACAGATTTAGGTTTAAGAGCACTCCATCATCACCACCTCGGTATGCCTTGGCTCGAATGCCGTGCCTCTAGATGCCTCAGTGAGCAATCCAAGATAGCTGTCCCACTGCGGTGCTGAGCTGTTGGAGATGCAGTCTTTGGGTGACTCATTAAACTGAGGCTGTCTGTAAACTCGGATGAATGTAAAGGATCCCACGATTCACTTCAAAAGAGAAGGGCAGTTACCTGCACCATGCCAAAAGAACAAATTATTTGATCATTGTTTGTTGTACCTCACGCAGAAATTTGTTTCCTGTATTATGAGTGACTGCATTCTCAACGTATTGAATTGGCTGTAAAGCACTTTTGGACATCCTGATGTTTAAAAAGTTGCTATGGAAATGTAAAGGGTTTTTTTGGCTTTTCATGAGTCAAACATTGTCAAGGCACCAGATTTGCTTTGAGCACCCAAATAGCAGCTGAAGACTGGACTAGTTAATTGACTCACTGATTTTTTACCTTTTGCAGTTTGAGATTGTCAAGTAGTGACCAATTTTCCACTACACCAACAATGGCTTATCTCTAAATGCCCTTCTGACTTGGAGATGATTTAATGCCATGAGCATCGGCATCATTAGTAATGGACTTGTAGGACATAAATATGGAATTTTCTGTACACTTGGTGTACATGCTTGTACATCAATACAAATACCAATCGGTTAAAGCCACTTGTATATAAACAATGGCAGATGTGGCTTGGATTTGTTAGAGAATTTCTCAATCTTGTTTTTTCCATCCTTCTCTCGTAAATCAATACCATTCATGAGAAGGGATTGACTCCGTTCCAGTAACATTAATCATATGCTTTTGCCTATACAGCAAAATGCTGCTAATCCTGACCCCAAAGATTAATTCTGTAGGGTTCTGAACTATGGCAAGCTATGAACTATGGGTTACTAATGGTAACCCTGTGAGCAATGACATCATGTGTGGGAGAGTGAGAAAATAGAAGCTCCAAGAATGCAATAAAAGCCATGGTCTTTGACCTTGACAGTGGAAGGCTGGAGAGTGCTGTCTCTGTGCCATTGAGTTTGTTTTGCAACTTTTTTTCTTGATCCAAGAGAGCTGGTCTTCTGTTCACAAAACCGAAAAATTGAAGTAGTTCTATTTGTGTCTGTTTCTGTGCAAGTGGGTGTACCTGTATTCGAGGGGATCCTTGGCACCTACAGCATGCAAAAGAAATGTGGGCAGACTCTCAAAAAGGGATTTCAGTAATGTGTATGATGAACTTTGGTCAGATATAAAGAGTAAATGATAAAACAGGGCCATCAGCCTTTGAACAGAGAACAGGCGGGTAAACATTTCTGGTAGTGACCCTTCATTGGAACAATGTTATAACTGAAAATTCCAACCTTAATCTTTTATTGTATGAAAATGGGATTGTGGAACTTTGATGCTGAATTCAAGAGAATTGTTGGAAAATACTCAACTATTAAAAACTATCCTATTCTTCCAAACCTGAACTGTCTTTGGAGAAAACACTTGGAGCTTGTCGGGGAAGAGTCTGTCCCTGTATAACACTGAGTACAGTACTGGTGGGGATGAGTCTGTCATTGTACAATACTGGGGTATAGTACTGGTGGGGATGGGTCTGACATTGTATAATGATAGGTGTATAGTACTAGTGGGAATGGGTCTGTCACTCTATAACACTAGGGTACAGGACGGGTCTGTCGCTGTATAACACTGGGGTGCACTACTGGTGGGGATGGGTCTGACATTGTATAATGATGGGTGTGTAGTACTAGTGGGGATGGGTGTGTCACTGTATAACACTGGATACAGTACTGGTCAGGATGGGTCAGTCACTGTATAACACTGGCGCACAGTACTGGTGGGGACAGATCCCTCATTGTATAAACTGGGGTACTGTAGTGAAGTGCTGCTCCTTCATTAGGTAAATGAAGAGTTGGGTTCACATACATGGCACACATAGGCACAGACTCAGTTACAAGGTAATGGTTGGAATGTGAGTCTTTACAGGTAATCGAGCCTTTATAATAATAAGAATAATTTATAATAGGTTACATGAGTGTAAATTGACTGAAGCCAGGAAAGTTAGGATTTTGCAAGCCCAGGCCAAACAATGGGGGTTACAGGTGGTGTCACATTAATCTAAGATCCCAAATGAGGCCATCCTCATGCATGTGAAACTTGGCTATCAGTTTCTGCTTGATCCTGGTTTGTGATAATTCACTCCTCTTTAACGTATTATTCCTTTCTCCACTCACATTGTCTATACTTTTAAAACTTGATTACCTGTAAAGACTCATGAACCCATCTCTCCACTCACTTGATGAAGGAGCAGTGCTCCAAAAGCTCATGGTTCTGAATAAACCTGTTGGACTTTAACCTGGTGTTATGAGACTTTTTACAGTGCCCACCATATTCCAACCAGGCATCTCTACATCACGTACTGTAGGTAATACATGCCCAAAGAGTGGGGCCAATATTTTTTATGGGTGAGAGCATTCAGCTGTGTGATTCAGATAGAAGTTGAAGTTCCTAATGCCCTGATCCACATGCCTCCCTTGACCAAGTAATTATTTAAAAAAGGTTACTCTGCTATTCATCTGTCTCTAAGCTCCTAAACAATTGCTGAATTTGTGCATGGAACACCCACCACTTTGGAGAAATTCACTTGCTTCTGAACATCTTTTGGGATGTTTTTGGTGTGCTGATTTGTTGAATGAATACAAACCTTTCCCTTGGTCCAAAAAAATCTCATGGCACAAAGAAGTCATTCATCCCATCATTTCTGTGCCAGCTCTATGAAAGAGCTATCCAATTTGCCCTGCTCCTGTTTTTCCCGAAACCCTGCAATTTTCCCATCTCATATATTCATTGCTGTCAAATTACTATTGAATTTGCTTTTGGCATCTTTTCAGGCAGTGCACTCTAAATCATAATTTGCTGAATTTTATTGTTTAAAAAGGAAGTAAATCTCTTCCCCTGTGATTCTTTTGTTGATTACCCAAAACCACCTGCTTACTGTCCCACCTACCACTGGATATAGTTTCTTCTGTTCAACTCGTCAAACTCCCAAAGTCCCATTTGGTTGAAGTGGAAAAATTCTGGCGTATAGAACATTACAGCGCAGAACATTCCATCTTTAAACCTGTGAATAGTTTCAAAGGTATTCCTTTGAAAGTGTGTTTTCTGTTTTTGGTGATTGACTGATTAAGGTTACAGGAGAGTTGTTAAAAAGCAGATTTCAGTCATGTAATGCTTTTATCACAACTCAAACATTTCAAAGCTTTTCATCCTATCCCGTGACAAATAAGTTTCAATATAGATAAATGTACGGTGATACACCTTGGGCCAGAAGATTAAGGAGTCTGTTTTGAAATAAAATGTTCAAATAGAATGAAGGAGGAGAGGTATTAATGTCTATCTGTACCATAATCACTAAAAGTAGGGATGCAGGTCATAAGGCAATTTAAAGATGAAATAAGCCAAGTGTTCAATTAATTTTTCAAAGGTTAATCTGAAAAGTGTTGTATGGACACTTGGATAGACCATACATTGTACAATATGCATAGTTCTGGTCTCCATATACTGTAGGATGCAGAGGCACCAGACAAGAAAAAAACAAAGTGACTAGGATAATACCACAACTATAAAGTTTATTTATTCCTCACAAGTAGGCTTACATTAACTCTGCAATGAAGATACTTTGAAAATTCCCTAGTTGCCACACTCTGGAGCCTGTTCCGTATACTGAAGGAGAATCAAGCATGGTCAATGAACCTAACTGTAGGAAGAAACCGGAGCACCTGGAGGAAACCCATGCAGACACGGGGAGAACATGCAGACTTCACACGGTGATCCAAGCTAAGAATTGAACCCGAGTCCCTGGTGCTGAGGCAGTAGTGCTAACCATTGTGCTATCATGCTGCTAAACTAAGATTGTACCTACCAGGATAAAACTAAAGATATTGGGTTTCCGTTCTTCCCACGTTCCCCTTGTAAAAAGAACACTGAGGGGTTGAAAGGGCAGAGGAAGCTGATTCACAAAAAGCCATGTTGTAAGATTCTGTGAGAAAGAGCTTGTATTTCTGTTACACCTTCCATTATCTCAGGATGTCCCAAAGCACTTTGTGGTCAATTAGTATATTATTTAAAAATGTATTCACAGTTGTAATACAGGAAATGTCAAACATTTTTCCTGCCTGATAAGACAGTGTAAACATTTGCATTGTTTGATCATAAGTGAAATTACTTGTCAAATGAAATGAAACTGAGAGATAGGTACAGAATATTAAACAGCAATTATTGATTACTCAGCAGTGAGAACGTGAAACTTGCTGCTGATGGACGTGATTGAGATGAATAGTACAGATGCATTTAAGGGAAACTGGATAAACATGAGGGAGTAAGGAAAACAAGAATACCTGATGGTGTTCTTTTGACACCAACCAAATAAACAAACTTAAATTAACTTAGAAACAAATTAAAAAGGGCAGCTGTCCAAAAGGAAGGGGCAGCCTGAACAAAAAACAAAGTCAAAAGGAAATTAAAACATTAAATCAAAATGTGATTGGTGAGGTCTGTAATACACCACAGGCCCTGTGGTGCCCAGTAGTGTGCAAAGTGTCAACTGCGCCTGTGGACACTGCATGCTCCTCCAGGGACACAAATGTAATAGTGGTAAAGGGCAGACAGTCGGAATGGCCAACCCTGTCGATTGCCCATTGCCTGGACCTATTGATGGCATGTCTCGTCAGATCCAGGAGCAGGTTCACGAGGAGGTCATCATCCTGACCCGCCCCTCTCCGCACGAAGTGCCCATAGGTTAGGAGTGTGGGACTGAAGTGTAAACAAAACATCAACAAAATGTGTTTGAGAAAACCAAAAAGGGTGTGCAATCTAGAACATAAAACATCGACATGGTCCACAAGGCCACAGAAGGGGCAACTATGCTGACGGGGAGAGATGAAGAGGACTGGGCAAGGCTCGTATGGAACGTAAGCCCTTGCCCAGATTAGTTGGGCCAAATGGCCTGTTTCTGTGTTGTAGATTCCATGTGAAACTATTTCGAATTGAGAGGCACACTTGCACTGATGGCCATAAATATGAAGGAGTCTCTCAAACTCACTAAGGTATTCAAGAAAAACTTCTTTACCCAGAGAGTTAGGAGAAAGTGGAACTTGCGAGTCCAGGGAGTGATTAAGGAAAATAGAATTGGTGCATTTCAAGGAAAGCTGGAGAAAAAAAGTAGAAGGAAATACTGATGTGTGGGTGAAATGTGATGTGCAGAGGTCATAGGGAACATGAACGTTGACATGGACTAGTGGTTTCTTTCTCTGGCAGATATCAGTAATTATATTTGAAGTGAATTGTTGGGTGAAATGTGACACTTCCGACTGAAATTCAAATAACTGCTACAAGATGAACAACCTGTTAATTTGAATTTTGGTGGAGCGGAGCAGTATTAGTTGAGGAATTAATATTGGCCATTGTACTGAATAATGACACAATATGTCTAACATTCAACACTAGCAGAGAGAACTTCTGTTTAACATCTAAGTATATCAGTGCAGCAGTTATTTTGTTGGACTTGTAATCCAGAATCCTGGACATGGGATCTGGAGAATACTGGTTCAAATCTCAATGTTAATAAATAAAATCTGACTGTGTTAAAAGTGTCCACAATTGTTTCAAAACCCAACCAGTTCACTTTTGGGAAAGAATCATAGAATCCCTACAGTGTATTCGCACACGCACACACACACATATGCACGCACACACACACACACACACATATATATGCACACAGTCATAAATTCCCTCTGTCACGCACGCACTCTCTCTCTGCTCTGCAAATTTGCTGTCCATTTTTGTAAACGGTTAAACTGCTTCATAGAATCCCAGGAGCACAGAAAGAAGTCATTTGGCCCATTGAGCCTGCACCAACAACAATTTCACCCAGGTCCTATCCCCATAATCCCATGTATTTATCCTGCTAATCTCCTAGACTGTAAGGGACAATTTAGAATGGCCAAAGTCCCATCTGGTCTCTTAAGAGAGTGGAAAAGATTCCAAGGGACTATTACAAAGAACAGCAAAAGGAACTCCAGCGATTTCCTTCATTATAAGTCTATCAATCAACGTGAAAACATTAAATCATTTAATGAACATCACTGCACTGTTTGTGGGAGCTTGCTGTGCACAAATTGACTAATGGTGCTTCCTATATTACAAAAAAATGCCTCACTGGATGAAAACACTGAGATTTGAGGTCACGGAAGACATTGTATAAAATTCAAGTTCTTCCTGTGTCACCGAATGTAGCCTTTGGACTGTGGGAAAAGACCAGAGCACCTGGAGAAACCCGTGCAGACACAGGAGGAACGTGCAAACTCCACACAGACAGACAGTGACCCGAGGCAGGGATTGAACTTGGGTCCCTGGCACCGTGAAGTGGTAGTGCTAATCAGTGTCACCGTGCCGAAAGAAGTCCTATTGCCATCACCCAGTCTGATCTGTGACTGAGTCACAGTAAACCGCTTGATTGTATCGAACTCGAGGGTAATAAGACTTTCAGCCTGGCTAGATGGAGCGGCCAGCATCATAGAGGAAAAAATTGAACAGAAAATGACCAGCACCACTCTTTGTCCTTCAATCAGTGTGGATGATTTGTGGATAATTCATGTTTGTATGTTTCTGTTCAATATTTTTCATAATTAGGTCACAAATAAACCAGCAGTGCTGCAAACTTCATTTGCCATCATCACAGCTACTTGGTTCAGAGTTCAGACTCTGATCCTGCAATTGGATAAACTGGTATCAATTTATACGTAACAATCACATTGACAGAAAAGCACATTAGCTACATGCAGTGAGACAGGAAGAACTTGAATTTAATCTGTTAAATTCATCCACTGAGGTATTTTTTGGAATGTAGGAAGCACCATTAGTCAATTTGTGCACAGCAAGCTCCCACAAACAGTGCAGTGATGATCGTTAGATGGTCTAATGTTGTGATGTTGTTGATGGATTTATAATAGTGAAGGAAATGGCTAGAGTTCCCTTTGTTTTTCTTTTAATAGTCTCTTGGGATCTTTTCCATTCCCTCAAGAGACCAGCTGGGACTTTGGCTTAACATCTCACCAGAAAGACAGCAGCTCCATTAGGCATTCACTCATACAGCTTAATTTATTTTGTCATCTTCAGCCTATAAAATTCTTTCCCTAAATCCCAAGGAGTTTTCAGTACTGCATGCTGAAACAGAGACTTGGCTGAACTATTTCTAAGCTGTCAGTCATGTTTATCGGGTCATTATTGAGTCAGAGACAGCATATTGTGGATAGCTCCTCCCCTCTGTTCCCAGGTGTGGAGCCATCCCGATGACTGCCTGCTCCACAGTTAGTTCAGCTTGTCGTTGGAGAAATCGCAGGGGCGGATGAAAAGCATCAATACTATGTCCCTGCACAGCTGCTCGACCTGACCTTATGCTTTATAATAGAGTTGCAAAATACCCAAAGCTATTGCACACTACGAAGTGACTCAGCATAAAGAATCCTGAACTCCCATTACAAAGTACCAAGGAGCGAGCCCACTCTGCATTTCTGGTTCATTCCTCCACAGAAATTGTAATCGGTAAAAATGACCATGAGACTGTTGATGCTCGGGCAAAACCCAGCTTGTTTACTAATGTCTTTTTAGAGACTCTGTGACCCTTGCCAATCAATCAGCCACTCAGCTGTTTCAAATTCAAGGCAACTGGGAATAGTCGATAAAATTAGCAGCCTTGCTAGCAACTGCAGCATCTCAAGAACAGATTTAAAATGAAACAGGTCTTTGTGTCTATGACCTCTTCTGGCCTTCCGAGATTCTGAGCTCCGGCCTTTTGTTCAGCCTTGATTTCACTCCACCATTGGCAACCATGCCTTTACCTGCCAAGTCCCCAAGCTCTAGGATTCCCTTGCCTTCTTTAAGGTGCCTTTATATCCTAATATTTCCTTCTGAGGCAAATTTTGATTGATTTAATGCTCCTATAAAGCATATCAGGACATTTTTACTATACTTCGGCATCATAGAAATTTGAAAGTTTTTATTCCACTTTCTGTAGTCCAAAGATGTGTGGGTTAGGTGGATTGGCCATATTGAGCCTAATGTCAGGGGGATTGGCAGGGTAGATGAGGGTTATGGGAATGGGACCTCGATGGGATTGTGGTGGGTGCAGACTTGATGGGTTGAATAGCCTCCTTTTATATTGTAGCGATTTATTTATTATCCTCTTTCGTGGTCTACTACTCTCCTCGTAAGAGTGAAGTCGGGTTCATGTTCCAGTACACTGAGGCTGTTCTATTGTGGCCCTGACAAAGTTTGAAATGTTTTCTGTGGTTTAAGCCAAGTCCCACCCAGATACACGCACATAACCCCCCCACTCTCCCCCAACAATTGAACTTTCTTATTTGTGATTCTGCAGCAACAGTTGTTTCAGCATTTTGCTTCATTGTTTTGTCCATGTTATTTCACTTTTGATTGTAGGTAAAAGCTGTTCTTGCATTGGTTGGTACGTGACCTCAGACTTTTGTATCTTTTTCTGGATGGAAGAAAGCAGAAGAGAGAATGTCCAGGGTGCGTGGGATTTTTAATTATGCTGACTGCTTTCCCGAGACCCTGGGAAGTATAGACAGAGCCAATGAATGGGAGGCTGGGTTGTGTCACGGTCTGGGCTTCGTTCATGACTCTGTAGTTTTTTGCAATCTTAGACAACAGGAACCATACCAAGCTGTGATACATCCTCAAAGGATGCTGTCTTTGGTGCATCTGTAAAAGTTGGTAAGATCATAGTGGGCATGCTGAATTTCCAGATTTTGGTTACTTGCCTAAAAGAAGCTGATGAAAAAAGAAAATATTTTTAGATTGCAGTAACTAAAATAAACCCAATTTATTATACCAAATTCAGACTGTTCTTTTCTGATGTAATTTGCAATTCAGGGACATTTCTATTCCACGGAACGCTCTTCTAACATCGTTGTCCTTCATGGTGTGGAGAGAACAGGTTGAATCTATTTATTCTGTTCCATTCTCAAAAGGTCATGGATGTAGCCCAGTTCATCACGCAAACCAGCGTGCCAACCATTGACTCTGTCTACACTTCCTGTTGCTTCGGCAAAGCAGCCGGCATAATTAAGGACCCTGGATGTTCTCTCTTCCACCTTCTTCCTTCAGGCAAAAAATGCAAAAGTCTGAGGTCACGTATCAACCGACTCAAGAATGGCTTCTTCCCTGCTGCTGTCAGACTTTTGAGTGGACTTAACTTGCATTAAGTTGATCTTTCTCTACACCCTAGCTATGACTGTAACACTACATTCTGCACTGTCTCCTTTCCTTCTCTATGAACAGTGTGTTTTGTCTGTATGGCGTGTAAGAAACAATACTTTTCACTGTTAATACATGTGACGATAATAAATCAAAAATTATACTTAACGTAACAGTGTCGAAGGTCATCTGGTCTCAATGTTGTCTCTCTTTTCCACAGATGCTGTCAGATCTGAGATTTTCCAGCATTTTGTGTTTTTTTTTGTAACTGTTTATTTTGAAATTCTATCCTTTTACGTGTCACTTTTCAAAAGGCTAGGGTGTATCATTGTGCTATATTTTGTGCTTATACTTTCTATTGCTTTTAATAACGACCTGTTGTACTGCTCTTGTTGAATAACTGGTGGACAGAGACCAGTCCAACATAGAAAATTCCCCATCTGACTGGGCCCTTGTTCAGCATGGCCTGGGAGAAGGAGATGGGAAAATATTCTGATTGTTTTGACAGAAAATGGCACAAATGAAGTCCATCATGGTCAGGCTAATTGCTGTTTATTGAGAAACAACGAAGGCTTTTATTGTCCTGAAATGTGAGTCATTCCCTTATTTGCACTTAAGGACTTTTTAATGCAGGCTGATTTCAAGTGGGCAAGACATACAGACTGTTCTGTCACAGCCTTTTTCTGTATGTCTTTGAAGTGAGATGTTGGTGTACACATTAACTGTTTTAAGTTGGCCTGGGGGGTACATGTGATAGTTATCCTTTAGATCTTTACTCAGCAAGGTCTCAGCACACCATTCTCTGCTAGTTTACATGAGGCACAGATGGGGCGAAACTATACAAATCTTTGATTCAGAAGGCTTACGAAAGTATAGAATCTTGCCACTTCATTCCTTTGTAATTTTGTTAATCTGCTGATTTCATTCTTGATATGCCACTTAATCTTTGCATAAACTTTAGCATACAATTTACAAATATTGACAACATTTTGTTTATGTACAACATGGTTTTCAATCAGCAGTGAAGATGGAGGTTAGCAAACAAATCATAGAGGTTTACAGCATGGAAACAGACCTTTCAACGCAACTTTTCCATGTTGCCTTTTTAAAAACCCCTAACTATTGCCTGCATTTGGCTCATACCCCTCTTGAACATAGAACAGTACAGTACAGGCCCTTCGGCCCTCGATGTTGTGCCGAGCTTTGTCTGAAACCAAAATCAAGCTGTCCCACTCCCTATCATTCTGGTATGCCCCATGTGCCTACCTAATAACTACTTGAAATTTCCTAAAGTGTCTGACTTCACTATCACATCAGGCAGTCCATTCCACACCCCAACCACTCTGAGTAAAGAACCCACTTTGGACATCTCTCCTATATCTCCCACTATGAACGTTATAGTTATGCCTCCTAGTAACAACTACACGCACTTGAGGAATACAGTAGACATTCAGAAACTATCCCTGTCATCATCTTATAAACCTCCACTAAGTCGCTTCTCATCCTCCTCCGCTCTAAATAGAAAAGCCCTAGCTCCCTCAACCTTGCCTCATAAGACCTATCCTCCAAACCAGGCAGCATCTTTGTAAATCTCTTCTGCACTCTCTCCTGTGCTTCCACATACTTATAGTGAGGTCATCAGAACTACACACAATAATCCTATGCGGTTTCATCAAGGTGCTATACAGTTGCAGCATAACCCCATAGTCTTAAACGCAAACCCCGGTTAATAAATGCTAACACACTATAAGCCTTCTTCATGCCTCTATCTAGTTGAGTGGCAACCTTCAGAGATCTTTGGATATGATCCCAAAATCTCTCTGTTCCTCCACATTCCTCAGAACCCTTCTGCTGACGATGTAAACTGCATTCAAATTTGTCCTATCAAAATGAATTATCTAGTACTTATCAGGTTTAAACTCCATCTTCCCTTTTTTTGACATTTTATCAATATCTCTTTGCCGCCTACAACAGCCCTCCACCTCATCCACTACTCCACCAATCTTGCTGTCATCAGCAAATTTACTGACCTACCCTTCAGCTTCCTCCTCCAAGTCATTGATAAAAATTACAAATAGCAGAAGACTCAGCACTGATCCCTGTGGTATACTGCTGGTAACTGGCCTCCAGTCTGAAAACTTTCCATCCACCACCACCATCTATCCTTATGTGATATCCAGTTACTTATCCAATTGGCCAAACTTCTCTCTATCCCACATCCTTACTTTCTTCATGAGGTGGACCCATCTTACCCATGTAACTGTCTAACTTTCTTAAAAGACAAAATTGTACCTGCCTCTACTACAACCGCTGGCAGCTTGTTCCAGACATCACCACCCTCTGTGTGAAAAAATTGCCTCTCTGGACACTTTTGTATCTCTCCCCCATCACCTTAAACCTATGCCCTCTAGTTTTAGACTCTCCTACCTTTGGGAAAAGATATTGACAGTCAAGCTGATCTGTGCCCTCATTATTTTGTAGACCTCTTTAAGATATCTCTAAACCTTCTATGCTGTAGAGAAAAAGGTTCCAGCCTCTCCTTATAACTCAAATCATTAATTCCTGGCAGTATTCTAGTAAATCTTTTCTGCACTGTTTCTAGTTTAATAATATCCTTTCTATAATAGGGTGACCAGAACTATACACAGTATCCCAAGTGTGGTCTTACCAATGTCTGGTGCAACTTCAACAAGATGTCCAAATTCCTGTATTCAATGCTTTGACTAATGAAACCAAGCATGCTGAATGTCTTCTTCACCACTCTGTCCACCTGTGACTCCACTTTCAAGGAGCTATGAACATGTACCCCTAGATCTCTTTGTCCTGTAACTCTCCCCAGTGCCCTACCATTAACTGAGTAAACCCTTCCTGGTTCAGTCTACCAAAATGCATCACCACGCATTTATCTAAATTAAACTCCATCTGCTGTTTGTCAGCCCACTGACCCAATTGATTAAGATCCCATTGCAATCAGAGAACTTTTTTTCACTGTCCACTATGCAATCAATCTTAGTGTCATCTGCAAACTTCCTAACCATGTCTCCTAAATTCTCATCTAAATCATTAATATAAGTGATAAATAAGTGGACCCAGCACTGATCCCTGAGGCACACCGCTTGTCACAGGCCTCCAATTTGGAAAAACAACCCTCCACAACTACCCTCTGGTTTCGGTCAAGGAGCCAATTTTGTATCCATTTTGATATCTTACCTTGGATCCCATGAGTTAACCTTATGCAACAACCTATCATGTGGTACCTTGTCAAAGGCCTTGCTAATGTCCATGTAAACATCTTCAACTCCACTGCCCTCATCTACCTTCTTGGTACCCCTTCAAAAAGCTCAGTCAAATTTGTAAGTCATGATTTTCCACTCACAGCCATGCTGACTGTCCCTAATCAGTCCTTGCATCTCTAAATGCCTGTAGATCTTATCTTTCAAAATATCTTCCAACAATTTACCCACCACTGATGTAAGGCTAAATGGCCTGTAGTTCCCAAGCTTTTCTCTGCAGCCCTTTTTAAATGAAGGCACAATATTTGCCACATTCCAATCTTCAGGCATCTCACCCATGACTATTGATGATTCAAATATCTCTGTTGGGAACTTGCAATTTCCTTCTTAGCCTTTCACAATGTCCTGGGATACACTTCATCAGATACTGGAGATTTATCTACCTTGTTGGACTTTAAAGCTATCAGCACTTCTTTCTCTGTAATATGTACACTCTTCAAGACATCACTATTTATTTCCCCCAGTTCCCTAAAATCGGTAAGTGTTTGAACGTTCTGGGCATCAAATCGTGTTCTGCAGAGTGTCTCAGATACAATGTCAGATATGGAACCAGTGAGGGAAAACAGTGAAAATTGGATTGGCAAAAGGCCAGAATCGAAGGAGCACAAAGATCTCAGGAGATTGTTGGGCCGAGGAGGCTACAGACATTGAGAGGGATGAGACCATAGAGGAATCGGAGAACTAGGATGATAGCAGCATGAACATTCCTTTACAAACTTCCAGGACTACAATTCTATCAGAGCAAACCAGTGAATGGGAAATGGGACCGAGTTGTCTAGACTCTGAGATTTATTGCCACGTGTTTTCGTATACAGTGAAAAGTATTGTTTCTTGCACATTATACAGACAAAGCATAGGAAAGGAAAGGGGAGTGTGCAGAATACAGTGTTACAGTCATAGAGAATAGAGTTTTAGAAGCGTAGAACAAAAGGTAGAATTAGAACGTATGCTGGGCACAGTTTGCAAGAAGTTGCCACGTTCTCGCACCATTTTGAAACAAGGATGGCTTGTGAGATCAGCTGCTTTTCTGCTGATCAATCCACAGGATGCTTTTATTGCCTCAGATTTCAAAGCCAGTGGTTTCTATAATGTTGTTCCGACCCAATCATTTACCTTGTATTTCAGGAGTTGCAGAAGCTGGGGCTGGGAGATGGAGTGGATCTGTATGTGTACGAGATTCCAGTAGAATACCAGAAGGTTCTGGACTTGATTCCTTCTCTCTGGAAACGTCATAATCCTCAGGTTAGGTACATTAGTAATCACCTTCTCATCATTTGATCTGCTGGCTCAGATCAGCTCAGGCCAGAACGCAAGTGATTGTGTAATTTTCCTGTCGATTACACTTTGAAATTGCACTACAGATGACTGGATTGATTATAGATGCATAATTTGCATTCTGTTCCTCTCCTCCTCACACTGAAGTTTGCTGGAGGAGTCGCCCTGCTTTAATTGGGAGACTTTCCTGCAGTTTGGATCATGAGTTCAGTTTGCTGTAATTAAAATAGACTCTGCTGTAAGCCCCACCTTAAAATCATTCTTTCTCATTATATTGTTCTGATTCCAATTTGGCTTAGAAGTTTTATTTGGTTTTAGGACTTCTGAACTCTGGCCTGTGCAGTTTCAGTGTGAGGATCGACAAATGTCTGCATCTGATTGGTCCCTGGTATCACCTGATTGGAAGTTTAGAAACTTATGACAATGTGATTGGGTATCATTAGTTCTTTCCTGCTCTTATTTTCTCTATCCCAGACAACTGGTTTTCCCTGATTTTTCTATGTTTCAGTAAGAACGTTGAAATAATTAATCTAATTCTTTGATAAAGCTAACCTCATTTTCAACAGTTACTCATCAAGGTGCACAGATCTAATTGATCTGTGCAGCTTTTAATCAGGATCACTTTTTTCCATCATAGAACCATAGAGGTTTACAGCATGGAAACAAGCCCTTCAGCCCAACTAGTCCATGCTACCCTTTTTTTAAACCCCTAAGGTAGTCCCAATTGCCTGCATTTGGCTCATATCTCTCTATACCCATCTTACCCACATAACTATTTAAATGCTTTTTAAAAAAACAAAATTGCACCTGCCTCTATTACTACCTCTGGCAGCTTCTTCCAGACACTCCCCACCCTCTTTGTGAAAAAATTGCCCCTCTGCACACTTTTGTATCTCTCCCCTCTCACCTTAAACCTATGCCTGCTGGGTTTAGATTTCCCCACCTTTGGGGATAGATGTTGACTATCTAGCTGATCTATGCCCCTCATTATTTTATAGACCTCTATAAGATCACCCTCAGCCGCCTTTGCTCCAGAGAAAAAAATTCCAGTCTATCCAGCCTCCCCTTATAACTCAATTTATCAAGCCCCAGTAGCATCCTTGTAAATCTCTTCTGCACTCTTTTTCTAATTTAATAATATCTTTCTATAATAGAGTGAGCAGAACTGTACATGGTATTCCAAGTGTGGCCTTACCAATGTCTTGTGCAATTTCAACAAGACATCTCAACTCCTGTATTCAATGTTCTGACCGATGAAACCAAGCATGATCTCTTTGTGCTGTAATTTTCCCCAACGCTCTACCACTGAATAAGTCTTGGCCTGGTTCGATCTATCAAAATGCATCAGCTCACATTTATTTAAATTAAACTCCAACTGCCATTCGTCAGCCCATTGGCCCAATTGATCAAGATCCCAACTGTCTTATTACTGTTTCCAAGTCTGTACCTTCGGATCAAACCTCTGATTTAGAATCTGAATCCCAGGAATTAAACCCCTAAATTTCTGTGTAGCCCAGGTTCCCAGTACTTCCCAGAGGCCTTGACTCTCACACTGCCCTTGTACAAAAGTAACAGTGATATGGGTCCCAATTTCCTTTCATCGCAAGTAAGGAGCAAAGGTGAGAATGAGACATATGAAAGAATGGAGTTATGTAAGAGGTGGGTAAAAATACTGTGACATTGTCCCATCAGATATGCTCAGGGCAGGTACAGTAGAGCTTGATGTATGGTGGGAAGCTCCCTGATAGGGAGGAGAGTGATGGGGATGAGTGTTGGGGAAGAGTTGGGATAGAATGGGGTGAAAAGGTGGGGAGGATAGGGAGGTGGTAGTTTCAGCTGATTATATGGGCTCGGGTAAATTGATCTTTGCTCCTTTCATGCCTGTTAGCTTCTTATCAACGTTTGTAATTTTTTTTTCAGTTGTTCATCCATGTTGGAGTTTCGGGAATGGCCACCACTGTGACACTGGAAAAATATGGGCACAACCAGGGTTACAAAGGACTGGATAATCGATGCTATTGCCCGGACAATCACTGCTGCGTCCAGGGGGGACCCGACTGCCTCGAGTCCATTATTGACATGGACGTTGTGTGTAATAAAATCAGTGACCCACAACTGGACGTGGTCATCTCTGTCTCAAAGGACGCAGGAAGGTGAGGAAGCCACAGCATGGCAATGGCGAGGGAATTTCCTAAAGATGACTGTTAGCAACTTGTCTTACCTGGTTTCCTGGATAGAAATACAGAAATAAAAAACGGAGATAGGGTGAATTAAGAATTGGGCTCAGAAAGCAAAATAGAGAGGGAACTATGGAACGCATTTTTGAAAAGCAGGATAAAAAGTTTATTTATTCATTATTAGTCACAAGTAATGCCTACATTAACACCGCAGGCTCCTGCGCCAGTTGGGTCAATACACTTAACCAGCACGTCTTTCAGACTGGGAGGAAACCAGAACACCTCAAGGAAACTGCACAGGAGAATGTGTAAACTCCACATAGACCATGACCCAAGGCTGGGAATTGAACCCAAGTGGTTAGCAGTGCTAACCACTGTGCCACCATGCTGCCCCTGCAGATACGCAGAAAAGTTTATGGAATGGGTGGATGGAGTGAAGTGACCTTTTGCCTTCTGTGCTTAAATTATAGGAGATGATCACAGGCTTTTGAAGAGTTGAGTTTGAAGGAGGTTTTTGAGCATTTTGAAAGTGTAACGCAGGGTGCTGGGGGGATGGTTAGAATTTGGGGAGAGAGTTTGAGTGCAGGATAGTGAGGACAAATTTTAAGTGACTGGAAAACCATCCACTTAGTTAAAATTGGGCCCATGATGTCTGAATGTGATGACAAAACAGCGACCCAGAAGCAGACTCCATATTCAAAGTCGGATGTAAAGACAAAACACCGCGATGGGCTGGAATCTGCTTGGCTGTGACAAAGGGTCATCCAGACAGGAAGTGTTGGCTCTATTTCGCCACAGATGCTGTCAGACCTGCTGAGATTTTCCAGCATATTCTGTTTTTATTTCAGGGACTTGAGGGTGCATTTGGGAGGATTGGAAAGAGTTAGGAAACACCTGTGAGTTTTGGTTGACCTGATATTTATTGTCAAGATACAGACCAACTATGATTCAATTCAATGGCAGCAGGATCAAGGGGCTGAATGGCCTCCTTTTTGTCCTGTTTCTAACCAATATGGAATGGCAATCAAAACCAATGTAAAGTTGAACTGCAATAGTCAAAAAAAATCAAAGGGAGTCATGACGACACAAAATACTCTGGCTACACCTTTGAGCACTGTTAATCATTCTGGTCTCAGACAGTGAATTGGTTTAAGAAATGAGAGGAGTCGGTGCAAAACCCATTCTCTGATGCTGGAGATTGGAGTTATGACCTGGAGATTAACTTGGGATTTATTATTCATTCACGGGACATGGACATTGCTGGCTGGCCAGCATTTGTTGCCCATCCCTAAATGCCCGAGGACAGTGGAGTCAACCACATGCTGTGTCTCTGGAGTCACATGTAGGCCAGATCAGGTAAGGATGACAGAGTTCCTTCTCTAAAGGACATTAGTGAACCAGACGAGTTTTTTTTCAACAATCGACAATGGTTTCATGACTTTCAATTCCACATATTTTTTATTGAATTCAAATTCATCTGCTGTGGTGGGATTTGAACCCAGATCCCCAGAACATTGGCTGAATTTCTGGATTCATAGTCTCCTGATAATGCCGCTAGGGCATCACCTCCCCTACGTTTCGGCCATATAAGATTGCCTGAGTGACTGTACATCATTGTTCCGATGTGTATAATTGGAGAAGATGAATGCACAGAACTGCTTCATGTTAAATTACACATGGAGCCAAGAGGGTTCTCTCCGGTTAAATGCAGGTTTAAGATGGTTTTTTTTTCACAATGCTGTCAAGTATTCAACATGTGAAAGGGTCTCCCTGTCTTTAGTGAAGGCAATGATCCTATTGCCATTCCTGTAATCCTTTACGAATCACTTAGACACTGGAATGTGAAGAGAGAATGCTGAGAACTTGCCTTCATCAGCTGTAATTGTCTTGCAATGGAAGAGTCAACGTTGCTGTCTTTTAATGGGCAGTGGAGCTTTACAACAATCTTGTCAAGAGGCACTTATCCCTTTGAACAGAGCTGAAATAAATCACATTTTAATAGTATCCCAATAAAATCACGAAGGGTTTGGGTAAAGTTTATTTTATTATTTCATGGGATGTGAGTTCGCTAGCAAGGTTGCCCATCCCTGACTGTCCTTGATTGGAGTGGCTTGCCACACTGCTTCAGATGGCAATTCAGAGTCACCCATATTGCTGTAGCTTTGGAGTTGCATGTAGACCGGAGCAGGCCAGTTCTTAAAGTTCAAATTTCTCCCCAGACCAGATAAGAATGGCAGATTTCCTTCTCTTAAAATACATTCCTGAACCAAATGGATTTTTCATGACAATTGATAGTGGTTTCATGGTCACTATTACTGAGACTAGCTCTTAATTCCGCATTTTATTAATTGAATTTAGATGCTGCCAACTACTGTCATTGGATGTGGACCCAGAGCATTAGTTTGAGACTTGGGATTTCTACAGGAAGTGCTAGGAAATCTTGGCAGGCCTGACAGCATCTGTGGAGAAAGAATCAGGAATGCTTTGAATCAGGAAGGAAAATGAGATTGATCAGATAGCTAAATAAAAGAGCCAGTGTTGAAACGGTGGGCCAAAGGGCCTCCTACATCGAATGATTCGAGGATAAATTTTGCCCCTCTCTTTCTCTCCATCCAGATACCTCTGTGATTTTACGTACTATACCTCACTCCACCTGAGCCATGGAAAATCAGCCTTCATTCACGTTCCTCCTCTGGGGAAGCCGTACACTGCCGAGCAGCTAGGACGGGCTCTCCAAACCATTATTGGAACAATGCTGGGCGTGTTGGAACATCCAAATGCCAAGATGAACTGCCAGATGCGGCACTGAGCTCTCTGGATTGGGCACCAGGATGAGAAGATCTGACATCAGTGATTTTCTTCTTTTTGAACTGTTGTGGGGTGCAACCCTGATCGTAGCTGCCATTGTAAAATTCACCTGTTCCGGTGTGGGGGGGGAATAATTGAGTGGGACCGGAACCTGTATCTTGGTAACTGAACTGTATTTCCTTGGAGCAAGTGTGTGCACCATATCAGATCCCCAAAATGCTGAGAGAGTGCAAATCCCAGAGCACCACCCCCTGGGCTGGTATAATGCGTGCACGTACACACTGTGATACATTTAATTCTGTGTCCGTCCAACTTTTATGATATGTTTTCTGGTTTGAGGCTTTTCTGGTTAAATTGTTTTAATCTGAGCCTGGTATTGTGACTGTATTTTGATCTTTTTAGATTCTTTGCTAAACCTGTCACTTTTGTTTTCTTGAAGTCTGTCTCATTCACTCTGTTCACGGACTGTGCAGTTCTGTCATTTGCACACACTATATTTCACCTGTGCTTTTTAATCTCATTGATGCTGGCCCTTTTACATCTCACTGTTCCTCACTTTTGCTTGTATACTCTTGATTGTCTCTCGTTTCCTTGTTCTCTTCTCTCTTGTGCCTGTTCTGTTTTCCCTTTTTTTTTAAAGTTCTGTTTCAGAAAGATGATGTTTAGGTATGCGTGGAGGAAGAGACAGATGGTCACAGAAACTGAACTTTGATCATTCTGCTAAACTTCACCCCAGAGGCTAAAGAGCCGCAGCCCCTGAGGCTGGTTGCACTTAGGCACTTAGATATTTTCATTACTCAAAGAGAACACATGCTCATAGCATACGTATGCAATGTTTGCTTTGTACTTCAGTCAGTTTTGACTAGATTTTGTATCTCTTTAATAAAGTTTGGGTTAAACTAACCAGAGCTTAGATGGTTTTAACTAGATTAAAAGAATATAGGAAATATTAGTTAATAGAAATGTTTTTAGCTGTTTTGAGACCTTTGTTGTTTTGATGGCTGTGGGTTTTAAGCCTGATGTCAAACTCCTAAACCCTTGCTCCCTCCCCTCCTGAATACAGTCCTGTGTCCCCTCCCCTAGGTCTTTGCAGTTGTCCATGTCAATGGTGCGTGATTTTGGGGCTTCATTCCCACTTTGCCCTATTTTGGTAGCTTCCTCAGCGGGAACAGCTCTCCAATGATTCCAAGGGAAACTTGACAATTGGCCATCTGTTCGATTGAGAATGGGATCTCCTCGTAAGGGGCTTGCGCTGCAGACCCATTCCCCAGGGAACAGCAGCAGTCTCGTGAGCTGCCCCTTCTGACCTTGAAATGGTGGCACAGTGATTAGCACAGGAGTAACGAGGAGTTTGTTGCAACACAATAATGGAGGCATGAGCATGCACAGGACAGAGGAGGTATTTGGAGCTACGGACTACATGCAGGTTCATGGATGCACTACCCACAGCAACATTGACAAAATAGGCAAAAAGTGGTAAGAGTGAGTGAGCTTGTAGGTTACGTCAGAATTGAGACAGATCAACCAGTGGGTGAGGAAAGGTGTTCTGGCCTTGATGCCAGGGTCTAGATATTGCAGGGATATTCAAGTCTTGAGGGGTGACTTGAACATTAGAGACATGGGCATTGCTGTGAGAAAAGGCGAGTCCTTCTGTTGGATGAAGTCTAGGAGTGTTGTTTACCTCCCACCTGTTAGCACTCAGCCAGGGTGAAGCTTGTCATGTGAATGTCTGGTCTATGATAGAGGAAGAAGCAAGTTGATGGAAGGATAGAGCAGGTAGAATTGACCTTGATTAAATTGGTTTTAGTGTTTGGCTGATATTTCCTTTTGGACGAACCAAACTGATCCAAATGGGTGAATGAGTCTTTGCAAGTGTTGAATCTTGATCTGAACATGTTTGTTGAGATGGGATGAAGCTTGTGCTGATTCCAGTATAGAAACTGTCACTAATCGCGGCAACATTACTTTTCAGCTTGATGACAAATCAGCTGCCTTAAATAAGTAACATCAGTCTACTTATACAAATGATTAGAGGATTGTGCAGTGCAGTGGACTTGACATTGTACTTTCTCCACTGGACAAATTCAATTTTAAAAAAAAGCAACTCGTTCTGCTGCATGTAAGGATTGGGTATCTATGGCAGTCTTAGTCCAGTACCTGTAGTTCTTGGAGAGATGAAACTGGTCATAGCTTGACTGTAATATGGCAATCTCTAGTCATATACTGGTGCAGGAAGTAAGAATGTCACATGGATACGGGGAATGGGATGTTTACTCTGGGGTGGTGATCTCAGCTTGGTTGCCTCTCCGCTTCAGATAGGGGAACTACACATTTCTCGCTCAATGTACCGACCTGGGTCTGGTGAGAAATGTGCAGGACAGCAGCCCCACATTGCTTGCTGAGAAGGACATCTTTTTCTAGCTATTGAAAACCAAGAAAGTCTGAAAGGCTTAACCTCTTTGAGAAGTTGGGACAAGGATAAGTGGGTGAGGGGATGGGGCGGGTGGGGTGAGGACGGGGACAAGTACAGTACCATAGTTACCTAGATGTTAGAAGTGGTTCTAATCCTTCTAAGTTCCTGGGTAAATGTTCTGCTAGGAGAGTCAGAACCATCCAATGCCAGATTGGAGTATCAGATGTTTCGAGTTACAGGATAATTGCCCATCTGAAGTTTAACCTTCATGGTCAATTGCTGTGCAGTCCTTGATTGGGCATTTCTGGGAAGCCTCCAATACATCATCTGGGGAACCTCCAGCGTACATTTCCCTGGGAAATAAAGGTCTGGCCGTCTAACCCTCTGTTTTGGGAGTGTTTGATGGGGACAATGTAGATGGAGCTTTCCTCTGTATCTAACCCTATGTTATACTTGTCCTGGGCACGTTTGATGGTGGGAGTACAGAGGGAGTTTAGCTCCGTATCTAACCCCTTGCTGAATTTCCAAATTGGCAATGTGTGGTCTGGCAATACCCCCCCTCCTTGTTTTGGGTGAATATAGGGAGTGAATAAAGGTAATATTATCTAAGCTATCCAGGAGGCACACAGAGAAAGCTGGAAAATCTCGGCAGATCCGACAGCATCTGCTTGGGCTTGTTCAAAAGGTTTTTCTTCATTTGAGAAAGAGGTAGAAATCCTATCTGGAAAACCTGCAGCAGCAGAACTTTAACATTTGATTGTTGATGTCTGACTTGCTGGGATCAGAAATCACTTTTAGATATTTTGGTAATGTACGCTCCAGTTTTGTTTTGTGCTACTGTCTGGTTTAGTAATAGGTTCACCTATAGTTAACAGGTGAAATTGTTACCCAGACTAAGTGATTGTGATGTGATGGTTTTCAGATATTTATCACCAGATTACTAGGTAATAAAAATGGGGTATGTTTAGATTGAAGACTAACCCTTTAGCTGCTTTGGAGATGGGCACTGAGAAACTCAGAGCACAGAAAGTTCAGGAGAGTTGAAGCACTTTTAAAATTATTGATGGAAGTTTTGTTGGAAGCAGCTGTTTTCTGTGGGAATCAGTGATGAGGGATAGTCAACTTAAAATTCTGATGGAGAATGAGTGGACAGGAATGGAGCAATTGCTCTACAAAGAGGGACAGAATGTTTTACCATAGGGAATCGTTGGGACAGATGAGATAAAACCCAGATAAATGATTGAAATAGGGGTCGGGGGGGAGAATGGTGCAAGAGCAGATCTTCAGATTTTAATTTTGGACTATTCTAGTATTATTGCAATGGGCCGAATGGACTGTAAACTGCTGTGCTTTGTGTAGCAATATCCTGTAAGCATTTGTGAAGATTTCGTCTGACAATTCTGGCAAAATTGAGAGAGCATTCCATGCAAAGCTGTGGAGACTTTTGTGGATTAGTTTGGCATGTTGGCAGTCTTGCCTCCTGAGGCAGGCTTGTGTGTGTGTATGTATGTCTTGATCCAGGAGCTCGCAGTCTGAGCTGGTGGTTTTTAATGCGATGCTAAGGGCATGCTGCATTGGTAAAGGTCCCACCATTCAGGTCCGATCCCATGGCGCAATGTGAAGCAGTTCCTGGGACCTTGCTGGGCACAGAATAGCTGTTGTGATTGTGTTTCAAGACATTTTCTCAGAAATAAAATGTATTTTCTTTTCAGGAATAGTGAACTGCGTAAATTAAAAGCTTGAGTGTTGCCATGTGTAGCGTTGACAGGAATTCCCTCTGCAAAGTCTAAGTTGCAATAGCACCATTAGTCTAGAAAAAAAACTGATCCCAAGAGGATCTGGAAATGGTCTGTCTGTCACTCTGTAATCCAATTCTCCAACTTGGGATTTCTGTGATTCCTAA
Source organism: Sphyrna mokarran (assembly GCA_024679065.1). Taxonomy (NCBI): domain Eukaryota; kingdom Metazoa; phylum Chordata; class Chondrichthyes; order Carcharhiniformes; family Carcharhinidae; genus Sphyrna; species Sphyrna mokarran. Next base: position 11,833,720 of record JAGIQG010000026.1, on the reverse strand, counting down.
TAAAATGTGTATTCTGAAAATGTTGGGAACTATCTTCTTTTACCCAAGGGTTGCGAGGGGGTGGAGGGAGGAGAAGAGGAAGTAGTTTTGAGGAAAACATTGATAAAAATACTAATGTGTTAGCTTCAGAGAGAATGTGAAGACTGTTCAGAAAATAAAAATCAATTTTCGAATACAACTGATCAAACATTTGTAAGTCTTTCATTTTCATCAGCTTGTGAATCTTCCTATTGCTGATGTTCACGTTGTGTTGGATTGTGCACTGTTTCAGAAAGGTTTGCATCACTCTGCACAACATTAACAGCAGAATAAAGTGCAGCTGGAGTGCCTTCCCTTTTGAGAGATTAAAATCTAAATGTGATTTAGCTGCAGCCAATAGGCAGCACTCAACGGAGTCAATGTTGAGGGTTGAAACCAATTCTGATCATTCAAGTGTCAGTATTTAAGGAGGGCTGCACTGTCAGCTGGATGAGAATTTGATTCAAAGCCTTGCCTGCCAACGCCCATCCCATACACTGGCTTAAATGTTCATGGCACTATACATCGATGGTCAATGTGCACCATTTGTAAGGATACAGCAACTGCACTTTCTCGAACTGCACCTTCCTAACACCACTGTCTACCACCTTGAAGGATAAGCGCAACAGATGCACAAAAACCCCACCTCTGAGTCACGTAGCATCCTGAATTGAGTATACCCCTACCAATTCTTCTTCCTATCACTGAGTCCAAACCCTAGAACTCTTAACATCATTGTGGGTGCACATGCTGTATTGGTTCAAGAAGAGGGTGGGCCCACCTCTCAATAGCTTGATTCGTGCTCATTTCATATCTGTCCCTCCTCCTCCTCCATGAACTTATTTGTCAATTTTCCTTTTATAAAGGGTGTATTTCAAAGCAAAAGTACTCTGGTACAGTTTGAGATTCCTCCTTTCTTTACTTGACCAAGGCACACTTCCCTGCAGTCCTATCATTTTTCCAGACACACGCTTTTCAATTCTGGCCAAGGCATATTCTTCACTTCCTTTGATCCATATTTGGTCTTTAGCTCTCGAATTCCTCCCTAAATATCACTGTCTCTATCTCTCCCTTTAAAGTGTTCTATTAAACTCACCTCAAGAATGTTGTCACTAGACCTAACGTTCTATTTCTTTGGCTCTATCTAATTCTGTCTGAATGCACAATCTGCAATGTTTTACTGTGTTATAGATGCCGATTGAAAGCAATTGGTTGGTTGGGTTTGCAGTTTTAGGGACTAGCAGGGGCACCTTGGGAGAGATTTTACTTGTGCTCATTTAACATTTTTCTCCCTCCCCCTCCTGGAGATGCCCATTCCTCATTGAGGAGTCCATGAAGTACTTCCAAGAGCCCAAACAGTCATTGGGCCGGTTGAAGATGACTCCAATCTCTCCTCAATCGGCACTCATTGTTTACATTTCCTGTACGTAAAACAACAATTTGGATTTACATAGCAACTTTTAAAGTCATTAATACCCTAAGATGTTTCATCTGAGCAGTTGTGAAAGAAACCCTGATACCACGTCACTAGAGGCAGTGTTAATGTGGGTGACTAAAACCTTGGTCAAAGTGGTAGATTTAAGGAGAGAAACCAGGAGAGGTTTGGGAGGGAATTCCAGGATTTGATTCCCAGGTAGTTGAAGGCATGGCTGCTAATGGTAGAGTGCTGGAAGTAGAGGGGCACGTAAGGGGTTGAAATTGAATTTGGAGGTTTTCGTGTTATGGGGTCAGATCAGAGGTAAGGAGGACCGAGGTTGTGGAGGGATTTGAATGAGGATGAAAATTTGAATGGGATTTGGTCTGACATGGTGGGGTGATAGGTCAACGTGAAGAGTACTGGAATCCAAAGATAATGGAGCTTGGAACAGTCAACAGCAAGTGGGGATGGATGACATTATGGAGCATATGTCATCAGCCTGGACTGGAATTCTGGACCATTTTTCACTGCCCTTTTCAGTTTATTTATTAGTGTCACAAGTAGGCTTATGTTAACACTGCAATGAAGTTAATGTGAAAATCCCAGAGTCACCACACTCCGGCGCCTGTTCGGTTACGCTGAAGGAGAATTTAGTACAGCCAATGTACCTAACCAGCACGTCTTTTGGACTGTGGGAGGAAACCAGAGCACACAGAACAAACCCACATAAACATGGGGAGAATGTGCAGACTGCGCACACAGTCACCCAAGCTGGGAATTGAACCTAGGCCCCTAGTGCTGTGAGGCAGCAATACTAACCACCGTGCCACCGTCCCAGGTGCAGTAAGATTGACTGGAGAGGGTGACTGACTGAGTCTCTCAAATGCCACGGTGCTCCCATCCTTGTTCTTTACTCTTGTGTGTTACCTATCCCCAATTAAGATTGATTAATCTAAGATGGCACCGCAGTGAGAGAATTTCTTGCCTCAACATATCCTCCAGTGCTATCTTTTACTCTCATTCTATACTTTTAAAACTGTACACTAACTCTCTTTAACACTCTCCACTGTATTCTGCATCCATTCCATTCTGGGGCAGCACAGTGCCACAGTGGTTAACACTGCTGCCTCGCAGCACCAGGGATCTAGGTTTGATTCCCTGCTTCGTCACTGTCTGTGTGGAGTCTGCACATTCTCCCTGTGTCTGCGTGGATTTCCTTGGGATGCTCCGGTTTCCTCCCACATTCTGAAAGATATGCTGGTTAGGTGCATTGATCCAACAGGCATTGGAGTGTGTCGACTAGGTAATTTCACAGTAACTTCATTGCAGTGTTAATGTAAGCCTTACTTGTGACAAATGAATTTCAACTTTACTCCCCAATGTGCTCTCTATAGACACTGTTTTGTCTTGCATAGCATGCAAGAAACAGTATCTTTCACTGTATCCCAATACATTTAACAATGAATCAAAAAAGGTGAGTGAACTATTGGTTTGGATGCACCCACTGTGCTGTTAGGAAGGAAGTTCAGTGGGTCAAAAGTCTTGACAGTGCGGGAATGGTGATTATAGTTCCAAATCAGAATGATGTGTGGTTGGGAAGGGAACTTACAGATGGTCATGTTCCCGTACGTCTGCTGCCCTCATCCTTCTAGGTGGCAGGGGTCACAGGTTTGAAAGGTGCTGTCAAGGGTGAGTTACTGCAGTGAATCGTATGGATACACACTGTGGGGTGTCGGTGAGAAAAATGTTACACTAGCGTCGAAGAAAAGGCAATGTTTGGAAGGGAAGCTGTTCAGCCAGCAGACACTAGATGGTGCTGGAGCCTTCACTGGAAGCATAGACTTGTCTTCTCCAGATATTCTAATTAGAGTCCAGCATTTCTGTCATTTTCTCTGATTTCCAGCACACACACAACATAGTCAAATAGTGATTTACATTTATTTAAAATTTTTAATGTAAGAAAACATTCCAACTACTTCAGTGACAAATATTTGACACCAAAACCCACACGTGATCTTAGACTCAAAGCATTAACTCTATTTCTTTCTCCAAAGATGCTGCCAGACCCGCTGAGTTTATCCAGCACTTTTGTGTTTTTATGTGAAAAGATATTTGATTGGGTGTCCGAAATCTTAATCAGAGATGGGTTTTAAGATTGTCTGGAAAATTGGGAGAAGAGAGAGAGGTTTAGGGAAGGAATTCCAGAATTGAGGATCCCACTAGCTGAAAAGACAGCTGCTAATGAAAATGGGGGATGTGCAACAGGCCCAAATTTGGTTGGAGTAGAGATTAGGGAGGGTTTGACCTGGAGAAGATTACAGAAAGCAGTTGTACCAGGGTGGGGTGGTTGTTTGGTGAAGCTTACAGAGAGTGGGGAGGGGGGCAGCCGCAAAGACATTTAGAGTCATGCAATTTACAGCATATAAATAGGCCCTTCGGCCCAACTTGTTCATGACATTTTTTAAACTCCTAAACTAAACTAATATGAACATTTGGCCCATATCTCTCTATACCCATCTTACCCATGTAACTATCTAAACACTTTTTAAAAGACAAAATTGTATCCACCTCTACCAATACATCTGGTAGCTTGTTCCAGACACTCACCACCTCTGTGTGAAAAAAGTACCCTTCTGCAGATTTTTGTATCTCTCCCCTCTTACCTTAAATCTGTAGACTCTAGTTTTAGATTCTCCTACCTTTTGGGAAAAGATATTGATCATCTAGATGATGTATGCCCTTCAGTATTTTATAGACCTCTATAAGATCACCCTCAGCCTCCTATGCTCCAGAGAAAAATGTCCCAGTCTATCCAGCCTCTCCTTATAACTCAAACCAGTAGCATCTAAATGAATCTTTTCTGCACTCTTTCTTGTTTAATAATATCCTGTCTATAATAGGTGACCAGAACTGTACATAGTATTCCAAGTGTGGCCTTATCAATGTCTTGTACATCTTCAAAAGATGTCCCAACTTTCACACTCAATGTTCTGACCAATGAAACCAAACATGCTGAATGCCTTCTTCACCACTCTGTCCACCTGTGACTCCACTTTCAAGGAGCTATGAACATGTATCCCTAGATCTCTTTGTTCCGTACTTTTCCCCAATGCCCTACCATTAACTGAATAAGTCTTGCCCTGATTTAATCTACCAAAATGCATCACTTTGCCCTTATCTAAATTAAACTTCACCTGCCATTCGTCAGGCCACTGGCCCAATTGATCCTGTTGCAATTAGAGATAACTTTCTTCATTGTGCACTATACCACCAATCTTGGTGTCATCTGCAAACTTATTAACACGCCTCCTAGATTCTCATTCAAATCATTAATATAAATGACAACAATGGACCCAGCACTGATCCCTGAGGCACCCTGCTGGTCACAGGCCTCCAGTTTGAAAAACAATCTTCTGCAACCACCCTCTGGCTTCTATCAAGAAGCCAATTTTGTATCCATTTAAATACCTGACCTTGAATCCCGTGAGATTTGATCTTATGCAACAACCTACCATATGGTACCTTGTCAAAGGCCTTGCTAAAGTCTGTGTAGACAACATCAACTGCACTGCCCTCATCCAACTTCTTGGTTACCCCTTCAAAAAATTCAGTCAAATTTGGGAGACATAATTTTCCACTCACTAAGCCGTGCTGACTGTCCCTAATCAGTCCAATCATCTCTAAATGCCTGTGAAAAAGTTTTAAAATTCCAGTGTCTGAAAACACACCAAGGATCCTTACAACAGACTGTCCTTTTCTGTAACATTCTGGGGGCGTGAGAAGGCCAAAATAGTGATTGAAAAACAATAAGAAATAGGAGCAGGAGTAGGCCATCTAGGCCCTCGAGCCTGCCCCGCCATTCAATAAGATCATGGCTGATCTGATAGTGGTTTAGTTGCACTTATCCGCCTGCTCCCCATAACCTTTAATTCCCTTATCAATCAGAAATCTATCTATCTGTGACTTAAACACATTTAAGGAGGTAGCCTCCATTGCTTCAATGGGCAGAGAATTCCAAAGATTCACTACCCTTTGGGAGAAGAAGTTCCTCCTCAACTCTGTTCTAAATTGACTTCCCCTTAGTTTGAGGCTGTGCCCTCTAGTTCTTGTTTCCTTTCTAAGTAGAAATAATCTCTCTGCTTCTACCCTATATAGCCCCTTCATTATTTTAAATATCTTCATAAGATCTCGCCTCAGACTTCTAAACTCCAACGAGTGCGGGCCCAATCTATTCAATCTCTCCTCATAAGCTAATTCCCTCATCTCGGAATTGACCTGGTGAAGCTTTCATCAGACATTTCATCAGAACCTTTGCCTCCTGAGCAAGGCAGTGCTGGTGTATCTACAACACGGAGATCGACCCCGCTGACAACACTGACTACATGTAAATATCTAATGTTTTTGTAGGATGTTTTGGGACACGCTGAACTCGTTACAGGTGCTATATCAATGCAACTTCATTCTTCCTCGTTCACTGACGTTCAGGCTGGTGTTTGCCAGAACCACCTACCCACAGATTTCATCAGGGAGATTGTTAGAAGCGACTGTCAATAGAAGGAATCTAGAGCAGAAGGTTTTCGAGCCAGCATGCTAACTGTGAACCTGCAGATTGGGAGGATTGAGAGGAAGCAGTGGGTTTGGAACAAATAAAGAACTGTCAACAACAGTTGTCATCTAATGTTAACTGTGTTCCAATGGGTTGCATGGTGGTTAGCACTGCTGCCTCGAAGCACCGGGGACCCGGGACCGATTCCCGGCTTGGGTCACTGTCTGTGAGAAATCTGAACATTCTCCCCGTGTCTGCATGGGTCCCCTCCGGGTGCTCCGGTTTCCTCCCACATTCTGAAAGACGTGCTGGTTAGGGTGCATTGACCGTGCTAAATTCTCACTTGGTGTATCCGAACAGGTACCAGAGTGTGACAACTAGGGGAATTTCACAGTAACTTCACTCCATTGTTAATGTAAGCCTACTTGTGATTAATAAATTAGAAACTATAAACATTTGACTCGGGGTTTTGCAGCTGTTATTCTTCACCTGTGTTGAGAATTGAGATATCTTGAGAGAAGGTGAGGGGGAATCTGCTGGTTTTTCTTTCTAAGGCAAATTCTTGAGATGTTTTTAGGTAACATAAAAAGAGTGAATGAGATGGGAAATAAAAATAGCAGCAATACTGAGCCAGTCAGCAGCACCGTGGGAGGGAGAAATGAGTGTGAACACTTTGGGTCAAGCAGCCCTCCATTAGTTCTGATAAAAGGTTGGAATGGAGTAGTTTGTAAGCCGGCGGGAGAAGTAGGGATGGGGGAAAGGAGAGAAGAGAGTTCAATAACACAAGAGATCAACATACAACAGCCAAAGCGAGTGGTAATAGATGCAGTAAAGTGCTCAATGGGATGTGAATGGTTTCGAAGACTCAGTCATCATCAATGCAGCATTCACTTCACAAGCTGGCTACTGCCAGGTCCTACCAACACCCCAGCCACCCTGAATAAAGTTGCCAATGCTGATCACATATTTTCCAAGAGATTTTAACATTTGCTGCCCTGCCTTATTGGCCATTTAGTATGTTTATCCTGGCAGTATCCCACCCCCAAATGTGCAATTCACGCCCTCCCCCCCAAAAATTGTCCATCCTCAATGCCTCGCTTCCCACCATCAGAGAGAGTGACTGTTTTATCCAATTGGATAATTCCTGACCTTTAAGCGAGTGACCCTTTATTCCCATGTCTAATATTTCTGCAACCACATGAATTCAAGTTCAAAGAAAGTGAATGAAATATAACTTTGACTGTGAGCAGGACTCTGTTCAGTGTCCCGAAGGCTAATCTTTAATTCCTGGTGACTCCAGGGCAATCCTGAAGGGTTGGCAACCAAAGTAGCGATGAAGACATTTCATCAGAGCTTTTGCACTCTGAGAAAGGCAGTGCTGGGGTATCTACAATACTGACCTTGACCCCAATAACAATACTGACTACATGTCAAATATCTAATTCTCTGTAAAATGCTTTGGGATAGGCTGAACTCGTCACAGGTGCTATATCAATGCAAGTTCATTCTTTCTTGTTCACTGATGTTCAGGCTGGGATTTGCCAGAATTACTTACCTGCAGATTTCACCAGAATGTTAGAAGCAAATGTCAAAAGAAAGAGAGATCAAGAGAGGTTTCAAGCCAGTGTGCTAACTGTGAACCTGAACAACAGTTTGTGATGTTGGTTGAGGGTAAATATTAGCACAACTGTGGGGAGACCTTGCCTGTCCTTTTCCCATATACTTGGCAAGAGATCTCCTATATCCATTGGAGAAAGCCTCTGCACAATACTCATGGAAGGACCACTCACTCATTCCTGACCCTCTGACAGTGCGGCACTCCCTTAGCACTGACCCTTTGACAGTGCAGCACTCCCTCAGCACTGACCCTCTGACAGTGCGGCACTCCCTCAGCACTGACCCTTTGACAGTGCGGCACTCCCTCAACACTGACTCTCTGACAGTGCAGCACTCCCTCAGCACTGACCCTCTGACAGTGCGGCACTCCCTCAGCACTGACCCTTTGACAGTGCAGCACTCCCTCAGCACTGACTCTCTGGCAGTGCACCACTCTCTCAGCATTGACCCTCTGACAGTGCAGCACTCCCTCAGCACTGACCCTCTGACAGTGCAGCACTCCTCAGCACTGACCCTCTGACAGTGCAGCACTCCCTCAGCACTGACCCTCTGACAGTGCGGCACTCCCTCAGCACTGACCCTCTGACAGTGCGGCACTCCCTCAGCACTGACCCTCTGACAGTGCAGCACTCCCTCAGCACTGACCCTCTGACAGTGCGGCACTCCCTCAGCACTGACCCTCTGACAGTGCGGCACTCCCTCAGCACTGACCCTCTGACAGTGCGGCACTCCCTCAGCACTGACCCTCTGACAGTGCGGCACCTCCCTCAGCACTGACCCTTTGACAGTGCAGCACTCCCTCAGCACTGACCCTCTGACAGTGCAGCACTCCCTCAGCACTGACCCTCTGACAGTGCAGCACTCCAGTGGAGTGATACTGTGAGTCACAGCTTGCATCACGTGGTCAATTCTCTGGGAGGGAACTTTCTGACTGAGAATCTGTCTCTGAGCCTCCAGAACCTCAACCAGACTCAGGAAAAGTGAAGGGATCTGGAAATCTCAACAAGGGGTGTTGAGTAGATAATATTCTGTCCATGGTTTCAGTTAACAAGAACAAATATAACATGGACAAAGACGGTTACCAATGTGAAGAGTTTTTTTTTAATTCCAAAATGTAAAACATACAAAATACTTGACTATATTGTGGTTCTCCAGTTCACCTTTTGAGTAAGTGGAATAAAGTATTTCTTCAAATGATGCATTTTTCTTTGTGTGGTGAGACCTCTGGTAGCATTATGACATTGAAACCATTCTGCCAGCAGAGAACCAAAACTTCCTGTGAGATTGCCAACTTATTGAGTGGTGTCTAAGTGGTCAACCTCTCTTTTAGCTTCTCCCCACAACTTCAATATTTTTGTAACTAACTGACAAGCAGAAGTGTTCAATAAAAGCATGTTAGTTTTTGTTTAATGCCTGTATGATTTTCCCACCCACTGTTTAACTTGCTACAGTGTGCAAGGATTTAATTCCTGGAGACTCCAGGATAATCCTGGAAGGTTGGCAACCCGGACTCCCTAGTATTGGATGTTATTCTTCAACTATGTTGGAGTCTGTGTAAACAAATATTGGCAATATCGCTGAAAGATTAAATGGCCAAATTTGCAGAACATGGGCATGCTTTGGAGAATCTTTGGTATCAATCCCAACTCCATCCCTGAAACCCTGGGATTTCCTCAAACCCCGGGATTCCATTAAACCCCAGGATTCCCTCAAATCCAGGGATTGGGATCTGGAGTAATTGAACAGTTCAGTGAGAGTTTTTGACAAGGAGCAGGTGCAGATTGGGTTCCAGCTCCAGGGGCTCGGATACAGGATCTGAACAGTTTGCTGTCTCACCACACGACAAGCCTTTTGTTGGAATTTCCAGGGATTGTTAAGGAAAAAAGACTGTGAGAGTTCGAATTCTGGAATTGCTAATACTGAATTCAAAATAACCTGGTTAAAGCAGCTGTGAACGATAATTAAAATACTAACATTCAAAGCAGGTGTTTTAACTCGTGTGTACGTCACTCTGCAATGAAGGGGCAAAATTAACCAGGGTTTCTGAGAGACACTAGATTACAGTGAGAGTCATGGGATACAGTGAGATCACTGGGTTACAGTGAGAGTCACTGGGATACAGTGACAGTCACTGGAATACAATGAGAGACACGAAGTTACATTGAAAGACACTGGGTTACAGTGAGAGACACTGAGAGATACATTGAGAGATATTGGGTTACAGTGATAGACACTGGAATACATTGAAAGACACTGGGTTACAGTGAGAATCACTGGGATACAATGAGTGACACTAGGTTACAGTGAGAGACATAGAATTATAATGAGAGACACTGGGTTACAGTGAGAGCCACTGGGTTACAGTGACAGACACTGGAATACAATGAGAGACATTAGATTACAGTGATAGACACTGGGATACAGTGATAGACACTGGGATACAATTAAAGACACTGGGTTACAGTGAGAATCACTGGGATACAGTGAGAGACACTGAGTTACAGTGAGTCACTGCGTTACAATGAAAAACACTGGGTTACAGCAAGAAATGCTGGGTTACAGTGAGAGCCACTGGGATACAGTGAGGACCACTAGGTTACAAAGAGAAACACTAGGATACAGTGAGAACCACTGGGTTACAATGAGAAACACTGGGTTACAATGAGAAACACTGGGTTACAGTGATACACACTGGGTTACAGTGAAAGTCACTGAGTCATAGTGAGAGCCACTGGGTTACAGTGACAGACACTGGAATACAATGAGAGACATTAGATTACAGTGATAGACACTGGGATACAGTGATAGACACTGGGATACAGTGATAGACACTGGGTTACAGTGAGAATCACTGGGATACAGTGAGAGACACTGAGTTACAGTGAGTCACTGCGTTACAATGAGAAATACTGGGTTACAGCAAGAAATGCTGGGTTATAGTGAGAGCCACTGGGATACAGTGAGAACCACTGGGTTACAAAGAGAAACACTAGGACACAGTGAGAACCACTGGGTTACAATGAGAAACACTGAGTTACAATGAGAAACACTGGGTTACAGTGATACACACTGGGTTACAGTGAAAGTCACTGAGTCATAGTGAGAGCCACTGGGTTACAGTGACAGACACTGGAATACAATGAGAGACATTAGATTACAGTGATAGACACTGGGATACAGTGATAGACACTGGGATACAATTAAAGACACTGGGTTACAGTGAGAATCACTGGGATACAGTGAGAGACACTGAGTTACAGTGAGTCACTGGGTTACAATGAGAGATACTGGGTTACAGCAAGAAATACTGGGATACAGTGAGAGCCACTGGGATACAGTGAGAACCACTGGGTTACAAAGAGAAACACTAGGATACAGTGAGAACCACTGGGTTACAATGAGAAACACTGAGTTACAATGAGAAACACTGGGTTACAGTGATACACACTGGGTTACAGTGAAAGTCACTGAGTCATAGTGAGAACCACTGGGATACAGTGAGAGACCCTGGGTTACAGTAAGAGACACTGATTTATAGTGAGGGGCCCTGGAATATAGTAAGGGACACTGGGATACAATGAGAGACACTGGGTTACAATGAGAAACATTGGGATACAGTGAGAGACACTGGATTACAGTGAGAGACAGTAGGATACGATGAAAGCCATTGGGTTATAGTGAGGGGCCCTGGAATATAGTGAGGGGCATTGGGTTACAGTGATACACACTGGGTACAGTGAAAGACACTGGGAGACTGTGAGAGATACTGGATTACAGTGAGAGACACTGGGATACTGTGAGAGCCACTGGGTTACAGCAAGAGATACTGGGTTATAGTGAGGGACCCTACAGTATAGTGAGGGACAGTGGAATACATTGAGAGACACTGGGATACAGTGAAAGACACTGAGATATTATGAGAGACACTGGGATACAGTGACAGACACTGGGATACAGTGAGAGACAGTGGGAGACTGTGAGAGACACTGATTTTTGTGTAAGATTGCAAGAACCTGATGCATATGGATTTGCCAATTGTATTGTTATTGGTTTGACATGTGTCCCTCTGCACCTTCCCATGGTCAACTGCCCCTTGCTTTTATTGCAGCATTTGTTTGGAAATTACAGGAATCAGATTTTTTTTAAAAAAGGAAAATACTGATTATTATGTTTGGAGTTTATTCCACATTCAACTCAGGAAGAATTACAAAATAGATTCTTTTTCTCATAGAAAGCTGGTGACAGTGCAAATCGTTTTTGGGTCTTGTAATACGATCCTTGTAGCGATCCTAAAAGAAAATCAAAGTACATTTAAGTGTCAGGATTATATAGAAAGAGGCCATTCAGCCCATAATATCTGTTCTGGCCCTTTGTAAGAGCTATCCAATTCATCCCACTGACCCCTGCTCTTCCCCCATTGCTCTGATTTTTCTTTTCCTTTTCACTGCTTTACCAAGTTTCCTGTCGAGCATTGTAATTGAATCTATTTCCACTCAGAGCATCCCATAGTGGCAGAATACGTAGGACCTATGAAAACAAACTTCTCACGCATTTTTCCCTTCAGGGAAGTGGCGAAGGGTTCACGTGCTGATTACCAGTCTGGTGAATGAAGACATGTAGGTCCCTTTCATGGCCAACATGAACCTGGACTTTCTAGTTTGGAGTCAGGGTCACTACCACTATACATCATAGCACAGGCTGAACAAGTAGAACAATCTCAATATGATTAGGGTCTAGCATTCAGAGCAGGGAATGGCTTGTGTTTGATTACTCAAGGTTTCTTTATCCAGTAAACCCATCTAATCTATACATGGCCAAAGCAGACCATACAAGGGGCTCACTCTTCATTGTCTCACTGGGATTGTGTGTTTGCCAGTGTGGTCAGAATGATATTAACCCTACAAAACTAGTCTGCACCCAGAGGGTTAAAGGACAGGTTGCATAGGCTTTAAGAAAGCTCTGAAGAAGTCACACACATGAGAAACATTAATTGTTTCTCTCTCTCCACAGATGCTCCCAGACCTGCTGAGTTTATCCAGAACTTTCTGCTATATTTCAGGTCTCTAGCATCCGCAGTATTTTTTAGAAAAGAGTTTATTAGTTTCACAAGTAAGGCTTACATTAGTGAAGTTACTGTGAAACCTCCCTACACTCTGCCAGCTGTTCGGATCAATGCCTAACCCATTTTGCTTTTAAAAATCCATAGAATCCCGACAGTGCAGAAGAAGCTCATTTGGCCCATTGAGTCTGCACTGACTCTCTGAAAGAGCATCCCAACCAGGTCCACCCCTGCTCAATCACTTCAACCCTATGTATTGAGCACTACCAATACACCTAACTTGTGCATCTTTGGACACTAAATGGCAATTTAGCATGGTCAATCCACCTAACTTACATATCTTTGGACTGTGGGAAGAAACCGGAGCACCCGCAGGAAACCCAAGCAGACACGGGGAGAACATGCAATTTGTGTGTGTGGCAGTAACTCATACGGCTTCCTCAACAGCATCATCTAAACCCATGACTTCCACAAAGAAAGGGGAAAAAGACACATGGGGACATCATGACAGTTTCCTCTCTAAATCACACACCAGCCTAACTTGGAAATATGTTCCTTCACTGTTGCTGGGTCAAAATCTAGGTACTTATCTAAGTAAGTGGAGAGTATTCCATCACACTCCTGAATTGAGCTTTGTGGACAAGCTTTGGGATTCAGGAGATGAATTGTTCACTGCAGAATTCCCAGCTTCTGACTGCTCAGGTGATCTATATTCAGAGTGCACAGATCTTTTAAGCTCATAAAATCTCTCACTATCTGAGGAGCAGAGATTGATTGCAACGACGCTAAGATTAATGTAAAATAATTACAGAAAATCCCTGAGGTAATTCTCATTTTCGTTGAGGGAAATCAGCTGGTCATTCAGAGTCTAATTGCTGTAAACTCTGAGGTCAATCAGAGTTTAATTGCTGCGTGGTCAGAGAAAGTTTGCAGATCTGCAGGAACTTTTACACTTCAGACTCCAACTCAGGAAAACGGTTTAACATCAATATGGCACCAAAAGTCTGGTTGAGATGGACACTCAAAATTCTCCCACTGTTATCATTTGAATGGACAATTGACGGTAGGACTTACCTCTAACTGTACAGTAATTGAAGAGACATGGTAGAGAGAGCAATCAAGACAATGTAGGACCCGTGTGCAGTTTTCGCTTGGCCACTGGGCCGCTGGGTTCGACAGGCATCTCTGCAGGAAAGAAAATTATTTTCAACATGTTTGGCAAGGTGTGAGCAGGTAATTTAACTTTGCGACTGTCGGAAGAAAATGCAATTCTAAATGTAAAGAATCTGGAGCAAGATTAGGGGGCACCTTTTCCCTTGGATGACTGTTGACTTGATTCAAAGGAATTGGCTAGATATCTGATGACAAATAGGACCAGGGATTTATCCAATCAGTGGCAGTACAATGAAATATCTCATGACAGTCCAGTGTAGTTATACACAAGGATAAAATCTCAGCATACAGGAGGCCATTCAGCCCATTGTGTATTTGCTAGCTCAGTCCATCTAATGCCTCTGCTTTTCCACATAGCTCTGCAAATATTTCCCCTTCAAATATTTATCCAACTCCCTTTTTAAAGTTATTGTTGAATCTTTCAGGGAGGCCACTCTGTCTGTCTGTCTTTCTCAAAATGTTGTTATTCCTCTCAGATGATTTGTCCATTCTGCACAAATACTACTCTTTCAGTAAAGGAGCTCAATCAAATTTCTTTTTTATCTTCTCTCTTCAACATTTAAACTATTTGTCTCATATGATCATTCCGCTGTTTCAGTATTCTACCCCCTTCTACACACATTAAACTCTGCTGTCCCTGCTCTAGCTTACTCTGACTCCGGTTCATCCATTACCTACACCATAAGACCATAAGACATAGGAGCAGGATTGGGCCATTTGGCCCATCGAGTCAGCTCTGCCATTCACTCATGGCTGATACGATTCTCAAGTCCATTCTCCTGCCTTCTTCCCATAACTCCTAACACCCTTATTAATCAAGAACCTATCTCTGTCTTAAAGACACTCAGTGACCTGACCACCACTGCCTTCGGTGGCAAGGTTCACCAGCCTCTGAAGAAATTCCTCCTCATCTCAATTTTAAAGGAGCGTCCTTTTACTCTGGGGTTGTGCTTTTGAGTTCTAGTCTCTCCTACTAATGGAAACATCCTCTCCATGATCATTCTATCCAGGCCTCTCAGTATTCTGTAAGCTTCAATTAGATCCCCCCTCATCTTTCTAAACTCCCTCGAGAATAGACCCTGGTGCCCATCTCACCAGTGCCTTGCTTTTTAAAATTCTCATCCTTGTTTTCCAATCGTTCCGACTTCGTAATCTCTTCCAACCTCCAAGTTCTCTACACTCCTCCACTTCTTCTGGTTGTGCCATTGGCAACTGTGCTTTCAGCTCCCTGGATTTTGTTGGGACATTTGAGTATCTCCCAGAATAATCATTCACTGTTTATCAGAACAAGTGTGTAATTAGCAAAAATTCCTGTTATAATATTGCTAACATGTAATCCCAAGACAATCACATGCATATGTTTAATTTTATCTTCTTATTAATCTGAGGGAGTTAAACCTCGCTAGGACAATTAACATTAAAAAAGAATTCGAGCATGAGAAATAGGACTCTTAAATTAGAGGGAGTGGGTAATATGCCAGATAAATTAAACAGAAATAACAGTGTTGCAAGCAGAGATGAAGAAACCTGAACAGGAATGTGATAAGGGTTAAGAGAAGGTTGATGTCCTCATTCGAGAGGGGAGTGTCTCGAGCCTGAGCCACTGAACCATCAAGGTAACAATGCGTATTTGCAGTGTGAAAGATATCTCTTTGCATTCCATGCACTGATATAAACTTCAGCAAGAGAAAACAAGTGATGTTGCAGATTATTAGACTGAAAACTGAGCAAAGACAAGCCTCTGTGGAGGTACCATCTTGAAAACTGGATGATAAGGCGATGGTTACAAGTTAATGAATGGCTGAGTGAAATTTAGGGTTTGGATTATGAAGATGGGGGGCGAGTGGTTCTAAATGGACATTTGGGGGAAAAGCCACAGGGTTGAATGTGGGTGGAGATCTGGTTGGATGGGGGGAGGGAGGTGCGGTGAAGACACTTATCTCTATGACTTTCACCCAAGATACTCCCGAAGATACACAAGGCCAACACACCCAGCCTTCCCATCATATCAGTCAATGGGATCCTGTGTGAGAATCTCTCCGGCTAGGTTGAGGGCATCCTGAAACCTGTTATACAAAGAACCCCCAGCTTTTGTCGCAACACATTGGACTTCCTATAGAAAAGCAGCACACAAGGAGCAGTTGAACCAGGTGCACTCCTCGTCACAGTGGATGTTTCGGCACTCTACACCAGCATCGCCCATGATGATGGCATTGCTGTAACTGCCTCAGTACCCAACGCCAACACCTGCCAGTCTCCAGGTGGAATTTTATAACTCATCAGCTTCATTCTGGACTACAATGTCTTCACCTTCAACATGATGTGGTGATGCTGGAGTTGGACTGGCGCAAACACGGTAAGAAGTCTCACAACACCAGGTTAAAGTCCGATCAGTTTATTTGATAAATAAGCATTTATCGCTTATTTCCGAAAGCTTGTCGGTTTACTATCAAATAAACTGTTGGACTTTAACCTGGTGTTGTGAGACTTCTTACTGTGTTCACCTTCAACAACCAGTTCTTCATCCAGACACATGAACAGCCACAGGGACCAAATTTGCACCTCAGTATGCCAACATCTTCATGCATAGGTTTGAACAAGATCTCTTTACCATACAGGACATTCAACCGATGTTAAACACTAGATATATCAATGACATTTTCTCCCTTTGGACTCATGATGAACTGAAACAACTATATGATGATATCAACAAGTTCCATTCCACCATCAGACTCACCATGGACTACTCTCTGGAATCGGCTGCATTCTCAGACACACGCATCCCCATCAAGGACAGTCACCTCAGTATTTCACTATACTGCAATCTATACACAGATTGCAAGTCCTCACAATTTCTCCAGCTTCCATCCTAAATATGTTAAAGAAGCCATCCCCTATACATAGGATCTACTCAGATGAGGAGGATCGCAACAGACATCTCCCGACGCTGAAAGATGCCCTTATAAGAACATGATATGGTGCTCGACTTATCGATTGACGCGCCATATCAAAAAGCTGAACCTCCTCAGAAGACAAACATGGGACATGGTGGACAGAATTTCTTTGAAGCAGAGACATTATGACGTCTTCTCCAGAACCTTCAACATTTCATTGATGAAGACGAACATCTTGCCAAGGCCATCCCCACACTCCCACTTCTTGTCTTCAAATAATCGTTTAACCTCAAACAGACTATTATCCACAGCAAACTACCCAGCCTTCAGGAGAACAGTGACCACAACAATACACAATTCTGCCACAGCAACCTTTGCAAGATGTGCTGGATCAATGACACAGATGCCATCATCTCACGTGAAAACACCATCCACCAGGTACACGGTACATACTCTTGCAACATGGCCAATGTTGTCTACCTGATACACTGCAGGAAAGGATGTCCCGAGGTATGGTACATTGGGGAGACCATGCAGACTCTACAACAACAGATGAATGAACAGCGCTCGACAATCACCAGGCAAGAGTGTTCTCTTCCTTTTGGGGCACACTTCAGCAGTCAAGGGCATTCAGCCCCCCAAGACGGCCTTCATGACACACAAAACAGAGTCGCTGAGCAGAGACTAATGGCCAAGTTCCGCACACATGAGGATGGCCTCAACCAGGATCTTGGGTTTGTTTCACACTATCTGTAACTCCCACAACTTGCCTGAGTTTGCAAAATCTCACAAACTGTCCCGGAGACAATACACATCTCTTTAACCTGTGCTTAACCCTCTCTCCACTCACATTGTCTGCATCTTTAAGGCTTGATTATCTGTAAAGACTCGCTTTCCAACTATTATCTTGTAAATTGAGCTTATGTCTATATATGCCCTGTTTGGGAATACGACTTCTACTCACCTGATGATTGAGCAGCACTCCAAAAGCTAGTGACTTTTGCTACCAAATAAACCTGTTGCACTTTAACCTGGTATTGTGTGATGTCTTACTGTACTTTCATCCAAGGCTAGGGGGGTAACATAACACACATTGAAAACAAATGTTCAGACACTGTGACATATCCCTGTGCTTGTGCTGAATACAGTTTGTCGATTGTAAAAGACAACATCAATTAATCGGCTAGCAGGGCTCACAAAAAAAGAATATTTACCAGCCCTAAGCTCTGGAATTCCCTCCCTCAGCCGCTCGGCCTGTCAAAACTCTTTCCTCTCCTTTATAAAAACTGTCCATTTTCACTAAGCTTTGATCAGCCGTCCCACCAGCTATTTTGAGGCTCAATATGAAATGATATTTGATAATGTCCCAGTGAAGGCCCTGGGAGTGATTCCCTGCAATAACAGCACGAAATGTAACTTTCTGTCGCTGTTACTCACCTGTCCTGTTGACACCATTTTAACTCTTCCTTTGTCCTTTTCAGCTGATCATTGGTTTTGGCCATATTTGTTTCACATTGGTCAGATTGCATCTTCCACTTCTGTACCTCACCTAATCAACAAAAAACATTCAGAAAGATGAGAAGAAGGAAACTGCTGTCCAACACACTTAGACAGGGAATCAGATCCAAAGCAGGCAATGAATGGACTCTGAAGGAAACTATATGAAACCAGTTTGTCTGGCCCATTTCAGCTCTTAGTAGCTTTGAGTACATCAGATATAACAACTTTTAAAATGACACATTCTCTTAGGCTGTGATCAGGCTAGCACTTACACAAATCACAATTCTGGACTGGTGCAAATGGCAAGCACACTTAACATTGAGGGGACAGAAGCATTTTTACAGGACACAGTAGAGGGAGATTTACTCTGTATCTAACTCTGTACTGTATCTATGCTGGGAATGTTTGATGGGGACAGTGTAGAGGGTGCTTTACTCTGTATCTAATCCCGTGCTGTACCTGTCCTGGGAATGTTTGATGGGGACAGTGTAGAGGGTGCTTTACTCTGTATCTAATCCCGTGCTGTACCTGATGGGGACAGTGTAGAGGGTGCTTTACTCTGTATCTAACTCCATCCTGTACCTAGCTTGGGAGTAATTGATAGGGACAGTATAGAAAGTGATTTATTCTGTATCTAGCCCCATGTTGTAACTGTCCTGGGAATGTTTGATGCAAACAGTGTACAGGGAACTTTACTCTGTATCTAACCCCATGCCGTACCTGTCCTGGGAGTGTTAGATCAGGACAGTGTAGAGGGAGATTTACTCTGCATCTAACCCCATGCTGTACCTGTCCTGGGGGTGTTTAATGGGGACGGTGTAGAGAGAGCTTTATTCCGTATCTAACCCCATGCTGTACATGTCCTGGGAGTGTTTGATGGGGACAGTGTAGAGAGAGCTTTACTCTGTATCTAACCCCATGCTCTATCTGTCCTAGGAATTTTATTTTATGAAGTCTTTTCTTCTTACACTTAAGATGTTACAGAAGTGGCCAAATTTTGCTGCCAGCTACAAAAATGGAAGAAACCTCCATCGATTCAAATTCCAATTCTTGTGCAAACGACAAGACTGAAATTGAAACTAGCTATATGGGAGCTTGGTGCTGAGGGAAAGTGGTAGTCAAGGTAACAATGTGTTGTTGGAGAGAATGTCAGCAAAGGAAAGCAAACAGGAGCATGGCTATTGGTGAATCTGGGAGCTCGTGAAATTCAGCAAGTTCTAACTGGGTGGGTTTATTCTGTGGCGATCCCGGGATACGGACATTTCTGCGTGGGACTTCAACTCTATGATTTCTTCCTCAGAGATGTGGATTCTATCCCCTGAGTGACATCACTGAGCATGTAAGTGTCCTAGAATCCCTACATGCAGAAGGAGGCCATTCGGCCCATTGCTTCTGTACTGACCACAATCTCACTCACGAACTATTCCCATAATTCCACACATTTAACCTGCTAATCCCCCTAACATTACAGTCAATTTAACATGGCCAATGAACCTAATCTGTACATCTTTGGAGGGTGGGAGGGAACAGGAGCACCCAAAGGAAACCTACACAGACATGGAGAGAACATGCAAACTCCACACAGACAGTGACCTGAAGCTGGAATTGAACCTGGGTTCCTGGCACCGTGAGGAAGCAGAGCTAACCACTGTGCTGGCGTGTGGCTCTAGTGAAGTCGATGACTAGCAATGAGGAGTGTGAATGAGATATGGGGAGGCAGTGAGGAGCTAATTCATCAATTGGAGGCTTTGTTATTTCTGCATCACAGAGATTGTCTTTCCTAATCATTTTCCGGCAAAAATCCTCAGGCAGAATCCCATCCACCACAGTCCCTTCAGTAACACTATTCTGAAATATTGAAGGCATCTAACCCTCCAGAAGTTCTTGTTTGATGCTGAAATTTCTGTTCATTTGTTCGAGTTCCTTCACTTTGTTCTTCAGTTCCAGAATATTCTCAACCTGACGAGCCTGGAACAAAACATATAAATGTCATGTTAGATACATCATGGACTGGGTACAAGGTAAAGCTCCCTCTAGCCCGCTCTGCTTCAGACATGTAGTATCAGATTCATCGCCACCAGAAACAGCAGCTAGGCCATGGCTTAACATTCCATTCAGAAAGGCAGCACTTCAGACAGTGCGGCACTCCCTCAGTACTGACCCTCTGACAGTGCGGCACTCCCTCAGTACTGACCCTCTGGCAGTGCAGCACTCTCTCAGTACTGACCCTCTGACAGTGCAGCACTCCCTCAGCACTGACCCTCTGACAGTGCAGCACTCTCTCAGTACTGACCCTCTGGCAGTGCACACTCTCTCAGTACTGACCCTCTGACAGTGCAGCACTCCCTCAGCACTGACCCTCTGGCAGTGCAGCACTCCCTCAGCACTGACCCTCTGACAGTGCGGCACTCTCTCAGCACTGACCCTCTGACAGTGCGGCACTCCCTCAGTACTGACCCTCTGACAGTGCGGCACTCCCTCGGTACTGACCCTCTGACAGTGCGGCACTCTCTCGGTACTGACCCTCTGACAGTGTGGCACTCCCTCAGTACTGACCCTCTTACAGTGCAATGCTCCCTCAGCACTGACGCTCTGACAGTGCAGCACTCCCTCAGTACTGACCCCCTGACAGTGTGGCACTCCCTCAGCACTGACCCTCTGACAGTGTGGCACTCCCTCAGTACTGACCCTCTGACAGTGCAACACTCCCTCAGCACTGACCCTCTGACAGTGCAGCACTCTCTCAGTACTGACCCCCTGACAGTGTGGCACTCTCTCGGTACTGACCCTCTTAGAGTGCAACGCTCCCTCAGTATTGACTCTCTGACAGTGCAGCACTCCCTCAGCACTGACCCTCTGACAGTGCAGCACTCTCTCAGTACTGATCCCCTGACAGTGCAGCACTCTCTCAGTACTGACCCTCTTAGAGTGCAACGCTCCCTCAGTACTGACCCTCTGATAGTGCGGTATTCTCTCAATATGTTTTTAAATTCATTTGTGGGATCTGGGCATCACTGCTGGCCAGCATTTATTGCTCTTGAGAGGATGGTCGTGAGCTGGCTTCTTGAATCGCTGCAGTCCATGGGTTGTGGGTTGACCCACAATGCGAGTAGAGGGAGAATTCCAGGATTTTGACCCAGTGACTGCAAAGGAACGGTGATATATTCCCAAGTTAGGATAATGAGTGGCTTGGATAGGAATCTGCAAGTGGTGGCGGTGTTCCCAAGATTCTGCTGCCTGGACGGAAGTGGTCATGGGTTTGGAAGGTGCTGTCTAAGGATATTTGGTGAATTGTTGCGGTGCATCTTGTAGTTAGTACACACTGCTGCTACTGAGTATCGATGGTGAAGAAATTGAATGTTGCTGCACCAATTCACCAGATTCTCTATCTCATTCCTGTACTCTGATCATTGTTTGAGATCTGACCCACTATGGTGGTGTCATCAGCAGTGTTACAGTCATAGCTCGGGTGTAGAGAAATATCAACTTAATGCGAGGTATGTCCATGCAAAAGTCTGATGGCAGCAGGGAAGAAGCTGTTCTTGAGGCGGTTGGTATATGATCTCAGACTTTTGTATCTTTTCCTTGACAGAAGAAAGTGGAAGAGAGAATGTCCGGGTTGCCTGGGATCCTTAAATGTGCTGGCTACCATTCAAGGTAGTGGGAAATGTAGACCAAGTCAATGGATGGGAAGCTGGTTTGAGTGATGGATTGGGCTACATTCACAATAATGTGGCACTCCCTCAACATTGACTTTCTGACAGTGCGGCACTCCCTCAGTACTGACCCATTGACAGTGCAGCACTCCCTCAGCACTGATCCTCTGACAGTGCAGCACTCCTTCAGCACTGACCCTCTCATAGTGAGGAACTCTGTAGGACTGACTCTCTGACAATGCAACACTCCCTCAGTACTGGCCCTCTGACAGTGCAGCACTCCCTCAGTATTGATCCTCTGACAGTGCAGCATTCTGTCAGTACTGACCCTCTGACAGTGCCACCCTCCCTCAGCCCTGACCCTCTGCAGTGCAGCACTCCCTCACTACTGACCCTCTGACAGTGCAGCACTCCCTCAGTACTGACCCTCTGACAGTGCAGCACTCCCTCAGTACTGACCCTCTGACAGTGCAGCACTCCCTCAGTACTGACCCTCTGACAGTGCAGCACTCCCTCAGTACTGACCCTCTGACAGTGCAGCACTCCTTCAGCATGACCCTCTCATAGTGAGGAACTCTGTCAGGACTGACTCTCTGACAGTGCAACACTCCCTCAGTACTGGCCCTCTGACAGTGCAGCCCTCTCTCAGTACTGACCCTCTGACAGTGCAGCACTCCCTCAGTACTGACCCTCTGACAGTGCAGCCCTCCCTCAGTACTGACCCTCTGACAGTGCAGCACTCCCTCAGTACTGACCCTCTGACAGTGCAGCACTCCCTCAGTACTGACCCTCTGACAGTGCAGCACTCCCTCAGTACTGACCCTCTGACAGTGCAGCACTCCCTCAGTACTGACCCTCTGACAGTGCAGCACTCCCTCAGTACTGACCCTCTGACAGTGCAGCGCTCCCTCAGTACTGACCCTCTGACAGTGCAGCACTCCCTCCGTACTAATTCTGTAACAGTGTTGCACTCTCTCAGTGCTGCGGTGGTGAGGGCTGTTGTCTAGATTTTGTGTTCAAGTTTCTGAAATGGATCTTAAACTCATAAACTTCCTGACTCAGAGGGGAGAAAGTTGCACAATGCACAGAAGCTGATTCTTGCTGCACTCTGGAAATGCTCACTATATTTTGATGAAACAATGGGGTGGACTGGCTTTGCAAAGAATCCATGTTTCTGAGATAGAAACCAGTTTGATCTGGACCCAGGAAACCTGTTTATGCTGTTGTGAAACCACAGCATCATGATTGTGGTTGAATTTTTTTTATATTAGAAACGGAAACTGTGCAGGGCGTTTAACAGGCAAAGCAGCCAGATTTGTGCTGTCAGAGCTTGCAATTTGAGATCAAAATGAATGGCAGAACAGACTCTATACAAAATAATCTCCACTTGTTCCCAGTGTTAGAGTATTCCTCTGTCAGAGGGTCAGTGCTGAGGGAATGCTGCACTATCAGAGGATCAGTGTTGAGGGAATGCCGCACTGTCAGAGGGTCAGTACTGAGGGAGTGCCACACTGTCAGAGGATCAGTACTGAGGGAGTGCTGCACTGTCAGAAGGTCAGTACTGAGGGAGTGCTGCACTGTCAGAAGGTCAGTACTGAGGGAGTGCCACACTGTCAGAGGGTCAGTACTGAGGGAGTGCCACACTGTCAGAGGATCAGTACTGAGGGAGTGCCACACTGTCAGAAGGTCAGTACTGAGGGAATGCCACACTGTCAGAGGGTCAGTACTGAGGGAGTGCTGCACTGTCAGAAGGTCAGTACCGAGGGAGTGCTGCACTGTCAGAGGGATGTTAAACTGAAGCTTTCTGCTTCAGATGAACATAAAATATTCTCTGGAATTATTTTGAGAAATAACAGGGCCTTTAACTCCATTGTTATAACCAATTGGCAACTAGGGGATTTTCACAGTAATTTTGTTGTGTTGTTAATGTAAGCCTACTTCTAACACTAATAAATAAATCTAAAGTTAAACAATAACTCGTCTTTAACTCAATTCGCTAGAATCGTTGATCTGCTTATAAATATCACATTGGGATCTTGTTTTGCAGACCATGTCTGCTGTATTTCCTACGTCACAACAGCGGCTCCATTTCACAATATATTTCACTGTCTCGCAAACACTTTGGGTTGACCTGAGATGGTGAAAATCATTGTAGAAATCAATGTTCCTGTTTATTTTTCGACTGGGGTTTAAGTTCCTTACACAATTTGGGGAATTTTCTGCAAATGTGTGCCTGAGTTGTTGGGATTTTCCAACAGGGCAACTTGCCCTTTCCAATTTGCTACATTTCTGAATAAATATCTTCAAAGTTCAGCAAGTGTTTTCTCTTCCGGCCAGCATTCCAGTAGGTAATTGAGGCCAGAACTGGCCACGTGTATGTGGGGAGTGGGGGGGGGGGGTGAGCTTTAAAGTAAAGTTTATTTATTAATCATAAGGAGGCTTACATTAACTCTGCAATGAAGTTCCTGTGAAATTCCGCCACACTCTGGCGCCTATTTGAGTCAATGCACCTAATCAGCATGTCTTTCAGGCTGTGGGAAGAAACCGGAGCATCCCAAGGAAACCCATGCACATATAGGGAGAATGTGGAGACTCCACACAGACTGTGACCCAAGCTAGGAATTGAACCTCGATCTCTGGCGTTGTGAGGCAGCAGTGCTAATCATTGTGCCACCGTGGGGACAGCTGAGACGGTGCAGGGGGAGGGTTGTGGTTTCTGGAAGAATGAGATGCTCTCCCATCTGAATCCCCCCCCCCCAACTCAGATCACCAAGGCTTAAATTAGGGGGCCGCTAAGGAAACGTTTTTGTTCAGAGGGAACTCTCTCTGTGCTCTATATATGAATCATTCACAGCTATATGCAGCCACAGCAAGCAATTAGAAAGTGCACAGATTGTCACAATGCAATTCAGGATTTTCCCTGCGGGATTCTCAATGCCACAGTCCTGGAAAAACCGGGATCCGAGTCACACTGCCTGGGAAACTCAATGTGATTTCCCCCAAAGAATGGCCTCAGGGTAGGGTCACTGCCCATTAGGCAATGGCCCAGAGGAATTACTGATAGATATTAATCGAAAAACACAGCTAATGTTCTGGGAACCCAGGTTCGAATCTCACCATGCCAAATGGTGGAATCTGAATTCAATAAAAAAAATCTAGAATTAAGAATCTACTGATGAGCATGAAACCATTATCGATTGTCGGAAAAACCCATCTGGTTCACTAATGTCCTTTAGGGAAGGTAAACAACACACAAGGGTAGTTGTGGTTGACTCTTAACTGGTTTCTGAAGTGGCCTAGCAAGCCATACAGTTCAAGGGCAACTAGGAATGTCTGCCCGTAGGAGGCGGCCCCCAGGCAGCTCTGTGGCTCCCGCTGCTTCCGGGAACCTGACTGCAAAATCCTAGTTGGCCTCCTTCAATGAGGTGCGCACGGTGGCACAGCGGTTAGCGCTGCTGCCTCACAGCACCAGAGATCTGGATTCAATTCCCGGCTTGGATCACTGTCTTTGTGGAGTCTGCACATTCTCTCCGTGTCTCCTCCGGGTGCTCCGGTTTCCTCCCACTGTCTGAAAGAAGTGGTGGATTAGTCCCATTAAGGGCTAAATTGACCCTTAATGTCAGGGGGATTAGCAGGGTAAATGCATGGAGGTTATGGCATAGAGCCTGGTTGAAATTATTCTCAGTGCGGGCTGAATGGCCCCCTTTTGCACTGCTACTATAAATATTGGCCTAATATGGCCGTTTAATTTTTAATCAGCGAAGCTACCTGCAGAGTACAGTGACCTGTGATGAGAGAAAAGTCCAGCTCTGGTTCCAGGAAGGTTTTTTTTCCCTCTGATTGGGGACCCTTTTTCTCAGTGCAGTTACTTTTACCTTACTCCTCGATATGGTGGCGTCAATCACGCCTAGCCAGTTTGTTAGTGACAAAGAGCCTTAAGATGTGGAGAGAAACATGTCAGTTTACAATCAGGCCAGCTTGTTCTGAAACCGGAAAATCCCGCCCGAGGTCACACCCCAATGCATGGTCTGTGCTCCGCCTGCTACGATTCCCGTGGAGGGCAGGATGGTAAAATTCCAGTGTGAAACTTTGCCATTTTTTTGGTCAATTCCACCCACTGTACTGACAGTTGGAGTGTGAGTGCTTTGCAACGCAAAGAATTGCGCACAGCCACTCACATTTTTACCTTTGATGTTTTACGCATATTGTCAATAAACTGTGGAGAAGCAAAGAGTCTGCGGAATTCACAGCGCACGGACACAGATAAATACATCTGACCTTTCAGACTCTCTCCAATCACTTTGTTATCTCAGTTACCTTGTCTAAAATCAACCCCAATGGCAAAACAAGGTCCAAATGATCACTTTTAGATTGTCAAGAGTTCAATTTAGTAGCAGAAATTCCTGCACAACTTACAAAACCTGTCTTTTAACTGATATACAACTGGTTAAATTGTACTAGTCAGAGTCTAGACATGGCACAGGACACTCAGTAACTAATGTGGACTCTCCAACCCGTAGAAAAGTTTTAATATGCTTTTCCCAACTTCTGGCTAATGATATTGAATGTTGCCTTCGTTGTGAGGGAAATGTATACAGTCAGTATTAATCAGGGAATGAAACTGGGACTTTCCACTTGTTGATCAGAATGCAGTATTTTCAATCAGTCTCAGTGATGATTTAAACAATGCCGTTGAGAGTGTGAAGGGGGAGCTGCTGCTTTGGACTGTGGTCATGTAGGTACAGCCACAGTGCTGTTAGAGAGTGAGTTCTAGAATTCCGATTCAGCCATAGAGATTCGAAAGTGAGCCTCTTGTCACAGTCTCCAAGCTCTCGCCTGCTTTCTTAACCACAATAATAGTGTGGTTGATGGTCTGGTTAAGTCACCGGTTAGTGGTAATTCCCTAGACTGTTGATTTGTACAATACTTATCACCTTATCACTTATCTACAGCGCAGAAGAGACCATGTGGCCCATCAAGGCTGCAGTGACAAAAATCCCACCCGGACCCTATCCCGTAACCTCACATACTTACCCTCCGAATTCCCCTGACACTAAGAGGAAATTTTAGCATGACCAATCGACCTAACCTGCACATCTTTGTATTGTGGGAGGAAACCGGGGGCACCCGAAGGAAACCACGCAGACACAGTGAGAAAATGCAAACTCCACACAGACAGTGACCTGGGTCCCTGGTGCCGTGAGGCAGCAGTGCTAGGCGACTTCGGAATGGGACTGGAATTCTGGATTAATCCAGATCACTATGACAAGTCTCCCTTCCCACAGAGACATTAATGAGCTGGTATGATAGTTGGCTGATAAACAGATGTTTTTTTTTAATTTTCAGAAGCGCTTTTCTAAGCAGAACTGAAAATGCCAAACAGCCAGATTGGGATATCACGGTCTCTGAATTACAGGTTACATGTAACATAGCCATTAGTTAACACAGCCCTGTACCGCACAACTTCAAACAGAATGATAAAAAGATTTGACATTTTACAAAGATTCTGGATTTCATAAAGAGTGACAAAATATTATGCTAAATGCTTGCAAATTCTCCAACATGTCAGATTTCATTGGCTATATTTACTGCAATTAATAATGCTATAATTCTTGATAACTTTACTACTCACCGACTGCTCCTGGTAGTTTCTTAATGAGGACTGTGCCTCTGCTAGCTTTGCCATGTACTCTTCCAACAGTAAACTGTTATTTGCTAGTTGGTTCTGGCACTCTTTCAGCTGCTTCATCGGTTCGGTGTTCATCAGAATGAATGCCAAACACACAAGTATCACCGTAAGCAAAACCAGCGACAACAGCAACCATTTCAAAAGGCAGGGGCAGCGACCTAAGGAATCCTTCAAGTTGTCCTTCAAGCTATCCCAATTCATCTTCGATCTGTTTGTCGTACACTGGATTAAATCACTGGAGAGAACTCTTCCTGGCAACTCAGCCTCTGTCCTTGTGTTGTACTATTTCTACTCAGCATTTGATTGCGTCATTTGCATCATCAGATACCTTAATGTTCCCTCCTCCTTCCTTCTCTGCTCCTCCACTCACACGTACACATTCACACACACACTCTCTCTCTTATATTTTCACACACACACTATCTCTCTCACACACACTTTCTCTCTTACATTTTCACACACACACACACACACTTTCTTACACTCACTCTTATACTTTCACACACACACATACACACGCACGCACACACACACTCTCTCTCTTACACTTTCACATACACACTCTCTCACACACATTCTCTCACACTTCCACACACACACATTCACACACACACACACTCACACACACACACACACGCATAGTCTCTCTCTCACACACACTCTGTCTTACATTTTCACACACACACACACACATATTTCCCGGAAGTTACATGTTTGAAAATAACTCTGTTTTTAACCTGAGGCCGTCGCATTGTGATTTAATCTCTGGCTCAGTTTGAAGTTTAGCTTGTTGTGCTGTAAGTGTTGGCAGGTTCACACTCAAGGGTTTAAGAGTTTTCAGAGCAACAAAGTAGCCTTTGTGATAGACCAATTGCACCTCTCCATCTACTGAAAATCTTGAGTATCATCCCCTCCTCTATCCCTCAGCCATCTTCCCGCTGTCCTGGGGATTCGATGCAATGATTGTAGTGTGTATCTCTTTAAAACAGCACAGCAGAAAAGGGTCACTGGCTTGAGGCACCAACAGGGACAACAACCAACAGAGTGGATGATCACCCCAGCGAGTGGACTCCTCTCTTGGAAGGAATACACCTAGAAGCTTGCAAGAGCCATGCCATAAGCTGGAGAGGCTGCTCCAAGGCAAGCTAGCGCTGCAACCCTCTGTTCGTGGCTTCTCTTTCATTTGATTCTAACAAAGCTTGAAATATGATTACATATTTCCATGATGTGGCGGTGCCGGCGTTGGACTGGGGTAGGCACAGAAAGGAGTTTCACAACACTAGGTTAAAGTACAACAGATTTATTTGGTAGCATAAGACACAAGCCTTCAGAACACTGCCCCTTTATAAGGCGAGTGGGAGTTCTGTTCACAAACAGGACATATAAAGACACAAACTCAATTTACAAAATAATGGTTGGCTAAAGATCGTTCAAGGGTAACTTGATGGTAAAAGAATAAACGTCAACAGATCCAGCAGAAACCAGGCAGGTTGCTGTCTGAGAGTCAAACAGTAACTGCCTCAGTTATTCTGATGAACCAAAATAACTGGGTGTCGAGGCCACCAAGATTTCTATTATTAACTATTCAAAACTGCAAGCAGTCCAGGCAGAGTAGACAGGAAGAAACTATTCCCACTGGTGGAAGGATCGAGAATGAGACGACACAGATTTAAGGTAATTGGCAAAAGGAAGAATGGAGACACGAGGAGAACCTTATTCATTCAGAGAGTGGGTAGGCTCTGGGTTGCGCTGTCTGACAGTGTGCTGGAAGCAGGTTCAAATGAGGCGTTCACCAGGAAATTGGACAAAAGTAAATTGGACAAATATGTAGAGCTATGAGGAGAAGGTGGGAAATGAAACTAGGTGAATTGCTCATTCGGAGAGGTGGCACAGACACGATGGGCCAAATGGCCTCCATCTGTGCATTAGTCATTCCAAAATTCTGTAATTTGGCCAATGAGATGTTTACAATCTGATTGGAGTCTGAATGAGGGAAGTTAGGGATCTTCAGAATCTGATCAGACCAGGGTGGGCAGTTAGATAAACGGTAACTTTTGTGATTAGGTCATTCAAATTATAGTGAGGTAATGATAGGGTTAAATAGGTCTCCATTGGCTTTTCTGTGCTGAGAACGTTTCAGGGGAGACACCCAAGCACTGGTAACGTAGAACATTTCAATGTTGCATTGCCTGGCTCAGGGCCCCCGAGGCATGACCAGGGTGTGGTTACATCGAACAAGGGCCTTATATTGCCGTGCTATAGTGCAACTAAGAACGCCTTCCTTATCCTGAATAAAACATAAGAACCTTCACCAATATGCAACATTACGTCAAATCAATTCAAATCTTGAGAGCGAGGGGGTCAAAGGGTTAATTGACCCTGAATTCCAATAAGCAGACACCCACCTTCTGCCCACATCCCTCAACACCACAAAATTAGTGAAAACAGTATCTGTTGATGCAGAGAGGATTCATAAACAGGTGGAATTCTCTGCCATTCCCACTCCCACCACCCCCAGCCCGGTGGCAGAGTTGGCTCGCCATTGGCAAGCGGCAGGATCTTCTGGTCCAACCACCGCCAATGCAATCTCATTGACTCCACCCCACACTGTTGGGAAATGGCATGGTGGCACAGCGGGTTAGCACTGCGATCTCACACTGCCAGGGACCCGGGCTCGATTCCCGGCTTGGGTCACTGTCTGTGTGGAGTGCATGCATGTTTTCCCCATGTATGCGTAGGTTTCCTCTAGTTGCTCCTGTTTCCCCCCACAGTCCAAAGATGTGTGAGTTATATTGATTGACTGTGCTAAATTGCCCCTTAGTGTCAAGGGGATTAGCAGAGTAAATACATGGGGTTATGGGGATAGGGCCTGGATGCGATTGTTGCCAGTGCAGACTCGAAGGGCCAAATGGCCTCCTTCTGAGGGACTGCTGCACTGTTAGAGGGTCAGTACTGAGGGAGTGCAGCACTGTCAGAGGGTCAGTACTGAGGGAGTGCTGCACTGTCAGAGGGTCAGTACTGAGGGAGTGCTGCACTGTCAGAGGGTCAGTACTGAGGGAGTGCTGCACTGTCAGAGGGTCAGTGCTGAGGGAGTGCTGCACTGTCAGAGGGTCAGTACTGAGGGACGCTGCACTGTCAGAGGGTCAGTACTGAGGGAGTGCTGCACTGTCAGAGGGTCAGTACTGAGGGAGTGCTGCACTGTCAGAGGGTCAGTACTGAGGGAGTGCTGCACTGTCAGAGGGTCAGTACTGAGGGAGTGCAGAACTGTTAGAGGGTCAGTACTGAGGGAGTGCTGCACTGTCAGAGGGTCAGTACTGAGGGAGTGCCGTAGTGTCAGGTGGTCAGTACTGAGGGAGTGCCACACTGTCAGAAGGTCAGTACTGAGGGAGTGCCGCACTGTCAGAGGGTCAGTACTGAGGGAGTGCCGCACTGTCAGAAGGTCAGTACTGAGGGAGTGCCGCACTGTCAGAGGGTCAGTACTGAGGGAGTGCCGCACTGTCAGAAGGTCAGTACTGAGGGAGTGCCGCACTGTCAGAAGGTCAGTACTGAAGGAGTGCAGCACTATCAGGGGGACATGATATTAAACAGTCTGTTCTGCCAGGTACTGATCCCATCATTGTAAATGATATCTGGAAAACTGTTCAATCAACATCACCACAAACGGGCAGCTTGCTATTGCCACATTGCTATGTGTTTGGGTTTCTGCTGCCATGTTAGCAATACTATAACAATGAGCACAGTTCTAAAGCATCTCACTGGCTGTGATCTTATTTGAAACATCCAGTGTCTGCAAATAATGGCATGGAATTACAAATTTTTCTTTGTCCTCCCCCATTCCACTCTCTGCATCCAACAAACGCCTCCAATTGAACACACTTTGCCCTCCTGCTGTGTGTCTCCATCATTTCAGGGCTCCTCCTCTGGCAGTTGCCTTCTCTGAGTGACTTACCAGCTCCACACGCTTCTGCTCATCCTGCACGTGAACGTTGGAGAGCTTTCCCTCTGAATCCTTCAGAGCTTTACGCAGAGCTGCGTTTTGTTCCAAAACCCAACTTCTGCCTGCGTCCAGCTCAGTCAACCTGTCAGAGTAACCTAAGAATGTTGCAGGTGTCATCCCCCTGAAGAATGCCACATACACCAGGCAGAACAGGATGAAGATTAAGCATGGGTGTCTTGTGCTCCAAGCACATAAATCTGTCAGCATTGCTCTGTTGTCCCAGGAGCTGAATGTGTTAGTGTATTAGATAGCGGTTTGGAAACAGCTCACAGCTGGGTTGTGTCTAATCTAACTGGCTGATGAATGTTCCCTTACTCTTCCTGCAGTGAAATGTAAAAGTCATGTTTCTGTTTCTGAACATCATCGAGTGAATTTTATTGCACCACCAGCAAGTTCCTGGAAATCACATGGTTCTCAGACCTGCACCAATTGGCTCAGCCAGGATATCTTACGGATGAGCTGGGACAGAGACTCTTGGCATCGTTTGAGCTTAAAGGAAACCACAGAAATAAAAGTTTCCACTTTTTTGTCAAGTGTTAATAGTTTATGCCAGGGAACAGGCACTCTCAAACCTGGTTCAATTATCCACTCCTCTTTATCTCCCTCAATTTCCATTGCTGACTGTCCCACTCATTTCCATCTTCCTTATTAAGAAATCTCACAACACCAGGTTAAAGTCCAACAGGTTTATTTGGAATCATGAGCTTTTGAAATGCCGCTCCTTCATCAGGTGAGTATTATCCACTCACCCGATGAAGGAGCAGTGCTGATTGAATCATAGAAACCCTACAGCACAGAAAGAGGCCATTCAGCCCATTGAGTATGCACTGACTACAGCCCCATACAGGCCCTATACCCCATATCCCTATATATTTACCCACTAATCCCTCTCATCTACACATCTCAGGACACTAAGGGCAATTTTTAGCATGGCCAATCAACCTAATCCGCACATCTTTGGATAGTGGGAGGAAACCGGAGCACACGCAGGAAATCCAAACAGACATGAGGAGAATGTGCAAACCCCACACAAATAGTGACCCAAGGCAGGAATCGAACCTAGGTCCCTGGAGCTGTGAAACAGCAGTGCTAGCCACTGTGCTACCATGCTGCCCTTTGAACCTTAAAGGGACAATCACCATCCCTCTCCTGTAAAGTCCCTTGATACAAATTTTTTTTATTTCAAAAGTATACTTTATTCATGAAAATCTCAATTAAACTATTGCAAACCTACACGTCTAAAAATTGCAAACAGTGCAGAATAGAAGCATTTTTACAGTAGTATACAAATTAGTCATTACATTTCGAAACTTAAAACTACACATGTGCCTCATATTTTACAGTGTGCCGTTATTTGTCAGATTGGCACACCATTATACAAGTCGAAGGTATTCTGCAGTTCCCAAGCTCACGGTCTGCCTCCGTTAAAAGGCCTTATACTGTGGCCTTTCTCCATTGTGCCTTTGCAGCGGCTGCCCCAAGCTTCAGGGCGTCCCTTAGCACATAATCCTGGATCTTGGAATGTGCCGGTCTGCAACACTCAGTCGAGGACAGTTCTTTCAACTGGAAGATCAGCAAGTTTCGGGTGGAGCAAACTGTATCCTTCACCGAGTTGATGACCCTCCAGCAGTAGTTGACATTTGTCTCGGTGTGTGTCCCCGTAGAGCGCAGAGCCTTACACAGTCCCAGATAATTAAACATTTAGTGCATGAATTTAGTCAACTTTAAATATTGGGCGGGATTTTCTGGTCGCGCTCACCTCGAAACCGGAAAATTCCACCTGAGTTCATCGACCTATCCATGGTCCAGCCCTCGCCCGCTCCGATTCCTGTGGCTGATAGAATGGGAAAAATCCCCCCTTCTCCCCAAGTCTCTCCGGGGGATCCTAAATCATAATTTCCGAAGTGAATCAAGGGTTCCCAATGAATCAGTGTAAGAGGGCCCATTATGTCTCACATTCACAGCTGGTGTGAATCAGAAACTTGGGCATGGAAAAGGATTGATCTGAGAGTTACGCATTTCAAACGGCAAGTTTCTATTACTTGCAGGCAGTGGGGTCAAGCTGTGATATTCTCTGGGATGCAGCCAGATCTGAGGCTCTGGTTTTACCAGCATACACCCGCGCATCCCCCCACCACCCCACTCGCTCCCCCCCCCCGCCCCACCGCCCCTCCCCCACCCCCACTCCCTCCCTCCCCCATCCCCTCCTCCTCTCCCACCCCCTTCACCCAAACCTCCCCCCCCCCACCAATCCCCTCCCCCCCACCCCCCACCCGAATTTTGCAAAAGGGCATTTTCCATTGACCTCGAGCACGATATTATGAGCCTCAGGAGGGTGTGCCGGTAAAATTCCGGCCTGGGTGTCTGCATCATAGCCTCTGCCCCAATCCCTCTGGCTTTCAGAATGACTGCAGATTAATTTGGACTTTCAGTGAAAGCAAGAAACATTGGTTTACACAAAACAATTTTTTAAAGTTGTCTTTATTGTAAAATGAGACAGAACTGATTCAGTAAAAATCCTGACATAAGAAAAAGAAACAATTGAAATGTTATATTAGAAAGTCTGTGAAAAAACATAAAGATGATAATGGAATTATGCAAGCCAGTAGGAGACCATTCAGCCCTGTGTAATTAATGCTATCCCCCTCCCTCTTTCCCCCTACCTCCTTAATGTTTTCTTTTTCTAATATTTATCCAATTCTCTTTTGAAATTTGTTTCCACCCACTGCCCATTCAGGCAGCACCTCCTAGATCACAACTGGCGGTGCAACAAATATTCTCCTCTTCCTGTATGGTCCTTTTGTCAATTATAGATAGATATAATCTACAGTGGAGAAAGAGGTCATTTAGCCCACGGGTCTGCACTGACCACAAATCCACCCAGGCCCTACCCTACTAATGACCCTGACAGTAGGGTTAATTTAGCATGGCCAATCAACCTAATCCTCATATCTTTCCAATTGTTGGAGGAAACCGGAGCATCCGGAGGAAACCCGTGCAGACAACGGGAAAACATACAAACTCCACGCAGGCAGTGAACCCAGGCTGGATTGATCCAGTGCTAACCATTGCATCACCATGCCACCCAAAGTATATTAAATGTGATTAGTACATGCAGTAGGCTCACCAGGCTGAATGGGCCAGTCCTGCTTCTATCTGACATTACATCAGAGATAACAACACTTCCTAATTTACTAAGAGATCCAGTACACACAATTACAGAAGCAAAACTCAGACCATCATTTTTTTGAGATGTTTGATATTTTTTCTGATTCTTACATACAACTTCTGTTTGCTAAAGAGAAGTTACTCTAAGAGGCATTTCCTGTTACATTTCCTGAGGAGGAACATGGGAGATAAAATGCCTGAGGAAATGCAGTATCATGTAAATTTACAAATCTCAACACTTAGTGTTAGTTCAGACCAACAACTGTCATGGCCAAGGAGAAGTGAACTCTGCCGTTGCTCCTGTAGCTGGATGTGGCATTGCAGCAATTTTTCATCAATTGTATAATTAAGAACGTAAGAACGAAGAGCAGGAGTAGGCCATCTGGCCCCTTGATCCTGCTCCGCCATTCAATAAGATCATGGCTGATCTTTTTGTGGACTCAACTCCACTTACGTGCCCACTCAACATAATGCTTAATTCCTTTACTGTTCAAAAATTTATCAATCTTTGCCTTAAAAACATTAGGTAGCGTCAACTGCTTCATTGGGCAGGAATTTCAGATTCACAACCCTTTGGGTGAAGAAGTTCCTCTTGAACTCAGTCCTAAATCTGCTTCCCCTTATTTTGAAGCCATGCTCCCTAGGTCTAGTTTCAACCGCCCGTGGAAGCAACTTCTCTGCTTCTGTCTTATATTCACAATCTTATATGTTCCTACAAATCTCCCCTCATTCTTCTGAATTCCAATGAGTATAGCCCCAGTTTACTCAGTCCCTCCTCATAAGCCAACCCTCTGAACTCTGGAATCAACCTAGCGAATCTCCTCCGCACCTCTTCCAGTGTCAGTATATCCTTTCTCAAGTAAGGAGACCAAAACTGTACACAGTACTCCAGCTGTGGCCTCACCAGCACCTTGTACAGCTCAATATAACCTTGCTGTTTTTAAATGGCATCTCTCTAGCAATAAAGGACAAAATTACATAACAAAGGACAAAATCCATTCTTTATTTTGGAAAGTGAAGAGTCAGGGTTGAAAGTGTGGGGTGGGGAGGGTGCAAGTAAGAATAAGGGGGATATTGTGGCGAGAGTGAATCTCTGGGTTTCAAAGGAATTTCAGAGGGAAGTTAGATGACAGAAAGTGAGGAAATGTCACCATTTTGAGGATTGGAAAATTGATTGGTTCATTAGCATGTAGAGAACCACAGAATCCCTAGAGTGCAGAAGGAGGCCATTTGGCCCATTAAGTCTGCACTGACTCTCCAACAGAGCATCTGGCCCGCTCCCTGTAACCTCAGAAATTTACCCTGCGAGTCCCCCTAAACTATACATCTTGGGACACAAGGGGCAATTTAGCTTGGTCAATCCAGTTCACCTACACACCTTTCTGAGTGCAGGAGGGAACTGAAGCACCTGGAGGAAACCCACCCGGTCATGGAGAGAACATGCAAACTCCACACAAGCGGTGACTCAAGGCTGGAATTGAAACTGGGTCCCTGGCACTGTAAGGTAACAGTGCAACCACATAGGTTGCAGATGGAGATTAAATGGGTGGATAGAGTTTATGATAGAATTGGAGTAAGCTGGACGTACTGGGTGACCTTTTGAATTCTGGGCAGAATTCTTCCCAAAACATTTCCAAGTGTTGTCCTCACTGGAAAACTGGTGAGCTTCCCGCTGGGAGAGTCGTCACAATTCCGTTTGCAAATCAACCACAGTTAGAAATTTTTTTGGATTCTGAATTCTCCCAGAAGTTGGCAAAGAAATTGCCCCTTAGTGTCCAGGGATGCATAGGTTAGAGGGATTAGTGGGTATAATATGTAGGAATATGTGGGTAGGGCCTGGGTGGGATTGTGTTCGGTGCAGACTCGATGGGCCGAAGGGCCTCTTTCTGCACTGTAGGTTTTTATGGTATAGTACCAGGGTACCAGGGGCAGTGCCAGTACCCAGCCATTTCCCTGGCCACCTGGGGGTTTCAATGGAATGACCTGCGTGCTGCCTGGTGTGCTACACATCCCACTAGCACTGCCAGTGAGAAGGGAGATCTTTGTGCTCAGCCCAGCTTCCGTATTAATCTGGTTCACACCCTCAAAGCCGCCACTATCACCACACAATACCACTACACCACCAAGTATCAGTGCACAGATATCTCCTCTTGACTCAGCTCCTATTAACTGCATTCATAGCAGGAGCCAAACCCTAAACAATAGTCAGAAATACAGAGCAGAATGGTCAACCAGCTGTTATTTTTCCGTTTGGTGCGACCTTTAATCTCACACTCGTGTCTGTAAATGAATTCAGGTAAAGTCAGAATTAATACCAATGTTAAGAAAGATAGAAATGCAAAGTGTAGAATGCAGTGTTAATCCATTGACCCAATCCCCTGATACTCCATGTACTGCCCACCCCGATCATTGACTTTATCCGCACTTTAATCCACAGTGGTTAGCGCTGCTGCCTCAGCGCCAGGGACTCTGGTTCGATTCCCAGCTTGGGTCACTGTCTGTGTGGAGTTTGCACATTCTCCCCGTGTCTGCATGGGTTTCCTCCAGTGATCCGGTTTCCTCTGAAAGATGTGCTGGTTAGCTGCATTGAACCAAACAGGCGCCCGAGTGTGGTGACTAGGGGAATTTCACAGTAACTTCATTGCAGTGTTAATGTAAGCGTTACTTGTGATTAAACTTTAACTTTAGGAGAGCTCTGTTCAAACACTCCCTCTTGGCTAGTGGTAATGCAGAAAATCTCCAGAATTCTCATTGATCCTCAAACCTGAGGTTCCCCGATAATTTCTTCAGGTACATAAAGTTTTTTAAGTTTTAAAGTTTATTTATTTGTCACAAGTAACGCTTACATTAACACTGTGGTGAATTTACTGTGAGAATCCCCTAGTTGCCACTCTCTGGCTTCTGTTCGGGGGGGCAGAATTTATCATGGCCATGTTTAACCAGCACATGTTTTAGACTTTGGGAGGAAACCGGAGCACCCGAAGGAAATCCACACAGACACGGGGAGAATGTGCAAACTCCTCACAGACAGTAGCCCAAGCTGGGAATTGAACCGGGGTCCTTGGGGCTGTGAAGCAGCAGCGCTGACCACTGTGCCGCTACCTGTGGGTAACAATCTCACTCCCGGGTCGGGAAAGGTGAGGGTTCAGTTCCACATCACAACTTGATCACGCAATCCAGGCCAACACTCCAGGTGCAATACTGAGGGAGTGCTGGTTTGTTGGAGCGTTGCCATCTTTCAGCAAGATCCGGTGGCACAATGCTGGAGGAAAGTAAAGGGATTATCCATGCCTATGGCCAATGTTTATCCTTTGGGCTGACATTAGGAATGATGTAGAGATGCCAGCGTTGGACTGGGGTAAACATTGTAAAAGTCCCTCATGTGATGAAGGGGCAGCGCTCTGAAAGCTAGCGCTGATGCTATTAAATAAACCTGTTGGACTTTAATCTGGTGTTGTGAGACTTCTTACTGTGACATCAGGAAAGCAGATTACACAGGTCATTATCACATTTCTGCCTGTGGGATCTTGCTGTGCATACATACAGCAAGTGCACTTCAGAAAGCACGTCATTGGTAGAAAAGAATATTGGGAAGTTCTGAGGAACGATATCAATACAAGTATTTCTTTCTCTCGGAGAGATACAGCGGAGAAGGTGGCCATTTAACCCAGTGTGTTTGTGCTGCTTCCCTAAAGGGAAGCCTCCCCAATCCTCTCACTTTATCCCCAGCAACCTGTAAATTTTTATTTCTCAAATTTTCTTTTTCCAAACCCGTAGGTCTCCATGCTTTTAGTTTTTAGTAAATTATTTATAAAAGGACTCTTACATTTGTGAATTCAGCCACAACGAATGAAGCTTCAACTCTTCAGCTTCTCTCTCCGTCCGCTGCAGATCAATGGTTTTCTGACTGAGCTGATCTTCCATCCCGGAGAGCTTATTTTTGCAAAGTTCATGATCATCTAGAAAAAGGGAAAATGGCTGAAATAGCAAGTAAAGGGCAAATTTTACCAGCATGTCTGCTTCAGCTTTGAACCGTCTTGTCTGAGGCCAGTGGAAAATTCCACTCTCCGAGTCTCGCAAGCCCCTGGAACAGAGGCAGGTGTGCCAGTAAAATTCCAGCCAGAGTGTCAATCCCATTGAATTAAAGCCCTTCACTTGCTCCTGGTGTCCTTTCCCTTTTCATTGTGTGCTTCACACTGAACGAAAAACATAATTGCCAAGGGGCACACATGTGTAGACTCTGCACAGACAGTGTCCCAAGCTTATGTTAACACTACAATGAAGTTACTGTGAAAATCCCCTAGTCACCACACTCCAGCGCCTGTTTGGGTACACTGAGGGAGAATTTAGCATGGCCACTGCACCCTAACCAGCATGTCTTTCAGTGGGAGGAAACCACAGCACCCAGAGAAAACCCAAGCAGGTACGGGAAGAACATTGCAGACTCTGCACATATAGTAACCCAAGCTGGGAATCGAACCCAGGTCCCTGGCACTATGAGGAAGCAGAGTGTCAATTCGATAGTTGACAGTGATAATTTAGAGGGAGTGGAGGGATTGAGAGAGAGATGTTGATGGGGTAAAACTGTGTGGATGTGTGAAATCTGTGTTCTTACCAGAATTAGATTTAAATTTAAAACTCGCTCCCTCTGTCTCAGACTGAAGCAGAGAGAAAAGAAAAACAAGTTTTCCGGTTTATAATTTGCATTCTAGAATTTTCTGAACAGCTCGAACAACCAGACTGTCGCCTCCAATTATCAGAGGCTGAATCACCAACCTCACAGAAGCTGAAATTTCTTCTTCCAGCTTCAGTTTCAGTTTCTATTTCCTGGTGATTTCAGTTAGAATCAAAGAACCTAGTCCAAGCTTTTTTTTACATTATTTACATAAAAGACAGAGTAGGTCATCACCCCGGCAACAGCCACTGGAAAAAAACCAAAAAAAGATCAGGTTCAAACTCTCCCACTCACTCCTCACAAATTTTAAAATCTCACCCAGTCTAATCCCACTCTGCCCATCAGTCCTTACCTCTGTACTAACCCACCCACCCATCCAATCCCATTGCCCTGTGGTGGCACAGTTTTAGCACTGCTGCCTCCCAGCACCAGGGACCCGAGTTTGATTCCAGCATTGGGTGACTGTCTGTGTGGAGTTTGCACATTCTCCTCGTGTCTGGGTGGGTTTCCTCACACACTCCAAAGATGTGCAGGTTAGGTGGATTGTCCATGCTAAACTGACCCGTAGTGTCTGGGGGATTACAGGTAAATGCTTAGGGTAATGGGAACAGGGTCTGGCTAGGATTGCGGTCAGCGCAGGCTTGATGGGCCGATTGGCCTCCTTCTGCAATGTAGGGATTCTAAATAGTTATTTTCATCTTCTCTACTGAATTGTAATGGGACCCCGGTGTCAGGGTTGAAAAATAGGTCCTAAGTTTGTACTCACTAGTTGTTAGGGCCAACTCACTAACCTTATTGCAAGCAGCCCTCTTATGTGGCAAGTCTGAATGAATTTCTGTCAATGGTAACCCCAAGGATGTTGACAGTGGGGGATTCAGTAATGGTTACACCATTGAATGTCAATGGGCGGTGGTTAGAGTATCTCTTATTGGTGATGGTCATTGCCTGGCATTTGTGTGGCCTGAATGTTATACAACAGGAAATAATGCTAGCCCCATGAAATGGCCTTTATTTTTGAAAATCAGCTTCCTGCCTGATGGAGTGGATCCCCTCCACAGCCAATCCCTGGGAAACTCCCACGACTGTGGACAGTGTCCAAATATGGCTCCCATCATTTTATCACACTCACCCTCCCCCACCTCACCCCCTGTAACCTCTGCCAGCCTCACACTCCTTCCTCCCTCGCTCTTTCTAATCTCCACCTATCCCTCACTCTCTGTAACCTTTGCCAACTCCACCCTCTCTTCCCCCCGTGTAAGCTCCCATACTCCTCCCACTCACTCCCTATAACTTCTGCCTACTCCAAACTCCATCTCCCCTCACTCTCTGTGACCTCTGCCTATCCCACAAGTCTTCCCCCCTCACTCCCTGTAACCTCCGCTTACTCCAAACTCCATCTCCCCTCACTCTCTGTGACCTCTGCCTATCCCACAAGTCTTCCCCCTTCACTCCCTGTAACCTCCGCTTACTCCAAACTCCATCCCACCTCACTGTCTGTGACCTCTGCCTATCCCACAAGTCTTCCCCCTTCACTCCCTGTTACCTCTGCCTACTCCAGATCCATCTCCCCTCACTCCCTGTAACCTCCGCCTACTCCAAACTCCATCCCACCTCACTGTCTGTAACCTCGGCCTATCCCACACGTCTTCCCCCTCATTCCCTATAATCTCCACCTATCCCACCATTCCCTACCTCACTCTCTGTAACCTCCACCAACCCCACACTCCTTTCCCCCTCACTCCCTGTAACCTCCACTAGGCCCATACTCCTCCCCTTCACTCTGTAACCTCCACCATTCCCATACTTCTCCCTTTCACTCCCTTAACTTCTGTGAGTCCCACATTCCTCCCCTTCGCTCCCAGTAACCTGCGTCTGTCCCAGACCCTTTGAGATCTTTGTCTGTGACTAATTCTGACCTCTCGAGAGTCCCTGATTTTAGCTGGGTTGTCTGGGCCCTAAACTCTCCGCCCGTCTGCCTGTCTCCTTTGTTTAAGACTCTCCCTGAAGCCGAACTCTTGGAACAACATCTCCTGAAGTGGCTTGGTATTAAATTTTCTCCAAGCACACTCTCGTGAAGCATTTTAGGATTCCGTAAAGCTGCTATGTGAATTCAGTTTGTTGTTGTACTGACCCTGCTGGTTAGTGTTTTTCTCGATGAGGTCACTGATTTGCTTCCGCAGCTCTGTGATGGTCTGACCGCGAACTGCGATTTCTTTCCGCAGAGATGTCTGTTTGAAACAGTAAGAAACAGGACAAAGAGAGTGAGATATTGGGAAAGTGTCCGGTTGATGATGGTGAGGGGCACGGACAGAGGAGCAGCTGTTGCCCTTAGTTGAAGGGTCAGTGTTGAGGGGACTCAGGGTCAAGGCGAGGGGCAGGA
This sequence comes from Sphyrna mokarran, assembly GCA_024679065.1. Classification (NCBI taxonomy): domain Eukaryota; kingdom Metazoa; phylum Chordata; class Chondrichthyes; order Carcharhiniformes; family Carcharhinidae; genus Sphyrna; species Sphyrna mokarran. Next base: position 11,791,931 of record JAGIQG010000026.1, on the reverse strand, counting down.
AGTTTCGGGGCAATGTGAGGAAAGCCTGTTTTACCCAGAGCGTGGTCAGGGTCTGGAATGCACTGCCAGGGAAGCTGGTGGAGGCAGGATGCCTCACATCCTTTAAAAAGTACCTGGATGAGCACTGGGCACATCATAACATTCAGGGTTTGGGCCAAGTGGGATTAGGTGGGAGTTCAGGTGTGTCCAATGTGTCAGGTAGATCCGATGGGCCGAAGGTATATCCAGCAAGTAACAGACTTTTAACACCACAAACCATTTCATTTCCCTGTTGGCCACCCATTCCAGGAATTGGAGTTCAAGTCCACAGGATGGTGTCCCCCATCTCCACGGGTCAATTTTCTCTTTGACATTTCATTTTGTTCTGTGTTATGGTTCACCGACAGGTGTCAGGCCACCAGGTATCAGTGAGGTGGATGCAGGCTGGTAAGGCTGAGATCAAGTTCAAGAGTTTGTCACAGCTCGTTAGGAGAAGTGTGACAAAGAAACGCAATTAATTCACACCTTCACCAACTACCAACTCAGCCAAGACCAACCTCTGGTTGTAGTTAATTTATTTCATTTTACTCGGGAGGGGGAGAATGCTGGCAGGACCACCATTTGAGAGGTAAGCCACATTCTTGGAAGAGAGGGAGTAAGTGGAGAGATCAGCAAGTTTGCAGACGATACAAAGATGGCTGGACTTGCCGATAGTGAGGAGCATTGTCAGGTGATGCAGCAGGACATAGATAGGCTGGTAGCTTGGGCAGACAGATGGCAGATGGAATTCAATCCTGACAAATGTGAGGTGATGCATTTCGGGAGAAAAAATGTAGGGGGGAGGTATATGATAAAGGGTAGACCTATTAAGAGTATAGAAACGCAGAGGGACCTGGGGGTGCAGGTGAACAAGTCTCCGAAGGTGGCAGAGCAAGTGGATAAGGTTGTGAAGAAAGCATATAGTATGTTAGCCTTTATAGGAAGGGGTATAGAGTAGAAGAGCTGGCCTTTAATGTTGCAGTTGTATAAAACGTTGGTTAGACCTCATTTGGAATACTGTGTCCAGTTCTGGTCGCCTTACTACCGGAAGGACGTGGAGAGTCTGGAGAAAGTGCAGAGAAGGTTTACCAGGATGCTGCCTGGTATAGAAGGTCTGAGTTACGAGGACAGGTTAGGCAAATTGGGACTGTTTTCCTTAGAAAGATGTAGACTTAGAGGAGATCTGAGAGAGGTGTACAAGATTATGAGGCGTATAGATAGAGTAAACAGGGTTAAGCTTTTTCCTAAGATGGGCTCAAATAGCACGAGGGGTCACGAGCTTAGGGTGGGGGTGGTAAGGTATAATTTGGATGCTAGAGTGAGTTTTTTCATACAGAGGGTAGTGGGGATATGGAATGTGCTGCCAAGTAAAGTGGTGGAGGCAGGTACTCTGGAGTTATTTAAGAAATACTTAGATGGGCACATGAACAGAATGGGAATGGGGTGTAGAAAACTGATTTAAAATAGGGATCATGAGCCTTGGGAGTCCCTGGGAAGTGTGTAAATAGATGAAGATATTGATGTATTTGTTTTTATCCTACAGGTGCTTTGGTCCACCTTGTTGTCTAACGAGGGGCATAAACACGATGGGTCGTGAGAGGGCTGCTCTTGGATTTTTTTTTCAAGAGTATCCTAGTGCTTCATGTCATTAGTGTATGCTTGACCTTGACCATTTGATGGGCAACACGACAGCTCAGTGACTATCGCTGTGCTGTGCAGATACATGGATTTGGGCCTGTGTCTGTGGGAGTTTGCACATTCTCCCTGTGCTTGTGTGGGTTTTCTCCAGGTGCTCCTATGTGGAAGAAATTGGAAAAGCTACAATTTGTAAATTTATTGATGCCTTCATGGCTGCAGCAATTTGCCTTTTGAGAACAATCATGAGAAACCCCTGTTGTTTGTTTGTTAAACCTCTGTTGCTTGTTTGTTGTTGGGCCCTGAGGAAGAAATTAAGTTTATTGTTGCAGCCTGTGAAGGAAGTTAAGTTTGTCGTTATACCCTAAAGGGTTAAACGCTGAGACCTGCAGCTGCTAAAAAACACAGAAAAGAAAGATCATGAGACCAGCAGACACTGAAGCCTGCAGAGAAGAAAAATATGGGGCTAGCAGACACCCAAGGTCTCCAGCCCAGATAGCAAGCCCCCCGGCCTCAAGAAAGAGATACGAAACAGACTACCCTCCTTTTGGTCACAATTATTGTAAATCATTAGAAGTAGAAATAACAAGATGTAGGAAGACCAAGGACACATAAGATAAGTCCTGGACATGTATACCTAATTTATGGGACATTGATGAAAGAGTTAGCTGAGATAATGAGAATAGTAGGGTGCATTGTAATAGGTACGAAGACTTATTTGTTTCACTGTATAAATATAGCACGGGCTTGCTCAAAAAATCAGAGTTCAGTCCTGGTGTTAATTGGAGTGGACTCTCCATGATATCACGAGAAGTAAACTCTCCTGAAGCTTGACTCTGAAAGTCTCTGCCTGAGTTATTCTGAGTTAAGGATTCCCTCGACATCTGGTTTCCTCCCACATCCCAAAGATGTGCTCTTAGGCTAATTGGCAAAACAAATTCTCCCTAAATTGTCTCAAATTTGGTTTTTAATCCATAGATCTATAAACATGGACAGGGATCACGGGTAGAGGTGGGGACATCAGGGTGGCGGCACGGGCTTGTTGGGCCGAAGGGCCTGATTCCCGTGCTGTTTTGTTCTTTGTTCTTTGTTCTTAAACTGCCGTGTCCATGAAGGGTAGAGATGTCCACAGTTCCGAGCTTTCCATGGTGGTTTGGTAGAAGTGGGTGACTTGCCGGATCGTTTCAGAGGTAACTGCATTACTGTGGGTCCACCCTCACATGTATGTCAGATTTGGGGTGGCACGGTGGCACAGTGATTAGCACTGCTGCTCCACAGCACCAGGGACCCAGGTTCAATCTGACCTTGGCTCACTGTCTGTGTGGAGTCTGCACATTCTCCCTGTGTCTGCGTGAGTTTCCTCTGGATGCTCCAGTTTCCTCTCACAGTCTAAAGATGTGTGGGTTAGGTTAATTAGCTATTGACCCTAGTGTCAGTGGGATTTGCAGGGTAAATATGTGCGGTTATGGGGATAAGGCCTGGGTGGGATTGTGGGTGGTGCAGTCTCGATGGGCCAAATGGGCTGCTTCTGCACTGTTTTATTATGAACTGCACTAAAATTCCTTCAACTGGCATGGGAGATTTTAAAGTTTATTTATTAGTCACAAGTAGGCTAACATTAGCACTGCAATGAAATTACTGTGAAAATTCCTTAGTCCCCGACAACATTGAGGAAGAATTTAGCTTCACCAATTCACCTAACAAGCACTTTTTTCACACTGTGGGTGAAAACCAGAGCAACCGGAGGAAACGCTTGCAGGCACGGGGAGAATGTGCAAACTCCACACAGACAGTGACCCAAGCTAGGAATTGAACTTGGGTCCTTGGCGTTGTGAGGCAGCAGTGCTAACCACTGTGCCACTGTGCCACCATCTGATTTAATGTGGCATTAGTCTGTGCCGCTGGATTACTGGGCCAGTAGTGTTCTTGTCTACATTCTCTTAACTGGAACACAGCCTGTGCAATACAGAGACAGATGGAGGCCAGTCTGTTCTACCATTCAATTAAACATGGCTGACTGCATCTCAACCCTATTTGCAGATCCTCCGCGCAGTATTTAATCAGCCCCATAAAATGACCTCTGCGACGTGAGCGGCAAACTCGATTAAGGGAGTGGAGTTTTTGGGAACCATACAGAAATGTGAGACTCAGGGGTAGGTGAAGGATCAGTAATATTATTTTAGTAAAAATCACTGCCGGGCAGTACCCTGGAGGAGGGAACTCTGGGATTGAGCAAAGAAAGGTTTGCATTTAGTTAGTGCCTTTTTCACCTCGGGACTATCCAAAAGGCATTCACAGCCAATTGAATTCTATTTGCAATGTAGGCACTATGGTAATGCAGGGTGCAGGGCAATGGATGCGTGCATAGTAAGGTCCCACTTGCAACAATGCAATAACAATCAAATAATCTGTCTTAGAAATGTTGATTGATGTAAAATACTGAAATGGACACTATGGAAAACACCCCGGATTCTCTTTGATATAGTGGGATATATAGAGCCTCTGACACTGCAGCACTCCCTCAGTACTGACCCTCTAGACACTGTGGTACTCCCTCAGTACTGACCCTCTGACACTGTGGTACTCCCTCAGTACTGACCTGTGACACTGCAGTACTCCCTCAGTACTGACCCTCTGACAGCGCGGCACTCCCTCAGTACTGACCCTCTGACAGCGTGGACACTCCCTCAGTACTGACCCTCTGACAGTGCAGTACTCCCTCAGTACTGACCCTCTGACAGCGCGGCACTCCCTCAGTACTGACCCTCTGACAGTGCGGCACTCCCTCAGTACTGACCCTCTGACAGTGCGGCACTCCTCAGCACTGACCCTCTGACAGTGCGGCACTCCCTCAGTACTGACCCTCTGACAGTGCGGCACTCCCTCAGTACTGACCCTCTGACAGTGCGCACTCCCTCAGTACTGACCCTCTGACAGTGCAACACTCCCTCAGTACTGACCCTCTGACAGTGCGGCACTTCCTCAGTACTGACCCTCTGACACTGTGGTACTCCCTCAGTACTGACCCTCTGACAGTGCGGCACTTCCTCAGTACTGACCCTCTGACACCGTGGCACTTCCTCAGTACTGACCCTCTGACACCGTGGCACTCCCTCAGTACTGACCCTCTGACAGTGCAACACTCCCTCAGTACTGACCTGTGACATTGCAGCACTCCCTCAGTACTGACCCTCTGACAGTACGGCACTCCCTCAGTACTGACCCTCTGACAGTGCGGCACTCCCTCAGTACTGACCTGTGACATTGCAGCACTCCCTCAGTACTGACCCTCTGACAGTGCGAATGGCTAGTTTCTGTTTCACATCGTCAACATTCATTTTCCTGGAATTACAAGCTATCCAGAACGGCCCTGATTGACTCTGCCTGGATCACTGACACTGGAACGAGCAGTGATACTCAGCAGCTCAGGCAGTTGCTGCTGTGCGAGAGAGGGTGAGAGAGACAAAGAGTTAATGGCCAGAATTTTACCATCCCGCCCACCACGGGAATGGAAATGGGCAAAGGGCGGATAATGGAAAGGTCCGTTAACCTCGGGCAGGACTTTGTGGTTTTGGGGTGAGCGAGGCTGTAAAACCCCACCTCATATTTCAGCTCAATGACATTTCTTCAGCACATTTAAAGTGGAAATTATTGGGGAAAAAAATCCAGCTGATGCTGAGGCAGAGACAGTTTCAGGAGCTGATGGACAGGGTGGGCCATGAGCTGATGGGCAGGATGGGCTGTGGGATGTGTAGTTTTAGTGGAGATCAGAATGACATATGCTTAAAATATTTCAATTGCTGAAAATCCAATTTGACAGAATCTGTGATTTTTATGAATGTTCACAGGAACAGAAATACAGACTTGCATTGACATAGCACCTGTTACAACAGCACCTGGGGAAATCTTCATCTATAAACAAAAATCCATGAGCTCTCTCCTAAGTAAACACAGCACAGCTAAATTGAGTAATTATCTTGCTCTCCCAGCATCTGAGCTTACTCCCTCCAAACATACTGACTGCTTATAGAAAGAAACTGAATTCTAAAACGATCACCTTAAACATAAAAATGTATATATGTATGTAAACAGGCGCTATTTAATTCAGTTGATTGACAAAATCATGTGGTAATGTGGTTAATAGCAGGAGCTAGCTGGGAAACAGTTTTCAGTTTCTGGGTTTGTTTAAAAACAAATCTACAAGCTGCAAACTGAAAACTGTTTCCTGGCTAGTTCCTGCTATTAACGACATTATCACATGATCCTGTCATTCAACTGAATTAAATAGTGTCTTATTTATATATATATATATATATATATATATGTACACACATATACACATATACATATACACTTTTATGTATACATACTTTTTTATCTTTAAGGAATAGTTTTAGAATTCAGTTTCTTTCTATAAGCAGTCAGTGTGTTTAGTTTGGCTTCCTGATTTGGATTTCTGACCCATCACTCCAACAATGTTATAGAGTTAAACCACAAATAAGACGATAAGACTATAAAACATAGGAGCACGATAAGGCCACTTGGCCCATCGAGTCTGCTCTGCCATTCAATCATGGCTGATATTTTTCTCATCCCCATTTTTCTGCATTTTTCCAGTGCCTCTGATCCCCTTATTAATCAACAACCTATCTATCTCTGTCTTAAAGATACTCAATGACCCGGCCTCTACAGCTTTCTACAACAAAGAGTTCCACAGAATCGACACTCTCTGGCTGAAGAAATTCCTGCTCATCTCTGTTTTAAAGGATCGTCCCTTTAGCCAGACAGTTCGGCACACCCTCAGTACTGACTCTCCAACAGTGTAGCAACTCCCTCAGTACTGACCCTCTGACAGTGTAGCAACTCCCTCAGTACTGACCCTCTGACAGTGCAGCACTCCCCCAGTACTGACCTCTGACAGTTCGGCACTCTCTCAGTACTGATCCTCTGACAGTGCAGCACTCCCTCAGTACTGACTCTCCGACAGTGTAGCAACTCCCTCAGCACTGACCTCTGACAGTTCGGCACTCTCTCAGTACTGACCTTCCGACAGTGCAGCACTGCCTCAGCACTGACCCTCTGACAGTGCGACACTCCCTCAGCACTGACCCTCTGACAGTGCGGCACTCCCTCAGCACTGACCCTCTGACAGTGCGACACTCCCTCAGCACTGACCCTCTGACAGTGCGACACTCCCTCAGCACTGACCCTCTGACAGTGCGGCACTCCCTCAGCACTGACCCTCTGATAGTGTGACACTCCCTCAGCAGTGACCCTCTGACTGTGAACCGTTTCCTATAACAATCTGCTCTATGACTCACTGCTTCTTTCTCTTTATCCTGCAGGAGATTGTGGTGCTGATTGTCCAGAGTTTTTATTCTTGCCTCGGTTTTCTTCAGGCGATCCTGTAGTTGGGCGTTCTGCTCGTGGAGACGTCGATTATTTTGCTGTGGAGTCGGAGATATAAACATCAGCCAAATTGTAACAGTGCAGCAGAAAATAAAGACTATTACAGTGCCTATTCTGGTGAAGTGATATAAAGATCTGAACATTCTGCTGTCCTCACAAGGACTGGAACTCAAAGGGATTGAAGTACAGTATGTTCCAGATCAGGGAGCAGCAAGGAAATGATCCCTGGCCAGTTAATCCTGTGGTTGTGTAGAAGACAATTTGCTCTCCCCAATGAAATGGCTAGTTTCTGTTTCACATCGTCAACATCAGTTTCCTGGAAGGACAAGCTATCCAGAACGGCCCTGATTGACTCTGCCTGGATCACTGACACTGGAATATTGAACATAGAACATAGAACACGACAGCACAAACAGGCCCTTTGGCCCACAAGTTTCGCCGATCACATCTATACCTACCAAGCCATAGACCTGTCTATAACCCCCAATCACATTAGATCCCATATGCTCATCCAGGAGTCTTTTAAAAGACCCCAGCGAGTTCGCCTCTATCACCACTGACGGAAGCCGATTCCATTCACTCACCACCCTCTGAGTGAAAAACTTACCCCTAACATCTCCTCTGTACTTGCTTCCTTGCACCTTAAATCTGTGTCCTCTCATAGCGACCATTTCAGCCCAGGGAAATATCCTCTGAGAATCCACCCTATCTATTCCTCTCAACATTTTATAAATCTCTATCAGGTCGCCTCTCAACCTTCGTCTCTCCAGGGAGAAGAGTTCTAGCTCCCTCAACCTATCTTCATAAAGCATGTCTTCCAATCCAGGCAACATCCTTGTAAATCTCCTCTGCACCCTTTCAATAGCTTCCACATCCTTCCTATAGTGAGGCGACCAGAACTGCGCACAGTACTCCAAGTGGGATCGGACAAGGGTGTTATAAAGTTGCAGCATTATCTCCCGACTCCTTCGATTAATGAAGGCCAGTACACCGTACGCCTTCTTGACCACATCCTCCACCTGCAAGGCCGATTTAAGAGTCCTATGGACCTGGACCCCAAGATCCTTCTGCTTTTCAACACAGCTAAGACTCCTGCCCTTGATATTGTATTCCTTCATCCCATTGGTCCTGCCAGAATGGACTACTACACATTTATCTGTGTTGAAGTCCATCTGCCACTTCTCCGCCCAGTCTTGCATCCTCTCTATGTCCCGCTGCAACTTCTGACATCCTCCAGACCATCCACAACACCACCGACCTTCGTATCATCGTCGAACTTACTAACCCGTCCCTCCACCTCCTCATCCAGGTCATTTATGAAAATGACAAACAGCAAAGGTCCCACAACAGATCTCTGGGGCACTCCACTGGTGACCGACCTCCATGAAGAAAAAGACCCATCCACAACAACTCTCTGCCTTCTGCAGGCAAGCCAGTTCTGGATCCACGAGGCCAAAGCCCCTTGGATCCCATGCCTTCTCACCTTTCCAAGAAGTCTTGCATGGGGGACCTTATCAAACACCTTGCTGAAGTCCATGTACACCATGTCCACTGCTTTTCCTTCGTCAATGTGTTCAGTCACATTTTTGAAGAACTTAACTAGGCTCGTAAGGCACGACCTGCCCTTGACAAAACCATGCTGACTATTTCTGATCATTCTAAACTTCTCCAAATGCTCATAAATCTTGTCCCTCAGAAGCCTCTCCATCAGCTTACCAACCACTGAGGTCAGACTCACCGGTCGGTAATTTCCCAGACTATCCCTGTTCCCTTTCTTGAAAATAGAAACCACATCTGCAATCCTCCAATCCTCTGGAATCTCTCCCGTTTCCATGGACGACGCAAAGATCATCGCCAGGGGCTCTGCAATCACTTACTTCACCTCCCACAATAACCTGGGGTACATCCCCTCCGGTCCCGGTGACTTGTCTATCTTGATAGAATTTAAAAGTTCTAACACATCCTCTTTCTTAACATCCACATACTCAATCTTTTCAGTCCACTGCAAACCTGTAGTACAACCCCCCAGATCACTTTCCACCGTGAATACCGAGGCAAAGTACTCGTTAAGCACCTCTGCCATTTCTTCCGGATTCACACAGACTTTTCCCCCTTCACCTTTTATAGGCCCTATCCTTTCTCTTCTCATCCTTTTACTTTTCACATATTTGTAGAAGGCCTTGGGATTCTCCTTAATCTTACCTGCCAAGGCCTTCTCATGAACCCTTCTGGCTCTCCTAGTTTCCTTTTTAAGCTCCCTTCTACACACCTTATACTCCTCTAGATCCCTAACATCTCCTAGCTCTCTGAACCTTTTATACACCTTTCTTTTCTTCCTGACTAGGTTCACCACAACCTTCATGCACCACGGTTCCCGCTGCCGACCAAAACCTCCTTGTCTCATCGAAACGTTGAACATCTCATCGAATCATAGCAGTGAACAGTCAGCAGCTCAGGCAGTTGCTGCTGTGCCAGAGAGGGTGAGAGAGACAAAGCGTTAATGGCCAGAATTTTACCATCCCGCCCACCACGGGAATGGGAATGGGCGAAGGGCGGATAATGGAAAGGTCCATTAACCTCGGGCAGGACTTTGTGGTTTCAGGATGAGCGAGGCTGTAAAACCCCACCTCATATTTCAGCTCGATGACATTTCTTCAGCACGTTTAAAGTGGAAATTATTGGGGAAATAAAATCCAGCTGATGCTGAGACAGAGACAGTTTCAGGAGCTGATGGGCAGAGTGGACACAGTGAGCTGATGGGCAGTGAGCTGATGGCAGGGTGGGCAGGATGGACTGTGGGATGTGTAGTTTTAGTGGAGATCAGAATGACACCTTGCTTAAAATATTTCAGATGCTGAAAATCCAAACTAACAGAAGCTGTAATTTTTATGTATGTTCACAGAAACAGAAATACAGACTCGCATTGATAACTCTCACAAACATCCCCTCACCACCCGGCCCCCTGCCCCCCCAATCCTGCCTCCACCCTACTACCCCCCCACCCCTTCCCCGGATGTCACAAAGTGCTTTACAGCCAATGGAATGTTTTTGTCATCCGTGCTGTGAACTTGGAAATGAGGGAGAGCCTTGGAATTATCACGAGACATTCAGCACATCATCAAAATATTAAAACCAGTGAGAGATTTGCTGAAAGGTTTTGTAGATAGTATGGTGCAAATACTATCCCCCAGATGAAGAAATGAAAGAAAGCCTTCGATAACTAATTGAATATTTTGGATAGTAGAGGGTACAGGGATTGTAGAATCCTTACACTGCAGAAGGAGGCCATTCAGCCCATCAAGTCTGCTCCAACACCAATCCCACCCAGGCCCTATTCCTGTAATCCCATGCATTTACCCTAGCTAGTCCTCCTAATATAAGGAACAATTTAATGTGGCCAATCCACCTAACCTGCACATCTTTTGAGTGTGTGCAGAAACCGGAGGAAACTCATGCAGACACGAGGAGAAGGTGCAAACTCCACACGGACAGTGACCCGAGCCGAGTATCGAATCCGGGTCCCTGGCACTGTGAGGTAGCAGTGCTAACACCTCAGGGCAGTGCCATTGGATTGGTGAGTGGGTTAGTACAGAGGTACTCTGAACATCAGAGTGGGATTAGACTGGGTGAGATTTTAAAGTTTGTGAGGAGTGAGTGGGAGAGTTTGAACCTGATCTTTTTTTGGTTTTTTTCCAGTTGCTGTTGCCGGGGTGATGACCTGCTCTGTCTCTTATGTAAATAATGTAAAAAAAAAGCTTAGACTTGATTCTTTGATTCTTACTGAAATCACCAGGAAATAGAAACTGAAACTGAAGCCGGGAGAAGAAATTTCAGCTTCTGTGAGGTTGGTGATTCAGCCTCTGATAATTGGAGGTGACAGTCTGGTTGTTCGAGCTGTTCAGAAAATTCTAGAATGCAAATTGTAAACCAGAAAACTTGTTTTTCTTTTCTCTCTGCTTCAGCCCGAGGCAAAGGGAGCGAGTTTTAAATTTAAATCTATAATTCTGGTAAGAACAAAGATTTCACACATCCACACAGTTTTACCCCATCAACATCTCTCTCTCAATCCCTCCACTCCCTCTAAATTATCACTGTCAACCTCCCAATTGGCACGCTGCCTGCTCACAGAGCCAGGTTCCTGAGTTCGATTCCTGGTTTGGGTCACTGTCTGTGCAGAGTCTGCATGTTCTTCCCATGTCTGCTTGGGTTTTCTCTGGGTGCTGTGGTTTTCCTCCCACTGAAAGACGTGCTGGTTAGGGTGCATTGGCCATGCTAAATTCTCCCTCAGTGTCGAGGCGCTGCAGTGTGGCGACTAGGGGATTTTCACAGTAACTTCATTGCAGCGTTAATATAAGTTTTTTTGCGACCAATAAATAAACTGAAACAATCATACCCCCTGGTCTTCAGTTTAGCCAATAATAGAGATAGCTCTTTCTATTCAGATAGTGTTCCTCTCCTTTTTAAGCCTGCTATTAACATTCCTCTCTGTCAAATAATAAAACCCTTGCCGCATTGTCCTCAGAAACTACCGCCCAAGTTTCATCCTCCCTTTCCTCTCCAAAGTCTCAGACATGCTGTTACCTTGCAGATCGTTTTCCTAGAGCTCCATGTTAGAATCTCTCCAGCCACGTTTCTGCTGCACCCCCATTCTCAGAACATCTCTTATCAAAGTCACAAATGACCTCCTCTGTAACTTTTATAAGGGTAAACTTTCCCTCCTTGACCTGTTGGCGATTTGACCTCCCCATTCTCCTCCCAGACCCTCTCCACTGTCATCCAGCTGCTCCCATTCTTATCCACCTACCCGTGGTCAGAGAATCATTTCAATAGTTCCTGTGTCTATCCTGTATCTCTGTAAACTCTGGGATCCCCCCAAGCATTTACTCTTGGACCCTCCTGTTTCTCATTAACAGGCTGCCACTGGTGACATCTTTCCAAGACACTGTTAATTTTCATAAGTACACAAAGACCCCGCAGCTCTGCATCACTACTGATTCTCTCTGCCCCTCTATTGTTGCTAAATTTGCAAACTGCTTATCCAGGACAGGTTGAGCAGAAGTTTCTTTACAATTTACATGCAGAAGGAGGCCATTTGGCCCATTGAGCCCGCGCTAACAACAATCCCTGGTCTGATCCCTGTAACTCCAAATATTTACCCTCCTAATCCCCCTGTCACTAAGGGGCAATTTAGCATGGCCAATCAACCTAACCTGCACATCTTTGGACTGTGGGAGGAAACCAGAGTGTCTAGAGGAAGCCCATGCAGACATGGGGAGAATGTGCAGACTGCGCACAGACAATGATCAAGGCAGATTTGAACCCCAGTCCCTGCTGTTGTGAGGCAACAATGCTAACCACTGTGCCACTGTGTTGCCCCAGCTAAATATTGGGAAATCTTAGACCATTGTATTGGCTGCAGCTCCAACCTCTGTTCCAAGCTCCCGACTCCATCCCTCTCCCTGGCACCAGTCTGGGATAAAACCAGTCTGTTCACAACCTTATCCCAAGATGAGTTTCTGACACTAGACATGTCATCGTTCATGTCATATTGCCCTCTGTAATATCTCCAGGATTTGTCCCTTCCTCTCATCAGCTGCTGCTGAAACTCACATTGATGTTACTCACCTATTCTGATGCTCTCCTGTTTCCCTCCACTTTCCATCTTCCCCCATTCACACTTGAGGTCATTCGAAACTCTGCTGGCCATGTGGTAATTTGTATTAAGCCCCATTTCCCTATTAGCCCCCAGAGTGGGACCAATGACCTCATTGACCCTCAGGCAATTTTGAAATTTTCACAAGGGCCGTGGGGAATCACTGATTGAGTCTGAGTTCCCCTGGCAACAAGCTGTGGTCTGCCCAGCTGGAACTCATTACCCAAGGGCCTGTGTCTGCGGGAGTTTGCGCGTTCTCCCTGTGGTTGCGTGGGTTTTCTCCCACATCCCAAAAATGTGCTCTTAGGCTGATTGGGTAACAAATTGTCCCTATATTGGTCCCTATATGGGAATCTTCCACAATAGGCATAGCCTAAGGTCATGGTTATGTCATAAATTTGTTAAGACGGCAGCGCGGGCTCGTTGGGCCTGTTTCCCGTGCTGTGTTGTTCTTTGTTCTAAGTCTTTTATAAGGCAGGCCCAGGACTGGGCCTGCTGAACTATAATCCCAGGCAGGAACTAATGCGCATGTGTGCCACAGTAGGGTTTTACTTTGCATTCTGTAATAAACAATGTTCCTTTCCAGTTGGACTTCCTGAGTCATTTCACCCTCCAAATTCTCTTCTCCTCCTTCTCTCTGTAATCTTCTCCAGCCTTATAACTCTGTGAAATTTCTGGGCCCCCAACTCCTCTTCCTCACCTAACTGATTCCAGCCTCAAGCCTCCCCCCAGGTTTTAACCACTCCATTATCAATGGCAGTGTCTTCAGCTGCTTCAGGACTGAGCTCTGGAATTCCCTCCGTAAACCTCCCTGCATCTCCCTGAACCATAGAATTCTTGCATTACCGAAGGCCTCCTTCCTTATTCCCGCATATTCACCATGGTTAATTCACCTAACCTACACATCTTGGGACACTAAGGGGCAATTTAGCATGGCCAGCCCATCTAACCAGCATATCTTTTGGACTGTGGGAAGAAAATGGATTACCTGGAGGTTGCAGGCGATACAAAGATGGTTGGACTTGCGGATAGTGAGGAGCATTGTCAGGCGATGCAGCAGGACATAGATAGGCTGGTAGCTTGGGTAGACAGATGGCAGATGGAATTCAATCCTGATAAATGTGAGGTGATGCATTTCAGGAGAAAAAATGTAGGGGGGAGGTATATGATAAAGGGTAGACCTATTAAGAGTATAGAAACGCAGAGGGACCTGGGGGTGCAGGTGAACAAGTCTCTGAAGGTGGCAGAGCAAGTGGAGAAGGTTGTGAAGAAAGCATATAGTATGCTAGCCTTTATAGGAAGGGGTATACAGTACAAGAGCTGGCCTTTAATGTTGCAGTTGTATAAAACGCTGGTTAGACCTCATTTGGAATACTGTGTCCAGTTCTGGTCACCTTACTACCAGAAGAACATGGAGACTCTGGAAAGAGTGCAGAGGAGGTTTACCAGGATGCTGCCTGGTATGGGAGGTCTGAGTTATGAGGAGAGATTAGGCAAATTAGGACTGTTTTCCTTAGAAAGACATAGACTTAGAGCAGATCTGATAGAGGTGTACAAGATTTTGAAGGGGATAGATAGAGTAAACAGGGTTAAGCTTTTTCCTAGGATGGACTCAAATAGCACGAGGGGTCACGGGCTTAGGGTGAGGGGGGGTAAGGTATAATTTGGATGCTAGAGGGAGTTTTTTCACAGAGGGTGGTGGGGGTATGGAATGCGCTGCCAAGTAAAGTGGTGGAGGCAGTACTCTGGAGTTATTTAAGAAATACTTAGATGGGCACATGAACAGAATGGGAATGGAGGGATATAGAAAACTAATTTAAAATAGGGATCATGAGCCTTGGGAGTCCCTGGGAAGTGTGTAAATAGATGATGATATTGATGTACTTGTTTTTATCCTACAGGTGCTTTGGTCCACCTTGTTGTCTAATGAGGGGCATACACACGATGGGTCATGAGAGGACTGCTCTTGGACCTTTTTCGAGAGTATCCTACTGCTTCACATTGTTAGTGTATGCTTGACCTGGACCATCTGATGGGCAACACGACAGCTCAGTGACTATCACTGTGCTGTGCAGATACATGGATTTGGGCCCGTGTCTGTGGGAGTTTGCGCATTCTCTCCGTGCTTGCGTGGGTTTTCTCCAGGAGCCCCAGTTTCCTCCCTCATCCCAAAGATGTGCTCTTAGGCTAATTGGCAAAACAAATTCTCCCTAAATTGTCTCAAATTTAGTTTTTAATCCATAGACCTATAAACATGGACAGGGATCGCGTGTAGAAGTGGGAATATCGAGGTGGCGGCGCGGGCTCGTTGGGCCGAGGGGCCTGTTTCCCGTGCTGTTTTGTTCTTTGTTCTTTGAAACCGACGCAGACACAGGGACTCGACAATGAGTCTTTAGCATTTCTGAAGCTTCCTCAAAAAAGTGATTTTTAAAACTCATTACTGCAAGGGACAGGGTATAACAAAAATTATAGTCTTAAATTCAGAAAATTCAAGTCTTAAAGATGCAGAGAATGTAAGAGAAGATAGCATTAGCATAGGTATGCTATGGTATAGTATGGTATGCTATAGGTATGCCATCTATGCTAATGCTATCTCCACTCATATTGTCTGCATCTTTAAGACTTGAATAGCAGGCTAGCTGTGAAGACTTGCATTCTAATCAGTATTCTGTAAATATGCCCTTATATATGCCCTTCTGTATATATGCCCTTCTCTGATCAGAATCTTCCACACACCTGACGAAGGAACACCGTTTCCGAAAGTTTGTGAGATTACTATCAAACAAACTGGTTGGACTCTAACCTGGTGTTATAAGACTTCTTACTGGGTACAACAGTAGCAGCATAGACTCTTTATACTGTGATTAAACAGCAACATCTAGCGGACAACAGGGTCCTAATCCCATCATCTAAACCTGCTGCACCAGGAATGACCACTAGATGGGGACAGTGTGCTGGAAATAGGTTCTCAGTCTTTCTCTGACCCCAACAAGTTGCATTTATATAGCACCTTTTCATAGTAAATCATCCTACTGTATTTCCCAAACAGAATCTGACACCGAGAGACATACAGTGGATATAGGAATCAGGTTTCACTGAAATGAGGAGAAAGAGATAATGAGGCGGAGATGTTCACAGAGAGAATTACAGAGCTGAGGCCTAAGCAGCTGGAGGCACAGCCTTCAACATTGAGACAATGGAAGCTGCAGATATTAACTCTGTTTCTCTGTCTACACAGATGCAGCCAGACCGAGTGGACATTATTCGGTTTCTAATCTCAGAAGGTAGTTTGGATACAGGAAGTTAGTGATTTGATTTATTATTGTCACGTATTAACATACAGTGAAAAGTATTGTTTTTTGCGAGCAGTAAAGACAAAGAACAAAGAACAAAACAGCATGGGAAACAGGCCCTTCGGCCCAACGAGCCTGCACTGCCACCCCGATGTTCCCACCTCTCCCCGTGATCCCTGTCTATGTTTATAGATCTATGAATTAAAAACCAAATTTGAGACAATTTAGGGAGAATTTGTTTTGCCAAATAGCCTAAGAGCACATCTTTAGGATGTGGGAGGAAACCAGAGCACCCGGAGAAAACCCACGCAAACACAGGGAGAATGCGCAAACTCCCACAGACACAGGCCCAAATTCATGTATCTGCACAGCACAGCGATAGTCACTGAGCTGTTGTGTTGCTCATCAGATGGTCCAGGTCAAGCGTACACTAACGACGTGAAGCACTAGGATACTCTCAAAAAAACACAACTCTCAAAAAAAATCCAACAGCAGCCCTCTCATGACCCACCGCGTGTATACCCTTGTTAGACAACAAGGTGGACCAAAGAACCTGTAGGATAAAAACAAGGACATCAATATCATAATCCATTTACACACTTCCCAGGGACTCCCAAGGCACATGATCCCTATTTTAAATCAGTTTTCTGTACCCCTCCATTCCCATTCTGTTCATGTGCCCATCTAAATATTTCTTAAATAACTCCAGAGTACCTCCACCATTTTACTTGGCAGCGCATTCCATACCCCCACCACTCTCTGTGTGAAAAAACCCCCTCCAGCACCCAAATTATACCTTACCCCCCTCACCCTAAGCCCGTGACCCCTCATGCTATTCGAGTCCATCCTAGGAAAAAGCTTAACCCTGTTTACTCTATCTATACCCCTCACAATCTTGTGACAAGATTGATAGAGACCTCTATCAGGTCTCCTCTAAGTCTGCGTCTTTCTAAGGAAAACAGTCCCAATTTGCCTCACCTCTCCTCGTAACTCAGACCTTCCATACTAGGCAGCATCCTGGTAAACTCCTCTGCACTCTCTCCAGAGTCTCCATGTCCTTCCGGTAGTAGGGCGACCAAAACTGGACGCAGTATTCCAAATGAGGTCTAACCAACGTTTTAGTCATAGCTAGGATGTAGGGAGAGATCAACTTAATGCAAGGTAAATCCATTCAAAAGTCTGACAGCAGCAGGGAAGAAGCTGTTCTTGAGTCAGTTGATAGGTGATCTCAGACTTTTGTACTTTTTTCCCAATGGAAAAAGGTGGGAGAGAAAATGTCCGCGGTGCGTGACTCCTTAATTATGCTGGCTGCTTTGCCGAGGCAGTGGGAAATATAGACAGAGTCAATGGATGGAAGGCTGGTTTGCGTGATGGACTGGGCTACATTCATGGCCCTTTTGTAGTTTCTTGTGATCTTGGGCGGAACAGGAGCCATACTAAGCTGTGATACAACCAGAAAGAATGCTTTCTATGGTGCACCTGTGAAAGTTGGTGAGAGTCGTAACTGACGGGCCAAATTTCCTTAGTCTTCTGAGAAAATAGAGGCATTGGTGGGCTTTTTTAACTATAGTGTGGACATGAAGGGACCATGACAGGTTATTAGTGATCTGGACATCTAAAAACCTGAAGCACTCGACCCTTTCTACTTCATCCCTGTTGATGTAGACAGGGGCATGTTCTCCCTTACACAACCTGAAGTTGATGACAATCTCCTTCACTTTGTTGATATTGAGGGAGAGATTATTGTTACCGCACCAGATTCTTCACCTCATTCCTGTACTCTGTCTCGTCATTGTTTGAGATCCGACCCACTACGATGGTGCCATCAGCAAACTTGAAGATCGAATTAAAGGGAGATTTGGTTGCACAATCATAGGTGTATAAGGAATATGGTAAGGAGCTGAGAACACAGCCTTGTGGGGCACTGGTGTTGAGGATGATTGTGGAGAAGGTCTTGTTGCCTATCCTCACTGATTGTGGTCTGTGAGTTGGGGAAGTTCAGGATCCAGTCACAGAGGGAGGAACCGAGGCCCAGGTCATGGAGTTTGGAGATGCGTTTCATGGGAATGGCTGTAGATGGAGGATTGAGGCCAGGGAGGGATTTGAAACCAAGCTAAGAGTTTATAAACTGAGGAATTGCTGGACTGGCACTCAGTGCAGGTCAGCAAGCATTGAGAGGGGTGGGGGGAGGCAGGGGAAGGAGGAAGATCTGCACTGATCCTCAACTTACCCAGGCCCATCCTATTCCCGTAACCCCACACATTTATCTCACTAGTAATCCTAACGTACACATTTTGGGACACTAGGGCCAATCCCCCCAACCTGCACATCTTTGGACTGTGGGAGGAAACTGAAGCACCCAGAGAAAACCCATGCAGACACAGGGAGAATATACAGACTCCACATAGACAGTTACCAAGGCTGGAATTGAACCCTAGTCCCTGGCGTTGTGAGGCAGCAGTGAACATAAAACATAGAACAATACAGCACAAACAGGCCCTTCGGCCCACGAGTTGCGTCGATCACATCTACCAATCCACTGACTACCTATAACCCCCTATCCTATTCGTTTCCATATACTCATCCGGAAGTCTTTTAAAAGACCCCAGCGAGTTTGCCTCAACAACCTCCGATGGCAGCCGATTCCATTCACTCACCACCCTCTGAGTGAAAAACTTACCCCTAACATCCCCTCTGTATTTGCTTCCCTGCACCTTAAATCTGTGTCCTCTCGTAGTGACCATTTCAGCTCAGGGAAATAGTCTCTGAGAGTCCACCCTTTCTATTCCTCTCAACATTTTATAAACCTCTATCAGGTCGCCTCTCAACCTACGTCTCTCCAGTGAGGAGAGTCCCAGCTCCCTCAACCTATCTTCATAAGGCCTGCCTCCCAATCCAGGAAGCATCCTTGTAAATCTCCTCTGAACCCTCTCAATAGCCTCTACATCCTTCCTATAGTGAGGCGACCAGAACTGCGCACAATACTCCAATTGGGGTCTGACAAGAGTCTTATAGAGCTGCATCATTACCTCCTGACTCCTAAACTCTATTCCTCGATTAATGAAGGCAAGTACACTGTACACCTTCTTGACCACTTCCTCCAACTGCGAGGCCGATTTAAGAGTCCTATGGACCCGGACCCTGAGATCCTTCTGCTCTACAACACAGCTAAGACTCCTACCCCTTATATTGTACTCCTTCATCTCATTATTCCTGCCAAAATGGACCACTACACATTTATCCACGTTGAAGTCCATCTGCCACTTCTCCGCCCAGTCTTGCATCCTGTCTATGTCCCACTGCAACTTTTGACATCCTTCCAGACCATCCACAACACCACCGACCTTTGTATCATCGGCGAACTTACTAACCCATCCCTCCACTTCCTCATCCAGGTCATTTATGAAAATGATAAACAGCAGGGGTCCCAGAACAGATCCCTGGGGCACTCCACTAGTTTCCGACCTCCATGCAGAACAAGACCCATCCACAACCACTCTCTGCCTTCTGCCGGCAAGCCAGTTCTGGATCCACGAGGCCAAAGCCCCTTGGATCCCATGCCCTCTCACCTTCTCCAGAAGCCTTGCATGGGGGACCTTATCAAACGCCTTGCTAAAGTCCATGTACACTATGTCCACCGTCCTTCCTTCGTCAATGTGTTCAGTCACATTTTCGAAGAACTCAACTAGGCTCGTAAGGCACGACCTGCGCTCGACAAAACCATGCTGACTATTTCTAATCAGTCCAAGCTTCTCCAAATGTTCATATATCTTATCCCTCAGAAGCCTCTCCATCAGCTTACCAAGCACTGAGGTCAGACTCACCGGTCGGTAATTTCCCAGACTATCCCTGTTCCCTTTCTTGAAAATAGGAACCACATCTGCAATCCTCCAATCCTCTGGAATCTCTCCCGTTTCCATGGACGACGCAAAGATCATCGCCAGGGGCTCTGCAATCACTTACTTCACCTCCCACAATAACCTGGGGTACATCCCCTCCGGTCCCGGTGACTTGTCTATCTTGATAGAATTTAAAAGTTCTAACACATCCTCTTTCTTAACATCCACATACTCAATCTTTTCAGTCCGCTGCAAACCTGTAGTACAACCCCCCAGATCACTTTCCACCGTGAATACTGAGGCAAAGTAGTCATTAAGCACCTCTGCCATTTCTTCCAGTTCCTCACAGACTTTTCCCCCTTCACCTTTTATAGGCCCTATCCCTTCTCTTCTCATCTTTTTACTTTTCACATATTTGTAGAAGGCCTTGGGATTCTCCTTAATCTTACCTGCCAAGGCCTTCTCATGACCCCTTCTGGCTCTCCTAATTTCCTTTTTAAGTTCCCTTCTACACACCTTATACTCCTCTCAATCCCTAACATCCCCTAGCTCTCTGAACCTTTTATATACCTTTTTTTTCCTCCTAACTAGGTTCACCACAACCTTCGTGCACCACGGTTCCCACATCCTACCAGAACCTCCTTGACTCCTCGGAATGTTGTCTTGCAGTGAGTGCCCCAGACAAACATTCCTTGAATATCCGCCACTTTCCTTCTGTACTCTTCCCCAAAAACGCCTCCTTCCAGTTTATACGTCCAATTACCCACCTAATGTTTTCATATTTCCCCTTACTCCAGACATACACCTTCCTAGCCTGCCTGATCCTATCTCTTTCCATTGCTATCATGAAAGAGATAGAATTATGATCTCCATTCCCAAGATGCTCACCTACCGTGAGATCTGACACCTGCCCTGGCTCATTAGCAAGCACCAGGTCAAGTATAGCCTCTCCTCTCGTAGGCTTTTCCACATAGTGCTAACCATTGTGTCGCCACGTTGCCAAGTATAGCAGCTGAGTGTAATTGTACCAGTGATTAATCTCATTCAGGCTGGATGTTAATGTAATAGAGTCACAGAGATTTACATCATAGAAACAGGCCCTTCAGCCCAACTTGTCCATGCCGCTTTTTTTTTAACTGCTAAGTTAGTCCCATATGCCTCTATACCCATCTTACCCATGTAACTGTCCAAATGCTTTTTAAAAGACAAAATTGTACCCGCCTCTAGTACTGGCAGCTCGTTTCAGACACCTCTGGGTGAAACAATTGCCCCTCCGGACCCTTCTGTATCTCTCCCCCCTCACCTTAAACCTATGCCCTCTAGTTTTAGACTCCCCTATCTTTGGGAAAAAATGTCAAATTAACGGACGATTTACCGGTGGTGTTCTATTTTCAGGTTTTGCCTGCTGTGGTAAGATGGAATGCCACATTCCTCGGTGTAAGGAGTTCAGCTGTCTGAGACAAAATCAGTCTGTGCGTCTGCAATCTGAGTGTCATGTTTAACCTTGGGCTAAGCTCCTGACACCATATCTGTGTCAGCTTTTCCATTTCTGTAACATTGCCCAACTCTTCGGCTGCTGAAACCCTCACCCTTGTTTGTCTTACTTGTGGACTCCCCAATTCCAGCACATCCCTCCCTGGTCTCCCACATTCTATCCTTTGTAAAATTAAACTCCCCCAAAGTTCTGCTGCTCATGTCCTTACAGTGAGGGCCACCCCACTCACCACCTCTGTGCTTCCTGGCTTACATGATCTCCCAGTGAAACAATATCCCAATTTTAAAGTTTTAATTCTTGTTTCTAAATCCCCCCACCCCCGATCTCACCCCTTCCTGACTCTGCAACCCCTCCAGCCGAGCTGAGACCTCAGCGTTCTCTAATACTGGCCTTATGTATATCCCCAAGTTTAATCACCCCACCACTGGCAGCCTTGCCTCTAGTTATCTGGGCCCCAAACTCTGGGAATCACTCCCTAAACATTTCCATCACTCCCTGTCATAGAATAAATTATCATAGCATCCCTGCAGTGCAGAAGGAGGCCATTCAGCCCATTGTGACTGCACCTACAACAATCCTATCCCTGAAACCCTGCATATTTATCCTAGCTAACACCCCTGACACTGAGGAGCAATTTAGCGCGGCCAATCAACCTAACCAGTATATATTTCAAACTTTGGGAGGTAACCGGAGCACTCGGAGGAACCCATGCAGACTTGGGGAGAATGTGCAAATTCCACACAGACAGTGACCTGAAGCCAGAATTGGCCCCAGCTCCCTGGCGCTGTGAAGCAGCAGCACTAACCACTGTGCCACCAATAGAGGAACCCATCTCTCTTATTCCTTCAAATCTTTAACACCAGGACTCCGTCCTAATATTTCTATTCTATTCACTGTCAAATTGTGCATCCAGTCACCCTGTGAGGCACCTGGGAGAGCTTTATTATGTTAAAAGTGCTGTATAAAGAGAAAGAATGTAGGGGGGGGGAGGTATATGATAAAGGGTAGACCTATTAAGAGTATAGAAACGCAGAGGGACCTGGGGGTGCAAGTGCACAAGTCCCTGAAGGTGACAGAGCAAGTGGAGAAGGTTGTGAAGAAAGCATATAGTATGTTAGCCTTTATAGGAAGGGGTATAGAGTATAAGAGCTGGCCTTTAATGTTGCAGTTGTATAAAACATTGGTTTGACCTCATTTGGAATACTGCGTCCAGTTCTGGTCGCCTTATTGCCGGAAGGACGTGGAGACTCTGGAGAGAGTGCAGAGGAGGTTTACCAGGATGCTGCCTGGTATGGCAGGTCTGAGTTATGAGGAGAGGTTAGGCAAATTGGGGCTGTTTTCCTTAGAAAGACGCAGACTTAGAGAAGATCTAACAGAGGTGTACATTATGAGGGGTATAGATAGAGTAAACAGGGTTAAGCTTTTTCCTTGGATGGACTCAAATAGCACAAGGGGCCATGGGCTTAGGGTGAGGGGGATGAGGTATAATTTAGATGCTAGAGGAAGTTTTTTCACACAGAGTGTGTTGGGGGTATGGAACACGCTGCCAAGTAAAGTGGTGGAGGCAGGCACTCTGGAGTTATTTAAGAGATACTTAGTGGGCACATGAACAGAATGGGAATGGAGGGGTGTAGAAAACTGATTTAAAAGAGGGATCATGAGCCTTGGGAGTTCCCTGGGAAATGTGTAAATTGTCGATGATATTGAAGTATTTGTTTGATGCTACAGGTACTTTGGTCCACCTTGTTGTCTAACAAAGGGTGTACATGCGATGGGGTATGAGAGGGCTGCTCTTGGAATTTTCGAAAGTAGCCTAGTGCTTCACATCGTTAGTGTACGCTTGACCTGGACCATCTGATGGGCAACACAACAGCTCAGTGACTATCGCTGTGCTGTGCAGATACATGGATTTGGGCCTGCGTCTGTGGGAGTTTGCGCATTCTCCCCGTGCTTTCGTGGGTTTTCTCCGAGTGCTCCAGTTTCCTCCCACCTCCCAAAGATGTGCTCTTAGGCTAATTGGCAAAACAAATTCTCCCTAAATTGTCTCAAATTTGGTTTCAATGCATAGATTTATAAACATAGACAGGGATCACGGGTAGAGGTGGGAATATCGAGGTGGAGGCGCGGGCCCATTGGGCCGAGGGGCCTGTTTCCCGTGCTTTTTTGTTCTTTGTTCTTTAAATACATGTTGTTTTTGTCAAAGCTCTTTACCCAGTTGCAGCAGATGGACACCAGGTGACAGTAGAACACAGTCAACTCAGAGTTTCTGACTTCAGAAAATGCCTCAAACCTTTTACTGCCTCATTGCATTAACATAACCCCCCAGGTCAAAAACTGGTTTGTACGTTCTGCTGTACACTATTGTGCAGGTACAATACCGGTGGGGTTGGATCTTTCACTGTATAATACTGGGGTACAGTACCGGTGGGGTTGGGTCTGTCACTGTATAACACTGGGGTACAGTACCAGTGGGGTTGGGTCTGTCACTGTATAACACTGGGGTACGGTACTGGTGGGGATGGGTCTGTCACTGTATAACACTGGGGTACGGTACTGGTGGGGACGGGTCTGTCACTTTATAACACTGGGGTACGGTACTGGTGGGGTTGGGTCTGTCACTATATAACACTGGGGTACAGTACCGGTGGAGTTGGGTCAGTCACTGCATAACACTGGGGTACAGTGCTGGTTAGGAAGGGTCTGTCACTGTATAACACTGGGGTACGGTACTGGTGGGGTTGGGTCTGTCACTGTATAACACTGGGGTACGGTACTGGTGGGGATGGGTCTGTCACTGTATAACACTGGGGTACAGTACTGGTGGGGTTGGGTCTGTCACTGTATAACACTGGGGTACGGTACTGGTGGGGACGGGTCTGTCGCTGTATAACACTGGGGTACAGTACTGGTGGGGACGGGTCTGTCACTGTATAACACTGGGGTACAGTACTGGTGGGGACGGGTCTGTCACTGTATAACACTGGGGTACAGTACTGGTGGGGACGGTTCTGTCACTGTATAACACTGGGGTACAGTACTGGTGGGGACGGGTCTGTCACTGTATAACACTGGGGTACAGTACTGGTGGGGACAGGTCTGTCACTGTATAACACTGGGGTACAGTACTGGTGGGGACGGGTCAGTCACTGTATAACACTGGGGTACAGTACTGGTGGGGTCGGGTCTGTCACTGTATAACACTGGGGACAGTACTGGTGGGGGCGGGTCAGTCACTATATAACACTGGGGTACGGTAACTGGTGGGGTTGGGTCTGTCACTGTATAACACTGGGTACAGTGCTGGTGCTGGTGGGGGCGGGTCAGTCACTATATAACACTGGGGTACGGTAACTGGTGGGGTTGGGTCTGTCACTGTATAACACTGGGGTACAGTGCTGGTGGGGGCGGGTCAGTCACTATATAACACTGGGGTACGGTACTGGTGGGGTTGGGTCAGTCACTATATAACACTGGGGTACAGTGCTGGGTGAGGACAGGGTGAGTTGGATGTTAAACCTGCTGCATTGATATAACCTTGGGTAATCTCCCATTGAATGATACATGGTAATGTAGAATGTGAGGAAACTAATTTGTGCACAGCAAGATGTGACAAGCTGCAATGATCAGGGGACAAATCAATTTAACATCTGACAGTGGAGCATTCCCTCAGTGCACAGTGAGAATGGCAGCCTGGATTATGAATCCACTGAGTGTGAATCCATTGAGTGTGTGATGGATGGCCCAGTGGTTATTCATTCTCACAACCTTTTTACAAATTCCCTGATATATTGTTGTCTCTCGGAAAATTTCCCAGCGATTTGGAAATAAAAGCATCCATTTCGTTAACCTGACTCTGTTGAGTACTTATTGAACATAATGGGACAATGAATCAGTGAAGTTCTATACTGTAAACTCCAATTCTTCAGCCTAAATTCCCTCAGACTTCCCTTTCTGACTGGGGGAGGAATTTCTCTCTGTTTCTCACTGAGGTGACCGTTTACGCTCTCGATGAGAAAGAAGTGGGGATACATGATTGGTGCTGTTCGCACCAACCAGTCACTAACCAATCACTCACACTAACCAGTCACTAAGCAATCACTCATGGTAACCAGTCAGTCACTAATCTGTTAATCATTAACCAATCACTCACGCTAACCAGTCACTAAACCAATCACTCATGGTAACCAGTCAGTCACTAATCTGTTAATCATTAACCAATCACTCACACTAACCAGTCACTAACCAATCACTCATGGTAACCAGTCAGTCACTAATCTGTTAATCATTAACCAATCACTCACGCTAACCAGTCACTAACCAATCGCACACACTAACTAGTCACTAACCAATCATTCATACTAACCAGTTGGTCACTAATCTGTTAACCATTAACCAATTACTCATACTAACCAATCATTAACCAATTGCTCACACTAACAAGTCAATAAGCAATCACTCACACTGACTAGTCAGTCACTAACCTATTGACCATTAACTAATCACTCACACTAACCAGTCACTAACCAATCACTCACACTAATCAGTCACTAACCTGTTAATCATTAACCAACCACTCACAGTGACCATTCATTAACCAATCACACACACTAACCAATCAGTCATTAACCTATCAATGTTTCAGCCATTTATAATGTCTAGTTAATTTTTCACAGTAACCAATCCACCATTAACCATTAATTCACCATAACCAATCATTAACTAATTGTTCACACTAACCAGTCAATCAATAACTAATTGGTCACACTAACAAATTAGGCATTAACCACTCATTCACGTTAACCAATCAGTCAGTGACCACTTGTTTATGCTAACCAATCAGTCATTCACCAGCACTCACACTAACCAGTCAGTTATTGAAGTTGAGGTTTGTTTGGAGATGATGATGTTTAGACAGTCTGATATCAACCTCTGTGTATTACTCCCTCCCTCAATCACACAGCCGTTTCTTTATCACCAGTGCTTACACCCACACTGCAGAGCCAGTGTTGTTGTTCTCTTTGGCAGAAAGCAGCGCGGCAGGAGCCTGGACACCATTCAGGATGCCCCATTTCATTCTTCACATTTTTTACAGCATGCTGCATTTGTCAGTCAATGTGGCAAATTGTTTCATCAGCTGCTGCTTTCTCCATTCTATCCGAGCTTTGTGGGCTGGCAGAGTTTACCAAGTCTTCCTGTCATTTTCAAATCCAGACTGGAGTTTAAAAGTGTGAAAGCACTTGCATTGAGATAGCACACGGTGGCACAGCGATTAGCTGCTTCACAGAGCCAGGGACCCGGGTTCGATTCCCAGCTTGGGTCACTGTCTGTGTGGAATCTGCACATTCTCCTCGTATCTGTGTGGTTTCCTCCAGGTGCTCCGGTTTCCTCTCACCGTTCAAAAGACATGTTGACTTGGGTGCATTGGCCATGCTAAATTCTCCCTCAGTGTACTTGAACAGGTGCTGGAGTGTGGTGACTGGGGGATTTTCACAATAACTTCATTGCAGCGTGGATGTAAGCCTACTTGTGACTAATAATAAATAAACCGTTTTTTTAACTTTACTCTTTACATTACCTGATGACACAGAGGGAGGTTATTTGGTCTATTATGCCCATGCCAGTACTTTGAAAGTATAGTCAAGTTTACTCACACACCCTCACCTTTTCTCTGTAACTCTATCCTTGTCCACCTGTCCACCCTGTCAAAATTATTGGTAGAATCAGCATTTTTTTTTTGGGCTCAAATATCCCAGATCTTAGCAAATCTACATAAGGGCGGCAAGGTGGCTCAGTGGTTAGCACTGCTGCTTCACAGTGCCAGGGATCCGGGTTCAGTTCCAGTCTCGGGTCACTGTCTGTGTGGAGTCTACGTTCTCCTTGTCTCTGTTTGGGTTTCCTCCCACAGTCCAAAAGACATGCTGGTTAGGTGCATTGACCAGGCTAAATTCTTGCTCAGTGTATCCGAACAGGCACGGGAGTGTGGTGATTGGGAGATTTTCACACTAACTTCATTGCAGTTTTAATGTTAATGTAACTGATAAAATATCTTAATTTTCTGAGTGAAAAGAAGTCTCTCAACTCCTCTATTTTGCTAATGATTTTTAAGTCCATGATCCCAGGTTACTGCCAAATTCATCAAAGGGAACTGTTTTGTCTTTCATTTCTGAGGAAGATTTGATTTGATTTATTATTGTCACATGTATTGGTATACAGTGAAAAGTATTGTTTCTTGCATGCTATACAGACAAAGCATAGCGTTCATAGAGAAGGAAAGGAGAGAGTGCAGAATGTATTGTTACAGTCATAGCTAAGGTGTAGAGAAAGATCAACTTAGCGCAAGGTAAGTCCATCCAAAAGTTTGACAGCAGTAGGGAAGAAGCTGTTCTTGACTTGTTGGTACGTGACCTCAGACTTTTGTGTCTTTTTCCTGATGGAAGAAGGTGGAAGACAGAATGTAGGGTGCATGGGATCCTTAATTATGCTGGCTGCTTTTCCAAGGCAGTGGGAAGTGAGGACAGAGTCAATGGATGGGAGGCTGGTTTGCGTGATGGACTGGGCTACAAGAGTCACACATTGGACTCAGAACATGCACTCTGTCTCTTTCTCCCACAGATGCTGCCAGATCTGTTGAGTTTTGCAGCACTTTCTGTTCTTATTTCAGACCTCCAGTATTTTGCTTTTATTATAGTTTGTCTTTATCAACATTCTCAAGTTTCTCAATGTCTCCAAAAAGAAATCTCTGTTCAGGGAGCAGGGCACTGTTAGATTCCTGATTACACAGCAGCCTGGACTAATCATGGACACTAGGTAGCAATGTTTCTGGTACACTGTGCCAGCCTTGGCTAAATCACTGTGCCCTTGACTCAGAGAGTCATTCAAACAATTTAATTTAAGGGCTTATTTAGCATGACCAATCTAGATAATCTACACATCTTTGGACACTGGGGGGCAATTTGGCAGGGTCAATCCACCCAACCTGCACATCTTTGGAGTGTGGGAAGAAACCTCAAAGTAATGGACTCACAAACATTAAGGGCATTTAAATGATCATTGGATAAACTTATAGATGATATTGGAATAGTGTAGATGGGCTTTAGATGGGTTTCACAGGCTGGCGCAACATTGAGAGCCGAAGGGCCTGTACTGCGCTGTAATGTCCGATGTTCTATGTAACATCTGATCTAGGCACTCACTGCTCTGATAAAGAGTTATCCCGATTCCAGACATTGGTTCTGTTCCCTCTTCACAGATGCTGTCAGACCTGCTGAGATTTTCTGGTATTTTCTGTTTTAATAAGCACTCACAGTACAGATCCCAGAGGGTATTTACACTGATTTTCAGGTAAGATGTTGGACTGAGGCCCTCGTGGACCAGGATGAGACCAAAAAAAAACCTCAATTTTAAAGATCAGCAGTCTTCAAGATTCCCTCGCCAACATTTGTCCCTCACCCGACATCACTGGGACAGACTATTGAGTCATGCATGATACCCATATCCCAATGGACTTGACACCTTCTAGTTACAAGGTGAGAAGATTAGTTAGAACAGATGGCATATGGTCCAGGTAGCAACCAGTGCTGCTCTCCTGCCAATTATGAGTTGCTTCTTTCCTGCTGCTATCAGACTTTGGAATGGATTTACCTCTCATTAAGTTGATCTTTCTCTACACCCCAGCTATGACTGTAACACTACATTCTGCACCCTCTCCTTTCCTTCTCTATGAATAATATGCTTTGTCTGTATAGCACGCAAGAAACAATACTTTTCACTGTAAATACATGTGACAATAAGAAATCAAATCAAAAAGTATGCTCCTTTGCTTCTTGTCTCACCTGTCCAATTATTGCTGCCTTGTAGCATCAGTATGGAGTACACTTAATTCCTCTGGTCGAACAGAACCTGAGCATCAGGGAGTCCTGGCTATTTCTCTGTAGCCAATCTCACTGCAAAGTACAAGCTGTTGCCCCAATCTGCACACTGCCAATCGGTTAACATTCCAGCACTTTCCAGTATTTTGCTTGCAATTTCTGGGGAGTAATGATTTGATTTGATTTATTATTGTCACATGTATTAGCATATAGTGAAAAGTATTACTTCTTGTGCACAATACAGACAAAGCATGCCATCCATAAAGCAGGAAACGAGAGAATGCACAATGTAATGTGTTAATGAAGGAATATGGTGGGAATGGGAGAAGTTTGGGGGAGTCACAAGGGGGAACGGGGCAGAGAGTGTGAGGTTCCACTGTGCATGGGCCCCGAAAAGTTAATAAATTTGCGCAGATCTGCAAGAAGACAATGGAAGTTGTGGTTGTTTATTAGTGCGTGTGAGCAGGGGATAGTTGTTGTGGATTTATTCTGGTATTTATTTCTGTGAATCTGTACGTGCCTGTGTACAGCCCGTTTGAGGATTTTAAACCGAATCAGTGCCAGATGTTAGTGAGACCAGAACAAAACTGAGGGGCTGTCAGGAAGCTGCAGGGAGCAGGCCTGCGGACACAGCTCACTGCACTCTGCCTGTATTCGCCTCTCTGAATAAGCTTGTTCAGCTGCATAGTTTCTGTTCACACGTGCATAGTAGTTAAAGAGGTGAACCAGGCCATCTATTTTCTGTAACATTGCCCACCTTCTCCCTGTTACAGCTCACAGCTATTCAAATTCTTCTTCCATAGAATTCCCACAGTGCAAAGGAGGTCATTTAGTTCATTGGGTCTACATCATCTGTCTAAAAGAGCATCTTGTCCAGACCCTCCCACACATCCCGAACACCCTATCCCTGTAACCGCCACAAATTTATCATGACTTATTTTCCTAACCTACACATCTTTGGTCATTAACAGATAATTTACCATGGCCAATCTACCTAAATGTGAGGTCATTCATTTTGATCGGAATAACAGCAAAATGGACTATTATTTAAATGATAAAAAATTGCAGCATGCTGCAGTGCAGAGGGACCTGGATGTCGTTGTGCAGGAATCACAAGGAGCTGGTTTGCAGGTGCAGCAGGCAAATTAAGAAGGCAAAGGGAATATTGTCCTTTATTGCTAGAGGGATGGACTTCAAAAACAGCGAGGTTAAGTTGCAGCTGTATAAGGTGCTGGTGAGGCCATACCTGGAGTACTGTGTACAGTTTTGGTCTCCTTACTTGAGAAAGGATATACTAGCACTGGAGGGGGTGCAGAGGAGATTCACTGCATTGATTTTGGAGTTCAGAGGATTGGCTTATGAGGATGGACTGAGTAGACTGGGTACTCAGTGGAATTCAGAAGAATGAGGGGAGATCTTATAGAAACATATGAGATTGTGAAGGGAATAAATAAGATAGAAGTAGGAAAGTTGTTTCTGCTGGCAGTGAAACTAGAATTAGGGGCGTAGCCTTCAAATAAGTGAAGCAGATTTAGGACTGAGTTGAGGAGGAACTTCTTCACACAAAGGGTTGCAAATCTGCAGAATTCTCTGCCCTGTGAAGCTAGCTCATTAAATGTCTTTAAGGCAAGAATAGATATATTCTTGAATAGTAAAGGAATTAAGGGTTATGGTGAGTGGGCGGGTAAGTGGAGCTGAGTCCACAAATAGATCAGCCATGATCTTATTGAATGGCGGAGCAGGCTTGAGGGGGCAGATGGCTGACTCCTGCTCCTAGTTCTTATGTACTCTGCTCACCTTTGGAGTATGGAAGGAAACCGGACCATGTGGAGAAACCCACGCAGACACAGGGAGAACATGTAAACTCCATATAGACAGTGACCCAAGCTAGGAATCAAACCTGGATCCCTGGTGCTGTGAGACAGTGATGCTAATCACTGTGCTAACGTGCCTCCCCTTCATGTCTTCCTTACTCCAGATATGAGTGTTTCAGTGCATTCTTGGCTGCTCTCCCACATTCTACCTCCCATAACCTTGAGATCATTAAAACCTATGTTTTAGTTCACAGCAGATCCCATTCCCGATTACCTCTGCACCTCCTCACTCATCGACACTAGTGCATGAAGCAGCAATGTCATCACCTTGATGTTTTCATGTTTGTTTTCAAACTCCCCTGCCCTGGCCGTACATTTATCTCTGGAAATTTCTCCTGTCCCATAGCTCCCTGAGATATCTACACTAATCTCTAATCGAATTACTTCAGCGCTAGTGGCCATGCCTTCAGCTGCCTGAGCCCTAAGCTCTGGCTTATCCTGTCGACACCTCTTCACTCCTGCACCCCAATGTCTTCCTTTAAAGCCTTCCTTAACATCTCTATTCTTGACCAAGCTTTGGTCGTCTGGCCTAATATCTCCACATAGGATGTGACTTTGACTTTAGTTCCGTAATGCTGTTCTGAAACAACAGGTGCTATATATTTAAGTCTTATTTATTTCCGCAGGCAATTCGGTCCACCTTGTTGACCAACAAGGGGCATGCATGCGGCATGTCGTGCGAGAGCTGCTCTTGGAGGTTGCTTCAGGAGTTGCCTAGTGCTTCACGTCGTCAGTGTATGCTTAAACTGGCCCATCTGATGGGCAACATGACAGCTCAGAGACTATCGCTGTTGCTGTGCTGACACATGGATTTGGGCCTGTGTCTGCGGGAGTTTGCGCTTTCTCCCCGTGGTTGCGTGGGTTTCCTCCGGGTGCTCCGGTTTCCTCCCACATCCCAAAAATGTGCTCTTAGGCTGATTGGGTAACAAATTGTCCCTATATTGGTCCCTATATGGGAATCTTCAACAATAGGCATAGCCTAAAGTCAAGCATATGTCATTAAGACGTTAGGACGGCGGCGTGGGCTCATTGGGCCGAAGGGCCGAAGGGCCTGTTTCCGGTGCTGTGTTGCTCTTTGCTCTTTGTTCTTGTTCTTTATATCAATATAAATTGTTGCCATTAGTGGGGGAATCCAGAACTCAGGGTCATAGTTTGAGGAAAAGGGGTAAACCTTTTGCAACTGAGGTGAAGAGGAATTTATTCACCCAGAGGGTGGTGAATGGGTGAAATTCACTCCCACAGAATGTAGCTGAGGCCAAAACGTTGCCTAATTTCAAGAAGAAATTTGATATAGTTCTTGGGACTAAAGGGATCAAGGATTATGGAAGAAAAGGGGGATCAGGATATTGAATTCGATGATCAACCATGATGAAAATGAATGGTGGAGCAAGATCGAAGGGCCAAATGGCCTACTCCTCTTCAGTTTCTATGTTTTTATGTTATAGTTTTGTGATGATGGCTTTTTATCGCTAAAGCAGGGTATGTTTTAACACAGGTATTTCTTTGCGCAATGTCCTGCAGGCTCCCTTCACTCCACTGAACATATGAAATGTTAATCAGGATCTAAGCCAAATTTCAAGCCCAAATTTTGTCTTTTCCTCTCACTCTCCCTCTCTCTGCCTCCCTCACATGGCTGTGTAAGACTGAGTTAATAAAATTATACAAACTTACACCAAAAAAGAAGGCCATTCAGCCCATTATGTCTATCTAGTTATTCCTTTCTTTGAAAGACCAGAAGCTCTCAGTCTCACCTTGTTTTCATTTTGAATCCTATCTAGCTATCCCTTTGCTCTCAATTCCTTCTTGCTGAAGGAGTGCCGCACAGTCAGAGGGTCAGTGCTGAGGGAGTGCTGAACTGTCAGAGGGTCAGTACTGAGGGAGTGCTGAACTGTCAGAGGGTCAGTACTGAGGGAGTGCCGCACTGTCAGAGGGTCAGTACTGAGGGAGTGCCGCACTGTCAGAGGGTCAGCACTGGGGGAGTGCCGCACTGTCAGACGGTCAGTACTGAGGGAGTGCCACACTGTCAGAGAGTCAATACTGAGGGAGTGCCGCACTGTCAGAGGGTCAGTGCTGAGGGAGTGCCGCACCGTCAGAGAGTCAATACTGAGGGAGTGCTGCACTTCAGAGGGTCAGTACTGAGGGAGTGCCGCACTGTCAGAGGGTCAGTACTGAGGGAGTGCTGAACTGTCAGAGGGTCAGTACTGAGGGAGTGCCGCACTGTCAGAGGGTCAGCACTGGGGGAGTGCCGCACTGTCAGAGGGTCAGTACTGAGGGAGTGCCACACTGTCAGAGAGTCAATACTGAGGGAGTGCTGCACTGTCAGAGGGTCAGTGCTGAGGGAGTGCCGCACCGTCAGAGAGTCAATACTGAGGGAGTGCTGCACTTCAGAGGGTCAGTACTGAGGGAGTGCCGCACTGTCAGAGGGTCAGTGCTGAGGGAGTGCCACACCGTCAGAGAGTCAATACTGAGGGAGTGCTGCACTTCAGAGGGTCAGTACTGAGGGAGTGCCGCACTGTCAGAGGGTCAGTACTGAGGGAGTGCCGCACTGTCAGAGGGTCAGTACTAAAGGAGTGCCGCACTGTCAGAGGGTCAGTACTGAGGGAGTGCTGCATTGTCAGAGGGTCAATACTGAAGGAGTGCCACAGAGAGAGGGCCAATGCTGAGGAAGTGCTGCACTGTCAGAGAGTCAGTACTGAGGGAGTGCCACAGTGTCAGAAATGTATACATTTGTGAAAATTTAAGCCTGTGTGCTGTATGAGGACGATTTCACAGCGATTATTTTGAACAGGACTGGTGAGATCTCCCTGGTGTCCTGGGAAAATATTTATCCTTCAATCAACATCACTTAAATAGATTGTGGAATCATCTGCAAAAATCGACTTCCGCTTTCTTGCACTAAAATAATGACTACACATCAGAAAAAAACACTTAATTGTCTGTAATCTGTTATCTTTGGAGATATCTTGGGGAGGCTGATGAAGTTATAAATAAGGAGTCTCCTTCCTTCATTGCAGGGGTTTGTGTTTGTTTAGTGAAAAGGGCAGATGAAAATTGAGTCACAGCCGAAGTAAAAAGGTGGCTAATCATTGGCCTCATTTTTACCTGACCTGTCACCCCACAACTGAGCGGGTTTGCAATGACCTGGTGAGACAGGATTCTGCTGGATTCTGAAAGTTTCAGAGAAACAGATGGAAACTGATGGTTGCTGTTCACTAAATGATTTTCTCAATGTTTACAACTGCTCTGATGGACTTTGGAAATTATCCTTTCTGTGGAGGTTCTCCGGCTCCACAGAAATCCTTCCGGATATTTTGGTTACACTTTTTGTTGGCTCCCTCAGTCTAGTCTCCATTCCAGGTGTTTGGATTCCGTCTCTGCTTCTTTCAAACCCTTTGTATTCAGTAAAATTGAAAAGCAATATCTTGCTAAGGCACATATTATTTAAAATAACAAGTGCCTGGGTGGCACACAAGGCCACGATTCAGTCTCTGTGGAGCTTTCTTTCCCAATGTCGATGGGATTTTGTTTGTCTTTCCTCAGCCTGCTTGGATTGAGTTGGAAAGCCAACACTGCAACTTCCAGAAACTTTTCAACTTCTTGGTTTAATCTAAACAAGCTGACACAGAGAAAATAGAAATGTCAGATTTAACAGATTCCCGTGGCTAGCGGTATAATTTTACTTTTTACACCAGGAGCTAGGTTGTTGATGATGGGTTGGATTAGACGTGATCCTGAGTTCAATCATAGCCTGTGCTTCATAAGATTCATATGTTAAAGGAGCAGAATTAGGCCATTCGGCCCATTATTTCTGCTCCACCATTCAATCATGGCTGATATGCTCTTCATCCCCATTTTCCTGCCTTCTCCCCATAATTTTTCAACCCATTACCAATTAAAAATCCGTCTAACTTTTCCTTAAATTTACTCACTGTCACAGCATACACTCCACTTTGGGGTAGTGAATTTCACAGATTCATATCCCTCTGGGAGAAGTAGCTTCTTCTCAACTCTCTTTTAAATTTGCTGTCCCTTCTCCAAAGACTATCGTCCTAGAATGCCCCACAACAGGAAGCATCTGTTCCATGTCTACTTTATCCACATCTTTTATCATCTTGTACACCTCAATTTGGTCACCTCTCATTCTTTTAAATTCCAGATAGTATAAACTGCTCAATCTCTCTTCGCATGACAAACCCCTCATCTCTGAAATCAATCCTCTGAACTACTTCTGTTTAACTGCTTAGATAGCTTTTGTTCTTAATTCATTCTGGGGTTATGGACAGCATTGGAAAGGCTGTCCTGTATTGTTCATCCCTAGTCTAACCTGGGAAAATGGTTAGACTAGGATTAACCTTCTTCTTGGAGGATGGACAGGGGCTGGATACAGCACAGTGCGTCCTGGTCTATTTCAGAGGGCAGGTAAGAATCCCACAGACTGCTGTGAGATTACAGCATCAACCACAGCTCAGTTAGAGCCCCTCCCCTCTGAGCCACAGGGTTCAAGTCCCATGCCAGAGTTTTAGTGCAAAGAAAATCAATGCTCTGGTACTGTAGGAGTGCCACACTGTCAAAGGTGCTGCTAAACCACACACCTTTTGGCTTTATGGCCAAATACAAAAGATCCAAAAGTATTAATTCTAAGGAGGGGAGGGGAGGGGAGTCTCCTCTCACCCTACTCCCCAAGGTCCTGGCCAATATTTACCTCGCTACCAATGTATCTGGTCATTATCACTTTACTGTTTGCGGGATCTTGCTGTGTTAAATTGGCTGCTGTGTTTCCTATCTTACAGCCAGTAACTACACTTCAAAAGAACTTCATTGGCTGCAATGTGCTTTGAGACATTCAATGGTTGTGAAAATGCTATATAAATGCTGGTCTTTTTCATAAAATAGAGTCCATACAGTGCAGAGGGAGGCCACTCGGCCCATCATGTTTGCACCTACCACAATCCCACTCAGACCCTATCCTTGTAAGCCCACATATTTACCCTGCTAATCCTCCTGACACTGGAGTCAATTCAGCATAGCTAATCCACCTAATCTGCACATCTTTGGACTGTGGGAGGAAACTGAGCACCTGGAGGAAATCCATGCAGAAATGGAGAGAATGTGCAAATTCCACAGAATTATCCGAGACCAAAACTGAACCTGGGGTCCCTGGTTCTGTGAGGCATCATCGCTAACCACTGTGTCACTATGCCACCCCATATAGGTCCAGAGCAGCGAAGGACAACAGATTTCCTTCTCTAAAGGATATCAGTGAGCTGAGTGGGTTCTTACAGCAACAGGATAGTTTCATGGTCACGTTTAATGAGACCAACTTTTAACTGAAACTGAATTCAAATTCTCAGCCATCCATAAGATTCTCCGCAATGAGCTGAAGTATTAAACCAGTCAGCTGTGGCACTCATTGTTACAAGCATGGCTCATTGAGTCAGAAGATGGAATTTTACCGTCATGTCTGCCCAAGGTTCATACGATCCCGCCCGAAGCCAATAGAAGATGCTGTTCTCCGAGCCTCAGGGCGACTGTGCCAGTAAAATCCCAGCCACAGTCTCTCCTTCGAGTCAGAAACATTGTCCATTCAAACCTCAATCCACCAAGACATGAGGACAGAATTCCAGACTGACACTCTCCATGCAGTACTGAGGGAGTGCTATACTGGCAGCGATACTATCTTTCTGGATGAGATGTTAACCTGAGGGTCCGTCTGTGTTTATGAATATGAATAAGTCCCCCAGCCATTATTTTTAAGAAGAGTTGGACAGTCCTCGGCTGGTATCGATCCCTCAACCAATATAACCAAAACCGATTGTCGCAATGTTATTTGTCGGGATCTTGCTGTGCGCAAGCAGCTTGTCACCATTCCTACGTCACAACAATGACTACACTTAAAAAGCACCTAATTAGCTGTAAAGTGTTTTGGGATATCCTAAGGTCATGAAAGGTGCTATATAAACGCAAGTCTTTATTTGGTGTTTGACAGCTTTTGAATCTTAATGCTGGGGCACACAATTTCCAAAGCATTTATCATCATCACTCAGTGCTGGTGGCTCAGATTGTTACTGACAGCTCTCAGTTTGACAAAGGATCAGATAAATGGGAATTATAATCCAGAGGAACGTGTTTTCCATTAGGAATGGAGCTGAATTTCTCACCCTTGGCTGTGTGGCAGTCTAATTTCATCAGCTTGTGTCCACTGTTTTGTTTTTGGTGGAACTAAACTAGTTTCAGATGTATTTATTTCAGGAAGGTATTGCTCATTTCATACTCACAGCAATGATTTGTTCTTTTCCCATATGGATTGAGAAATGTTGGGATAAGGAACCATAGTACCATAGAACACTACAGTGTAGAAAGAGGCTCTATGGCCCATCGCGTCTGCATCGAACACAATCCCACCCAGGCCCTACCCCCACATCCCTATATATTTTACCCACTAATCCCTCCAACCTAGGTATCCCTGGACACTAAGGGGCAGTTTTAATATGGCCAATCAACCTAACCCGCACATCTTTCGACTATGAGAGGAAACTGGAGCAGCCGGAGGAAACCCACGCAGACACAAGGAGAATGTGCAAACTCCACACAGACATTGACCCAAGCTGGGAATCAAACCCAGGTCCCTGGAGCTGTGAAGCAGCAGTGCTAACCACTGTGCCATTGTGCCACCCACAACCCACAAGCTGTAAATCAAACAGTGACTCCAGTATTTTTCTACAGAATCTCCGCAGCATGTGCAAACCATCATCTCCACATTCTCACTGGGTTGCAACCAAGATCATAAGCTATAGGAGCAGAATTCGGCCATTCGGCCCATCGAGTTTGCTCCATGATTCAATCATGGCTGATAGATTTTCATTCCTATTTTCCTGCCTTTTCCCCATAAACCTTGATTGATCAAGAACCTATCTATCTCTGTCTTAAAGACACTCAATGACCTGACTTCCACAGCCTTCTGTGGCAATGAATTTCACAGATTCACTGCCCTCTAGCTGAAGAAATCCCTCCTCATCTCAGTTTTAAAGGAGCGTCCCTTCACTCTGAGGTTGCGCCCTCTGGTTCTAATCTCTCCCATTAGTGAAAACATCCTCTCCATGTCTACTCTGTCCAGGCCTCTCAGTATTCTGTAAATTTCAGTACTGAGAGGACGATGGAAGATTCCATGATAGCTAGAGTGTATATGAGATGCAGGAGGAGATTAAAAAGGGAGAGTAGAGGTTGTGATAAGGTGGATTGCATTGTAAAGATCCACTAACGAAGACAGGTCTTGTAGATAGGTCTGTCGGAGTCCATGGAATTATTTCCCAGGGCGAATAAATGTCTTCAGGGGAGGAAAGGGTGTGGGTGAAACAGTATGAGCCTGACCATTATAATTCTTATTTCTAATAATAAAAGTGGTAATAAATTGATAACATATGATACAGGTGTACATCTCTCTGGCTCTACAATCTCTGGGAATAATTATAACACTCATGTAACCAATTGCTGAGAACCCAGAGAAACAAGAATGTTCATCCTCAAACTTAAAAATCTCAGCTTGTAAGTTCATAACACAGCCCCACAAAAGTACACAATTCGTTCGGATGAGCAAAACCATTCCTCTTATCCCAACTCCCCATCAGAAAACTCTGAGTCTTTCCTCTCCCCATCACAGAGACAACTTTTTCTAAAATGATTCAGGGATTTTACCTTTATATTTGGCTGATCTTTCTCTACATCCTAGATATGACTGCAACATTATATCCTGCACCCTCTCCTTTCCTTCTCCCCTATGTGCTTTATGAACGATATGCTTTATCTGAACAGCACACAGGGAACAATACTGTTCACTGTATCCCAATACATCTCAAAACAATATAGCCCAATCCATCATGCAAATCAGCCTCCCATCCTCTGACTCTGTCTATACTTCCCGCTGCCTCGGCAAAGCTGCCGGCACAATTAAGGACCCCACGCGCTCCAGATATTGTCTCTTCCGCCTCCTTCTGACGGAAAAATGATCCAAAAGTACAAGGGCACATATCAACCGACTCAAGAACAGCTTCTTCCCTGTTGCTGTCAGACTTTTGAATGGATCTACCTCTCATTAAGTTGATCTTTTTCTACACCTTAGCTATGACTGTAACATTACATTCTGTACTGTCTCCTTTGCTTCTCTATGAACGATATGTTTTGTCTGTATTGCGTGCAAGAAACAACACTTTTCACTCTATGTTAATGCATGTGCTCATAATAAATCAAATCAAATTAAATCAATACCTCATCCAGTGAATGTCAGAATCTTAATAAAAAGGGAAAATGAAAATTCAATACTCAGCAGTTCTGGCAGCATCTTTGCAGAGAGAAACTGAGTTAATGTCTTGAGTCAAACATAAACTTCTTTTAGTGTCATGTGAATGGTAATGATGAAAAGCATTGTTTAAGTATTCAAAGGCAGACTGCTGGGACACAGGAGTAGGAAGCAGACATATGCAAGACTGCATTCTGTAAATAAATCTACTATCAAAAAAAGTATTAGTGTCTAGTTTCATATTTCACCAACTGGTTTGTGATTGATATAACATAATAACTGAAGGGAGATAGAAAAGTTTAGAAGACTGAGAGGGATGTCATAGAAGCTTACAGAATCTAACAGGGTTAGACAGCGTAGATTCAAAAAGAATGTTCTCAATGATAAGGGAGTCCAAAAGTAGGGGTCACAGTTTGAGGATAAGGAATCATTTGGAATTGAAACGAGGAGAAATTTCTTCACCCAGAGAGTGATGAATGTGTGGAATTCACTCCCATAGAATGTAGTTGAGACAAAAAGGCTGAGTGCTTTCAAGAAGAAATTAGATATAACTCTTAGGGCTAAGGGGATCAAGGGGTATGGGGGAAGGCGGGATCAGGCTATTTATTTGGATGATCATAATGAATGGTGGAGCAGGCTTGAAGGGCCAAATAGTCTACTCCAGCTCCCTTTTTTTTGAATCTATGTTTCGAGAGGCATCGAATGGGTTTTAAGTCATCAAAAGGGAGGACAGGATGCAAGAACAACAGAAAAGGTCAGGGATAGGTGAGAGAGTGGGAGAGATTAAATAACATAGACATCATGGGACAAAAGGCAAATGTTGCAATGGTTGTAGTAAAGAAACAACTTACCCAGATGAGTGTAAATGGCAGAATAATTAGCACTGTCCAAAAGCTAGAACGTGAGAAACAAAATATTATTATTATAAATATATTTGGGATGAGGTTACACAACTTAGTTTTGAGGATTAGATTCTGTAGATGGGTCTGTGGTATGGTGGAGAAGCAGAGCCCACACTATCTCAGGGAGGTATTGTCTGCTTCCCATTATACAGTGAATCTGTATAATTGAGGACAAGATCCTGTTGCCTCCATCACCACAGCCATTGGCAGGTCCACCACCGGAGGATTGTGCTGTGATAGGCCATATTGAATGATGACCTTTGCTGAGAAGATACTGAGTGATCGACCTCAGCCTACCCTCAACATTCAGTATCTGTTGTCCACAGCTGGAGAGATGTTGCTTATTTCACGGCGAATGTCCATAATTGGAGATTGTCCCAATTGTCTATCACTTATCAATGCCGGTGGCAGATGCAGTTCACCCCTACTTTCAGATTATTATTTATTTTTATTTATTCGTGGGAGATGGGTGCCACAGGTTGGGCCAGCATTTGTTGTCCATCCTTAGTTGCCCTTGAACTAAGTGTCTCATTCGGCCATTTCAGAGGATAGTTGAGAATTAACCACATTGCCGTGGCTCTGGAATCACATATAGGCCAGACCAGGGTAAGAATGGCAAATTTCCTTCCCTAAAAGACATTAGTAAACCAGATGGGTTTTTCTGACAATCAACAATAGTTTAATAACCAGAAGTAGATTCTTAATTCAGGATATTATCTATTGAATTCAAATTCCACCATCTGCCGTGGCAAGATTTGAACCCAGGTCCTCAGAACATCAGTTGAGTTTCTCGATTAATAGTTTAGTGCTAAGACCACTCGCCATCACCTCCCTATATTATTTATAGAAAGGGGTATTTTAACCAACTAGCCCAATTTAAACCTGTCCAGTTCCACTCCTGTATTACTGTGCTCTGTGTTGATTTCACAACGGAGTAAAATCATCTCCCAATCACTCCCATTCCCCAGCTGCTGATTGAGGTTAAAATAACCCTTAATTCCATGTGTGTTTATGAACAATCTTCTCTAGACCTCACATCTTTCTCACATCTGCATACCTATCAATATCCTGGCGGGTTATCCATTGACCAGAAATTGAAAGGGGCTAGCCATATAACTACTGTGGCTGTAAGAGCAGGTCAGAATTCTGGGAATTCTGCAGCAAGTAATGCACCTTCTGACTCCCCAAAGCCTCTCCACCATCTACAAGGCACAAGTCAGGAGTGTGATGAAATATACTTGCTTGGATGGAAGTTTGACACTATCCAAAACAAAGTAGCCCACTTGATTGACACCCCATCCACCATCTTCAATATTCACTCCCACTGCTACCAACACACACTGGGTGTACCACTTACAGAATCACTGTAAAAACCCATTAGTAAGAACTCCTTAGGCAGCACCTTCTAAACCCATGACCACTGCCACCTAGAAGGACAAGGGCAGCAGATACATGCGGAACACCACACATGCAAATTCCCTTCAAGTAACTTACCATCCTGACTTGGAAATATATCACCGTTCCTTTATTGTTGCTTGGTCAAAATCCTGGAACTCCATCCCTAACAGCACTGTGGGTGTACGCACACAGCAGGGACTGCAGCAGTTCAGGAAGGTAGTTCACAATCGCCTTCTCAAGGACAATAAATACTGACCCAGCCATTGAAGCCCACATCTCTTGAATGAAAAATAAACTGTCCACCTGTAATCTGTAATGGGTTAAGTTGATTGGCCATGCTAAAATTGCCCCTTAGTTCCTGAGGTGTGTGGGTTAGAAGGATTAATAGGTAAATATGTAGGGATATGGGGAAAGGGTCTGGGTGGGATTGTGGTCGGTGCAGACTCGATGGGCCGAATGCCCCCTTTCTGAACTGTAGGGATTCTATGATTCTATGAACTCTCCATTTTCCACATGTCCTTGCCTTCTTTCTCTCTCTATGGTTTACACTTCTCACAGGCCATACTTATTGATCTCTCTCATCACCTAATCTGCACAACTCTACCCTCGACGTTTTGTTTTTATAATTTTTACTCTCATTATCCATCAGTTTAAATCTGGTCAAAGCCACCTCTGTGCCTCCTCTCTAGCCCAAGGGGAAAGCAAAGATAAAAATGAAAACAAATGAAAGCAAAGAAAAATGCATAAGTAAACCAAAACAAATTGCACAGTGGAATTTTGCAGTCAAGGGAATAAACCAAATGGACCCGGCAAAGTCCATTGAGCAAATAAAGAATGTGTAACTTAAATCAAAACAGTATTTCATTGAGCCATTTAAAGCTGTTTTCATTTTGGGATCTGACTAGAGCTCAGGTTCATTTGGAGAGGTTTTCTTTTCAGGACTCTCTCCAATTCAGGTTGAGACTGAAGAGAGTGATAGGATGTCCTTTGTTCTGGTTACGAACTGGAACCCAAAGCCCATTATAGCTCCAACTGTAAAGACTCACATTCCAACCATTATTTTGTAAATTGAGTTTGTGTCTTTATATGCCTTGCTTGTGAACAGAGCTCCCACTTACCTGATAAGGGGCAGCGCTCTGAAATCTTGTGGCTCATGCTACCAAATAAACCTGTTGGACTTTAACCTGGTGTTGTGAAACTTCTTATTGCATTCCCTGTATTGATCAGTCTGCCATGTGGGAACTTGTCAGAATTCTTGCTAAAGTCCACGAAGACAACAAGCATGCTATCCTCATCAACCCTCCTTGTTGCTTTCTTCAAAAAAATCAATCGAATCATTCAGAAATGACTTGAACAAGTCTCTGCAGAGTGTATTTGAATGATTAGCATCTCTCTACACTGCCTTGAAGAATTTGTTCCAATAACTTGTCCAGGATTGAGGTCTGGTTGACCGGCCTACAATTACTCGGTCTGTCCCTTCCTCAATTTTTGGCACTCATGGTCTTGCAGACTGAGGGCGCCGATTTAATGCAAACATTCTCCTGACCGCCAATGGCAACAGGAACTTGGCCACGTCTGAAGGGAACCTCATACTCTTCCATTTGGGCTGGATCTGACTCCACTTCCAGATGTGAATGGAATTATGTGTTTAAAGTTCTGTGCCATCAAAGTCCCACTCCTCCCGACCATACCCCCTCCCATTCCCCAAAACGTCCCCCAGTGCCACCCCCACCACCCAGTTCTTTTGCCCCCTTCTTTCTGACCTGGCTGGTGTCTACAGATCTTGACTTGGTCTTCCCTGTTGAGACTTTCAATCAGTGGCTTCAGGTGGACAAAGGAGCAGTGAACCCTCCCTGAACAAACAGTTCCACAGAGAGCAGGCATGAACTGATCATTCACTTCTTGGCTCTTCTGGGGCACTCTGCAAACCT
This sequence comes from Sphyrna mokarran, assembly GCA_024679065.1. Classification (NCBI taxonomy): domain Eukaryota; kingdom Metazoa; phylum Chordata; class Chondrichthyes; order Carcharhiniformes; family Carcharhinidae; genus Sphyrna; species Sphyrna mokarran. The sequence goes on along the minus strand of JAGIQG010000026.1, from coordinate 11,748,323 downwards.
GGCTGCCATGTTTATACACATAATGACGGCTAATGCCAATCATCACGTGCAAAACACATCTGAATTTTCTTTTAGCGTTTTTCGAACAAGTCTTGCTTTTCTTTTCGGTCTCTGTAACCTCGCTTATTTACAATACATAAATCAGGGGAGTTTCTCTGTGTATTCGGCAGCTTTCTAAAGTTACCTGGTCTAACCTTTAGACCGTTTGATTTATGGTTTGCCAATCTAAAGTAATTCTCAGAATGTCTTTAAAAGCAGATTAAGCTTCCGTACGTTTTCATTAGTCACTTTTGTCAGTCTGGCAGCTACTTTTATTTTGATAATATGGTTTAGAGATT